>OX419187.1:5807635-7057635 GCA_948465475.1 Thalpophila matura | reverse complement strand
AAGACACCCTTAGTTGTTCGATGGTTTAGAAGAGAAATATTAGGTTTAAGTACATGTGGACCAGTAGCTTCGGGTCTGATTTCTGTAAATGATTCAATAGTGTGTGAATGTGATTTATGGACGTTGAGGAAACAATTGTGCCAACATTATAGACGTAGAACTTTGTGATCTCCATCTACCTCTTCGGGAGACACGAATGGGGTGGTTTGTGTAAATAATTTTCCCAGAAGAATAGTATATTGTATAACGTAAATATTTATACTACGTATGAATAGATAACGAGTATTAATGAGATGTTTTAGAATCAAATCAGATAAAGGAAGTTTTGTATTTTTTGTAATAGTTAAATCGGAGAATTATGAAACCTACTTAAACATTAATAATTATAACGAAAGAGATTTTGTGTATTTCAAATTTTAATGTCTTATAAAATTATTTCGACTACTATATTTCTTTATGTCTTCATATATAAAACTTTCACTGATACTAATGTGAATTTATTCCGTATGTAAATAATTATAAGACTGTTTGAAGGGAAATTCTTAAAGTTATTCAGATCGCACAATACTTTTCTTCTATACATAATGAAGTAATGATTAAAAACATTGTTGATGTCTACTTAAATGTTAAATCAGCAAAGGGAGAGAAAATAAATTGTTTATATAACTTTGGTGTTTTATTTTGCCCAAGAGGAAGAATCATGACATACTGAAAACAACGCGACACTAGCGACATTAGAGGTAAGGCTGACATCAGACCAGGCGCGTGCATTGCATATAGGCAAGTAGGCAGTGACTATCTCTTAAGGTTCAATAAAACCATTTTAACTATTACTACATCAGTATACATCATTAAATATCAATAATTAGTCATGATTGATATATTTTATTTATGTAGTAACAGTTAAAATAGTTATATTGAATTATATGAGGTAGGCACTACCTACTTGCCTGTATGCACTGCACGCCACTGCATCAGACGGACTGCATTGCAGCGACCGCGTGCGGTCGATATATTTAACTACATGCAGTTGTACGTTCGACTTCGTGCAGTCATGATATCAACTGCACGCAGTCGGCTGCAGTCGGCTGCAGTCGAGTGAAGTCAATATCAACTGTATGCAGTCGTGCCTTCAACTTCGCGCGGTCGGCTACAGTTGTGTAGTGTCGCCGCATGCCGTTCGCATGCAGTTAATTGCAGTTAGTCTGCAGTGAGTCCTGGAGCCACTGATTCTTTTAGTAAATCGTTTAATTGATCAAATGCAGCAATTGATATTCTAAAGTAGTTGTAAAATTTACGTTCATCTTGTCTGAATTTCGGATACAGTATGAAAAAACACCTTCCGTATGGCAATATAATAGCAAAGGATTAATCCATATCCACGCTTTTTAATTCGATTGCATCGCTGCCGGCGGGGCGGAGCCGTATTAATAATATTAAGAGAAGTAATGTCAGTGCTTCCATTTCGAAGTCAAACTTAACACTGAGCACCTGGTCTAGATGCTTGGCGTCAACGGCGTGAAGTCAGATCAGACTGCAGACAACTGCATGCAGTTGAACATAGCGACTGCGTGCGGTTGCTGATGCGACTTCGTGCGGTTGTTGTGGTGCAGTCCGTGTGATGGCGGCCTAAATTGAATTTTCGATAAAGTCTGAATGTAATCGTGATGCATTCGATTAGAGCCTGGGTTCCGAACCTGGGGGTAATTACCCCCTCGAGGGTAAAACAGTTATTCTGCGGGGGTAATAAGGCTGGTAATAAATTTTATAATCAACATGTAATTAAAAACTTTAACATTAAAAAGCTTGCAAATGCAAAACAATATCAACCTTCACACTGCATTATAATTCATTCATCAACTTTTTGTGCAATTTATTATAATTATTGAATGCTATCGTATTTCATGTGATAACATTTTAAGGGGGGTAAAATGGGTTTCTCTAATAGGTCGTAGGGGTAACAAGATTGAAAAGATTAGGAACCGCTGGATTAGAGCCTTGAACAACGTATAATTTACACTTTTCACTACTGTTCTAGTCCATAATCCTAATGACAAAATAAAACAATGACTTATTTTGATAAAAAAATATTTATTGCTAGCTGTGCTCGACATGCGTTGCAATGTCCGATTTTTTTATTACTTTTAGCTTCCCCATAATAACTATACAAGGTTTCAAGTCAATCGGTTGAATGGTATAGGAACGCAACAATAAGTGAAAGGAATTTGATATACGAGTAGGTACCTACCTACCTATATTATTATTGAGAAATTAATCAACCTACGAGTACTAATTACGAGTACAATCACCTTACGGAAACGTTGACCACTTTTAGACTTTGTCATTTTAAAGTCGTAACTTGCTCAGGAGAATTATTAACAAACTGGGACGGCTTATAAGATTAATGATTCGCGCAACAAAGACCAATCATTAATCTAAGGGGGGAGTATTATAAAGTTTTAAAATCAGCATTGTTTCGGTGTAAGGGAGAGATGGAACTATACTAGACAAATAGCACCATCCTTTTTTACCCAACTGCCCCAGAAGGAGGGTTGTGTTTTTCGAAAGTAGGTATGTATATAAGTAAGTATGTCTATTTCTTTGGCACGCTCTGTGACATAAACGACTTGATGGATTTCGATTTAATGACGATCTAATGCCCCCAAATAAGTTGTTCGTCGCCTTTTGCATTGAACAATATGACAAGGTTGATTAAGATTTTTCTAGGCCGATTGTACATGATCAACCAAAGTGAGTCTAAAGACATTAACGCCAGTCTTAAATAATATTACTGCAGTGCAACTAAACTAGTCCATCTATAATATGTTTGGTTTTACGACTATTTTTTATAGCCAGACTACGGGTTTACAGCGTAAAACGGACGTCTAAGCGACAGTAAACGTGCTGATGTTTGGGAATTTACACCGGGGCTTATCTCGTGGACCTGTCATCAGTATCTTTATAACATAGTTGTGCATGGTTGCGATGTCTGAGTACAAGTATCGATTGAATTCATTTATGCTATCAACAATCATTAGTTTGCGGGCACCAATGGACGTACTATACTATCTATACTAATATTATTAAGAGGTAAAGTTTGTAAGTTTGTATGTAGGGGGAATCTCCGGAACTACTGATCCGATTTTAAAAATTCTTTCATTAATAGAAAGCTGCATTATCACTGAGTGCTATAGGCTACTTTTTATTCCGGAAAAATGCACAGTGGGTCACGCAGACGAAGTCGCGGGCAAAGTGCTAGTTTGAAATAACATTAGGAAATTTAACGAAGTTGTTTATTCAACTGATCCGACAATTCTATTGCGTTGGTGACATGACAAATAACAGCTGTAGTAAACTATTGGTACCTATTTCAAATGTTTTTAGGGTTCCATAGCCAAATGGCAAAAACGGCACCCTTATAATCGTCATGTCCGTCTGTCCATCCGTCCGTATGTCATAACAAAATTTTACTCGGAGATTCGACATTGGGATTTTATAGATGAAACTTCGCAAGTCTTCAGTGAACCGTCTTAAAGGACTATTAAAAGAACAAAAAAAATGTGTGCACTCCATAAATTAAACTTAAAGATGAAAGAAAAATCAATGAATATTAGTTAGAATAAGATATTATTGTATAGTTTTTGAAGTAGGTACCTAATCAGTTTTAGCTAAAAACTGAATATCTCAAAAACTACACCAACCGCAAAAATAACTTTGGTTGCAGTACAATACGCCTCTGTCTAACCATTTAGGGAATTCAGGCGTGATGTTATATTTTTATGTGAAATAAAAAAGGCAAGCAGAGTACTGTGGCGAAATTATAACAGAAATATAAATAAATACAAAATTCCTATCTCCGAAAGAACAGAATCTTTTTAAGGGCATTCCAATGTAAGAGCCCTGTTTATATTCATCCGGAGTAACTTTGGAACGTGATAACAGCGTAGATAGACGTTTTAGGTTTCGCTTTATCCTATGAAAATCATATTGTTAGTTGCATTACATACTAGTCGATGAGAGTTAATGATTTTGTAATCAATAGTTAACGTGGGTATAATTATGTATGTGACCAGTCAGACCTAAATTAAGATAATAACATCGGCTGCCGAGATTGAAAACAGCGGCTTCCGGCGCCGCCGCCTTGGGGCGTTGAACTAAGGTTATAAATTTTTAAAACCGGTTCGTTTACATAATAAGATATACATTTTCCTGATTTTATTTATTCCAAAAATGACATCAACATTATAATTTAAAAATGCGCTTATGTAATTACGTCGCGTTTTGTGTCCAAGCCATAATAATCTGTCATAATTTACAAAAGGATGTTTTTTATGTTCTCACCGAGGCGTATTTAGTCAGGAAATTATAACAAATGGTTTCAGTGGCGTAAACACAGAAAATCTTTAGCGTGAAATACGTCTACGTGTACCGTGTTTTATTGTCACAGTATTAAGACTAACTGTGCCTTACGGCGTTTCGCGTCTGTGTCAATTAGAGTTTCACCGTGAGCGAGACAATTCCATTTGTCTGAACTATGCTTTTAATTTTGCAAATTACTAGTATTTTAAGCACTAGTTTTGTAATATCATACCGTTTTGAAGAAAAAACAGAAATTTTAACTGTGAATTAAGATTTGAAAATTTTATATTTTCGTTACGATATTCATTGAGATAGGTATACACCGCATTAGACGGTGCTGTCCCAATCAACTGCGGTAAAACAGCCGCACTTCACGTAATATCGCTCTATTCTATTGTTTTTTGTCACGTGTCACACGGCGTTTGGAACATGATGTTTGTTCAGTGTCTCTAGTGTTTTATCTGAATGACGATACTAAGCTTACAATATTAATCTCACTAAAAGCAAGTCAAGAGATGTTTCACAATAGAAAAATAAAATAATTTTATGTAGGTATAACTAGCGGCACCAATTATGATCACAAACGTCACCTGCGCATTAGCTGGTTTTTCGGTCTCTTTGGCGGAATTAAGAAGACGGGGTGCGCCTAGGCTGTACGCGACTGGTTCGTCAGTCGATGCTCCTCGTCTATTGGACTATTCTCTATTACGTATTGTCAACTGTCTATTGGGCCAAAAATATACATGCGCGATCTGTGATCATGTTTCCTGCTGGTACCTATAGGAAGCTGTAAAATATATTTCCCTTCATAGAATTCTTAATAGGCGCCTTAATAAGACTTCTGTATAAACAACATAGGTACCGTACTTATTTATCATTCCACTTATTTATGTCTAGTAAGTATGCTAGAACTCCAATAATATCCACACATATTTCTCTCTTTATTAAAAACACGGACAGACAGATCGATTTACAATACACAGCATAACGAATGATATTATTATTTTATGTGGAACCCAGCGTCGGTCACACTGAATGTTCGAGACGTGACCTGTATGACTATGGGGTATAATCGTACCCCATAGTCGGTGTGTATGTGATATTCGCGTAGAATGTTTCCCTTGTTAATAGAATTACGTTCATGCGATATTCATTGACTTCAGAAGCTTTCTGTTTAATCTGAAAATTCTTTTGTTTGTTTATATTTTTTTAATAGTACCTAGTCACAGAGTGTCGTAGTGTCTAGTCTGTATTCTACCACTGGATATGATAGTGTAAAGAAACTTGCATCAGTTGGTTGCCGTTTTTTAAGGTTTTTTTTAAGCGTGAGGACTGAGGGTACCTAATTAAGCCCTCTCACACCCTCCTCACACATTCCGCTTGTTAATGTCGGGCACCCGTAGCCCGGCTATCATGTGGAGTGCCTTAATCCTAGTGTCTATAATTATAATTATTAGTTATTCGAAACATTTTATAAAAAATCGCACGCGTATACTATAGAAAAAATTCTAAATCTACTATAGGCACCTTTATATTTTTAAACGCTGTGTAACCCTGATAAGGATCGAGTGCAATAGTTAATTGCTTTCCCACTTTTTGTATTTTTAGCATCCACTTGATTTAATTGCATATTTGACGTATGCGTTTGTTTGTAGTTGATCGCAAAAGCAATCATTTTGTGCAATATTTATTATTGTTTTAGTAGGTGTTTGGATCTGGTGCTTTAACTGGTGCGGTTGAGGGGAAAAGAGGCAGAGGACGCTCGCCGACGAGGTGGACCGATACAACTCAGGAAGCCACCGGGACCACCCTGCAGACAGCCGTCCAGCTGGCGCAGGATTGAGTGGCCTGGAGAACGATGGTGGCGAGACACCATAGTCACGTCCCTCAGTCATGAGGATACGATCAAGAAGAAGACGGTGTTTGGATCTAAAAGATCTTTTTGATAGATTGTCATTGTCAGTGATGTCAATGGCGACTAGAATATGATTATGATGATACATGGTGTAATCTGCAAATCGTCTGTTACATTATTTTACTGATAAATACCACCCTAGAACTTTCTGTGTGAGATACAAGCATAATATTAAGTATCTTCAGCTAAAACTCTGCGGTCCATACTGTACATACAATGACGGTAATAGATATTGAATTTGGAAAAATAACTTTTATGAGACAAAAACAACTGACATGCGCGAGACTCGAAATCGCGACAGCTTTTGCCAGGGGTTTCAGAACTAGGAACCTTCTAGCAATACGGGCCGTATCTAAGTATAAATCTCCGCCGTCATCTCCACCACCTGAGCATCGTCGAGGAGGACGCTGGCCACCGAACTGCATGGCATACCGAGGCCCGCCAGCCTTTGACAAGGTCCTGGTTCCTGGTGGTTGTGGGCAGCGCATATGACGGACGCTACTTGCTACCTATTTAAGAAAACCGCTTTCAACATTATGCCTTTGATCTAACTGCCTAACGAGAGCTTCTTTGAGGCTCTTGGCTAATAGACCATTAGTCGGTAGTACCATAGGTATCAACTAACGGCACAATTACTGCTGAGTCCATTTCCCAAATGTTGACTACCTCGTGTGCCAAGCCAAGATACTTGATTTATTTATCTTTTTCTGCTTTCACAGTTCTCTAATCTAATATTACGCCAATGCTCTCTACCAATATAATCCTTAAATAAAATATGCCAAGACCACAAAGTCTTATAGAAAGTATTTTCATAAAATAATATTCCTATTGAATTTATTGCTGCTATAGAAGGAAATTAATATCCAATAATTCAAAAATGCCTTTGCCTTCACATAATGGGAAGGACGTTCAGGTATGGGATCTCAGAGCGACGAGATTTCATATTACACAGTGCAATGATTCGTAGGAAAATAATAAGTCCCATTTTATATGGATCGTTAAATTAATTGAACCCAAGATATTGGAATGCATATTAAAAAGGCAATATCAAATAATATCTATTGGTGAAGGTTGACAATGTAGAAAAAGAATTACGGAGTATGAAAGCGATGTCGTTATCAATTTAGATATAAAAAAATTGTTGGAGAATGTTAAAGGTTATGTTTGGTTTACTTGGCCGAAGAGCTGCGAAATGTTGCAGCTTAATGAGCCTTCAAATTTTTGCTTTTATGTAAATTATAGTGAGTAACATGATCAAATAATAGGGGGACACAGGAAATCAGTTGTACCTACAACACTTCAGTGTCGTGTTTCGTATCCATGTCAGTTGTTTTTGAATCATTTACCTAAATATTACCCAAATCGTTAGTTCCGTTGCCAAGAAACCATTTATCACTCACTTATAGTAATAAGATTATAGATTTAAATATTATTATTAAACTATCCGTAGGTACAGAGTTCGTTAATTATTATTATTATTAATCTTTATTTCAGGCAAATTACCCATAAATTTGTTAGTAAGTAGTGACTTAAACTATGTTAGTAATTACACAAGACACATTTAATAAATGATGTAATAAACCTGCTACCATCTTCTGGAGACACTTGGCAACAACACATGTTAATGTGTTTCAGCACTGAGTAAACCGGAGTTAGCAAATAATTATGTAGCGCTCATTCTTTAGAAATAATCAACAAACCAACTTTTTATCTACAATTAGATATAACTTATGTAATGTACCCATTAAAAAACTTAACCTAAAAACGAACCACACAAATTGAAAGCTTTTGTAATGAACTAAAAAGTAATTAAGGACAGAGCATGAAAGCTGTATTCAAACGATACTCGGGCACCTCACTAGGGGCTATAAATAGATAAACCTGTTTATTTATCCAACAGTAATGGCTCTTAGTCCCGCCGAGAAAACTTCTAGTCCCGGAAAGCCCTCTTTTATTCACTTTTTCTGTCCTTT
Organism: Thalpophila matura; assembly: GCA_948465475.1. NCBI lineage: Eukaryota > Metazoa > Arthropoda > Insecta > Lepidoptera > Noctuidae > Thalpophila > Thalpophila matura. The sequence goes on along the minus strand of OX419187.1, from coordinate 7,049,388 downwards.
TTCAACCGAAACATGGATGGAGCGCTACTGAAAGAAGTGTAATATTTCACTAGACTGGCAATAAATTTACTGGTGCTTTCAAAATCAATACTGTTTACTAGATTTTCTTTGATGCAAATTGCTTTAAGAAATATGGTTAAAGGGCCATTCGTATTCTTGTGTTAAATAGTCATTATTTTTTTCATCATCTTACTATGACGTCATGAATCAGAAACTTCTCCTAACCAATCCGTTTTTATTTTACGAATAATATTATTAAAAACAAAAATAATAAGTACCTACCTACTATTTTTTATATTTTTTAATGTTTTGTTTTTTATATCTTTTATAATGGAATATTTAAAAATGTAAAATGTACATACAATAAATAAACAAAATAATAAAAATTATCTAATTTTCTTCCTTCCCATATTATACGCTTATTTCCTATATTCTACTATAAAATTGTAACAAACCCATAAACGGGACGTATAGGCACCGACTTTAATACACCCCGTCACCGGATAACGATGGTTTCATTATAGCAGATAGAAACTATAAAACTGTTTACAACCTCTGCCTTCGGAGTCTAGCTGACTAGATGCAATAACACGTGAATGAGGGATTGGTAGTAGTGTGATTGGTAATAGCTGATACGAACATTTTTTCTGTTGTTCCCATTCTACAACTTTACTAGAATATGAACTGAAGACCAATTCTTGTAATTCTGACAATTGACCAAATTGATAAAAGATTTTGAATGGACTAAAAATAATAGTTTTCATTTAAGCACGAGAATTGGTACCTACCTAAGTACCTAATGTTTTTGTATTTTATGTGCCAATTCAGAATGTTAGCAGAAGGTTCGCTATGATTTGTATCAATTTTTGATTTATTGCGTTCAGTTCACGTTTGTCGTTGTTTGTTAGAGGAATACCATTTCTGAGAATCATGACACTAACTGTCGGCTACTATCATGGCACTACGATCGGCGGAACTATATTAATTTGAACAATGTAATTAAGAGAATTGCCCGTCTGAAGTTGTGTCATTGATTAATAGAATCGAGTATTTTTTTATTAGACAGATAACAGCTTTTTGTGTCTTTATTTACATTGCTAAATAGGCGTGATATGCGAATATTCGACAAATAGATTTAGACCAACATATTTTTTATTAGCCCATAGAGTACAACTTTTAATTTTTGTGACGACTTTTCAATACCTACTCACAATGCAAAGGAAATAATGTAGTCCTCTATTTTCCAACTATAAGAACATGACAAAATGAATATAGAAGGCATCATGGGTTAAAGGCTAAACCAAGTAATAAATAAAGAGCGCAGTCCCTATATATTAGTTCACAAAAAATACGCCCCGTAGGGGTAGTGACTGAAATATGAGGAAATTCGGAAGGGATAGTGATCAACCGACAATTCTGAGAATAAGCCGAGGTAGTCAACTCTGGGTATTCTTGTAGGCATTCGAGACGAGGATTTAACTCACTTGGGATACCAATAAATCTGTGTAATCGATGCATATTTACGCTACCGGTATTATGTCTACAGAATCATGCATTAAATCGTATCGTCGTATCTACACAACACGTTACTGTGTCTTTAATTTCGGCATTAAAGCGGTTAATTGCGTACCCCTCACGAATTAAAATTACTTAGAAAACCGTAATCAAATTACGTAGGCTTCGGTATATAATAGAACAATTATGTATGTCTTGGGGTCCTTCCATCTCGATCCTTGGCTAAGAGAGCCTCCAGAAACAACTTGATGAAATAAAAGAACTCGAGCAGGGGAATAAGTATAATTATTATAATAGGTAGGTAGGTACTTTGATTTTACACTGTTACACAGTTTTAAGTATAAAACTGTTAGGTTTATAGATTCGTTTAAGTACCACGATTTTTATTAGAGTTAAATTTCAATACTTGATTAATATGATGATTGTAATGACTATGACATACAGCGTTACGTAAGACTTGTGTAGGTACCTACTCTATGGATGACGGTATCTAAATCCATGAAAAACATGATTTTTTCAAAATTTCCACGGATACTTGAGTTCATGCGGAAGCAGTTGCGGGCAAAAGCTAGTCTAATATACCTAAACGGTTTAATTCGAGAATTGGGGTTTATGAAAGAAGAAAGAAAGAAAAATTATTTATTGGATCCGCACAACAGGAATTTACATGTAAGTACCTACTACATAATATAGAAAAAAAAAAAACAAAAAAACACTTTAAAAAATGGAAAAATATAAAAAAAAGTTAAAAAAAATAAAAGTAAAACCTGGTGCTAGACCAAAAAGCCACTATCTCAGTTTAATGCTGCGACCTAAAAGTGCCGCAGCGCTGGTATTCTGATATGATAGGGCCCAATTATGAAAACAATAGGTACTTTATAAGGGTCGTAACAACGGACAAATGTAGTAACTAACCATGGAATTCAATTGGTTAGATAAAATTTCGTAATAAAAACATAAACTATTGTCTAACTTATATAGGGAAAAATGTTTTGACTGATAACAAAATCTTTTCAATATAGCGTGCTTTGTTTATGTAACTCAAACCACATTAATGAAATACCTACTATACGATTAGTTATTCCTTCATTTTAGGTTAATTGTTAGACTATATTAATGTTACTAACATAAAATGAAGAAATAAGTTAATATTATGGCGAACTACATAAAAATATTCCCTAAATTATTTACAATTAACAAAAATTACTCAATGTGACCACTGGAGAGTAATTAATAAATTTCAACACAATCTGACTTCTGGCTATTGATATCAATTGTCTTAGGGCAATTACCAAACGGCATCAAATAGCCCAGATTAATATTACTTAATTGGTGTACAAAAGGCAATAAATTGTTCTCATCTAACAGCGATATTAATTTGATGAAACGATATTTTTCGAGTGTGCAATTAAATTGTTATGAGGTGAATAATCGTTTATTGTGGTGAGACTGTTTGAATAATGTGATTCATTTGTTTTTATTTTGCAATAGAATCTGTCATCAATCTGTTTCAAACAATTAAAGAATAGTTAAGCCGTGTCTCAATCAGCGACGTGTTTTCGTGTTGGTTGAACATCGAACATGTTTTCCGTCACGTGTTCGAGTGTTTTTGCCAAACAAAAAGCGTAGGCCACGCCCCACACGCTGGAGACCCGGCTTTACACTTGGTCGTTCACCCGCATTCCGGTGCCCGAATTGTTGAGAATTCTGAAATCTATCACGCACATTTCCGTAGTGCGCATGGAGAAATTTTGTGGACAGCCGAATTTGTCAAACCTGTCTGTCATCGTCAGAACGTACATATTATATGTATAATTTTGCGTAAACATACTACTGATTTCTGAATTCCTGCCTAGTGTAGGTATCTTCGCCTTCAGTACTGAGAGTGTAGGCGAAAGTTCGCATACAACTTCGACATAATGCGCCAGTGATAATTTTGCCTCGATGGGCGAACATATACCGTCGTCTGTTGGCATCTTATGGCTCTTTCAGTTTAGAAGTCGAGAGCGCAGTACGACGTCGGCACTGTGCACGCACGACAGCAGGACAGTGCTCTTGACGCATCAACTGTATGAAATAAAATAGGTAACAACCGTCCGTCCGCAGTACGACATTTGCACTGCAGCAGTTCGACACCAAACTTTTAAATTGAACGAGAACTTTATGAGTATTTAAGCTATCAATCATAGAAAATTGTTCGTCCCAATCGCGTGTAGGTGAGTTTTTCTTTCATTTTTTTTTCTCCGTGGGTAGCAAGTCTAAAAAGAAGCATCTGGTCGATTTTCAAATCGGATAAAAAGAAATGAAATTGAACTTTTCGGACGTACAATTCTCAGCTAAAGCAATAGAGGAATAGAGGTATTGTCGATATACTTAGTTCAGTTCAGACACACGTTAGTATATTTCTGTGAGGAAATCCTTCCGGGATTCCCGTGATATCTAAGTAGTACCTATATAAATGGTCATGACGGTTATTATGTTACGTTTTAGAAATAATCGGTTTTAGGGTTCTTTAAAAATATAAAGCAAACATAGTTTCCTTATTTATATAAAATAAAGTATAACATGCCAATTTGCCCATAAATATACGAACATCAACAGACTATTACACCATTCCAACAAATAATCGCTCCCATTTCCTACTTTGAATCCGTCACATTTTCCTCTAACAACGCCGAACAAACAAGACTTTCAGAAATCAATTCATACATATGTAAATACACATCATAATTTAATATCATGTACAAATATGCGCTGAAGTCAAACGCAATTTCCAAGGAACTACAGTCTCGTATATGAGGATATTGGCAAGGAAGGAAACAGCCTTCCAACATTACGGAAAGTAGGCTCGGAGTTCCGTAAAGCGGTGGCGTGTCACCGCGTCTGATATGTGTTTCAATTCGTGTCGCACAATTTTATAGGTTGCGGTTGAGAGGGAAAATTGAGCTCTGATTTGTGTTAAGGGTTGGATGTTGGGGTTAAAGATAGCAATGTCGGGTGACTATGTTTGCGCATTGTTATCTCAAGAAGATACCATCGCAATAGTTCGCGATATTTTCAAAGTTTTGGTATTATCGAAATCGATATAATATTATTTAGATTTATATGAGTATAACTAACGACTAAAGGAGGGTCAGGAAGATGACTAAATCCTGTTTTATACAAGTATCTAATAAAGGTATAATATTGATAGTCGTAGAAGAAGCATCTTTACGGCACTACATTTGTGACATGACAACTACCTAATTGCAAGTTTCCAAAGTTCCGTCCAACAGATATAGTTAGGAAAGCCCGTGACGTTTGACAGTAATAATAATTGTGAATTTAAAGGTTTTATACATTGCCTGCATAACAAGTACGTGTGGAGACTACTTGACGCCTGTTAGCAATGTACAGGAAATGATTGACACAAATTGGGCGTATCGTGAGCTTGTCGTTATTGGATACTATATCACAATTTCCCACTAGATGCGATGTGGTTGACAGTCTATCAATTAGTATTGTGTGTTTGTTTCTTTAGTGCTATTGATGTATACTGCTTAGATTTTTAATACCTTGTGTCAAAGAATTAGTTTTGCGTATCGTAATATACATACTTACACACCCTCTCTCAGAAATTTTGTTAAATTTTTCTTCTTGGAGAAAAATATAAAAACGAAATCATAAAATATGTTCTTAACATTTGCTTCGAAATAAAAAGCTTTATCTAATAATATAATTTTCACATAAATTCATGATGAATAGCAGTAGGTATACGTTTAAAATAGCGATTCATGTCATGTTTGATAAAAAAAGTCGAACCAATTATTCTAAATCACATTTATATCTTCACGAATTACTTGAGACCCACGTCCAATGTTCTTAAAATGTTATTTTTCTAATCAAATTTTAAATTTAATTAAACTTACACAGGTTCAAAATACTTTAAAAGACCTGAGGCCCTAGACAAGTTACTTTTCTGTTAGCGTTAACGTCAAACGCTACGGACATTTGTGAGTCACGAGACTTTTCCGCAGGTAATGTCACTGCCATACATTTTGTGCTTATCGTTTGGCGTGAACGCTAACAGAAAAGCAACTTGTTTAGGGCCTCTGTAACCTCTAAAGCTGTCTTGTAACGCTGCAACGATAGTGTTTCTGTTTATGGCAGCTTTAGTAAGTAGTAGATAAATACCATGAACATTCGTGTGACAAAATAGGTTCACCTATCCGACTGCGCTACAACAAATGAAGGTTCCTTATTGCGCGTATATCTTTCTTTATTTTAATAACGTTATTACCGGTTAAATATTCTTCGTCCTAACTTCAGGTTAACAAATCAAAAAGATTGCAAAGGTCGTTAAAATTTAAGTTAGTTTAAAAAAATATAACCGGATCGAGGCGCTTAAACTTGCTGCCAATAGCTAAAATAAAGAAAAGTTCAACATAACTGGACCGTTTTACAGGAGTTTGTTAGAAATTCGTCTAATTAAAAGTTTCGGAACGGCTTTCTTCATCGTAATATGTTAACTTGTATATTTTACGACGATTAGAGGCTGCGAGGAAAATCAGCTCGTTACCTGAGTTTATGGACTATTCGAAAGTGTCGACTAATTCCTATTACGAATATTTACAATCCCACCTGGTATTAAACTGTTCCATTTATAGGTTTTGTTAATGAATAGAAAGGTTTCCTATACATGTTGCGGCTTATGAAGGCCGCAGCTCAAATTTTAAATCAGTGTTTATTGGCCAAATGATGAAAAGTTTTTGAGATGAAATGTGGCCAATAAGCATGCTGAATTGACACACACATGTTATAAATCTGTTCACGCCTGGATGCTTAACTCGTCTGTCATATCAGCACGAATATACAAAAGCAGCTAATATTGTGGTAAAAATATTGGTCATTCAGTGTAGATAATAATGGTACAGAGATTTACAACCCTGAGTGCGCTGGTCACACATAAAGTATTGTCACTCGTAATGGCTCTTTTAATGCTATCCATATGTCCACGTTTTATTACTGCATAAGCCTAATGAGCCTAATAATGTTTCCTCTCATTGGGCTCAGGCTTGCTCTCTGTGAGAGGGAATGGGCCGTAGTCCACCACGTGCCCTGTGCAGGTTGCCAGACACATGTCTCCGAATTTTTGGTTCTAAGATATGCTGGTTTCTTCAGGATGTTTTCGTTCACCGTTTTTAGAGCAGTGGTGGAAAGTGTGCGTCTACCGGGTTCCGAATCCACGACCCACAACTTATACTCGTAAACGGAGCTGCTACCACTGGGTCAACAGCACCACTGCTCTTTATTAATGATGGTCTCGTGAATTCACGAGTCGAATAATGGTCGGTAAATAATAGGTACCGGTCATAAAGGGAATGTGCTATATTTTGAAGCTCCCTTAAACAGTAAATAGCACCACTTGGTTGTGCACTTGTGCCAATACTATCTATATCACTCTTGTCATTCGTAGGCCATTTATAATGTTTTATTGAGGTCAACACTTGTTATGATTGGTAGCATTGGTGGTGGCAATGGGGAGTGTTCTCGGGCGATTGGGAAAATTTATAACCGTTGTTGTTAGACTTGTATAAAGTGATAGTTGAGGTAACAGAGTGTTCTAGAAGCTTTTAGCACGCTCATTTACGCAGATTTAAACGTAATTATGTGGATACCTAGATGATAAATAAAATGTCTGTCTCTTTGTTTGTTTATGTTATCAAGACTAGACAAAAGCTATCGAAATTCCAGAAACAAAAAAAAATCGATGGGTGCATCTACACCGCAGTACAACTTTTTTTTTTGTACCTTACCTTATTCTTAGAGCAATATAACTCCTACACCTAAAGAGCCTTCTATTTTCACCCGAGACACGGCTGATATTAGAATTTTGTAAGAAGTAACTACCATCGTAAATAGTTACTGATCCGTGTCTCCACCGATTTCGTAAAAATGTAACGAGTATCTATCTCGACAATTGAACGGAAATGTGTAGCGAAAAACTCCATATTGTATAACGTTACGTAGACGTACTCGAGAGTAATGAATCCGGATCGTTTACAAAAATCTTAACATCACTGAAAGTATGAATGATATAAACTGTATCAAGTCTAATTATTATTACATAAAATAGCTTAAGTTTAACGTTTAAGCTGCAGCAATAAAACAATTTTTATGTGATTAAGTTAAATTTTCGGAAATATTTTTATGAATGACCCGGATTCATTGCTTGGGGATTATTATCGGTATTGTTCTCTTTTGTGATTTAACCACAGATTTAGAGAAGACTAGATACCGCAAACCGTCCGTCCCACGAAAAGTTTGTGCGATGCGCCTACTTGCCACATTCCTACCTGAGTTTACTTTCAAACGCGCCGGTGAAACTTGACAATTAATAGTATCGTTGAAGACATAAAAATGCCAAATTGTACCAATAATAACTATAAAAACTCTTATAGGGTTGCCTAAGGCCGTTAAATGATTTGCGCGACAGCATAGTAGGTAGGAAAAAATGGCACGCTCGTTTTCATACTATTTAGTGAACATGCGGTGTAGACACCGCATGTTCACTAAATAGTAGTAACCACTAAACTAAACCCTAGTACTAAACACTATACTGATCTGAATATAATTATTAAACACCAGCACATGAGCGACATAGTCTCAAACAAGTTGTTCTTGCCGCGTTAGCCAAGACTAGTATCCGAGTTACCCAATATGGCGGCCGGCCAAGACAATAACATTACTGATCACAGTGATCACCTAACACTTGGCATAGGTTAGTTTGTCGATGCATGACGTAATTATAATGTAATGGACTAAGAGGTGAACTTTAGATATTATAGAAATTGATCGTGTATTGAGTATTGTTCAATGGAGCCATTTTGTCATAAAGTAGACCGGGCTAACATGCGCGCCGCGACAAATTTTGTCGACTGTTTTGTCTCGCTCTTACTCGTGCGAATACGAGACAAATGTACGATAAAAGCGTCGACAAAATTATGTCGCGGCGCGCATGTTAGTTTTAACAATGTACACTAGATGGTACAAACAATAAAAATAAAAAAAATATTATTAATACACTACAGTTTCAATTTTTTCCTTGCAAAGTATAAAGGTGTGTACGAACTAGCCAACTTGACACCCAATTTGTAAAACTGATCCGGTCTCGATAGAATGCCATGTTATTATTAGGTTAATTTACCTATTTATGTATCAATCTGACTCTGTTGAGATCAATCAGTGTGTGTCAGTATTGTTTATTAAGGCTCGTATTACAGAATGACGCTCGAGCACAGATCTCTGCTTGAGCATACATTGAAAGCCATTTGATTGGCTGACATCTATGCTCAAGCAGAGATCTGTGCTCGAGTATCGTTCTGTAATACGAGCCTCAGTGTGGAGAGGGTAGATTAGTGTATGTAAGAGTATTTAGGTTGTGTGTGTGAGTATGTAAATGTTACATTTCATAATACATTAATAAAAAAGAAATAATACCGCCCCTGAGTGAAAAAGTATTGCACTATATTTACATACCAGACCAGAACTATCTAGGTAGGTACATTAAATAAATACAATTGTTTTTCGAAAAGTGTAGCGCAAAGCATAAAATAATTTACAAAAATGATAATTTCATTTTTAAGGATTATAAGTAGCCACTTCATGTTCTTTTTAAACAATTTTTGTACAGTGAGAAGATGCACTTTATAAAAAATTCTACGACTTTGTCGTCACATAATACAGAAAGATTTACAGTAAGTTAGCTCCTAAGGTCTTTCAAAATACCCTTTGACTTAGAGTAGTTTATATAGCTCTGTCTTCTCAAGGCCGACTCTTATTTTATTCATCATTAGTTACTACAAGAGGGTAGGTAGGTACCTATTAAAATATGACCTAGCATAAGCATAACATAATCAGCATATAATGTTCCCACTGCTGGGACACAGGCTTCCTCTATCTGTGAGAGGGAGTGGGCCGTAGTCCATCACGCGGGCCCAGTGCGGGTTGGTGGACGTCACATGTCTTCGAATTTTTGGTTCTAGGACATGCCGGTTTCCTCACGATGTTTTCCTTCACCGTTAAAGCAAGTGATAATTAATTTCTAATACGCACATGACTTCGAAAAGTCAGCGGTGCGTGCCTCAGGATCGAACTCGAACCATTCGCCGTGGGAGGCACATGGTTAAACCACTAGGCTATCATTGCTTAAATATGACCTAAAACAATGTAATAAAAATAAGTCTTTGCGATGTCGTACCGTCAATGAATCTTTTTAACTGATCGATGTCCGTAATTATTACAAAATAAAATTGACAAAATAAATCATTGCGTCTTGCGAGTAAGATTTCTACTACGATAGATTGTATGTTAAAAATGTATTCAATATACCGCACGGCTGTCGCAGTGGCTGAGAGATTGGCTGCTGCGCAACGTGTCGCGGGTTCGATTCCCGCATTGCACATAGGTCTAGCTGTTTGTGTATGTGAAATTTGTGTTTGTAAACGCACCCACGATACAGGAGAAATCATAGTGTGGGGCAACGTTTTTTAAAAGAAAAAAAAAAAAAAAAAAAATATTAAAAAAGCTTAAAGTTCGAATGGTCTAAACACAGCAAGGCTTACAGAGCATGTTCTTTGTCAACAAAATAACAAGAATGAACAATTTAATTAGATTTTGTGACCTTTAAAAGTCTTGTATACCTACTTACCTATATATTTCGTGCTCTGTGTTAATTTATCCGACCTACTATAATATCTGTCTAGTGAGGGTCACGTTGGCCGCCTGCTGTCTGATGCAGCGGCCAGCGTTTTGTTATGCTCTCTTTCTATTTTCTCCGAGTGACGTCATAATCTTGTCCTTTTTTAGATGCTCTCAGTAGCCCTCATTATTCGAGGACTTTAACATTTTTACAGTATTCTTAAAACATATTTTTAAGCAGAAAAAAATAAAACGAAAACACTGCAATGCAATGCAGATATCACTGGAAAATTAGTTTTTAGCTTTGCTTTGCGTTCCTACAGATAAATGTATTTTGTCGACTTCATATTCCAAATACCTAACATAATATAAGATTAACAACCTTTCTTTTTCTTTTTTCATGTCCCATAAGTGAGAGAAATCTCAAGTTTTTTCCCAACACCGTTTTATGTCGAGAAGTCATTTATGTACAAACCCTACTAAAATACAGATCAATGCGAAATCTTTCGCACCATTAACGTCTAAACAGTTCACTCAGTAACTGATTGCGTACATGCGGGCCCCCGAGATTGGAAACCATGCTTGTTAGATTTACGATTCTGGTAGGTACTTAGGTATGTTGCACGAATAGGAGAAGGGAATTTAAGGAAAATTTATGATTTTTGTACAAACAAGTTAAGTAAATTGTTATAGGTGGTATGTGATTAAGCGCATCTTTCATGGTCTGAGGATTGTTCAGTAGCACATTTTATTCGCTCACGCTCTTACAGTACCTACGTGGGCAGGTGTTTCCAAGTGCCATAATGAAACAGAAATCTATAGATAAGCAAGGAAGTGGAAGTAAGTTAGTAGATAATATTAAAACTACTATGTATCGTTTCTCCTTCTACGTTCATTCAAAGTTTAGCGATAAGACCGCTTTGTATCAACCTGTATATATTATTTTAAGTTTTCTATCTATCTAAGTCAAGAAAATTCAAGTACCTATAGAGTTAAGAAAACGAAGCACTTAGTGAATGTGATATGAATTTTAACAAAAAATTGCCTTATTGGCTAAGTTGTCGCAAGCACCACTGCTGACGGGTCTTGGGTTCGATTCCAGGGTCAGGAAAATTGTTATTAGGTTTTGCCAGTAGGAAATATTCAGTAGCAGGCCGTCATTTGTACCCGATGAATGGCAATAAGGCCTCCCCCACATTGGGCGTGCGCGATCCTCCGGCGTGTGAATGACGCGGACGTTCACGCACGGCGGCGTTCGCGTCGTTCACACGCTGGAGGATCGCGCACGCCTAATGTGGTGGAGGCGTAAGTGTGCCAGTGCCTCGTTTATTACATGGGACTAACACATAAGGGCTCTTTAAATTTAGAAGATTGGTGTCGGACTGCAGCCGCGCCGGTATCGCACGACTGTCAGACGGCTCTCTTGACGTGTCCAATGTATGAAAAAAACAATTGGCGGTGCGCAGTGCGACAACCGCACGGCTGCCGCATGACTACCGCACTGCAGCAGTCTGACACCTATCGTCTATATTAAAAGAACCATGGTGAATTTTGGTTGTACTACTAAATCGGTACCCCTGCTCACTTCTTAGGGGAATATAGGCGTTTTGTTGGTAAAAAACGTGTTGCTGTATAATAATAAAATCAGATTTTCTGCAAAGTAAATGAAACTAAAATTACCTCTAGAAGCTCAGCACAAGGATCTTAAATAGCTTTTCGTTCAAGAAACAAGTTCATTACAAGTGAGACTAGCATAAATACCTGTAGCTTTAGCACTGAAAAACAGACTTAAACTTGGTTGGAAAGAAATAAGTGCGAGTTGGACTCGCGCCCTGAGGGTTCCGTACAAACGGAAGTTTGTACCTAATTGGATTTTTTTTTGTGATATAACTAAAAATTAACAATGTTTATTTTTTTCCTTTATTTGAACTGTGTGACCTTGCTTTTTGCCAATTTTCATGATTTTAGGTCAATGGAAAGTACCCTACAGGTTCTGATGAGTGAGATTGCGAGTATCGAAGTACCTATGTGGCTGTCTTTTGATTGCGTTGACTTAGAGGTTTGCATTTTTTACACCTCCAAGGGACCGTTAGGTAGACCTTAGTATTTGATATTAATTTCAACAGGATACCTACATTCCTCCATCAGAAATTGTAATGGTATTTCATCACAAAACGGGCCAGCATTCAAAACAATATACCTACTAGAAAAATGCAAGTTTGCACCCATTCAGCACCTTTCCCGCGGCAAAATGTGGACACATTTATTTTCTTTTCCACAGAGGAATTTATTTAGGGTTCAGTGGGCTCGCTACAGGGGCCCGTATACACTATTGTTTATGCGGCTCTCCCCAAACCGCACCGTAATGAGTGTCAAGTGCTTGCGACAGCGTCGCGCTTTAAAATCTAATTTGTACGACAAGAATGCTTTTACACAGTTTTGAACTTCGCATGAAGAATATTACCTTTGGACTATTAATGGATACCATATATTTCAGAGTACACTTAGAAGCCGACTACATAGAATTTCCATTTTCTTTTTGATCCCAAATTCGAATAAAATCCATGTTTTATTGCTTTTCTTTGGATGAAGTTCTTTATAAAACTTTGTCCAATATTTTATAGGTTATTTTTAAACAATGTCAGTTGCAGCCTTATTTGATATGCTTGTAAAGTCTATGATTTAAATAAAAAAATATTGGAAATAGATATTGTTTGCTTTACCTTTACCTGTAGGTAACTTGGATTTCTTTCAATTGAAAACGAATTACTTACAAAGCGTCCTTTACATTTACTCTGCAAAATCTAAAATCTAAACCTGAATACTTGCTTTATTCTCACGTAATGTAAACAAATCCTAAAACATCATTGTTTTCACACTAGTACACCGTAACCGACGCCTAATGAGTGTCAAGTGACGAACTCCACCATTAGCGCCACGCAGATAACACACACCCACTTGTTTTGGCTCACGAAAAATAAAACCTGCTCTCTGAATGAACATTTATTTTTAAGAATGAAGAATTATTCTTGAATGAAAATATATGCGTTTTGTTGAAGGAGTGTGTGTCATGCTTTCCGGACAAACAAAAGGGGAAAATAGAGCATAGTTTGTAAGACGAGGCTTAAGAAGTTTTTACTATTAAACTGTAGGGTTTCCTTAAACTTTGGGGTAGAATACGTCGATGTTGATGTTGCGCTATAGACTTTATTATCCTATTACTCAGTGTAATAAAAACTAAGGTGCAAAGGCGCTTGATAAGGAGTAATACGCTACTCCATAACCGGAGCGGACTGAGGCACAATTTTCTTCGACAAAAGAGCTCGCTATAATTTTTTGAAATTTGATGCACGTGTCTTTATTTTTTGAAATTTGATGCTCGTGTCGACTTGTGACTTCACTGCGGAAAAGGCGCAAAGGACTACTTTAGTGTTAACATTTTTATTTAAGTTAATTTTTTACACCACGTACTTTTCGTCCGTGCCGAGTTTGGGTTAAGCGTTGATGGGTCAGTCAGCGGGTGAGTGAAGGGCACGCCGCAATAGCGGCGGTAAGACCCCTCTTTGAGGAGTGGCTAGGGAGACGTCACGGCGTCCTCACCTACCGCCTGACGCAGGTCCTCACCGGACACGGAAGTTTCGGGAGGTACCTGCACATCATCGGGCGGGAGGGAACGCCCGGGTGTCATCACTGCGTTGATCGCCCCGAGGACACGGTGGAGCACACGGTGGGGGCCTGCCCTGCATGGGCGGAGCACCGCCGTGTCCTCGTAGAGGCGATCGGCAGCGGCGGCGACCTCTCGCGCCCGGCCCTGGTTCAAGCCATGGTCCGGGGCGAGGGGGAGTGGGAGGCAGTCGCCTCCTTCTGCGAAGCAGTCATGCTAGCGAAGGAGGCGGCGGGACGGGAGAGGGAGAGATTCTCCCGTCCAAGCCGCCGCGGTAGACGCTCCGGGCGTCGGGAGCCGCGTGACGACTCCCGGCCACCGTAGGCGCGGGCCTGCGGGCGGTGAGTAATGGGTAGCTCACCGTCCGATCAGGACCAGGCCCGTGCCGAACGGCGCGTACGTGTTCCACGCGCGCCTCAAAGAGATGTCAGCATCAGAGAGGGGGCCCATTAGTGCCCAAGCCTGCCGGGAAAGCGGGATTGTCCGGAAGGGATACCGCTGACCCGGACAAAAGGGCTAAGGAAGGAACATGGGTGGGTTTTAGTCAGTAAGAGTCTGACACTCCCTTCCGCTCCGCCCAGAGCGGGAGAGGTCATTTGATGATTTCCCATCCTCAAAAAAAAAAAAAAAAAGCGGGTTTGTGAGGACTTTTCTTTTTATATGAATTAAGTAAATTAAAAATATTATGTTTATTTATCTGAACCTCTATTTTATCCTGGTCTGAGTCAGACAGTTCGGTACAAGTTTTGTGCAAAATCATTAAAAAAACTAAAATATAACTGTTTCAAAATACTTTTCAGCATATGGAATATTTTTTACAAACTACTTACCGGTGCAAGTTTCATGAACTTAGCGACTGAGTTGTTTAGCGGTAAGATTTTATTATTAGGGTTGTGCACATTTTTTATGAATTACCTACTTGATGAATATTTCCAAATTGTATATGAAATTATTACCTATCCTTGAAATATCTTTAGGTATCTCGTTATTCATTACATTACACAACACAACTTTGTAAATATATTTTTTTTTTCATAATGTTAATATTGTACAAAATTAAGTGAACAATCGATAATAAATTATGAAGATATTTTTTTTCGAGGAAAGAATTTGACTTCGAAATTTGTTAGAATACGGAAACGCAGCTGAAGAGCAACAGAGATAATCACGTGTCAGTCTCAGCGATCAGACTAGGTCGGAAACGGCCAATACGAACCAATATAGACACGAGTTCGACAAACAGACAGCCCTATTATAAACACGGTCTGAACGTCATGCTAATACAAGATTGCAGTCGGAGTAACTTCAAATTGACTTGTGTATTTGTGTGTCATGTTTCGAGTTGCGTTGTTAGTCGAAAGCGTTGAATCTATTGTACGGTAGGTATTATGGAACTAATGTTGTGGAAACCTTGTCATGAAAATAGTACTTAGAAAAGCTGGTCTGTATTGTTAGTACGGTAATTTGATTAGCCATTATGGTATGTAACCATTATGGTTATTTAAAAAACCGGACAAGTGCGAGTATGCCTCGCGCCCTAAGGGTTCCGATATATGATCATAGATGGCGCTACTGCATACTTCTAGTGGTGTCATCTATGAGCAGATGGCTCCACTTATGGTCCGGTGACTGACGGCGGACAACAAAGTGATCCTATAAGGGTTCCGTTTTTCCTTTTGAGGTACGGAACCCTAAAAAGGAGAAGGTTGTCGTGCTTTAGTTCCAAATGTTCTACGTATTTATTTATTTACTTATTATCTCACATTTATGTACCCTTTTAATCGTTCATCTGTCGCACTTGACAGACACAATTGATTTTGACAGAATGAGGCGGATTTTTCAAATGCGACACATGGATGGTTAATTGCGTTTTCTCAAACTATGCAAAGTTTTGAGTACGTTCATCTGGTCCTTAACCGGTGAATATTTAGGTGAAACTCTGGTGAAGATCACTCACAGTCCAACTCACGACTGCTGCCATTACGTCTTCATGTATTGTTCATACCATTCAGTAGATTGTAGTTCAGAACATTATAAGAAAAAGTTTTTATTAATATAGAGAGAATATGTTATTTTTTGACTGCTTTTCATCATTCAGCACTTTTTACATAATTTCCTCCAGAATATTTTCAAAATACTAGTTAGATATTAAATTAAAGAGTAGATAGAGAAAATAATAATAATCCAATAAAATGGAAATTAGATAGTCATTGAGCCACAAACCGTTCAACTCAATCAATAAGTCATGTTATATATCTGAACAACGAGGCAGTGAATCTATCAGTATAGAAAGGTGTCGGCCAACTGTCTAGTTAACTAATTGAAATAACAAAAGTTAGTTTGTCAATGTGCCTATTGTTTGTTTGCCCTACTTTTCGTAGCTAGCGGACATTCAAGTCAATGTTGGAGGTTAGTAGACACGACAGTAGTAGTTAGTAGTAGTAAAATTTTGTAGATATAATAGCTAACTATGCCCGCACCCGCAGCCTAGTTCACGTGGAAGTCAGAAAATAGCATAATGTCGTTAATAATATGATTTATAGTATACGGGAACTTGGAATTTTGGGATATAGGGCATTACCCACTTTAACGTCAATGTTTTTGTGTGTTTTCAAAAAAAGTCATACTAAAGTGGATAGGTACACTATAACTAGTAGGTATAATTTATATATCTATACTTCTATTCTATAATAATATTATAAATGCGAAAGTTTGGATGGATGGATGAATGTATGTTACTCAATCACGCCAGAACGGCTGAACTAACGGATCTGGATGAAAGGACACTGGCAGACGTCCATAGAACGCTGGGCTTCAGATTGTGTAAGTCGGTACAGATATTAAATTAGTTTGGTGTGATCGAGTATTGCAAGAGTATTAAAATTCATTTTTTTTTTGTTTTGTATGTAACTGGGTAAAAGAGAAATCTTCGTATTTGTGACAGCGAGGTTAAGTATGGTGTGAATGATCCACTGAAGTACAGCCCGACTAATGAGTTCTCAATTCAAAGGTTTTAGTTGCTGTCGACATGATATTCTATGGAGGCACGCGCCAGGGCGCATGCACCCGTTTTTGTATTATTGGTTTTTTCAAAATGTCAAATGTCAACGATTTCAATTCTTAATCTCTAAGACAAATTAGGCAAATAACAATTAAAATATATTTTTATTTTTGGTTAAGCTTTTATTACTGTACGAGCACATAGGCTACTTTTTATCCCGAAAATGCAGGCTCAGCTGCGGGCGAAAGCTAGTATCAGAATAAATGCACAATGCACGTTTTAGCAGACAGCGATACCATATTATTACCGTGCTTATATGTAGGTACCTCTTCAAAATTTTAAAATGTTATCGACAATGTAAATGACGACCGGCAAAAGATTCGTCCGCGGCAATATCGGAACCGGAAACTGAATAAGTTTCCACTTTACGAGTTCCCAAACGGTCGAATAAATTTTAGTGCCATTTATAGTATTATGGTTTTCACTTTTCAGTGCAATGATGTGATCGCGCGTTATGTTTTGTTAAAACAAGAAACAGTATGGACTTATGGTATCCAGTTATGGGGCTGTACCAAAAAAAGCAACAGAGAAATTATCCAGCGCTTTCAGAATAAAGTACTAAGGGATATAGCCAATATTCCTTGGTACATCAGGAATAGCGACCTCCACCGGGACCTTAATATGGACGCTATAACTACAGTAGTTAAAAAATACGCAGAGGGTCACGAACGAAGGCTTCATTACCACGTGAATGTCGAGGCAATCCAGCTTCTCGACAACACGGAAACAGTAAGAAGATTAAAACGGACAAAACCTTTTGAATTAGTGTAGTAAAAAACTATATGTGAATAGTGACAGACTGCGAAAATGTAGTGCTAAGTGCTGACTCTAAGAACATGTGAAAAAGTGTCTCTCTCATATTATTAATATGAGAAACTAAGAAAAGTTATTGGACGCATTCTTAGAAATTACCTTAACGTAGCAATTTAGGTTAAATATAAATTACTCATTAGCCTACTTACTAGGCTAGATTGTTCAAATAAGGTATCATACATACTTTACAGTAAAAAAAAAAAAAACAAGGAAGAAAAATGAACAATATTCTGCATCAAGTTTGGAGCAAACATAGATTTTTTCACTGGCTTACTTTAAAACCATAAACCATACCAAAATTAACCTGAGCATACACAGTGCTTCAATTCACTCATTAATTACTTCAGCGGCGCGCGGCGTGGCCACAGTTAATTTTGTTCTGACTGTTGTCATAGATTAAACAACTGCCTATCGCATAATTGTTATTTGTTGAGTGCGGTGTGTGGCAAATCTGGGTAGCTTTTAATAAGGAATGCTCATTTCTGCATTTATTGTCAAATTCGATGAAAGAGTGATTCTAATTACCAGTGTATTTACGCAATTAGCCTGATGGACTTAATCTATAGCACAGATAATATAATACTATACGTACAGATGCCTCATCTCATACAAAGAAATGTGACCGATTTAGCGCGGGCTATCTTCGGGCTATACATTTTTCAGTGCTTAAAGTATTTTTTAAAATTTGAACAAATATTTTTCATGATGTATTTTTTCATGTTCTAAATTTTACACAAACTTCAATAACAAATCGATACATATTCCATCTATTATGAGTTATTTTAACAAATGTTACTTTGTTCCTGATGAGACCCCGTGTCTATAGGTAGGTATGTTTGACCTGCAGTACGCAATAAGTAAAGTCGATTATACGAGTTATTATTTATTGATATTCACGGAAAACCTGACTGACGTAATAAAAAAATAATTTCATACTTAAATCATTTATTAAAATCTAATGAACCTTTATACAGGATGGCAGGTTAAACAGTGGAAATATTTTAAGGGATCATTGTACTCATCATTATGAACAACTTTTACTGTGGAACCAATCCTGAAATCGCGAAAAATCAGCTGTTCCATACATTTTGTTGAAATGTGAACATAAAAGTATGGAACAGCTGATTTTTTTTTCGCGATTACAGGGTTGGTCCCATAGTAAAAGTTGTTCGTAATGATGAGTACAATGACCCCTTAAAATATTTCCATTGTCTAACCTGCCACCCTGTATATGGTCACATAGATAGTCGTGTCAGTTCTTCCAAAGGATTTCAGTGTGATGACGGAAATCGAAAATTTTCTATAAGATGGAGTAATAATGTATATTCCAATGAAACTCCCACACCAAATGTTGAGGTTGAGACCAATATGAATATAATGTCAATATGAAAGCGCTTTTCCGGAAATTATATTTGCCGCAGTCAACTAGCTTCAACTAACGGACAAACTGACCGACAACTTTACATTCAAAAGTGCCTGTAAATAAATAGTCTAATTAATATAAATGTTTTGACTTGGACTTAAATTTTAATGACACGAATTCGTGAAATGTTTTTTTTTTCACGTAAAATCGTAGGTAGGTAAATATTAAGATTTTTAATTGAATAAAGAAAATTATATTTTACAAGGAGCACTAGGTCGGGCAGTGATTTTGGATTTTGCCATTAGGCAATTCTTAGTATCAGCCCGGAGTTAATGGCAGTAGGTTAGGCAGTAGTTAGGGCATATCAAATGAACAGAGATTTATTATTCTGCTAATATTATTTTCTTGTAGGTATTTTTCCAGTTGTAGAAAATAACTTTTCCATATTATTACGAAAGTCAACCATAATTACATGTCCCCCCATATTGCGGCAAAGTTATGATATTGAAGTATAATTTACCGATGCGGAAAATTAACAAATTAACTTCATGTCACTTCACACGAAAGTAAACACATAGAAATAAAGATATCTCTATATACAAAGTTAGGTAAATCTTCTAAGCTATGCGCCTCATGTGCTTTATAAAATACTAGCTGTGCCCCGCGGTTTAGCCCTTGTTGCTCGGCTCCTAAGAGTAGTAGCGTGATGATAAATAGCTTAGTATACTATTTCTCATGAATCTGGCTATCATATCTTATCTTACTTCTTACTAATATTAAACGTGAAAGTTTGTGAGGATGTATGGATGGACGTTTGTTACTATTTCACGCAAAAACTACTGAATGGATTTTGATGAAACTTTACAGTAATATAGCTTATACACCAGAATAACACATAGGCTACTTTTTATCCCAAAAACGCGGGCGAAGCCGCGAGCGGAAGCTAGTACAAAAATAATTTCTTGAATCTGACTGGTAGTTACAAAGATTAGCGCGTTCAAACAAACAAACAAACTCTTCAGCTTTATAATATTAGTAAAATATAAATGTGGCTGTATAATGAGGGCTATTCAAGTTTATCGTCTAATTTGCATGAGACTTGAAGTCTTGACCGAGTAAATTTGACCATGTATAGAGGTCAATTTGCATGAAGGGAGACATATGGATGAACAGCAAATAAAACAAGTCTGTGAGGCCCACACATTAAACAATAAACTACTCAAGTTACACACAGTTATAGACAATAGATACATCTTATTGTACAAAAAGGCGTACCTACAGATGTTTTTTAGTAATAAAACTTGTTGGACTTTTATCACCCTGAAGCCCAATGGCGGTAGGATAAAGGTTAGAGTCAAATGACTACAAAGGTGGAGGTAAAAATAATATTAGGTAGGTACTGATATATATTTTTTTGATGAACTTCCATTTAATAAAAATTACCTACCCAGATCATAATATCAGTTCTATTGAATACGTGTTACGAAGAAAATTATATTATAATTACGTACTTACATGTAACGCAAGAAACAATAATTTAACCGTTTGACCATAAAAAACTAAAAATTCAGTACAAATAATCCTCCTTAAATACAGTATTTCTAACTTTTCTTACTGGGAATATCAAGCACAAAATTACTAAGAAACCTCAGGAGACCGACAAACGCGATGCAGTTGTTACTTTAAACGGTAGTCGTGTCGCGCGTCGCATTTTGCTGCACAAAATCGCATTATAGAGTGCGGAGTTCCTTAGTTTATCACGTTAACTTTGTTAACCATGGGGATGTATTTTTAGGTAGGTAAGGTTTTCATTGCTTAGAATCATCATCTGCCTAGCCTTTTCCCAAATTATATTGGGGTCGGCTTCCAGTCTAACTAGTTTCGGCTGAATATCAATATTTTACGTGAAGCGACTGCCATCTGACCTCCACAACCCAATTAATGGGTAATAGCGGTATTCGAATGTTAGACCAGGTGTCAGACTTTTAGGTCTTCTGACTACCCATAACGATTGTCAAAGATATTCCTATGACAACCGGGACCGACTGCTTAACGTGCTCTCCGAGGCACGGAGGGATCTCGATGTGTAAAGAACTTTTCACTGCTTAGAATATTGTTTGATATTTCTCGGAAATGTAAGTATTTCCCCCTAATTAAAAAACGCTTCTTAATTTTACTATGTAGCTGGTAAAGTATCTACCTACCTATATGATTCTACAATAAAAAAAATACAATTAAAATTATTAAACAATAGTCTAGTACCTACTATAAGACTTATACGACTTATATAGATCACATCCCCTCTACTGTCGCTCAACGTTATTTTTACGGGACGGGACCTGCCCCCCTAGTTAAGTTGCTTTTTGTTTAGCGTTAACGCCAAACGCTGCGTACAAAATGTATGGTAGTGACATTAGTGAGGTCACGTGACTTTTCCGTAGGTAATGCCATTGCTATACATTTTGTACCTACTTATCGTTTGGCGTTAGAGCTGAACGAAAAGCAACTTTGCTACGGGGGCTGTACTCAACTTGGCTAGGGGGGCTGTACTCGGTATTGTAAGTGTTTTATAGGCTACGGGAACCACCTACCATCAGGCGGGTCGTCCGCTTGTTTGCCACCATATCGTCATATTGTAAAACCAGTTAGATGAAAGATATGGCATGTTAAAGTACAGATTTATTAAGTACGGACTTATTAGGGACAGATTTATTGGTTTACTACATCCTGTGCCCCTGACTCCGTCCGTGTGGATTTCGGCAAACAACTAACTTCCATAGTACACTGCGGTATTTTAAAATCGTCGTCCCCATTTCACCCAACACTAGGGATTAGGTAAACAGAGCTAATGCGTCAATCCTAACCGTTCACCCACATCCACCCGATACGCCAATAAAATACACAACCTATTGACAAATACACTCTCCATATAGCTAGTAGTTTAAAGCGCGCAGCTGTCCCTATCCCCGGGGGATACATTTCTAGTAGGAATGTATCACAGTTAAGAGAATCCAGTAATGTTACTACTAGAACTGTACTAGAAATCAAATTTTTGAATTTATCTTAAATACACATTTTTTTATCGATATTTTGTATAAAGTTGCTAATTAGTAATTAGGAAATATACCCATGCTGATCGATCATGCGAGGTTAAACTACGCTTGCCGCAGTTAGTCCATGGATGGGAGACCATTCTTTATACCAACCGAGCTTCGGAGAGCTCATTGAACAGTCGGTTCCGATATTTATACGAATATCTATGACAGTCGTTCATTACAATCGGTCGGAGACTACACGAACTAGATTTGGGATGATAAAACGCAACCAAGTTGCACTACTGTAGAAGGTGGTGCTGTGACTGTATTTGTGCCTTACATTCCCAAAGCGACGGTTTTATTCAGTCTGTTGAGTGAAAGTCTCCGAACTTCAATCGGATATCTTGTTACTGGGTATTGTATAAAGCTATTTTCTTTGCTAAGCTTTGTACGTTTTATAAGTGCAAATGTGGTGAAGAATTTTTTGTAAGGATTTATGATAGGTTTTATAATCTAAAAATATTATTAAAAAATATATGGTGCTCTTGCTTGGATGATCATTAAACAAACTCTTGAAGTTGTTAAAGCACATGCTTTTATATTCTTATTTTATTTTTGTATGTATTTTTATTATAATGTATTACTTATTGCTATATAGTTTATTATTTATTATATAATTATAAATATTATTTACGGCATGTCATATTAACTCAGATTATAGAAACAAGGGAGATGTGCCAAGGCGCTATCGAGCTTGATGCCTGATCTTGAGCAATTTGCTCATATTAAAAACGTACGCGCTAGCGACGAACCGAACACGATCGATGGCATAAATACAGTGTTTTAGTTTAGTGCTAGTATTGAGTGACGATTAACAGTGTTAGATTGAGGATGTGTGGAATGTTTAATGCGTGGGAGATCTTTTTATTCACAAGGAGCGCTTAATTATGCGCGTAATTGTGTCGAAAAATGTACTAAAAGTGGCATCAGTTGTTGCGGTACTTATTTGCTATGATGGCATATCTCCTTGTTTCTATGATCTGAGCATATTACCTACCTATATCTGATTCATGATAAATATCCGACTGCGTCTCCATCCACGTCAATCAAATTTTCATTGCCTATAGTATAATAGCCTTAAAAACGCAAAAAAACATACAGACAGCCAAAATTAATTTCACAGTAAAAATAAGGATGGATAGACCTAACTAATGCATATTTTATAAGCTTAGATACATAATCATATTTTACAACAGCGGCCATACCAACTTAAATCAAGTTGATCTGAGAAGCCTCCAAGCAATCTAATACATCGGCAGATGAAACTGTAAGTAGCCATTTGGGCACATATCCTGAACGTAATTAATTGATTACACTCGCTGACCCGGCCAGGTTCAGATGTTCATTTCCTATCGCAAATTGCCCGAACCATCTTTGAATTAATTAGTTACACACGAGAGTCAGTTGATGAGGGATTGGTACATGATAGTCGAAAATTGCACATAAGTAACTTAATAATCATCATTATACTTACCTAAAACGTGAACATCGAAAAAAAATAATTTATTATATTTAATACAATTTATAAAATAAGGGAATTAAACATACCTTTCATTCGAAAGGTACCTACTATGCCATAGATGTATCATCATAATCTCAGATCATAGAAACAAGGAGATATGCCATCATAGCAAATTAGTACGGGAACAACTGATGCCACTTTTAGTACATTTTTCGACACAATTACGCGCATAATTAAGCGCTCCTTGTGAATAAAAAGATCTCCCACGCATTGAAGATTCCGCATACTCTCAATCTAACACTGTTAATGACGATTAACAGTGTTAGATTGAGAGTATGCGGATGCGATCGATGGTATAAATACAGTGTTTTAGTTTAGTGCTAGTGTTGAGTGACGACTCAACACTAGCACTAAACTAAAACACTGTATTTATACCATCGATCGCGTCGGTTCGTCGCCAGCGCGTACGTTTTTAATATGAGCAATTTGCTCAAGATCAGGCATCAAGCTCGATAGCGCCTTGGCACATCTCCTTGTTTCTATGATCTGAGATCATAATAATTATAATGTATGTTGCACGAAAAAATCATATAATGTATGTTGCGTTACGGCATCTAAACTTACACTCATGATTTTTCCATACAAAACACTTTTAAAACAACGGTTGAATTTCAACCGTTATAGGCGATACAAAAGTGTGTACCTAAGTATGTCTGTTTGCTCAACTACTTAACCGATTTCAACAAAATTGGCATAAAGCGTAAACGCGACCCGAAGAAAGACGCAGAACGCAGACGCATTTTTACGAAAATGGCTTAGTTTTCCAGGGATAACCATTAAGGTAAGAACACGATCCATGCGGGCGAAGCCGCGGTCTCTTTATAATTTAAATAGGTAGGTAGGTACTATCTAAGTAGTTTTTTTTTAAACAGGGTTACTGATAATATATGACGGCAATCCGTTAAAATATGACAACATGACAAATTTATTCGAAAATGAAAATGTTTATAGATTGTTTAACGTTTATGAAAGAGAAAGCGTCTCGGTTGATCTATGAATAATGAAGGCTACATGTTTCTGTGAAAAATAATTTAGTCACTGTTGATATACTGAACAGTTTAGGTTAACAACGAATATCAACAATTTACGTAATTTTGAATTCAGACGATTTAACCATTGTTTACATGTTTTTTTGCTTTTTTTAATAGATATACTTAGTCAAGCTAATATTGCTTTTTCCTAGGGACATTAAACAATTATTAAACATTCCATCTCATCGCTTTTCCATCCTATTTTGCCTACAATTTTTAGCAATGTTACATTTACATGTAGTTATTTTATGTTTCCTAAATGTGTTTACACATATAATTTAATATTGTTTTATTCTTGTTTAGGGAACATAAAATAACTACATGTAAATAGAAAGAAAGAAAGAAAAATCATTTTATTTGTCACAGAGACATGCACTTAATTAAGGAAACAAATTAAAACAACAAGGTAGGTACATAGTTGTGTCTGCTGCCATAAAAGGTGACCACTCAGCATAATGCTGTGCTATGGCATAGACCAAAACCCAGCGCTGATTTTCAGTTTCACCTAAATGACGTGCGGATATTAAGCCAGTTAATCATTCTTAGGTGCATGAAATCATATTTATCTAAATATAATATTATCTAAATTTAAATAAATATAACATTGTTAAGTTCTTACCGGCTAACTGTGGTTGTAAAGTTATCAAACATTAATAAACAGACTTAACAAGCAGATCATTAAAGCCAATAGCATAGATAATACAAAATTGCATACACTAAAACCTTATTAAATACACAAGTAATATCTATAAACACCGATAGAATCAGAATATATTACAAATAAGCCATGTTTAGTATTCAGCGGCGAAATATTGAACGTATCCAGCTTATTGTTGGGGAAAATCAGGTGGAAACATGACCATTTTAATTTGACCTCCCAATATCTCTTGCGAAGCGCTTTTTGAAATGCTGTTGAAGTAAAGGAAGGTAAAGTTATACTGGTTATTCTGCGTTCCCAGGTACACGCTTATTGAACTAGTAAAGTATAAAGAAAATAAGAATATAAACATAATGGAACTTATTAAAAATCCGTTGAAAATATTATCTTTTCTATGATAAAATGAAAGAAACTATGACATTTTATTAAAGCTTTTTAGTCATTTGTAACTGTGTTTACAAAGATTTATATATAACCAGAAGCCCAATTCTCGTAAATAAAAATGAGTTCCGATTTCGTTTCGATATAATCTCAATGCCATTTATGTCAGAAATGGTATTATCTTATCCGTTTGACGTTGCTAAATGACAACGTTACACATATTACACACCATTTGTGACATTTAAGGCATTGAGATTATATCGAAACCAAATCGGAATTATAATTTGAACATTCTTATTTACGAGAATTGGCCTTCAGATTATTATTATTTTGCTTCCTCCAGTTTTTTTTTTATTATTAAATAATAGGCTTGCGTTTGACCGCCATCTCGCCTGTAGTTATGTATAATTTAACATTCTACCTGAGCCATAGAAATCTAGTGATCTGAGACCTGAGCCCTTAAATCGAATTCAAGGCTTCCAGATCAGCAGCCTATAGCTTGCCGCCAACGACGAGCAATAAATAACATAACAGCCAATTAATATTGGCTCTTAAATACAGCATAAATTCATCTCACAAAGCACACAGTTTGATATTAGCACGTTGCACAAACTAATCCATCGTGAGCCGAACATTATAGACAGAATTGAATATTTATTGGTGAATATTCTCGCTGGGGATAATCTTTGTATATTTATGCCTGTGTATCTTTAATAAGCTGTAATTCCAATCGATCGATGTACAGACAGAGAAGACTTTTTTGCATTTGCATTGCAGTGGTTACACTTGAAACATTTCATCGCAGCAAAAACACTAGGAAGCGGCAAAGAGCAGGGGCTGTCTCTTGTATAGTGACGTTCAGAAAGTGTTAATTGGATTTAGCCCACTTTGTAGTGTTTTTATTTAAATTTTTGCATTTTGAATTTTGATTTCTCGCACAAAATCAAGTAACCACTTCGTGCTGCCGTCCTCTCCGGTGTCGTTTAAGGCGAATGGGTAGGCAGGCCCTCTCCACACTAACTTCATATAAATTTTTCTACCTGGGCTTTCGCACTTGTTTTTGTGTTTACACAAAAAGTAGTGCCCCATTGTGAATTTTAAATTATATATAAAAAATAGAAAAATAAATAATAGGAAGAAAATCACCGTGTTTTTGGTAGGTACCTTAAAAAAATATTCCTTCAGTGCAAAACCACAGAAAGAAAAACTTGCTGTAAGTTTGAATGGTGAGGCCTTGTCTACTCTTTGCCTTTGAAACACCTTGAGTCTCCACTCCTAGCGCTGCGACTATGAAGGTCTACTAATGTAAAAGACAAGGCCTCTCCAATGGTAGGCCACCTAGCCCAATCCTTGGCCACTGACAACCAAACTACTACTACCAGCTACCTTGGAAATGTACCACTAGATGGGTGTGTTCTATGTACTATAAAAGTCGATTCCGGCTCTTGTTTCTTGAACGTTTGCCCCTAGTGGTAGCTATTCTACGGCTAGAAGTTCGTGTTAGTAAAATAATTAAGGATCATCATCCCGCCTTTTCCCAAACTAGATTGGGGTCGGCTTCCAGTCTAACTGGTTGCGGCTGAATATCATAACAAAAAAAATAATTAAAGATACTGCGTTTTAATTTGTAGTCAGTCATCACTAAAAATACACCCAATAAACAAACAGACCCCTAAAATGACTGAAGACCAACGTGCTGTTAATATTCAATTCAGTTATGTGCGTTGTTTTTGCTAGTTTCTTCTTCAAAACACAATATCTGATTGAAATTGGTACAAACATTAACCTTCTCCACATTATAGTAGCTACCACCCTCTAAATGCATTTTGAATCCCTACAAAATTATGTTTGAGCTGCCGAGAGCAGCTTTTATATGGCGCAATATTATGTTTCACATTGTAAAACCGCAACAGCGAGACGTTGTGATTTCAACATTACGGAGTACCTATGTTAGAACTTGGCCTCGTATGCAGTTCGTTGTCACGACATTGTGTTTTACTTTACTAGTGGGATTTTTAAACGTGTGTTCTTTTATTTTCTTTGAAAGAAAGAAAGAAAGAAAATTATTTATTTGACACTCGCACAGTAGGTAAATTACATGGGTAGGTACATACATAAAAAGAGAAAACAAAAGTATGAAATAAAAAAAATAAAAGTACAAAGTAAGGTAAAATAGTAAAACCTGTACGAGGCTAAAAGGCTCCTATCTCAGCATAGTGCCACGACATTTAAAAATAAATTCCGCAGCGCTGGTATTCTGATAGGGCCCAAACCAGGGGTTCTTTGAAGGAACCGTGAACTTTACCTGAGTAAGGTCCGATATTATTGTTATAAAGTGAAATTAAACTTTTTAATTAGGTACTTAGCTAATGAACGTACCTTCTTGCAGGCACTAGAATATTAATTGTGTATTATGCATAACTACATAATTATGTATGCACGTCGACAGTTTTTGGTAGCCTTTATTTCTGAACGTGTTTGATTTTATGATCTGTGGGCAGGACAAAAACAGTTCTCAGATTATAAATAACCTACAACATTATTGCGGACAATTAAATTCCAGCAAACCCAACTAATGCATTATTTATCAAGATTAAAATAAAAGAATCATATAAAAAGCCGACAAACGCCAAGATAAGAATTAAATTAGATTTAAAGCTAAAAATTTTGATAATACCAGAAATATTGCGTGGGATCACTATAAGCAAGGGTCTACCAATTCAATTGGCATAAATAAATAGAGTAGGTAGAATCTGGACTGTGAATGACAATGAATGACAGATTTCTTGATGCAATAAGCGATCAAAGTAGGGCTGTCTATTTTCTACTGAGTCTTAAAAAATCATGCTGCAAACAATATTCTTTGTTGAATTTTAACCGACTTCTCTTACTATTAACTATTGATTTTCTTGAGTATCAAGGCGACAAACTTTATATAATTATGTAGGTAGGTAGGTATATAATATACCTACTTAATATGTATTTTTCAATATTGAAAAAGTAACTACGAAACTAGTGTCGCTATCTGCACTTTTACATATGAGAAGCATCCTGTTTACCTCATTATATACTCTGTATTTGTTGTTTTGTTATTGAATACCTACTAAATTTACTCCAACTCACGGTTAATTTTGTTACAGTTAAAAAAATATAGCACGGTGAATTTTAAATTAAGCCGGAACTAAAAGTGTAACAAATTCGCTCCCATAACCATTCACGTGTATCGTAATTATTATCAACACAAACAAAATGTATGTTTATATTTTGTTTTCACTACATACCTCAATAACAAACTTATTCACCTCATGCAATAAAATGAATCTTTGGGGCGTTTGTAGTCTGTTTTTTTTTAACCGGAAAACGGACCGTGTTTTTCGCCGGACTTGCTGTTGTTTACCACGACATGAGCTTTTCTCGCAAATCGCGTGCTAAAAAGAAAGAAGAAGATTCACATAGAAAGTATGTATCTTTGAAAAATGTATTTCTATTAAAAATATATTATATTACATTGTCATCCAATTCTGAGGTATGTTTTATTAAAGAAGTCGGTCATCGGAAAATTTGTTAAAAATCGTGTGCAAAATGTAGGATATCCAACAGACAAAAAAACGGACAGACAAGAAAGCTATGGTTACACACAACAATAAAAATAATTTCACTCACCAAATTCGCTGCTTTTGAAGGCATGTTCCCAACGTATCCCACCGTAAGGACAGGAGGACATTGCGGTCATGTCACTGTCACACTCACAACTCAACATACACATGCGTACCTATGTATCTGACGTTACTTTAGAATTCCAGAATCTGTTGTAACGCGAAATTACTAGTGATGTGATTTTATTCTTGGTACAATACATGTTGGAAGTATTATAAATTTTATAATTTTCAGCCCGAAAACTAATACGTACCTACTTCAGTACTTCTAAATGAGTGAGACATTATTATCGACGTACCAACAGCAAGCAAAATGTTACCGTTAAAATACAGGCAATTGGCACTCGATTTGGTTATTACATTAAATGATACCATTATATGCTACATGGCACTATTAGAACAATACTATATAAGATTTTATTCACGGGATATAGTTTTAACTAGCGACCCGCCTCGGCTTCGCACGGGTGCTATAAACCTTCCTCTTGAATCACTCTATCTATTAAAAAAACCCGCATCAAAATCCGTTGCGTAGTTTTAAAGATCTATAAGCATACATAGGGACAGACAGACAGCGGGAAGCGACTTTGTTTTATACTATGTAGTGATAATTATATTTAACAACACTTATAGATGCGTAGAGATATCACCTGACGAATACTAGTAAATCAAAGACCTATATGGCCGGCAAAGGTAGTCCAAATGCTGCCACTCTACTTACACAGTTATTTTTGTCAGTTATAATTATTATGTTTGACTACTCCTTTGGGTAAATAAGGTATGATACTATGTATTTATCATAATAATAATTCACAACAATGTAAAAATAGCAAAAGAAAATTACAACACAATATTATGTACTTGACGCTCGAGATCACTGGTAATTTCACAAAGTACCGAATCCTAGCTTTAACTGTAACGTATTTATATATTGTACAACATATTTAAAAAAAAAATGATTGATCGGTTTTTAAATTATTCTCTTTCAGCGCATATCAATCAGCACTATAATAATGGAGCACAAAAGATTATTTCAAATAGCTACCAAATAACGTGAACTACACACATCAAAAGTATCTAGGGATCAACATATATTTTTGCAATAACTTTTCTCCTGATTGATATTAATTAAAATTTTCTTTAAGGATTCATCAAATAAAGTGTTTTCGTTTGTCACAGTAACGATAAACCAAGTCACCTTTGCATTAATAAAGAAATTTGCCATTTTCCTAATAAAGGGATTTTTGACATTTGAACCACTAACATTAAAGTTCGAAAAAAAGACTGAAATAACAGTTTTCTTTAAAATTTTATTGGGTAACTTAAACAATTAATAATCCGTGTTTCTACCGCGAACACTAACAACACAAGAACATCGGTTTGGCATACTCAAAATGAGTTCATCCAAATCACGCTGTGGAATGGCCGCCCATGTTCGTTGCAACAACAAAAAAAGGTCTTCTTGCGACTGGATACCCTCCATATTCGGCAGAGCTCTTCTCTGTAGCATATCCCATGCATGCTCAATCGGGTTCAAGTCTGGCGACTGAGCAGGCCAGGGCAGGACATTGATGTTAGCTGCGGCGAGAGTCTGTCTTACAACTCTTGCGGTGTGCGGTCGTGCATTATCATGCATTAACTGAAATAAGGGACCGATTTGCACTTGTAGAGGAACGATGACGTCTGATACAATCGTCTCAGCATAAATTTGAGCGTTGAGGTTGCCTCTGATCCAAATCAACTCAGTTCTTCCGCCGATCCAAATACCCGCCCATACCATGATGGTTCCACCACTATAAGGATGGACTTCCTGGCAGGATTTTAATCGCTGTTGGCGTCCAGGGGTTCTCCAGTGTCGTATACGTCTTGTATCCGGTCTCATACCAAAACGAGACTCATCAGAAAAGCACACGAAACGCCATTGTTCTTCTGCCCAATTTCTGTGTTCAAGAGCCCATTGATATCGAATCCTACGATTGTGCATTGCTATAGGTGGTACCCGTAGCGGTCTTCGGGAATGAAGGTTCACTTCATGCAAGCGGTTTCTGACTGTTTGGTCGCTAATTAAGTTCCCTGAAGAGTGATGAAGCTTCACGGCTAACATCATGGCGGTTATTGTTGGAGCTCTTCGAGTTAAGATTTGAATGTATCGGTCTTGTCTCCGTGTGGTGCAGCGATACCGTCCTCCATGGCGCTCAGCCACGGTACCAGTGCTTCGGTAACGTGTCCAAAGTCGACTGATAACACTCTGACTTATATTCAGAGCTAAAGCTACAGTACGTTGCCGGGAACCAGCTTCTATCATTCCCACGGCTCTGAGCATTTCTTCCCTGCTTAAATGACGTCGCCGCTCCATAATAACGTTGGTTTTAATCAGTAGTAGGGAAACAGTAGCACTAATAATGTCTTCAATGCGTTGTATGTTTTTATAGGGAAAATATTGACAGCTTATTTTCATCTTTTACTCGAATTTGATTGAGAGTTCCTGATTCAAATTATGAAATGCACCAAAAAGGATCCATATAAATTTATAAAATCATAAATTTATTACAAAGCCACATCTCAATCTCAAGAAATCCGCATAAAAATGCTTGATCCCTAGACACTTTTGATGTGTGTATTATTGAGGTGCTTTGTAATTTTAATGATTTTCTATATGAATGCCTGGACGGGTACCAGTAAATTTTTTATTCATAATTATTTCTTAATATGGTTTACGGGAAAATTACTGAAGAGAATTGATTACTTTTAAAACTATTTATTATTACTTACCAATGCACATAATATGAGTTATCCATAAAAAAATATTGGCTATAAATACACTTCTTTGAATATTTTAATATTATTTAATTTATGTTCTATGTGTTTCCCAGCTATAGGTAATAAATTATAATAAGTACGTATCAGATTTTCACTTCACTACACATAAAAAAAAAACATATATCACTTTAAATATTATTTTCTTCATTCAGATATTTTTAAGTTAATACTTATTCTCGTATGACAAAATATAAAAATGTTATGGGAAAAAGCCAGCCTCATAATTAATTCATGATAAAACTATGTAAACTAAAGGGCAGAAAGTAATGTACCGAGGGAAGGAAATCCTGAAAGGGTGATATTTGAATTTGATTCGAACCTGTCGCCTTTGAGGCGTCCCGAGGGCGGTAGGGGTCTTACCCATAAATGGGACGAAGACTTGAGTATTTATTCGGGGATAGGAGATAGTAAATATTCAGAAACTACATTTTCGGTTCTCATTTTATATCCGTCACAATTTATTTTACTGACTCTCGATAATATGATGTTTTCTTTGAAAATATTAAACTTGACTTTTTTTTCGAATGTCACTGCAAGCACTGGTTATTTTTTTATCCTTTGAGTACCTACCTCAAAATTTTCATATACCTGAACTGCAACCATCTATAAACCTACTCCATACAATAAGCAATTATTGAGTTTAGTGTACCCCAATTCAACCCTTTACGACTACGTACAATTTTATTTGTTACAAAAGATCCAATGTTACAACAATTTAGTGTTACTAAATAAATCCCAGTAACATAGTAAAAGGTTTGCTTTCGACGACTTGGCAAGTGATGAAAATATCATTGCACCATAAATATGAGATATCGCGGATCGTGCGACAGCAAACGATAGTTTCCAGCAATGACTTCATCACTTTTACACTTTATTGCATACTAAAAGTAACTTCCGGGATGATAAAGTAACGGATGGTGTGCTGTTGGGGACTTTTAATCACTTTTGGGGACAACAACTTTGAATAATGTCGATACTTGAAGCCATAATCAATCTATTGTAAAACTCTAGCATCTGTATGGAAAATTGACAAAAAAAGAACAATATTTACTATAGGATCTTTTTTAAATTTTATCAGATTTCGTACTCTACAAAAAAATAGCCCGGTCTGAGATCCCCATCTTAAAACGATTAATTTTTCTTATTAATTCTACTTCTACTTATTTTGAGCATCAGATAATTACTCCGTGGTCAGTATTCATTCTACCATAACCAATTACGTCATAGCACTTGACTTTTCTTAATCACATCATTTACCTATCTTTATGGCTCGGCCACGAAATCGACGCTCCAAGCGAATTCGCCTTGCGCTGCAAGCGTCAGCGCCGAGCGTCAAAAACGAATGTATGTCTAATGTTCTACAAGGCCGAAGCATACGCTGCAAGCAGCAGCGAATTTCCCTACTTTTGTTTTTGACGCTTGCAGCACAAGGCGAATTCGCTTGGAGCGTCGTTTTCGTGGCCCTCGGGTTATAATCTACTATGTACCTACTTGATGATATCTGCCAGACCAAAACATTGTCCAAATATCCTTCAAAATCAACAACACCTAGGTTTGGCTTCTAGTCGTAACTAGATACAGCTACTGGGTAATACCGGAATCCTAAGGTTAGATTGAGGTTAGATCAGTCATCAAACTTTAGTACTTCTGACGTAACAACTGTCTCATAGGTGTTCGTATGACAACCGACACTGACTATTTAATGTGCTCTTCAAGGAGCGGAGGGGTCTCGATGCATAAAGAATTGGTCACTCATCCATGGACTGACCACGACAAGGACAGTTTAACCTCACACCGACCTCATCTAGCTTAAAAATCAAAACAATTTTTGACGTGTAAAAGTGTTACCTGTAACCTATTTACAGAATAAAATATCATTTCATCATTTCATTTCATTTCATTTCAGGTCAATCGGTGCGGCTATTATTTAGCCAAGGCCGGGCTCGTGATGATCTCCTCAAGTATCTTTGCAAGTACAATTACAATTATCTACAAAGTTATTAAACAACTATTACGTCATCTTTAACATCCAAAATGTCATTTAACTGAAATCTGTTCCGAGAACCGATTATCTCTTCGACCTTGCCAAACTTATCACTTACAAGTGCTCTACGGATGCTTTTGAGCCAGCAAATAGGCTCTAAGACTGTGTTTACACTATCAAAGTGAATAAGAGCCGTGGACATTGACGGATGGTGTTTGTACACACGACGAGGGAGTCCCTGCGGTTTTGGGTAAACAACAGGTTATTTATTTGCAAAGTTTTCTGAGTATTATAATGGTAGTCTGGTGTGCTGGCGGAAGTTTTGGGACTTAGTTTTTCCGTGTACAATCTCTATACTTGCGTTTAGAATTAGCCTTGTAATTAAGTGTGCTTCGAATTTCAATATTAGATACATCATATTTATATAAATTAGGGAAGGGATTTAAACATTAATTCGTCTTTAATCGTATAATTTCTTTAGATACTGTAAGATAGTAATAAGAATCAACAAAATTAAATAGTCAAATACTCTAGACGAAAATATATTGGGTTCAAAAATGTTATAAAATAAATATCCCACGAATAACTTTATTTGGTTCATAAACCTACACAGTTCTTTTTTATCAGTAACAATAACGTGAAAATGTTTACATCAGCAACAGTCATAAATACTAGCAAATGGTTTTACACCCGTTTTATCACTAAACGTGAGTGTTTGTGATTTTTTAGAGCAATCCAACCTTTATGGTCTGAAACTATTTGGCTTGTAAGTAATTAATCTAAAGCTCTTTGTGGATTAATGAAAAGACTTTCCGAAGTAAATCTGATTTGTGATTTAGATTTAAATTGCTATTGTACACAATTAAGTCCTGAATAATGTTGTTTGTGTGAGAATGAGAAAACGTGTTAAATGAACATAAGACAGTAGGTATTGTATTATTGGCTTTTTTTATAATTTCAGAATAAAAAAAAGCGGGCAAGAGCGTGTCGGACCACGCACGATGTCGGCTTCCAAATCTGAAAATAGTGAATATTCCAAAAACTAAGGCTGTGTCCTCAATAGGCAAACTGTTAGCGGCCGACTGAGTTTGCGGCGGCGGCGTTTCGGTTTGAAATGGAGTGTCCACAGTTTACTAGTTTTGCACTGGGCCCTTTTGGAGTTTTGGAGCAGCCGTGAGGCACATTATAATATTTTGGAATATTCGTTTTTTTATACCATGTACCTAGGTATAAATTATGTTCCTCAGGCTGTGCCAAATTAATTATTATTTCCTTTCTTAGTTTCTTTATACATAATATCTAAAATCTTCAACAGACAATTCCATAACTATCTCTCCTGTCTCATAAATTGTGTAGGTACCTACTATTTTATCTCTGCATCACCCAAGGAATTGACTGGTAGAGAATGCCTATGGCATTAAGTCCGCCGATGTACATTTTTTGCATGAAGCTTAATATAAATAAATACAACTGCACCCCAGATGACCTTCCATTCCGACCTCGCCTACGAGGCCCGTCGCGATGTCCCCGATCATGACCCGAGTCCGCCGCCGCGTATGACTCAGTCCCCTAACCGACCCTTGCTCGAGCCAGCCCGCGCTGAGCCTGTAGATTTAAATTCGACCCAAAATAATGAACCGATCCAGCTAGTAGTCCCTCCCTCTAGTTGCCCTGGATCCAGCGACGCCCTAAGCCGAGGCCCGTAGGGGGTGCCCTTAGCGTGTGTTCGCTTAGTTTGTAGTTTTATTTAGTTTTAAGCCTGGCTGGAGGCATTTGTAAGTCCTCACCAGATGACCGGTTAAGCAGTGACGGCTGTTAGAAGCCAACAAGAACCAGCAAGAGGCCATTAAAAAAAAAAAAAAAAAAAACCAGATGACCTTAACTCAACCACTGATGATGCTATTGGCGTGAACACAGGGCTAAATTATTCAGCAGCAAACCATTATTACAAAAAGCCCAGAAGTCATAATTACTAATATCGTAATATTCTGCTACATATTAACATTAATTGGCATAAATCATAAACCAGGTAACTGCCGTTCATTAGCACATTAATGAAATTAATAGTTTGGTAATGAATCAATCTGTCTATACCGCAAGTTTGGCTGCTGGCAACCGCTTTTCTAACTACAGTCTTGTATTTTGTGATAGTTTTAGTACTTTCATGAATAATAATTGTGAATGGATTAATATTGTAGGTAGGGTATTAAGGCTAAGTTTTTATTGATCGCGGCGCGAACTGCGACATTTGACGTAGTCGTACATGTTAATAATAAACTATTTATTTTATATAACAGCTTAAACATATAATTATCACAGTTTGCGTCGCGGCCTGATATAGCTTCATCTTTATCGATATTATACAAAATAATAACTATACTGTTACTGGTCACTTGTCATTAAAAGGAATAAATAATAGATAGCATTTTTTAAAACATTTGAGGACTATTTCTAAAATGTTCTATCTGAAAATCTCTTTTATTATTTACTCCACCATTCAGTTTATAATAATTACTTAACACCAAATTAATATTCATTAGAGTTTACAGAATCTAATACAAATTAATGTTTCAGCATCATTAAGCACTAACATCCAAGTTCACTAATTTCTCCAGCCACTAATAACTTTGTCGAAACTTTCGTGACTTTGAAAATTATTTATCGAGACAAAAATAAAAGTTAGAGAAGTCCCTCCGACAACTCAAGTTGACCACGACAGAAAAGCAGTCTACAAAAGTTTATGAACATTGGTTTTGATGTAAGTACCTAAATCAGTCTGCAGTAGATATAGCTTTTCAGTAAACATTGAAAATCTAAGGGAGCGTTGAACTTTGTAAATAATAGGTTTCATGAACGGCTAATGAACGTTTTAACATTAAATAGAGTTAGAATAACAATGCCTACGTAGCATAGGTATTGTACAGAAAATAAAATGAAACCACACGAAAAATATTAAAATGACTTTTATTTGTAAAGTTTTTAATACATACCACAACAATGTGGAAAACAACATAATTTTATCGATATTTTTTCTTTATACAACACTAGCTTCCACCCACGGCTTTGCTCACGTTTTTCAGGATAAAAAGTAGCCTATGTGCTATTCCAGACTAGACACTAGACTAGACAGATAATATCTATGTCTGTGACAAATTTAATCCAGATTCGATCAGCCGTTCTGGCGTGATTGAATTGGTTGATTGAGAAACAAACATTCAAACTTTCTCATTTATAATATTAGTAGGTATACATAGTACCTATAGGTTAATTTCTTAATGTAAATACCAAAACAGCTCAAAAAGATTTTTGATTAGAAAATCTATGTAAAACATTTGAGAAAAAAAGAAACAATCATACGCTAGTTCCAATCTCGCGCTGCGCACAACGTTCAAAATATTCAAATAATTCTTTTTTGGCAAACTTAATTTGAAAAAAAAAAACCGGCCAAATGCTCGAGCACCGAGGGTTCCGTATCATTTTTGGACGTATCAAGTGAAAAAAACCGAACCGCATAACTAAGTTTGTTTGTGAAGGAATTTTGATGATTTTGAAAAAACTGTACTAGTTACGAACATCGTTATATTTTTGGTGCCATATTTGGGTCAATTCCTATCAACTCTAATTATTTCAGATTTTTCGCTCCGCAAACATCGGAGATAAGGGGGGGAATAGTATTTTTTTGGACATTTTTCATCATATGTCGAAAACTGTGAAACATAAAATAAAATAAAAATATACTTTGAAATGTTGAAATCAAGCCCTTTTATTTGATATGTCACTTGACCTAGTAACCCCACTTTAAAATTTCGAACCTCCACTCCGGCCCCTTTTGCAATGAAAATAAAAATATATTTTGACTTTTTTCATTTGCAATAAAGTTAAGCAAGCATTCCTTAAATGTGAAATTGTTCCAAATTTCAAGTCGATAGCATTAGTAGTTGCTGAAATAAGCAGGTGTGACAGACAGACAGACAGACAGACAGACAGACAGACGAAGTCGCACCATAAGGGTTCCTTTTTTACCATTTTGGTACGGAACCCTAACAACCTAGAATCGGTTCTTCTACAAATTCTGAAGAAACTACTTTCTGATTTTGTATTATAAAAATAATGTTGCACTTATAATATTTTATATAAGTTCTGAGTTATGCTAGGTAGGTACAAATAAAATATCTATACATGTAATAGTATATTATGCAATTAGTGAATAAAGGACGGATTTAAAGCGAGGGCCATAGATGAATCACGAGCTAGTGAAGGATTCTAACGATTGAATCACGACCGTAGGGAGTGATTCATGATGATTGAATCACGAGCGTAGCGAGTGATTCAAGTGTTACAATCCTGAGCGACGCGAGCGATTCATGGCCCTCGATATAAATCCGTTTTATTCAAGAGTTGCATACTATACTTTATACCATGACTACGAGAAAAAGAAAGATTTAAGTGAAAATATACATATAATGAAGAAAAAGTAAAGTTAAATTGGCTTTGATGTAAACCAGCCGTGATTTTTTGGGTAGCAAGCTTTCCACCTTTCCACTATATCGGCCGCTCTCTCTTTCACAAACTCAGGTGTTAACACATCTTCATCACTAGAATGCATTTTTAATCGATTAGAACAACACTAAACAAACACAAAATTAAAGATTAAAGTAACACTAAAGGACACGGCAGACGCCCATAGAACGCTGGGCTTCAGATTGTGTAATTCGGTACAGATATGAAATTAGTTTGGTGTGATCGAGTATTTCAAAAGTATTTAAATTCATTTTTTATTTGTTTTTGTACGTAATTGGGTTAAAGAGAAATCTTCGTATTTGTGACAGTGAGGTTAAGTATGGTGTGAATGATCCAATGAAGTACAGCCCGACTAATGAGTTCTCAATTCAAAGGTTTTAGTTGCTGTCGACATGATATTCTGTGGAGGCACGCGCCAGCCAGCATGCACCCGTTTTTGTTTTATTGGTTTTTTCAAAATGTCAACGGCATAATCATTTTATTTCTTATTTATTTCGATTTTTGATTCCAATTCTTAATCTCTAAGATAAATTAGGCAAAGAACAATTAAAATATAATTTTATTTTTGGTTAAGCTTTTGTTACTGTACCATATCAAGCCCAAAACTGCCAACGTCCTTTGTGTTCGTACAACTTACAGTATTCAAAATAGCGCCAATTTACTAAGGACAGCAAAGAACACAAAACAGTTTTTATTGTAATGCTAAACTCCTTGTCGAAAATGTCGACCAATCAAATTGAATTTAGAACACATCAATATAGGTCGAATACACAGATTACACTTACACTAGATACGGCAAGCCACGACCAAGCGTGCCCTGCATGTTAAAAAAAGTCTGTTAGCTCAGTGACGCTTAGTGATTGAAACAATTCTGTTTACTCTGAGCACATCACTAAATGGCTGGGGTGAAGTTATCGTAGGTATAAAAAAGATGACACGTTCGGTTTCATACAAACTAATAACGTGCCGCATCTAGCATAGGTTCTTTAAATCTGTGGTCGAATACATTGGTGTGTTCCATTTTCAAACATCAAAACAGTGAGTAAAAGTGCTTTTTATTCACTGTTTTCAGTGAATAAAATAAGCTTTTTAGAGGGGGAATGGTATAAACATACTTATATGCTACGTTATTAAGTATCTCTAAAAAACAAATACAGTATAATTCACCTGGGAATCAACAACAAATTTTATTTTCAACGAACTTGTGTTTATGCAATTATTACTACGCTTCCTGAAAGATTTCATATCTTGTTCTATGAAAAATGGGGACGATCGTGCAACTCCGGAGATTTAATCCAGTTGTACATACACTACACTGTTGGTAAGCAATTGCCGGCGTGTCTATTTTTCTTTTTTTAAGAAATAAAAAATGAAGTCTGCTGTTTTTAAAACGTAGGTAGGTACCGTGTGGAAACCATTCATGAACACCAAAAATACCTACCTATGGTACCTAAACCTCAAGGTGTGCTAAATGGACTGAAAAGCCATGAAGTTATCTCACTAATAACCAAATAGAAAACAATAAAAACCAGCACAAAACACAGCGCAAAACTTCCTCACACAACAAGAGATATTAATTAAACTTTTCCGACAAATGTTCCACTAATATATGCAAAAGTGTAAGACTTAATTAATGAAGGGACCATGGCTTGTATAAAACCATTAATATCAGGGCTACAAGTAAAGCAAAGCAGTGTGGCACTAATGGCTCAGCTCTAATGTCCACACCATCTGTCAACGTCATGTCTTTGCCCACTTTTTGTAGCACTTATGTAGGAAAGTCTCAGTTCTATTCACTTTATTGTAATGTTTTTCCTTTTTATTTGCTATGATGACCGGATGAATGGGGTTATAATTAGGCAGTTGGTTTTTAGGGTTAACTTAATGTTGTGTCGATTAGTTTACAGCAGGGGTTCACAAAATGTGCGCCACGTGCGTCAATTAAAAAATAATATCGCACGTTGTGTCGTTTCATACATAATAATATTTTGACGTGTGGCAAAATACAATAGCTGCAATTGCAAAACACACACACACACGCTGATATTAAAAGTACCTACATGCTTTAGCATAATAATTATAAGTATATAATATGCGGTGTTCATAATGAGCCAGAAACCCGCAAACAAGAGAATTACATGCGTCGTTATATATAATGGTCATTGTTATGGAGAGAATAACTTTGAGTTTGTCTACCAACGGTCATTCTAGGTTTAATGCTTATTACAACATTCTACCAAAATATGTGAGCCTTTTTACATCATCAGCTGTAATGGGGAGCTCATTACAGAATGGATATCATTCTAATTTCTAGCTATAATACTTCTTATGGACGAAATAAATAGAGGATTTGTAACAGATGATGTAGGTAAGAAAGACGTAAACACTGTTCGAATAACGATATACAGAATTATATAACATATAATTACCTATATTATTTTAATAATTATATTATAATTATAGGTATAACATATAACTATATTAGGGATTTGATCAAATCCCTAAACTGATTATTATTTAATGAAATTATCATATTATATTAAGTTGTAATTTTAATATTTCCAGTAAATCGTCATCCTCATCATCATCGTTGCCTTTAGGGCTTTGATAAAATCCCCGTTTTTATCATTTTACTGCGATATGCCAACCACAATTAGTAATTAAGACAAGGGCAGAAGTATGATAATAATGATTATTATGTGCCTTACACTACTGATTGAATATTTATAAATCGGTTCTAGTAACGGCAAAGGAAAAAGTCCGCTTAGTTAAGTAATGATTAGGTACTGCTGTATGCCAGAAGAAAGCATTTTAACTAATAAAGTATGCTGTATCATAAGTCTTCCTTTACGACATTAACGAAAATTTTCATCGAATTCCATAAACGGATTATAATATTTCATACTACACGACCTATATTCGAACGATTTATATTGATGAGATGCTTAAAAAGTTTAATTTCGTCAGGATACGTCGGGTTCGTACAACTTTTAATAGAGCTTTTCAATGCAGACGCAAGTTTAAGCCAATTTTAATTACAAGCTGACGAGGTATTTTGCTGTAGATGGTTATACATCGAGTCAGGATAGGAATGAGAATAATTTTTTTTGTCAAAAAAGGATGTCACAATGGGTATCGAATATTTTCATCTCCGAATGTTGGAAGGAGCACCTGTGAATTTAAATGTTATTGTTGAGATTTCAGTGTTCGTGTTTGAGTTTATGGAGATTAAGTTTCAGACAGTGACGGTGTTTACCAATAAAAAAAATATTTGATTAAATATTACCATCTTTTACTTTCTCAGACATGAAAATACATGTTTGATATTTTAACCGGGCCATATTTTTGTAACCTAGTAGTTACGATGATAATTACTGGAAATTATAATCATTCTTAGGCCTTAAAATCCCTATGGTTGGTATGGTTTTGAAGTGCAGATCCAAGCGACGAATTCCCTTTTTGAGCAGCCCTTATAAATGATGAGGCGGATCGAGCTCACTCGTGCGCTCATTGCCGATAAAAAAGGAGACAAGGAAACGGAAACAAAGGAAAAAGGTCGGTTGCAGAAAGATAATTACAAGATTAACATTTTAATGGAGGCATTAACCAAACAATTCCTATAGTTAAAGTCTCCTTTAAAACTTAATGACCTTTTCTGCAACTCAGCGTTAAGTTGTTGAATTATTTCGTGGCATCCTTGCGAACGTTTCTGAAAATATTGCTTAATACTTCTATAAACAATATTGACCACTGGACGCGAAATGATCGAAGAATAAAAACTTCATACACGTTCAGATCGACT
This sequence comes from Thalpophila matura, assembly GCA_948465475.1. Lineage (NCBI taxonomy): Eukaryota > Metazoa > Arthropoda > Insecta > Lepidoptera > Noctuidae > Thalpophila > Thalpophila matura. The sequence continues at coordinate 7,006,823 of OX419187.1, read as the reverse complement.
AAATTCTGGGAGGAGGGAGGGTATGCCTGAAGGTATCATTTGTTTTGCCCAAGATTCGTTTGATTTGGCGCGGATTGGGGGGCAAGGTTTTATAAGATTTCAAATTCAAATTCAGAATCGAGTCACGCAAAATTTGCTCAGGTATGAAGCAATGTCACAAAATTATTAAATTACTCCGTCGCGCGTTGATTACATCATGTTATCTCTGAAACTATTTGTCTGTATGAAATACTTTTAACTCCAAAAATCATCTCCATTAAATACTTGTGACGATGAAACTACTTATTTGGATAAGGATTAATATTTTATTAATAAATGTGTCCAGTTAAACAATGCCTAATTTTATTGTTATTTTTATAACATAATAACAGATTTTGTAGGTTAAATATAAAAGTTAGATATATATAATAGACTAATATTTTTTGTAGACCTATTTAAGGCCAACGTTTTTATAGTACCTACATTGTTTTCACATAATTATATCAAACGACTTGGGCAGTACACGCGCAAATAGCCCTTTTTTCCGACTTCCTTAATAAAAACCGTGACAGCTCAGCTAATATATATAACACATTTATAAATTATATACAAAAACCTTTCTCGAAAATGTGTCCTTCCATTGGTGAAAACCGTATGAAAATCCGTTCAGTAGCTTTTGAGGTAATCGTTATAGACCGCAACCGCGCGTGCTAATTTGTTGAATAGGTATAAAAGCGAAATGGCAGAAAACGTCATCGCCGTCATCGCTTAAAATTTTCTCCCAGTTCACTCGTACGTAACGTCCGTAAAGGAACTCCGTTCTAAAAAGGATTCTAAAATTCCTTTTGTTCAGCGTTGATAAATATGCGTCAACCATATTGCTTCTTCCATTCTACTTCTATCACTGTCTAACACCCGTAAGATCAATCGTAAGAGAATTTAATCTCCCGTTTTCGATTGTTTATTTGGGTTTTTGTATTAGGAAAATTGTTTCATGCATAAGAAACAATCGAAGATGAGAATTAAAATCTTATGCCCCTATGTGAAACTGACAAGACTATAATATAACCTATACGCAGAATTTTGACCATTAAAGTCAAAAGTCTGGGTATAGGTTATAGTGATAACTTACGTATATGTAGTTCATAACTTTTTATTTATATTATTCAATCTTTCGCGTCACTAGTAAATTAATCAAACCATAGTTATTGCCAATATTGTGGATTATTTATATAGTCCACAAATTCTATTGGAATACAGTTTACATTTAAATATTGCTAACGGAACTCAAATAGTACTAGCTCGGCTTGATCAATATTGTTAATTGCTAGAAAAACAACAATTATTTTTGCAACATTTCGCGTTCAACGTTTGTTTCAATGTCAATATTTGCCAAAAAAGGATAATTTTAAAGTTACTTACGTATTAAATAATCCCACACGTCAAGAATGATTGAACGATAAAGCGTTTTAATCGTCCTTTTCAAGGCAGTTTTCTTCATAAATAAAGTAGACAGATACGTGCATTGATCACTATGCAGGCTCTCTGGGTGTGGCGATTTTAAATAAATCCACTATGCTCTGATATCTAAGAAATTTGGCAGGTAAACTTCTAGCTAGATGTAACGTTCATACGAACGACCCAACTTGAAACTCGATAGAACCAACCATTAGCCCAACTTACTCGTTCTACGGTTATTCGGTTTTACAGATCAGGCGTTAATTTTGTCGTTTGAACGCACCTTTACATGACCTAAAGTCTAATGCTGAGATAAATAGACGTTACTTAGCACGTGCTTTGGCTAAGCTGTATCGTTGTCACTGTCGCGCAACCTGCAAGCAAGACAGAGACGGGAACATAGCTTAGCCAAAGTACGTGCTAAGTAATGTTTATTTATCTCGGCCTAAGTATGTCAATAGAACCCTTGAACTATGTAAACTAACTTTTAACAATTTGGCATGCTGACATTATTTACACAGTTATAATTATTTCTACTTACATGGAAGTGTGGACATGTAAGTCCACACTTTTTCATCTAAACCATGTGGATACAAGTACTATAACTAAAACGAGCTTAGAATAATAATCCTCGTAATTCCTAAGTCCGCGCCTAAGCTTACATTTCATGCTACATTAGCATAACACCTGTGGCCTATTTCAGGGCTCATTTACATAGGTATGACGATTTATGAGTGTACTGCAATACGACTGCTAAGCAAGATGTTATGGCGTAATGTTCCAATTTAATAAAAAAACAAAGTCTTTTTAGTTACCTATTACCATACCTAACTAGTAAATACTGGAATACTTAAAATAAATGCACAATCTTTATAGAGTTCCATTTCATAAATTCCATATCTTACCATAGACTTCCATATCTGTCTGTCAGATGTCTCTTCTGGCCAGTTTGAACTAGTTACTAAAGAAAATAAATTATATAATTAGTGCAAAAGCTGCTAAACTTATTACATTTTACTTAGGTACTTCAATGGCCGCCAAACACGATAGTGTTTACCTTTTGTCAATTTGTTTCAATTACAGTTCATGTCTTGATTTGCGCCGCGCCATATTAAGATTTCCTTTCATTCCTCGTTAATCTGCAATTTTGCTTATTTTTATGCTAGGCCCCGCCGACTTCAACAAACATTTTAGATTTATATTTGGGTGAATTTCAACAAGAGATTTTTATGTGTCATTTCGGTGGGATTTTTTAATTTCAATGCTATTTACATATTTTTAGTGACAAATAAAACGTTAGCCTATTTTATAACATTGTGCGTGAGTGGACATCAAATTTCATCATAACTTACATAAATATTTAAGGATGAATTTTTAAGAGTCCACTGAAATGAAAAGTGTCTACCGAAATGGTAAAAATTACCACCGAAATGATAGACTGTGAACTAAATTATTAAAATTATAAAATAATTAAAAATATGTGATTAATATATAACTAATAATACACTACTCAAACAAAACAGTACTTACGGCGAATTTAATACACAATTTTGAAACAAATTAAACGAATCTAGCACGAGTTATAACAACCACCGAAATGAAACTATTTTACTACGTTTTTTGTCCCCATATCACTGAAATGATAAACTTACTTTTTTGGCGGGAAACCGCAAGACGTTGGGACCGGTGCGTTCGCGCCGGAAGCTTGAGCCGGACTGATCCGAAGTGAGGAAAGGTGAGAGGGGCGTAACAATGCAATGTTGATATGGCTATATATTCTACTAAAACTTACTGTCCTCTGAAATTATAACTTTTTTCCAGACAAAAGTTGACTGCCTGTCAAATCCATGATAAAGAAGATAAACAAACAAAAATAGTTTTATTTGATCGAAAATATTATAATTTAATGATAACAAAATCGGTTTAAATCCATATTACGAATGTATTTGCAGGGGTAGGTATTTTATGAGCGGAATTGGGTTTAGGACAGGCCACCGTGATGATAAAATAACACTTTGTAATATTTTTTTTTGGTATATTAGAGTGTAGTAATCAATGACTTTTTTTGTCAAGGTAGAGAAATACATACGTTGTTGAGAAAAAATATATAAAATTAAAAATCAGCACATTGCACTACCGTTCTCAGGTTTGCCGTGTATTTTTTTTGCTTGCGCAATTCACCCATTTATGGGTTACAATTTTATAATAGTATAGAAGTTTAACCTTTTTATTTCATCGTTTTTAGTGTAGTTTTTGGAAGTCGGTTTTTTTAAAACCTGTTTTTATTATTGAGTGGTAGGTTGTCACCGCCATCTATGGATATCTGCAATACCATGCATTGTCCACCCTAGAAACAAAGTTAAAAATATCTCATGTGCCTGTAATTATATCCTTCAAACCCGAGCACAGCAATGCTGCTTAGCGGCAGAAATAGAAATGGTGGCACTCACCGGACGAGCTCTTTCACAAAGAGCTCTGTATCTACTGATTTATTACCACCAAAACCTTCTAGTCCATAAATAATAGGAACAGATTTAATAAATTTTGATGTCAATAGGATCGATAAAAAACAAGAAAGATGGGTAATTAAACGGTCGCATGAAAATTGTGTCAACAAGATTGATTAGCCGTCCATTTTAATTAATTAAAAAAGCATCACACAATTTTCAGGAAAATCTGTTCCGACAAAATTTTTATTGCTCGGCGATTAATAATTTTAAAATTGGAACAAAATGTTTTGTGTCACACCGTGTATGTTTACTCTTAATTTTATTGATATAAAGGAATTTATATTTATTCGTATTTCTATTCGTAAGTAGCCATGTAGGTATATTTCTATAAAATGCATAATTATCATGTTTATGTTTATACTTTGAAATCTTTACAAAACAGTGTCTTTAATAACATTACCTACCTGTCAAGACATCCAAAGAAAACAAACAGATCTGCAGACTGAAGGCAAACGTGTTACCCATTAATAATAAATCCCCTACTCCGAATAACCAGTAAAAACTTAATAAACTTGAAACTAAAATCACATTCTAGCTATAGGTGTAGGAACTCCTTTGTAGTTTCGACGCGAGGATTTTCGCAGTTCAATCGTGCAGTTTTTGCAGAGAGGGAGTCCCTAACTGCCGTACATGCAGTCATTGCAATACGGGATCTTTTATTTTAGATACATATCTATATTATGTCAATTGTTATTTTGACATTTTTCTCAAGTCTTGTCAAATGTATGAGCGATGAACCACTGTAAGGTATATACACTTTGCCAGAACCTTGACGTCGAAAAGACTTTAAACATGATCCATAAAAGGTTGCTAGGTCATCACTTAGTCGTAGGTACCTTTTGTTTAAACCATACAATTTTACGTACGTACCTAGGTAAGTATCCCAAATGTTATATTTTCTTTGTCCCTTTCCAAGGGTTTCATAATTTGTATTCATAATGCGTGGTACTGGTACCTATTATGTAACGTGAATACTTGAAATGTCAAAAACAAAGGGTTAATAAACTTTGTTGTATATTTGGTACCTAGCACGATTATGTGAAAAAAAAGTTGCTTTTTAAATATTATATCAGCCTAATTATCTCATTTCTTTTATCGTTCACTTCAAAAAGGAGGGTTTTTTTTTTTTTTTTTTGAAGGGCCTCTCGCAGTTGGCTTCTAACAGCCGTCACTGCTTAACCGGTCATCTGGTGAGGACTTACAAATGCCTCCAGCCAGGCTTAAAACTAAATAAAAACTACAAACTAAGCGACCACACGCTAAGGGCACCCCCTACTGGGGTACGGACCTCGGCTTAGGGCGTCGCTGGGGGAAGGACAACTAGAGGGAGGGGCTACTAGCTGGAACGGATTAATATGATTTAGGGACATATTTAAATCTACAGGCTCAGCGCGGGCTGGCTCGAGCAAGGGTCGGTTAGGGGACTGAGTCATACGCGGCGGCGGACTCGGGTCATGATGGGGACGTCGCGACGGGCCTCGTCGGCGAGGTCGGAATGGCGCCGGTCTGTGTTTGTACCTACGCAGAGTGCTGGTCTCCCTGCTGCTCTCTTGCAGTAAGGTGATAGCATCATCGGGAGTATTTAAAGCATGCCTCGGGCGGCGAATTTTGCTAATCTGAGAGGGGGTGTATCGGGCGGCCGATACCACCAGAGGATTCGGGTGGTTCGGGGCAGAGTCAAAGAAGCGCTTGGAGGCGCGTTTCAAGCACTGCTGGATGGTGGGCAGTTTTAGATCTAAGTGCAGGCGATCATTACGAACGTACCAGGGAGCTCCCGTGGCCTTTCGCATGAACCTGTTTTGAATGATTTGCATCCTATGGATTCGAGATGCCTTGACGTGTGCGAACACAGCGCCAGCATAGGTCATGATGGGGCGTATGCAAGTCACGTAAGTGCGCACTTTGTACTTAAGTGCCAACTTGCTACGTGCATTTAGGATGGAGTGGAGGCGACCGAGAGCGAAGGCGGCGCGAGAGCGGACCGTCCTTATGTGCTCGATAAAGTTCAATCTCCTATCGAGGATGATGCCCAGGTATTTGGCTTGCTTATCCCAAGGGATCGGCTTGCCGAACATGGTGATCGGGGAGGGAAAAAAGGAGGTTCTCAATTCGGTTGTATTTGTTTTGTTACACGATATTTTTGCCGATTGTGAACTGTAATTTTTATTAAGTCTTTTTTTTATTAAGTAACTTAACTACCTTAACTTTTATTAAGTCTTTTTTTTGTTAGGTAACTTAACTAGGTACTTTAAGAAAAGTTAAAACCGGCATCGCATCAATGATCATCGACTTTCGGAACTCTTTCACATTTTTTGATCGATGATTTTAACTTTTTTTACGTTTTTATGTGACCGGTTGGTTGGTTAACTAACATTGGTTGGCTAACATTGTCAAGTTACACACGATTAAGAGAGGTAACGTCCTCTAAGTTTATTGTTACAATAAAACCAAATAAATCTTTTTTCTTTTTTGATAAACGTCACGCGTAGAACGGCTATCGATTTCTGTACGAACAGGTTTTGATCGATGCTCAAAAATGCATTAGCCTCGATAAGTGAGAAGTGTTCAGACGAGATACTCAATCAAACTATCGTTATGCTTTTAAACAGCACTTGAAGTATTTAAACCACCGACACAAGTTTACCAAACTCTGACGTAAATCTAAGAGCTGATGCGAAGGATAGATGGAAAAATGTATTTCAGGTATTCATTTAGGTATCTATATAGGTATAAGATTGATAAGGTTCTACAATAAACAATAGCATTGAACTAATTAATGCTAAATCTTACCATTGACTATTTCGGGCGGCCATTATTGTTCGGGTATAGTATTATAGGTATTAGCATTGATCTTAAAGGTTAGGTACCTACTTTTTTTTTTAAAGGTCTAGTGCATATTTTTTGTCTACTTGACCAACCGTCTGACGTGCGAATCTCAATGTGAAATCTTGCATAAATTAAAATATTATATTCAAACTTTTTTATGGTTTACGAAAATAACCTGCAGAATTTAATTATTGTTTCCACTTTAAAATCAACAAAAACTCTAATTGAAAAATTACGTCACAAAAGAATAAACATTTTTCACATTCATCAACATTTTTCACGTCATAAAAATGTCAACAAAATTGTAGGCAAGCACAATATTATGCAAAGATTCCGACCCCCGAGAAACTAGGTGAAGATAAATTTGGGGGATTAAATTTTTGCACGTTAAAGATTATTAAGTGAACAGCGTGGGGAAGTGGCTAGAAAGTGCACTGAAGCGGAAAATATCCCTGATCAGCATTCCACGGGTTGATTCTGCTCTTCAATTACCATTTGCAGACTGTTCGGCTATTGTCGGCCGAAACGATCATTATTGAATGGAAAGAATAGTTTTATTTCACCATACCAGCACGCTTTGAAATATAATGATTAAATTGACATTGTTTGAGGAATGATCAATGGAAAAGCTTCAAGCAAACTCGTTAAAAGTTTTAAAGTTTATGTGATCGACGAATTTAGGTGTCAAATTTCACAGGTCACAAAGTCATTTTAGCATAAAATTTTCGATCACCACAGATATAGGCATCGGGCTCTCCCAATTTTTGCCGCAAATAATTTTCAGTTTATGCCATCGAGTTTACTCTAGCCTCCAGCTCTGTGTTTCCCGCTTGCGTCATAGGTACAGAGTTACAATTAACTCCGTGTCAAAAAGTAACTCTGAGTTAAATCGATAATAGGTATTATTTGTTTTGCGCCATATTGAGTTAGATCGCAATTCCAGTTTAAAAGTATGTACATTTTTAACTTACAGATTTTGGTGGGTTAAATATTAACATTATTAACTCACTAACCCGCTTACTATTGCAGCAAGTAAGTAGGACAGTTAAAAGTTGACACTATGTGAAGGGATGCTACTCTTACACCAATACTTCTCAAAGGTTTGTTTAAAACCGAAAGTCAGGAAATAGTCCAATTCAAGTAAACAAATTATATTTTCCGAGAAAAGTATCTAATCTACAATTTGTGCACCAAAAGTCCCTTTTGCTATTACCTAAAATAATTTAAAGGCGAGGGAGATAATTTCATTGACAGGAATTGTTAACTAAGAAAATAGAATTGGCTTTCCTTATTGGATTAACGTTTAAGTAGACATCACCATTACTTCTCCAGTAAGTTAGAGGTACAATAAATTGGTTAGTCGAGGCGCAATCTTCAGTTCCCCTAACTTATTGAGCAAGGCGAAACCGACTTCATTTTCTGGATGCTAAGATTGATTTTTGTCTAGTAAAATTTCGTAAGGATTGAAAAGTATGGATGCCAACTCAATTAAGTCACTCTTCTAACATGGAGTACCAACGCTACTAGTTTAGCAAGGGTTAAAGACGTATTTAATCGTATTTCAAAGTAAAAGTTGAAGTTCTGGCTTAAATTATAGGTACGTCAGCGTAAAAAGGTTTTTGTTAACAGAACCTAGTTTTGTGCGGTGAAGAAAATTGCCGAAACTACAATCTAAATTCAAGATGAGATGAGAGAATTGAAGAACGGTATTGAATGCTTTTAACCAGTTTTATTGGAAATAATTTTATTTCTCTCTACTCTATAGCCTGGTTTCTATGTAATAGAGAATTGTATTGCTTAACAATCCTATGGTATAATATGGGGTACAGATTCCATTGGTAAAGTCCCAAACTGGGCCTTTAAATAGATTTGTAAGGTAATTCAAACAGTGAAAGCTGTGTGGAACAGTCGACAATGTTTTTAACTTAGATACAAAATAGAAATCTCGATATTTTGACATGTCGCCACATCAGTAGATTGCACTGGACACCACACACACATGCAAAACAAGGACAAGTCGCAAGTTTTCAATAGAATAAAGAAGACGTAAAAGTAAATAGGATTAGGTTGGTGATTTATAGGAGTCTACTACTTATAAAGCCTCACTACTTTTTTTCAAAAAAGTTCACCCAACAAGTGTTTCTAAAACTCACTCAGTTTGTAAACGAAAACTTTTAAGTGGTACTTAACGATAAGAGCAGCTTTCTTGAGAACGGTTAAAAATTGGCGACAGCAGGTAATTTATTTGCTAAAGTTTGTTTTTTAATAATAGTTATCTTTATTTTTATTAAAACGTTGAATACAAGTCAATTTTAAATACTATTACATCATGAATGACGGATATAATTAGAAACTAGCTGTTTTCCGCAACTTTATCTGCGTGAAAATTTATGAAAAGTAGCCTACGTGCTTTTACAGGTCCTAGGTTACCTCTTTGTTAAATTTAATCCAAATCCGTCCAGCCGTTTCAGCGTGAAGGAGTAAGAAACACATACTTTCACATTTATAATACTGTGTTACAGCCGTTACAGGCACATGGGAATTATTCCATTATCACACTAGAAATAAACGTACATCAATCTTCACTAGAGTAGCAGAAAGTATCTTGAATTACTTGATTCCCAATTTAGGCATGCCTGTCTAAAGCTCCTACCAAAATAGGTAAACATTTTTTTACATTATTATAATAATCGAAATGGCGCAGTAGTGGAATGTCCACTTTTGATGTAAGGGATCGTGGGTTCAATTTCTGCATCGAAACAAATAGTTGTCAAAATTGGATACTAACGCTCGCGGAGTGAGATATAAGTGGATGAGTTAATTTCTTCAGAGTTTCAGGCAACTTATAAATTTTATTATAATTATGTTGACAGAAAAAGTTTTTCCTTGTTTAGGTGTCTTTGGTAAGAGGTACTGAACGCTGTGTAAAAATTTGAGCACCTATTTAATTTTAGTAGGACCTTATATATATATCATTATAGAAAATAGGCACTAAAAAGAACTCTTTGACAAGCATTTCACAAGTAATGTTCTGACTATGTAAATTTTATTGTGTTTTTCTCCTTGGAAATGTCACATCACCATAATTAATCGGTTTTATGTTTTTTTCGTAGACAGGAACACCCACGGAAATAGATTAACAGCTGGTGAAAGACAATAGGTAGGTACATCTACTGTAAAGATACTTACGATAATCGTAAATAAGCCTAACGATATTTATCAACCACTCTGCCTACCATTCAACTAAATATTAAATACTATTTAATATTCACCTTTAAAGGGGAATTAAGGGTAAACGCAAAAGAGTATAGCAGATAAATGAAAACTACGCGATAGGTACCACCAAAAGTTGCCGCCGGCGACGGTAGCAAAAACCGCAAACAAACCCGAATAGAACACTTGTATCTAATTAAAACTTTTGTTTTAAGTGCAAATGCCACATCTCTAGTGGGTGAGTCAAGTGTTTGCTTGTTATAACTTCAGTAAGTACTAAGTTGCGATTTTGCTTCACTTAAAGTTTACCGTATGAAAATTTCTGTTGCTCGATTTTTTTTGCGTAATGTTACTAAGGTTTTAAGAATTTAACTTTTGATTTTATTCATATACCTTCCTATTGTTTGATGTTAGAAAGGTAATATTATGGTATCTCATAATTTTTAACCTACATAAAAAATATATTTCTATAATTTTTAGACTCCAAAAATAATGCATATTTTACTATATTATAGACACCGTAAACTGAAAGTCAAAATTTCTACCAGGCAGCCTTCAAGTGATGAAGAGAACTCATATGCCTACTTACACAACTTTATCATAATATCTACTGCGCAATAAATAAAGTTCACTTGTAGGTAACAAACAATCTAGAAGATTTATTATCTTCAGAAAGGGTCCATAATCCATATTTCAACCACAAATATAACATCACGCCTATATTCCCCGAAGGTTAAGCAGAGGTGTATTATATAGTACACCCACATTTCGCCAGTTAAGGTTAAGTCCCATGTAATTAGGGGGCGAGCTTATTACCATCAACCAGGCATAGATCCAGACTCCGGGCTGCTACTGAGAAATGGGAAAACCTAATAAAACTTTTCCGCAGCAGTCGCACTTGTGACCACTAGACCAACGAGGCAGTCAAGTTCTACCACAAAATTCATTCAAATTCCGGGTACTATGTAAAAAAACCGGACAAGTGCAAGTAGGACTCGCGGCCTGAGTGTTCCGTACAGTGGTCTTGACTAGAGCAACAATTTCTTAAATTCTCTTAGAATCATCATCTGCCTAGCCTTTTCCCAAATTATATTGGGGTCGGCTTCCAGTCTTAACTAGTTTCGGCTGAATATCAATATTTTACGAGGAGCGACTGCCATCTGATCTCCACAACCCAATTAATGGGTAATACCGGTATTCGAATGTTAGACCAGCTGTCAGACTTTTAGGGCTTCTGACTACCCGTAACGATTGTCAAAGATATTCCTATGACAACCGGGACCGACTGCTTAACGTGCTCTCCGAGGCACGGAGGGGTCTCGATGTGTAAAGAACGGTCACCCATCCAAGGACTGACCGCGGCAAGCGCAGCTTAACCTCGCAGATCGATCGATCAGCGCGGCTGTCATTTAGCCACGAGCCCCTCTTAAAATTAAATTATCTTAAATTCTCTTAGAATACTAGATAAAATAAAATATTCCACTAGAAATATGCAAAAGTGCCACCTATGAGGATATGTCGCTATTACATATGCCTCCACCCGTTCATATAGCAGATGCCTCCACCCGTTGATGGTCTTGCTACGGACAGACGGACGACAAAGTGATCCTATCAAGTTTCCGTTTTTCCTTTTCAGGTACGGAAACCTAAAAAAATTGAAGATCGGACTTGAAACGTTATAGAATGGCCTACGAACTGAAACTCGAAGTATTTTCACTTATTGGTATTATGGGAACTATAAATAACAAGAATAGCTTACAAAGGATATGAGCGGGATATTAAGAGAAAACGCTTGCACAGGTCCAAATATATTAGGTATTCTTTAACCTTTTCATGAATCTAAGGTACAATTAACTCAGTGGGTATTATGGGATTTCAAACAAAAAAGTAATCAACACGATACGATCATTTATTTATAGTTTGGGTTAATGACGAAGGTCCATCTACTCCTAATTATTCAGCCTTAGAGATTAAAATAATACTCTGAGTACTCAGCTGTGACTTAGTTGGAACTTGTTGGGATATTTACATTCAATTTATTCTTGTACAGACTAACCACCAGAACGACAATTTGTCTGTTACCGAGCGCGCCATGCGTGAGAAATTGTGGACAGAAAATGTACCATAAACAATGTTCTGGAACATTATTAGAAACATTTATGTTTTTACATGTACGGTGGAGGACATCTATAACACCGTCATTTTTCAACTGTCCGTTCATTGAAATGGTGCAATGAAAAATTCTAACGGACAAAGGAAACAACTAAACAATTGGGTGTCACATTCTTTTGTTCTAAATGCAGTTGTGCAAACATTGTTTAGAAATTGATGTTCGCGGAATAAATGGACTAACATTCTGTTTATTATGCTTGAAAACCAATATTAAATAATACGTGTTGTATTAATAATAAGAAGAGCCAAGAGCCTCGACCAACACCTGAGGAGGCTCTCGTTAGGCAGTTGGATTAAGGGCTTGATGCAGAGAGCGGTATTCTTGGACACGGCTTGCATTGTTAGGATTAGGAGATTCCTCTCTCTGGACCCCTGACCGCGGCGTATCTTGGATCCAGTTCCCGATGCTAGAGGGGTACTATTTTATGTTTTTTTTTTTTATGTAAGCCATAACACATAATTTTGTATAGGAATTTCTTTCAAAGAATAATCGAAAATAACCTCATTCTCTTTACTTCTAAAAGCTTTTACTTTTTAAAGAGACATTGCACCTCATAAATTAGATCGCTAATGTTATTGCAAGGTTGACATAAGTGAATGAATGGTATCATTTGTATTGGGCAAAATTAACCTTTTATTAAAAGGTACCCTTTAGAAAATCGTTACATTACTGCTCTTCAGAGCCTTACTAATTGATGAGGGTTAGACACGAAGACGCTTAATAATATTAATGTCTCTAATTAGATACTTAATTAACATGTGGTTATGATGAACTCCGTGCGAACAAATTTCGATTTTTTTTAATAATACATTGTAATTTAGGTATCTAAAGGATATTAAATAGTATGTAACTAAGTGCTTAAGACCAAAAGAAAAGCTAGATAATGTTATAAAACCACGAAATAAAGATGAAGAAACAGGACCAAGTGGACTGATTTTTATCGAAGAGCTGATTCCAGAATAAAACTGAAACCGTGTTATAGATAAAACTGAATAAATTATCTTTGTTTACTAAACTTTGACTGTTGAGAGCACTTAAAATATGTAATAGGTACCTAAAACACTTTGAATTTCAGCTTTGAGCTTACTTAAAGCTAGGGCCTTACACTTAACAAATAGGTTCGAAATGATTAAACAAATGAATCAATCGTTTTCATAAAACTTTCCTTTCATTTAAGGATCGCTAGAACGTTTGGACTTAAAACAGTGACTCTTCATCACACTACCTACTGTGACAGCTCTGCTAAAATCCGAGCCGAATTCGACTTGAAACAGAAAGCCATTAGTGGGCAAATGTGGCAATAGGTCATTTGTCGTAGAAAATAATGGTCGTGGGCTAGAAATGTGACTGTTCTTGGACCTGTCCACACTGCCAGTCGTATTGCGCCAGAAAGAAAACAATGAATCTTGTGGTATTGTGTATTAGATACTTTTTTAAAGAGATAATTAAAAACAAATGAGCGTTCATTTGTATGATTGACATAATTAACTTTATTTTTAAAAATAACACGGTTAGGCGATTCGCACACTGCCCCGCATCACGCAGCGGGGTGCGTGGCAACGGCGCCACGCGTGCGGGTGCGGGAGTGCAGATCTGCATCATCATGCAGATTTTTCCGCACAAACGCGCGTAGGTGCAGTATTGTCATGCGGTAGCCCAGAGGAAAAAACGATACGCCACCTACTAGTGTTATCTTAGCAACTTTTTTGACATTTTATAAAGCAGTTCATTAGTATCTAATTTATTACACTAGATGGCAATGATTGTCTTGTTCTTCATACTGGCAGATTTTAAATAAAACAAACTTCCTAGCAACCGTTATGTATGTTGTCGGCAGATGTCAACACGAAATCAAACACGCTACTGCAGATCTCAGTGTGCCATACCTTGCGTCTTGCCTCGCACTCACGCGCGGGGGTGCGTGTTTCTCCGCATGTAGGTGCGTGATCTGCAACCCCGCGCATGAATGCGTTTTCAGTGTGTTGTATTATGCGTGATTTCTATACAAACATAGGTACTTGAAAACAACGTAAGATCACGCACTCCCGCATCCCGCTGCGTGATGCGGGGCAGTGTGCGAATCGCCTTAGGTACTTTAAACCCTGAAAAATTGAATGGAAAACTAAAAATATCAAATAAAAAAACAAATCCGTTTTCAAATTCGTTTTTAATCAAAAACATTGATTTATACCTCTTGTATTCTGTTAACATAAAAACAGGACTCTATAATGAATTAAATTAAAACAAAGCAGTACATCTTGGTATTGTTTCATCAATTCGAATTCTGGCGGAATTACAGGCACCTGTTTAGGAAACAAACAACGTAGACTAGTTTAAAGATGGGGTATTTCCAAATGTCAACAAATTCGTGCTTGACATCCTTAATACCTCTGTCATGGCTTAGGACCCCGAAGTAATAGGCACTGTAAGCGCTGTAGCCTCCTTTTTACGAACCTCAATTTCATTTCAGACGTGCTTATTTCACTAAAGGGCGAGAAAAAAATCTAAAGGTTTAAGATTTGCAGGAAAGGGTACGGTTGTCGTAGGGTTAGACAAATAAAGAATAGAATCTATTAGCTGCTTATTTTATTTTTGGGTAGGTGCCTATAAAAATATTGTGAGTGCAGGAAAAAGGTGTATTTAATTATTTCCTAATAAACAACAGCTTGTTTGACGTCAAAACTGACCATCTAATATTTATAATAAAAAAAATATTAAAAATAATAATTTCCAGTTTATATTTGGGAGGGTCTACTCAACTCATCAGATAAAGCGATTGAAAAACATAAACTTCATTTCAATTGAACTCGCGAATCATGTAAACAAACTTTCTATACAAATTCATCACGACAATTTATCAGTGGCATTGTTTACATAGTTTGCAAGTTCTATTGAAATGGACTCTGGATTGACCTTCCCTATTTCCGCATCTTTCATACAAAGTATCTGAAATGATATTCATCCCATTCATAACATCCGCAATCATAAAATATAATAGACAAAAAAAAAGATTTTGCAAACAAAACAATGATGTGAAAATAGACCCGGATCTAAAGATAATGCGTAAAATATTCATTGAATAGTCTAAAATTATCGTTACACTGGAATAGTGTGAGCGAAACCTTACTTGCGAGAGAGGCGATCTCCTTGCCACTTGACTTGAATATTGCAAATCCCACCCTAGATTTTATCTTTCAGCCTCTAACATATTCGCTTCGTACAATCTGAATAAAATCAAGTCGAATTTTCCTCACATTAGATATTTTATATTCGTACAGTGAGAATTTTAAGAAGTATTAGGTAAGTATGTGGGATAAAATGGCCATCATTCCTTTTTAAATAACTTAGGCTCGTATTACAGAACGATACTCCAGCACAGATCTCTGCTTGAGCATAGATTGAAACTAGTTTCAACCAATCAAATGGCTTTAAATCTATGCTCAAGCAGAGATCGGTGCTCGAGTATCGTTCTGGAATACGGGCCTTAAATTTAGTTATTTAAGAAGGGAATGATGACCATATTACGAGTATTTTTTAGATCTTAGAACATGAAAGAACCTGTAGTTTTGAATGGAAATAAATCAATACTTTAAAAAAAGGCCTGACTCACTTACTGACTGATTCATCAACGCTCAGCCCAACCTTTAGACCTAGAAAGCTGACATTTTGCATAATGTTCCTTTTATGATGTAGGAATAAGGCCGGATATTTCAATATTTCCACGGGATATCCAAACGGATGTAGTCGCCAACAAAAGCTAGTAGTAGCTAAAATGGATGACAAGATATAATAAAATAAAGTTAAGCGTAGGTAATTTTAATTGATATATTTAAGATTGTAATATCGCTTTTTATTAATTGCATAGCTGGTTAAAATAAGTTTTATTGGCTTTAAATTATATTTTGTGTCGTCAAAAATAGAGAAAATATGACTACCTATAATAAATTATAATGCTATCAAATCAGTAACAATAGTTTGACAATTATAAACGTGTAAGAATTATGTATTGATGTCTCATTTATCATTCTGATTCAACATTACAATTTTTCGGATTCGACTTCGATTGTCGATTACCTACTTTCATATGCGCATAACGAATAGGTTTATTTGATTTAGTTATATAAATATGCTAGTGTACCGCAGCACACCATCAGTATAAACTACAAAATTCAATTCCCTGTAAATCCACAAATGGTATAGCGCTCTCACGGAAAACACACATTCTGCAACGTCACTAGTTCATCCCTCGACGAACAAAAATACTACCTTATTATGCTCCCCAAAACCCGTCCTTATTACATCAGCTTAAGATTAAACAGGACCGCATTAACATTTTTGCTAGTTTGTATTCGTCATAGGACCGCGGGTCGAGTCTTTGTTCTTGAAAAAGTCGCTTTGTTTGTCTGCTTCATATAGTCCCACAGACTTGCGGATGTGTTGTTTTGATATTTTATAAACAACTTGTTTGTTACACCTAGTCAGAGGAAGTTATAAAAGTAACATATTCGCTATTGCGAAGTCTACTTTATAAACTTTTTGAATAATTAAGTGCGGTGGCATTGAGCGGTACCGAGCAACCTAGTGTGTAGTTTGTGTATCTCGTTATATCCGCTTCATTGAATAGGATAGGAGAAAATGTAAACATGTTTTATATACTAAGCAAAGGATGTTAGTATCCCGGGTGGACAAGCCAACGAAAGGAATCTTTTCAGCTTACAACTAAATCTCAGTTTCTACAGCAAAGCACACACAATCTTCATGCAGACACTGGAACTCAGTAATAACATTCCTATACAAATGTGATACACTGGAAAGTTAATGCGCTCTGGGTATGTCTTTCTATTATAATGGACCAAAGGATGTGGACGTACAGATTTATTACACTGTTTTATATTTATTACTTTGATCATTGCTACTTTCCATTTAATATGGAAGTGGAATTTTCATGCGTGACCGCGTTCGGCTGCAATTTATTTCGCGTCTTGGTTTGCCTTTTCGAATGAATTTACTGATAGGACCGAGATATGTTATGAATGGCTTTCGTTTGGTTTATGAGGCAGACACATTATAGAAAGCTGTGATAATCTACTCACAGTAGAACAATTTAACCTACAAACCAGTACAATATAATATGGATAAAGAAATTATATATTATATATGGAAACGAAACATTTTCGTTTCTTTCTTGTGTTTTTTTTTCAAGTTCTGTGTAATCTCAAAAGTGAACGGTCCAAAATAGCAACTGACACAAATCTCTAGATTCTGCATTTAATCCACCGAAGCTGTCTACTTTACGATCATCAGTCCAAATAGTCAGCAATCCGCTACATAATTAATAAGCTTCAACTAAAAAAAAGAGCCATTTTAAGCGGTTCAGATATTCTTAGAAGCAATTTGGATTTAGATTTAGATATTCCTAGTACCTATCTTTTATCTGACTAAATAACAACTATAAAATCATTATTCTAAGCTTTGACTTTGAGTATTGCTGAAACCGCTATCTTCTAGCTAGTCACTAGTCTGTCTGCTAAATTAATAATTTCAAAGGATTTTGGCTGATTCAAATATTTTATTGGACGTTTCTGATTTACGAGTATAAATTGCACAATTAATTTAATAAATTAAATGTATTCTAACTGTGTTATGTAAGAAGTAAGTTAAAACAGATTTGGTTTTCATAGTAATGTAGGTATGTAACAGCCGAACAGTAAAGCGTTCGGTGACATTTGTAGTTGTTATAAACAAGATAAACACATTTTAGGAAAAACAAAAAACAAAAATTGCCCAATGTGACTTCCATAATAAAGATGGAATAAAATGACACCAAAATGTTGAAATCCATCGAGCCGCTTAAGTAACAGAGAGCATGCCAAAGAAATGGACATACATACATATTATGCTCTTTAAAAACACTACTAGGGCAGTCGGGTAAAAAAGTAAAGGATTTACAAAATAATATATGACTAAACACCAGCAAATGTGAGATAATAATATAAGTAGAACAATCCGAAATACATACGACAACCTATTCCCATAGAATATGAGGAAAGAGGATTTGCTACAAAAAAGGGTTTTACGTTTATCTTTTTTGTGGAGACAACGGTTTCGTCAACCACATTGAGGAGTATTATTGTAACTGTCAGCACGTGTCGCACCACAGTTCGAAAAATGCCTCATAACTATTACGAGACCCATCAGTCTAGTATTAATAAGTATAAACAATTCATTATTTTAAGTTTTTTCATGCGCCTCGCCATCTTTTTCGTAGTCTGCTGCCACGACGTCAGGCTTTGTCAGGTCTCCATTGATAATATTGGCCCAAAGCTGACTTAAGTCTTGTCTTAAACTTTAAGGTTCCTTAACCTTTTACTCTCCTTAACCCTTTAACGCTTCTTCACGCAATGTTGGCGGCATGGCTACGCGGAGTTGCCGCCGTCATTATCATTATCGTTATTCATACTAGCGTTCGTTTATGCGGCATAGACGCCGCTATGCCGCAGGTAGGTATAGTGTTTAGGCACCAACTGGAGGCCAATTCTTTTCACTTTAATCTCATGATTTTTGAATTGCGTCTAGTTTTAATGATATAAGTAAAAAGTAAAAATTATCAGCCAAAACACGTCCACCACTGAACATATATGTCCTCAAATCATCGCAACCAGTTATACCATATCACAATATTTGAACTCAATTATTATGATGGTAAACTGCACCGTCATAATTTCAACCCCCGAATTACTGCGAATTGACAATGGTACAGGACCTAAAGATCAATATCAATGTCGAAATGTTAAAATTGAACAGAAAATTGAAAGTTTCATCAAACAAGGGTAATCTAAAAGTGCCTAATATGGACCATTACGTACGCGACTCGTAAAATAGGTATACGATTCAGAAAATGCCATTTGCTTCTAGATTGAAGAAGTTTAGCCATTTATTAATATTTATTACCAATGTCAAGAATTTTCAGTTCAATGGAGTAAGATTATGCAGAAGAATTTGTCAAAAAAAGTTTTGATCGTATTTATTTTTGACTGTTGCTTGTAAACGCTATCACAACACAGAAGAAAATCACAGAGAACATGTCGAAAGTCTTCTCTAACACTATATTTTTTATTTTATATCTGCTATGCAACAGTACTTTCACTTTTCAAAACTGTTTTATTTTACTGAAAATCTGCCTGAAAACTAGAACGGATATTCGACACCTGATAGTATCCCTTTCGCTTTAATGACGTCAAATTTTAATGAACTACCCGAGTCTCGATCAGCAAAAAGTTTACAGCAGAATTTTATCGAAGCTTTACTTTTCATATTGATGCCAAGGTTAACGTTGTTATTCAATTTAGTTCCATTAGGGTAGTATTATGAAATATTTAGAAATAAAAATAAAGTTTCTATTGAAACGCTAAGTTATTTTAGTGACCTTGTCAATTTTGAGCATAACTGACGGACAGTAGATGACCTTGACATCCTCGGTATAATTACACCCCTAGTTTTTAAAATTCCCAACACAAACATATATGTACGGAAATCACGCAATTGCAAATCTTTTCAACTGTCAATCGGCCTATTTACTGGACAAAGCACAAGCAATCATCATCATCTGCCTAGCCTTTTCCCAAATTATATTGGGGTCGGCATCCAGTCGAACTAGTTTTGGCTGAATATCAATATTTTACGTGGAGCGACTGCCATCTGACCTCCACAACCCAATTAATGGGTAATACCGGTATTCGAATGTTAGACCAGCTGTCAGACTTTAGGGCTTCTGACTACACGTAACGATTGTCAAAGATATTCCTATGACAACCGGGACCGACTGCTTAACGTGCTCTCCGAGGCACGGAGGGGTCTCGATGTGTAAAGAACGGTCGCCCATCCAAGGACTGACCGCGGCAAGTGCAGCTTAACCTCGCAGATCGATCGATCAGCGCGGCCATCATTTAGCCACGAGCCCCTCTAGACAAAGCACAAGCAATCTTACCTATAAATATAATTCTTCTACCAAAAGCAATAGTAGGCAATAAAATGGATTATTTCCCTCTAGGCCACGGTTTCCCCGCCTTAACTTACTACCCTCGTCTAATTGCAAGTTTCTTCTGAACATCTGCTGTCTTTTAATTAATGATCATGTCCCACCTCCTAAGACGGTACTATATTTTTAGTCCCCTTCGGTGAGACACTTGTCATTAACTTCGTTACACTTTTACTCGTTATACAGTCGAGTAAAATGTTCAGAAAATATTACGCTTTATTTTAACAGGGATATGTTGGAAGTTTGTAAAATGTCTGCCGTTAGAGATAACAATGTAATAATTATATTATGTCACAACATTTTCGTAGCTTTGTAGTATTTTTTTGATGCCGACAAAAATGTTAAACCCTAATCAGGGTGAACAAACGAACCAAGTAGGTACCTACTCACACTTTTGCGCAAAATGTAGATATTTTTGTTACTAAGTTATGTTTTAATAAATGTTTTCAATTTGAACGTGTCTTCTAACAGCTCTGCCATTATTTCCAGAGTTACCAGACATCTTAGAATAAAGCTAACGTCTACCTATTGTTAGTTAAACGTACCTATACTATACATAATTATTATTTTGTCGCGCTTATCCTGCTATATTCTTCACATTGTCGTGACTACGACGTTTAATTTTGGTAGGGTACACCATTCATACTAAAATAGAATGTTGTATTTGTTAAGAGCAAAGGGACTTCAATATTTATGGCTTACACCTAGAATAATATACATGCCTTGAATACAGGCCTTTTAAGGAACCCTAACGACTTATTCCAGAAGAGCATTGTCTCATATACATTTTATCAGTGGCAATGCAAGATCTAAGTGGCTCATATTTTACTGCTAGCCTTGATGCCGGCGAAGCGTTCGATCTTCATTAGTAAAGACGCTAGCAGTTAATTGCCAATACGCCGGCTAAGTGCCCCTATTTAGTCGCGGTACCTTCAGATTAATAACTATAAAATGTCTCATAAAGCTTACAATAACCTAGGTTGGATCTTAACCAGGTCATATTGAACAGTTATTAAAGGAGGGAAACTCAGTTATGTCTTTGGTTATTGGAATTTCATGGCATACCTACTGTTCATAAAGACTATTTCCTTAACACGACAGTGCATTTCAATGTTTTTCTGTAAAGCTTGTTTGTTCTACATACACTATGCCAAAATACTACAAGAACAATACAACTGCCCGTTCAGGACCTTTAGGAAATCTGATTATGAAACTGCTGTCCAAGTATCCATGAGTAAAATTAATTATTTCGAAAGACAAAAAATGTAGCGAAAAATGTGTTCTAATAATGCTGTACCTAATGTCAAAATTATGAGTTTGCTTCACAGAGAGATATTCTATAGATGTTTGTGAAATTAAATGTGGGTGCAAATCGGCTTTGAATTTTCCGAACTATATTTCAATATTATGAAATATTTTTTGCTCCGTATTTTTCACAGCACCATTTTATTTTGCGCCACCACTCTAAACTTTGATCCCAGGATTGCAGTCAAAATGCACATGTCGGATTTAAGCCGTAGGTCTCGATGGACATTTTATTCCCGACTAGATATTGGACAGCTAAACGCAAATAGGAACGGAACCCGCTTACCTCGGCTGAAATCTCTCGGCGATTTATACATGAACAGATTTTTAATATTCTCTTGCTAGGTGGATTATTTTTCTCTTTAACGTTTGTATTCAATATTTCTTGTAAGTACATTATTATAAGTTTTACTCGGTCGTTTATTATTACGTTCTGTAATACGTTACCTATGTATTTTATTGCTTTCGATGTTTTTTCCTGGTTTATTTCCTATTTACGAAGATCGAAGTCCCTTTTGACTTATATTTTTGCTGATACGTCTAAAAAGTCTGCAAAAATGAATTATGTTGATTTCCACAACGACGACCTGACGTATACAGTAACAACAAAAAAATACTACATACTTACATTTTTTCAGACTTAAGCAGGTAAATATCTCTCGGCTACTATTTCCACTCATACTTCTTTAAAGACAATCAGAATCAGTACAATGGATGGAATGAGCTAGTGCTTCTTTCGTTTCTAGCCTCAGGTACGACTTTGTGATGGAAATAGACTTCTAAAAGTACAAGAGAAGGATCCTTTGCAAAGTCCTACTACCGTTATAAAACTGGTCTTAGAGGAGTAAATTGTTTTTGTGCCTTTAGGCGGTTTGCATCGTCTGGGAGCAAGCGGGCTGAGAAATATTAAGCGGTTTCATCTCCTTTAAGTGTTCTTTGCGACCATGTATCACAAATAGCTTTCCCTTAAGTTTGCAAAGATGTAAACGTTTTACAACTGTTTGAAGAAAGTGTAATAAAAATGGCCATTATCTAGAAGAATCTTGAAGTTAAATCTCAGTATTCTCAGTGGTGCCGACGAAATTATTTCTTTTGGCACCAGCTGCAGAATTCTTTTATCGTAAAAGTGGCACAAAAGGGAATAGTAACGTTGTCTACAAAGAAATAAATGGATAATTTAAGTTGACTTGTCGTAGCTATTTTTTAAGAAAATAAAATAGGTATGTATCTACTTGTGTATTGGAGTAAAGCGAATCATCACTTATGTTTGTTGTGTATTAAGGATAAGTTTTACGTAATTTCAAATTGAAAATACTTTTCCTTTCAGACTACCAAATGAATGTAAAAATTGTCGAAGAAACCGAGAATAGCTTTAAGATGGCTCTCGGACTACTGGGAACATATTTTAGTGTCCGGCCCTCAATTACAACAGGTGCGCAAGGGGATTCAAGAAAGTACTTGGCCCGCAGATATATTTATTTTCCTTTAAAAATACCCAAGAAAGCGGAATGGAGATTGGATTTATTTAGATACGGAGTTACGAGTGTCTCGAGATTTACAAACTGTGCTAAAAAATGAAGTATTCGTTGCCATGATAACGTCTGTCGAAGACACCCAAGATTACGGTGTCTGCATTACGGTATCTCAAGTCATTGCCTTACTTACGACTAAAATCTGGTCTTAATGTTGCCTTTTCAGCCTATTGTGTTCGCCGTGAAGGCTCAATTCATACTGGCTTTAACGGCTTTTAACAAACTCAAGAAACTAGAAGCTTTTAACCGGAGAGGAAGTGAATCGGAATTGTTGCATGTTAGGTAGGTTCGTTACGGTAGAAACTCTTACAAATAATAGTGTACTGTAAATACATAATAATAAATTTCAAGTCTTGGGGTTGAGCCAGGGTAACTTTGTACTTTTTAACTGCTGTAAACACATGAATTTTCTGTTGTAATTGCAAAATAAATCACATGTTGGCTTTAGTTTACTGGACATTATTCTACATTCTTATTTATCTTTGTGTTTGTATTATATTCGTAATTAATATCCCCATAAAGTCTTGTCTTTCAAATACTTGCTCATGGAAAAAACCAAATTTCAAGAGACGCAAACATTCTTAAATCATTTATCACTGCATGTTTACACGATATATCCAATTTATTGTTTACCAAAGAGTGAATCTTTTCAACCAAAGAAGTTGTCACCAGTAAAATTTGGCACTTTATATTAATTTCATCACACAATGTTCACATAGATCATACAATTTCATTTCGTAACCCATATTTCACAGAAACGCAAGCATCAGCTATTTCAAACGTTATATTTTAACTTTTCTCCGCCGAGACAAACAGTATTATGGGTCCCATTCCTGGTAATCTCATCTGCTTCGCCGTCGGTAAGGCGGGCACATTGTTCCACCTTTATCTCAGGTAAATTACGTTTGGGCCCAGATATTCGTCGCCGCTTGTCTTTGTTTCGCCTCCCAGCCTCGTAATTGCAGTTTTAATTTTAAATCTTTATGTAAAAGATAGCCGATAATCGTTTATCTTTTCGTTTATTTTCGTTTAAAACTGGAATATAGACGAACATGTGAATTTGCTCCGAATTTGTTAAGTGCTGAGTGAAGGTTGCTGCTAGTAAAAATTTATTTTTTTACACATTTTTATTGCTTTGAAGGATTCTTAACCCTCCATCTGTCGCATTTAAAAAATCCGCCTCATTCATGTCAAGTGCGACGGACGAACGAATAAGTGTCTTCGGAATAATTATGTGTTCTTACTATAAAGAAAACCACATTTTCTTCAATATTTTTGTAACGGGTAGCGCTTTCTACATAGGTATTTATTTAATTATTTCAGCTTCATAAACTTAACATCTTATATATACAGCTGCATAACAAAACCTGACACACATTCAAGATTTTGTATCCCGGAACATTTTAACCCTATATTCCGTCGGCATCCAATAATATTCAAAGATGGCGGCCTGCGGTTTCCGTATGGATGAACTTAAAATTTAATTAAATCACGAGCTGCTTCCGAGTACGTCCACCGTCAGTGATGATGTTTATGTTCTGCGCGAATACAAGCGGTTTGCAGACAACAGACAATTTGGTAGTAAGTACGGTAGCGGAGTAATGATTATTGCTGCGTCTTGTGTTGGTAGCCTGTCATGGCGGTTGAAATCACAAAATGGTTTTAATGTTTTGATTGTATTCTCGTGATAATTCTGTACTAGGCTATTCAATTTTAACTTCGGCAAATGCACAATCTCCTCCCTTCTTGAAGTCGGTTAAAATACATGATGTCACAGGCAGAAATTGGCCTCTTACATGTAAGGTACCAAAATATTGATTTTAATATAGGTATTTTTATTATGTTTTATAGGTTTGCATATTATTTTGTAGGTATAGCAACTCTATCGCCTTAATTTATTTTCTCGCAAAAAAAACTAGAGCAAACTCATTGCTCTTAAAAATGTTGTGAGTTTAATTGAAATAGGAATGCTTTTAAAACTATGTTCATTGTTCTGCTATTATTTACAAAACGTAATCACAAGATTATAAATCCGTTTGTTTGCAGAAAAGCTTGTTTTACCATCTCTGAGTTATATTTTATGGGGAACAATAAAAAGTTATTTACAAATGACATATTTCATGGAATCACAGAATATCCGAGGGTGGAACAGAATAATACGATAAATATCTCAAGTTTACTTTCTTTCTATAATATGGAGTGACGTTCTGTTTAGAATTGGAGCCTGTTTGGTGATCTACTTAAATACCTAGTGATCATCATATGTGCAGGTCAGTATAAAAATAATGTACCAACGAAAAATACGAATACTACGAAGCTACGAACGGCTAATTTCCTCTTAAATAAAATTTACTTCTATTAAGATTTCACTCTAATACTTTTTGTTTTATGAAATCTGTTTTGTGAGATCTATGACACTTTTTGTTTTAGTTTATTCCTAGGAATAAATTTTATCTGACCATTCAAAAATCGGCCCTAAATTTAATAAAATTAAGTATACACCTATAAAACAAGATCTTGATTGACTGACAGACAACGAGCAGCCTAAGCAAGTAGCTATATAGTATGGAGATTTGAAATTATGAAATATATTCCTTGAGTACCAACCTACCTATCCTAGAGGTACACGAAGGAAAGATTTTTGAAATTCCATTCCTAAAGGAGTAAAATTTGTATGAAGAAAATAATGACAATGTTTTTCTGACTTCCACGCTGACGGAGCCGCGAGCTCGGCTAGTCTAAAATAAAAATCTGATATTTATAAAATAATTAAAACATTAATTTAGGTACCTTCTGAATTGAAAAACTCATTAGAACGAAACATAAAACTCTGTAATAGTGAAAAAATATTATTCTTATGTAGGTAGGTTTTCGAGAGTAACCTACACTAAACACTATCAAAATAATAGGTGGAAATGTGGGCGACCTGTAATAGGTAACCCGATATTTATTAAGTCAGCAATTAGTGAATAAACAGAGGTTCTCTGGGTATTTAATTTCTGGTCCGCAGGGGTTTAATTAAGAGCACACCGGGGCAAACGATAAATTAATGTGGAACAGGATTTTTGAGACAACGCTCTCTCTGTGGGCGATTTAGTGAGATACGCAAAGAATACAGATTTTCTTGTAACGGGTTACCCAAAGTAAATAAAGAAATGTGTTTATCGGTTGATCTTGCAATAATCAAACTCATTTTTTTGTACTTAGGTATACAAAAAGACGAGTCCCCAAACCAGAATATTTTCCTGTATTGTAAGTGGTGTTAAAAAACACAAATCTGGTACAGAAAATCGAAAAAAATGACATTATTTAATAAAAACAAATCAAGCAAATGCCCCCAAAACAAAAAGAAATAAAACACAACAAATACCAACGACTTCTAAGAAGTTCTATGGATACCTACTTGTAAAAAAAACAAAACACAATTACGCAATTATAATTTATTACACAAACAAATAATTCGAACATAACCTGAAACACTGCGTTCGTTTGACTATTCTGGCAATAGTTCATCATAAGGTACTTGTTGCAGCAATACAGAGAGATTTTCCACGACAGCTGCACTAAGGGACTGGCAGATAGATGGGCCTACGTCAGCAACAATTTCACGCCACAATTCATTCAGAAGCCTGTTGATTTGTTCACCTGGAAAGTGCAAACATATATTAGTTTATTGGATATCTGTTGGAAGCAAAAACGACTAGAGCTGTAGGACCTTTTATACTAAAAGCATAGGCAGGTATTAAAATTCAATTATTACAACCGCTAATTTGTAATTTAACAGACTTTCATTTATGCTCCGCGTGATTGCCGGACTCACAGGTGCTCAACATTAATACGCGAAGCGAGTGAGGAGTGCTTGGGATTAACTGGCGTTAATTGTAAAGGCAAAGTCGAAGTAATGTTAGAAGGACCTCGAACAGCACCATTTCCATTTCGTAACGTAACTATGACGCTTTATAGTACGGCCCCAGATCTTAAAAAAGAACTATTGATATATTATTTTGTTTGTCCTTTTCACCCTACACATTGATTTGAAGTATTGCCAATCATCTAAATTCACAAACAGCAAAACATGCAATTCGTCCTCCCATTTGCAGAACTTTTTCATCGTAAATTGTTATGTTTTACTGTTATCGGTTCACGAAATTCTTCCGCAACGATCAATCATAAAATTGTGGCAGTTTTGTTTGGCTAACACTCAGGTCGCCTGGTAGGAAAACTCCATCATTGTTTATATTCTATTAGCTATTCTACTGGGAGCGAATAATTGGTTGAATTTATAAAATTTTATCGTGTTCGATTGAACAAAATGTTTCGTGTTTACGAATCCAAGTTTAATTAAATCACAAACGATATTATTCGATTGGTGTTTCATGTTTTAAGTGTATCTACTAGTGTTTAGTGTAGGTACTTTAGCGCTTCACAATATAGAGATGTATACATTTTTGTAAAGCTATTTTTTGTTTATTTTATTATTATTATTGTACCTATCCCGTGCAAAATAAAAGTTTACATTTGTCAAAAAATATTTTGTAGGAAGACATCTTGTTAATTTATTTTTAGATAGGACCATTTCAAATTAAATTGTCAGTTGTATTTGCAAAAATTAAAAAAAAAATGCATATAAAACATCGAATGAATCATATATAAAAAAAATCAAGATTCATTAACCAGTCTTACTAATATTGTTTTAAGTCGTAGGCAAGCTCTTTGTGAAAGAGCTTGTCCGGGAAAGTACTACCACTATACCCATTTCTGCCGCTTAGTAGCATTGCTGTGTTCGAGTTTGAAAGGTTATGTATGGGTATAATTACAGGTGCATGAGACATTTTCAATATTTTCTCTAAGGTGGATAACGCATCTGAGCTGCGTCTGTTATTGCAGAATGTCCATAGGCAGCGGTAACTACTTACTACCGGATGAGCCACCCGCTTAATGTTTGCCACTCATTAAGTAAAAAAAATGTTAAAAAAATGACGCTCGCGACCTTCGCCTTGGGGACTACGCTAATTAGGTACATACACAAGAAAAAAAAATAGCACAAAAAATACAATAACAAAGTTAATAAAATATTTTAAACTAAGTCCAAATACCTAATGTATAAATTAAAAGTACAGTGTACATTCTAGTTTTGTTAGCGGATTCTCCCAGCAGAATAAAAATGTGTTAACCTTTTCAGTAGTTGTTTTTTATTATTTTCTGTATGTATTTTAGAAAATAAATATATGTGAATACCCACCAATATTTTTATCGTTCAAGAGATTCTCTAGTCTGAACGATGCTTTTTCCACTTCATATTTGATATCGTGTTTATATATTTTCCAATAAATTTTACCATCAGGGCCTTCTACATGCTCGTACCAGTAATGGATATGTAGAAGAGTATTTTCTAGAAAATAAATAGAATTATTTAACAGACAAAAATCGTTTGTTCAATTAAGTCATATGTGAACGCAAATGTATGATTTGTGTTCACATGATTTACCTAATTGCATTGATAATTTTATTATTGGTAGAAACCTATTCGCTATTACAATTTCGTAACAAATTAAGGTCTGTTTAATATGACACTTATTGTTATAAAAAATGCAACCAAGTTGTTTGTTTTTCACGATTTTCTTCGAATCAGAGTCGTCATCATGAGAGAGAGCCCTGACACCCTTAACACAAGTTTAATCTTAGCTTGGGTGTCAGTGGTTTGAACCTAGTGCCTAACTGCCTACGTACAATACAGTGAGACATAGTGACTGGAACATACATAATTGTAAACCTGGAATAAATAAATGGTATATCTCGCGTTGTCAAGTTCAATCAAAAAATTTTACTCCCACGATGTACTTAATACTCACAACTATGTTAATTAAGAATTACATGGGTAGGTACATTATATTTTAAAATGTTGTATAGTTTTTATAAAAAATATAATTTTGTACCTACACTTACCATAAAACTTAAAAATATTATTCACGAAAATTCCGCAACTAATTTTAGATAGAATAATTTTAATGATGTGTAAATGATAATTACAATATAACCTGAATCACACTTACTCAGGTGTATAGATGAGTCACCATTTGAATTAACAGGTATAACGAGTAAACGACCACTTAAATCATATGTATTTTTCACATTTAAGGTGACCAAAGCGTCCGCTGTTATTATTTTGTTTTCTAAATCAAACCTAAAACAAAACAATAAAAGGTTTTTAAACAAAATACTATTTATACCTACTTATGCCAATGACTGGATATTGCAGCAGCTTGCAAAGATCAAACAAGCACAAATTTCCGAAATTCCATAAGAAAAGAGACAAAACGACTGCTAAACGATATTTTGTAATCTGATTAACTGTTGAATTTTAACGTTTAGGTAAATAAAATTATATCAAATATATCAATTGTGTAGGTATAAAACATGATATGCACTAAAGTTAATCAAAATAGCAAGTTACAAATCATTTTAAAGCACGTTTACGCATTTTTAATCTAAGTTTCGAACTCTGACCGAGAAAACTTATAGCACAAAGCTAAGAAATGATGAATATGCAAAAATGTATTTGCATCCATTTAACGAACCGGACCAGCTAGATTGAATCAAATTCTGCACGATCATTGCGCGGTTTTTCACACCATTACTCCTTTTGTTTCCAATGAACCATCGTCTGAGCCTAATTATTGCGATGGACCCTTTAAGTTAAGGCGCCTTCATAATATTATTCGTAATTAAAAGGCCCAAAGCTAATTGTCCGTGAGTCATGACGTCGTCGTTAGTGGGGCACATAGTTCATTATAGACTAAACCATACCTACAGTCAGCAGAACAATTTTTAAACTTATTCAAAGTTACAATGTGAATAGCTCGTTCTTCCGAATATTATTTTAGGACAAATACGTAGGTAATAACTACATAAGCAAGATTCTATTGGCTCTTTGATGTAGCGGTAGCAGGCATGGCTGCAGAGATACATTAAATTGGACAGAACATTGTAATTTGGTTCAATGATCAAAACATCGTATCTCAAGGTACAATTTTCCGGTAGACCGCAGATAGCTGTTGATCGCAATCTATAAACCGTAAAGAATATTTTATTTTTAACTTCTGCAAAATCGGTTGAAAGGAAGAAAAATATAGGTAGGTACATAAGACGATTTTTAAGGAAGGAAGCAAGGTGAAACAGTATCTAACGAATTAAAAAAAAAACTGAACTAATTATTTTATAATTGTTAATGTCGTCGACTTTGTTCTTGAAAAGCCTCGCAATAATTTAATTCATATTTTATTATGTTTCTTTATTAGATTTGGGAAGTATATTTTTTTGCTACTATAGAAAACGACAGCATGTTTTTTATAACTAAATAAGTATGTTACCAAAATGTGTTTTTAGCATGTATTTTTAACTACATATAGTTTAGAAGATACTTTCGTAAGAAAATATTTATTTGAACAGGGAAATATTAGTACATCCAATAAAAGCTTTAACTTTGTAAGTATTCATACTTTCATTTTTATATTTAAATATTTGTATTGCTATTCAATACCGCTTTTGTCAACGCTACTTATGGTAATCATAACGCTCCAATGGTAAAACGCTAATGGAACCAGATACATATCAACTTAGTACACGACTTGTGGCACTATTACTATTATTATACCTACTATATGCCGATGACATGAAAATACTTAAAACAGTACGATGTTCATCTGACACTTCTCTACTCCAGGAAGATCTCAATAGGTTTGTAGATTACTGTAGACTTAATAAACTTCAACTAAATGTATCCAAATGCTTTCATATGACTTATACACGGCAAAAGAAGACAATTGGTTCAGGGTATGCATTGGATAACCAAACAATCACTAAGGTGAACAGTATAAGGGACTTGGGCGTTATCCAGGACAGTAAACTCATTTTCGAAATGCATATTGATGAAATTGTAAAGAAAGCGTTCAAGTCCCTAGGTTTCATAATAAGATCATCTACTTGCTTCAGCTCTCTAAAACCACTTAAAGTATTATACTGTTCATACGTACGCAGCCACCTTGAATACGCATCTCAAGTTTGGAACCCAAATTATGACGTGTATAAGTCAAGAATAGAAAGCATACAGAAAAAGTTTTTAAGATACTTAGATTATAAGACAAAGCAATGCTCAACGGATTACACTCATCGTTGCAAAAGATACCATTTTCTACCACTGGAAAACAGACGCCATGCTAATGATATTACATTTCTGTTAAATATAGCCAATAATTCCATCGATTGTTCCCAACTTATCTCCAAAATATCAATCAGAACCCATCACGTAGGTTTCAGGCAGCGGCCACTTCTTCACATTCCCTTCGCATCAACCAACTACCGACGGAATGCCTTCTTCTTACGTAGCGCAGCAAGCTTCAATAACCTTCCCTCTCATTTTGATGTTGATCTATTTAAAACCAGCCCTAGCACATTAAGAAGAACTATAAACAATGAATACTTTGTTATAGACCGCAATGAGTAGCATTACTCATCATTATTATTATATTTTAGCACAATAAACTGTCACAGTTATCAGATACTATTATCTTTTTATGTTTTGTTTTTTAAAGATGAATATGTTTTGTTTTGTTTAGAAAAAATTGTAGAATTTATTTTTAATTTTAATTTTTGTATGTTCTATTTCTTTCTTTTTTAATTTTAGGTACATAGTTTTTAATTTGTGGAAGCTTTTAAATGGCAATTTGTAAGCGATATTGTACATAACTTACCTTTAAAGATATTAGACTGTAAGCTTTCCGAAGAATAAATAAATAAATAAATATATTACTATGTCATCTAAAAGCTAATGTGTGTTATGACATATGGAATTATCATCTTCCTAATACCACTTTATATCCAAACTATTTCATCTTAAAATAGAACGTACTTGGTATATTACCCGCAAGTCTATATTATCACAGTGGCAGAACATGACATGTGTCACAAAGTGACATTATATTGTATTGATAAAAACCAAGACATGTGTCAAGTCGTAAGATAGCTGCTTTATTTTAAAAAAATTCACTCTAAAACTCTAGAATTTCGGTTAAACCTGTCAGTTTCTTAAAGCAAGCTAATTTTAAGTTTTACATAAAGCTAATTCTTCGCAATTTTAGTGTTAAATTTTCTAAATTTTTTTTACACTTAACTTGATCATTTTAGCGCATTTAACTGCTACCTAATTATTTCCAGGTATTTGCATAGCCATGTAATGTACAAATTCGTGGAAACAATTAGCACTAGTATAACTGGATAATCACTGGTTAAAGAAATGCTCAGTCATACGGTAGTAAACAACACTAAATGATTTTTGCACTAGTAGGTACAATTAAACCTGACATTGTTTATAATTCTATAGACAGCAACGAATAATGCATAGATACAATTGCTAGATGGGCTGCCGACATCGTAAAAATAGTTGAGATAGACTGGACTGAAGAAGACTAAACGCCGCCGCCGAGAAGAAAAGTACCTATTCGAAGGACAAGGTCTACACTCAGCATTGGATGAAGAAAGGATGAGCAAATAGAAGAAAAATGAACCGATGGCTGCTCACGATTATATTATTTTTAACTCTTACATACAAGATGATAAATATATTCCATATTACACTTACTTCAGGTTCTCCATATGTAACTTCGAGAGTCCTGTAAAATAATTGTCCTTGAACACAACCTTGAACCCTTGCTTGTTTGGGATGTACACCGTCATTTCTGCTACATATAACGGATCTAAAGGATGAAGACCTCTCTCTGTATCTCCTAAGGAGAACTGATGAATAGAGTCTTGAGCTGATTTCAAAGCACATTCGTTTAGTTTGGGATCATTCCTTGAACATGACGCTATGTATGAAGCTGCAAGTCAAAAATGTATAAATTACTAGCTTTTGCCAGCGGCTTTGCCCGCGTGGAGGTTGTACATAAAAATTCGAAAATTTGAAGTTGATCTAGAATCAAACACATTTTTCCATACAAACTTGGCTACCCGTTTTCACCCTCTTAGGGGCGGAATTTTCAAAAATCCTTTCTTATCGGATGCCTACATCAGGAATACGTCCTCCAAATTTCACGATTCTACGACCAGCGGTTTAGGCTGTGCGTTGATACATCAGTCAGTCAGTCAGGACAAAGCATTTTATATATATAGATTTGTTTCTAAACCACTTGCCTATCTACGAGTATAGTCAGCAGTATCAAGAAATAACAGTGTATTACTCGATTTCATTGCAAAAAGGTAATTATAATAACTTGTCAGGATTGTTATAAGAACGAGATTATTGTATTCCATATTAATTTGAAACCAATATCGATCCCAATATTTCTCCAAAAAAAAATGTTTATACATCCAACTAATTTGGTATTTCGCATGATGCTGAAAACTCCTTAGCAGCGGCAATATTTAGACCAATGTTCAAGCTCAAGTAAATAAAACTTACGTAATCCCATAGAAACAACACAAGTAAACAACCCGACCAACAGAATTATCTGCAGCATTTTGAAAAACAACTGTACGATGCTAGTGAAAATTGGGTAACTGTACTAGCCTGGCTTGTTCAACGCTTTATAAACTAATAATGTAAAAATTACACGTTACAGCCTCTTCATTATGTAAGTTAAACACTACAACCCTTAATTTTCTATCAACACGTGAAGGTTTGTCTCACGTTTGTTTGTACTGCGTAAATTCTACGCTATAGATTTATTTGCTTTGTTTTGGTGCTATTCCCTGTTTTGAATTTACTAGAGGTGTAAGTATAGTTACTACCGCGCAATGAATGTCATCCTTTACAATACATTGCTATCTCTAAACTGCCTCTTTTAAGTTCAATAGTTTATCAACATATCATTCAAATAAGAACTCTAATTGTATAATTTAAGAGATGATATTTCTGCAGTTGTTGCTAATGTAATCTTCTGCATTACATGGTATGACGTAAATTACTTTTTTTAATATAATGATCTGCGTAACATCAAATTATACTCTGTATGCCAAATGCGTCAGTGTCAACTATTCGCCTTGTGATTGTTTGTTCAACTAATGTACGATTATTTTAAAAGAAGTTTGTATGACTGATTTTGTTGCTATTAAAACTTAAAAGTTCTTAAATAATCTCTCTCTCGTAGGCTGGACTGGTTGATGGAGTACCATTTGTTTTAAATTTCACTTAATTAAAAGAAAATGCTTAAAAAAATAACCAACCAGCTATTGGTATTCTTATGATACATATGACACGGCGTTTCTTTCTATAATGATATCGTATGAAAAAACCCATCAGATCTTTGCAACTCTTGAGAAGTCAGGTATTCAGACATTCGCACGTTTTCCAAAGTAGGTAAACTGAAATGGGGGTACATTTTTAACGAAAAACAAGCAGAGAACTGCGTTCATTTCAAATAAATAATTATACAACCTTACAGCTGCAGCACAGATTTCGAGTTTCTTCATTGCAATTAAAACAAAATCCTCACGCCTTCCATAAAATATGTCATGGAGCTTGGGAGGTCTTTTCATGGAATTTCCTCATATATTTCATTACGACAGACTCTGTATAACAATAGTACATGCCCAGAAAAAAAACTCCATGCTAAAAGCTTAAGTGTCCACTTGACGATGACATACATGAAAAGCGTCGCAAATGAAAAATGTTCGCGACAATATATCACCAAGGGAAATGTAAATAAAATCACTCACATAAACATAACAAGATGCATCTTTGACATATGAATAATGTTTGTATAAAATTCAACCTTATTTTCTAGACTACAGAATTCAATTTGATTAATAAATATATTTGCTTTCATGGAACAAAGGAAAAAGGACTCTGTATTCTTTGTGTTTGGTTGAATCTCAATTGAAAAGGTTGTGCTTGTGTACTTTTTCTGGTTAAACGTTAACAAAATAGTTTAGGTTGGAAGTGACAGGGAGCATGCCACTTGAGCTTAAACAACATCTGTCTGGATGAATGGTGTTTATATTAACTTTATAAAATAATGCTCTAGCGTGCAAAATTGTGGCGAGTATTAAGAAAACCATGTTATGTTACTGAAATATGTTTATTATACTTAATGAATTATTATTTGTGGAGGGATAAAGGGTTACAAAACTATTTTTGGAATTATGTCACTATACAGATTTCTAAACATAATTATGTTTGTAACTAAAAACCACTCCATATTTATGAAGTAGGTATCTATGTGTAAAATATAAATAAGCTAGTTCTATGAACTTTCTTTTTTTTTAAGTTTTATATGCCAAAGACATTTTATTTTGGTTGGAAGACCATTTTTCATTTTATTTTTCATCATGGAACTATTATTTTTCTACCATGCATTAAAGAAGACTAATTCTGAAGAGCTACACAATTATTCACGAAGTCCTTGTTTTCAAGACCACTGATCGCATATAATTTGTATAACAAGCAATTTTTTTTTTCGATTAAAAAATGTTTAGTTGCAACATTACATTGGAGTAACAACGTAACTAGTGACATCTGGGTGTGTAGGTACTACACACTTGTCCCTTCAGGAAATAATTACAGATGAGCTGTTATTTTATGGTTTAAGTTTTTTATAATTATTTTTATGGAAGTCGGAAAACAAGACAATGTAGTTATTTTCTTCATCCAAAGTTCAGTTTCCGGTTCACCCCCTTTCTCATACTAAGGAGGAGAAAGGGGATGGCCCGTTCTCCTTCTTTGGGATAAAATTTCGGAAAATCCTGCGCCTCTAGAAAACCTTCTAATCTCTAGGTCTCCCGGTTTAGGCTGTGCGTTGTTTTCAGTCGGTCACGGTGCTGTTTTATAGTATAGAAGATAGATTACAATATAACCGCTTACTTATTAACGATGATTAAATTAAACAGGGCCCCAAGTCTGCTAATGCAATTGTTATAATCGTGTCAGAATAGTGTCTCAATGGCATCGTTTTGACCAATGACGAAAGAGTTAGTCTTGCTCTAAGCCAATGACCGCTTAGGTTTTGATAGTAGGTAATGGTGTCATTATGACACCATTCGCACACTATTCAAATAGCAGAATTGGGGCCCAGCTCTTATGACAATCGTCATCTCTATTCATTGTCATACAAATGACAAGGATAGTTGTATACCTATTTAATCAGTGGTTATATTGGATACCTATTATGTGAAAAACATGTAAGTTTCAATAACCAATGTATTCATTTAAATTTTAGTTTGTTTAGATAATAATATAACAAAAACAAAACCTTCAAAACCACTTCCTCGCTAAACATCTACCTGATGAATTAATATTCCATACTTCGTTCACGCATCATGACTCCTACGTCATGTGGCAAACGAACCTTAACACAGCTCTATTATACAGAGCGAATTTGAATAAATAAACACACATCTAACATAATTATATTCTCTGTTAATTTGAAACACCCTTTTTGGTGGTAAACTTGTAGGTAATTAAAAATATAGTATAGTAATTAAAAAGAGGTGTTGGTATTTCAGAGGTTTATAGACTCGTTACTGCTAAACTCGTTAATGCTAAACTAGATAAAAAAATTAATAATGTTTTTAGGAAAAATACATTTATTCAAAATACGTTTTACATAGAAAAAACCGGCTAAGCGCAAGACGGACTGTTGCGGTTGTATAGGGACCTTGAGTTTTGACTTTTTGTTATTATTATTGCCATGATAGCAGCTATACATGTATGCTGTGAAAACTCCAATTGCCTAGCTATTACTGTTCATATACACAGTCCTGTGACAGGCGGACGGACGGACGGACAGACGGCGGCGGCGGCGGTGCGGTGGCGTAGGCTTAGTAATAGAGTTTGTTAGTTAGTCAGGTACGGAACCCTAAAAAATACACTCTTAAATAACTCATGAACAACTCTGACATCTCATGTATGTCTGTTAATATTAAAATCAAAATTTTCCTTCTCATCTTTTTGTAAAACATCAACATCCATTTTTGCATTTATGACGTCATAAAGCGTTATAAAGTTTTTGTTTAGCTCAGACAGCCGCTGTTC
The DNA here is from genome assembly GCA_948465475.1 of Thalpophila matura. Taxonomy (NCBI): domain Eukaryota; kingdom Metazoa; phylum Arthropoda; class Insecta; order Lepidoptera; family Noctuidae; genus Thalpophila; species Thalpophila matura. The sequence goes on along the minus strand of OX419187.1, from coordinate 6,969,763 downwards.
GCCGCAAACGTCATGAGCAGCAGTGAAACATGTTCAAATGTATGGTGAACCAGAGTGATCCTGTCATCCCCCATTTTGCACACTTATCCTAGACTTGTTTCGTTTAATTTTCACTTGTTTTATGTCAATTATTTTGTTGTTCTTCTGTTATTTTAATTGTATTCTTGTTGCATCCAAACTATGTGAAAGGTAGGTACTAATTAGAACTCTTTTTTTTTTAACAACTTATTTTGTTAACCCCCGACTTTGAATACGTATAATGCAAATAAATTATATTCTATTCTAAATGTTTTGTAAAAAATAAAACTAGATTCACTAAACATTTTTTTATTAAAATATAAGACAAACATATTTGGTTACTAATAAATTCAACTATTAAAACTATGTAGGTAACTCAATTTACGTAAACTTATACAATTCTGTAATTTTGATTTTACATAATGTTACAAATTGTCCGTGAACTTTTGACATAATATATCTGTAATTTTTAGCAAAACCTTTTTTTAACCGACTTCCTTTTTTAATACCATTTGATGGAGACTGCTAAAACTGAAATGCAATGACCTCCTAAAGTAAATAGCCGCTTGTTTAGTTCTTATTCATTCGGAAAACATCTCTTCAATACACTCCATAAAGATAATAATTACTTTTTCATCTCGGAAGTTCACAGACGAAATGTTAGACTCATTCGTCTTTCGCATATGCAGATAAGTCATCAGCAATAAAATACCTTGTAGGTATTGAATCGAATATTTTGTTAATAAAATCGTACACAAGCTGCATACCCTTGTCCATGTAAGGCTTGCCAAACGACTCCATTAGGAACCTCCAGTTTTGATTCAGCAGTCCGGTCACGAGTTTACCTATAAAAGTTACAAATTAGGTCACAACAAGGTACTAACAAGCGGCGTAGTGTTGGTGCACATTTTAAGTTGGGTTAGCTTTTTTGATGTATCAATTACGGGCTTGCATCGCTAAGAGCCTGTCCAGATGAGGCGTTTTACGCGCGAGTCCACTCGCGTGCTTTAATTTATGTTGCGTCCAGATGCCGCGGTTTACGCGCGTTTCTACCTAGGAAAGTTTCCCTGCCAGTTAGAGCCTGTCCAGATGAGGCGTTTTGCGCGCGAGTCCACTCGCGCGCTTTAATTTATGTTGCGTCCAGATGCCGCGTTTTACGCGCGTTTATACGCTAGGAAGGATTCCCTGCCATATATAAAAATGTACGTCAACACCCCACGGACTCGCGCGTAGTACTGGACGCAGCATTGGCGCCCGAGTATCTCAACTCGCGCGGCGCTCGCGCGTAAAACGCGCGAGTCGAGAGTCCCGCTCATTGCAAGCGTTTTACGTGCGAGTGAGGAAACGCGCAGCAGCATCTGGACGGGATGTATGTAGCTCTAGTATCTCGGCAACGCGCGAGTGTCTTCGCTCGAGTAGAATCGCGCGCAAAACGCCTCATCTGGACAGGCTCTAAAGGCTGTTCTGTATGCAGTACGCAATACGTTTGCCGAACAGAAGTGTCTGTAATGTATGATACCTCCCTTTTTAGATTTTACACCGAATGCGCATCGCACACGTGTCCATCGCGTGTACAGTGTATTTGATGTAGGTACTGTAACCGTGTTTAGTGAAAAACAATCAATATTAATATCCACATGAATTTTCACATGACCCACAGGAACTTTGCATTTTTTCAGGATAACAAGTAATAATAACACTCAGACCGTAGCATTATATTATGGTGGAAAAAAATATTTTCAAAATCAGATCAGTAGTTCCAGAGGTTATCTCATACATACCAACTTTAACTTTTGTAATATCAGTCTAATTTTTTTTTAGTTTAAAAAGTCATCTCCTAAAAAGTTGAAATTTAACATCGAATAATCCAAGAAATAAAAGTGCGTCCTTATTATTTAATATTTTTTTGTCATTCAAATCGACATCTACAGACGGTCAACATTTTAAAAATCTAGGGTAGGTACCTAAATCGACTTCATAAAAAAAAGTTTTCTTTTAAGCAGTTCATAATAAACGCGATATTGTCACTGAGCTTTTTGTTATTTGAACTAAAAGTAGACTCGCTACTGTTTTATGTTCATTAATAATGCACTTGATGTACTAATTACACCTTCATCTGCGCGGATTGTAAGTGGGTATACTTACTAGATTCTCGTTTTCCTAAATACAGTTTGTCAGCAAAGATAGCGACTTTTCCTACTTTGTACGAATAGGTAGTCTTCTTAGGATCAATCTTCATGTAAAGTTCATCATTTCGCCTTTGGATAAAGAATCGGTAATCGATTCTAATGAAAAATTTTTCTGCAACAAAAAATATATATAATTTCATATAATAATATCCACCTATTTCTATAACATTCAAGTAAGTCCTCTTTATGTAATTAAATTGATTGTTGAAGAAATTAATTAATGTATTCAATGCAAAAGTTACCTATCTTGACTTTTCCATTTCCTTCGCCAGATAACGTATCACCACCGACAAAGCTTTTAATGAGAGGACTGTCAGAGTAAAGCTTGTAGTGCCCTTTGATTGAAAAATCACATGTCATTTCAATAGTACCGCGGCCATCTTCAACATTGGTACTGAAAATAAATCAGAATCATAAGAAATAAGATTATAAAATAAACGTATGTATATTAATAATGTCTAGTTATTGATTGCCATAAGCCGAGTAAAAAAAATATAAAAAAGATAAGCAATAAGAAAATTTAAAGGTCGTCATTCAAACAGTCGACCAACACCGCCTCGCCTTAGAGTATTGAACGTGGAGAAGCCCGCACTCCTCACGGTGTCAACCTATTAATCGTCAACGGTTTTCACATTAATTCCAAAAATAATTCTTAAGTGTCTTTAATTAAAGTTCGTTTTTCTACACTATCAAGATACGAGGCGGTGTTGTTCCAACGCTGAGGCGCTAGAAAGACGCTGTCCATAAACTGATCTATGGACCTAAAAACGTTTATACTCACACAAACTTATTAACGATGCAATCTTTAACACCCTTCGCGGTTCCTTCAACCATAGTAAAGTCGATAACGTCCAAAACTGATAGAGACATATTAGTCAATATAATGGGATCGAATGGTGGGATGTCTAATTCCGGGACCCCAGTCTTGGCGTAGTCTCTTGCCATTGATTGAAGGAGATTTTTTTGACAATCACCATCATTTATTTTACATTTTTTCAATGTGTCCACTGTAATGAAAATGAATGTGTAATGAGACATAACATGTAGAAGGTATCAAAATATTTTTGCAAAATTGTTACCTAATGGACGTTGGCAGTTTTGGGCTTGATATGGTACAGTAATAAAAGCTTAACGAAAAATAAAAATAAATTTTAATTGTTCTTTGCCTAATTTATCTTAGAGATTAAGAATTGGAATCAAAAAGCTAAATAAATAAGCAATAAAATGATTATGCCATTGACATTTTGAAAAAACCAATAAAACAAAAACGGGTGCATGCTGGCTGGCGCGTGCCTCCATAGAATATCATGTCGACAGCAACTAAAACCTTTGAATTGAGAACTCATTAGTCGGGTTGTACTTCATTGGATCATTCACACCATACTTAACCTCACTGTCACAAATACGAAGATTTCTCTTTAATCCAATTACGTACAAAAACAAATAAAAAATTAATTTCAATACTCTTGAAATACTCGATCACACCAAACTAATTTCATATCTGTACCGACATACACAATCTGAAGCCCAGCGTTGTATGGTCTTAAGTAAGTCTTAAAACTGGTACCTACTAATTTTACACATGTACGATTGTCTAGTAAAAAAGCCATCTTGAAATCATTACGTAATGAAATATTAACTTTTCCCAAAAGTACAACAAACTAATTACCTACCTACGTACGGTTGTTAAAATTTACAAATATTTTATAAACACTTGTACTAAATACTAAAAAAGTTATAAGAAAACTTACCAAAAGCTGACTCACAAAACACAAAAACTGTGAACACAAAAATCAGAGACTTTTTGAAAAACATGGTTCCTTCTCCGAGTACTTGCTCAGATAAAGCTCGAACTCGCCAATTTTATTATATATAAAGTAGGTACACAAAACAAACACACATACAATGGATAAGAAAATATGTAAAAAAATAAGCCAAGGTCAAACTTCAGGTATTAATAAAGTGTAATTGAGCGCTCTTGATGATGGTCCTGAGAAAAAAATAACATGTTTTATACAATTTACTGAGTAGGTATTAATTAAAATAATATATTTGATGACGTTCGTTTATCATTTTAAAATTAGTCTATAACATTAGATAAGCGATATGACTATTCATATCCATTTTAGCAAGTACTGTATAGTTAGGGGGCTGGCGAACATTTAAGTATATGATTTGCTCGTACTTCGTATTGATAGGCATTAAAGTTCAGATCAATACGACAAAATTTTCTTAATGAATTATGGTCATATGTTGCTGCGTTTTTAGCTACAGGGCTTTAAATCTGTAAAAAAAAAATCGGTAGGTACTAAATCATTTGCTCGTGTCTGCCTCTGTGGTTAATGGTCAATACCATTTTGATAACGAAGAAAATCCATGAGGCAGACATCCCAGGAGGTAGATGTAAAAATGTAAAAAAAAAATCTACTAAATCATTTGCTCGTTTTGTTGAGTTATGTGAACATAAATGTATGAAACAGCTGATTTTTTTCCGCGATTTCTGGGGTGGGCCCATAGTAAAAATTGTTCATAATGATGAGTACAATGACCCCATTAAATATTTCCACTGTCTAATCTCCGTAATATATTTGAAAAAAATATAGAGCACCTAGTTTCACAGCTTCCAGATTGGCACCATTCACGAGATAAATGAAAAAATATTGTACAATTTGTATGAAATCTGTCAACGAAATACCCAGCAGGAAAGCAAAGTAATGTTCGAAGTAAGTATACAAGATGACCTATAACCTCCAACCATTTTTTGGCATTACAGATTAACCAGAAATGCCCTTTTTGCAAAAATGGTGGCAAATATTTTTTTTTATAAAAAGTTTTCCCGATAATTCTACATGGTTACTAAGCCAATGTAAAATACTACGCTAATCGCACATGTAGGTACTGAATGAAAGGGGCGACACGCAGGTGTAACCTGAGGGCCACGAAATGCGACGCCCACGCCCCACGCGAATTCGCCTTGTGCTGCAAGCGTCAAAAACAAATCTGTTCGCAAAACTTCGCTTGCTTGCAGCGCTACTTCGTGGCCTTGTAGTTGTTTTTGACGCTCGACGCTGACGCTTGCAGCACAAGGCGAATTCGCTTGGAGCGTCGCATTTCGTGGCCCAGTCATAACAGGTATAGTAGGCGCGTGAGCGTACTTTTTAGACAACTTTGTGATGCCATATCTCAATATTTTAGTAATAATAAACAAAAACATGATAACAACACAAACAACAACACAACACTATCATAAACAAATAGATATTTGTTTATGATAGTGAAAAAATTGCGCGGTATTGCATTGTTAATACGAAGTCAAATCGTTCAGTATCAGAACTTCTATGATAGCATGTATGTTACATGCTATCGTAGAAGTTCTGATACTGAGATACTGAAATTGAGAAAAAAATCAACGATGTTATTATAATCACAATATAATTAAACATTAAACTCTAGTATTCAATAAATCAATCAACGTAGGATCCATTTCAATTGAATTTGTTAACTATGTAAACAATGTCAGCAGTATGGCCAACTGTCAAAATTTGATGCATTTGTATAGAAAGTTTGTTTACATAGTTTACAAGTTCTATTGAAATGGACCATAGTCTGAAGCGATTCAGTGCCGAACCTAGGCCTTCCCCAATTCATGTTCCCATTGCAGAAGGAATAACTTTAGGGATAGAATCTTAGTGCGATTTTTCCAGGATTTAGATGAAATCTCCGATTTCAACTGAACAGTACCTAAATAAAAGCCAGATTTGAACGTCTCTATCGCACTTTAATTAATGGTCGCGAGCGGTAAAACGAATGTTTGTTAAGACGACTGTTTGCTTGAAGAATCAATAAGGCGCTTAAGGCCCCTCTTCGTGAAACCAATTTTTAGCACGGGCTTTTCGTTTCGGTTCCGTAGTAAAACTAGGAACCCTTATAGTTTCGATATGTCCGTCTGTCTATCTGTCTGTCTGTCCGTCTGTCACACCCTCGTAAAATCTAAAGTTCATAACCAATATGTATGAATCTTCGCAGGTAGATGTCTTCTGTAAGCCGCTATAAAAACCTGTAGCGAAATCATACAAAATAAAATAATTTGGGGGGGGGGCGCCTAATTAATTACACCCCCACCCCAATTATTTACAAATATTTTTTTTCGCGCACCCCTTCATGTGGTGTATCGTTAGATAGGTCTTTGAAAATAAGATCAAGGTTTCTAAATTACTGCTTTATATAGTGAACAGTGCATATTTAGTGAACTAGAAGCTTCGAAAGTCGTTAACAATTTGTCCCCCCCCCCCGTAATTTTCCAACCGCGTTATCAAAAAATCTGAAAAATCACGCTAATAGCATCTAATAAATAATTACGATTTAAATTGGTTTAAACAAGAATAAAATAATTAGGGGGAGGGGCCCCATACATGACACTGAGGGATGCAGAAAAATATTTTCACGCACCCCTTCATGGTGGGTATCGTTGGATAGGTCTTTGAAAATAACAAAGGTTCCTGAATGATTTTTTTATTTAAGTGCATATTTAGCGACCTAGGAGCTCCGAAAGTTGTTTACAATATGTCCCCCCCCCCGGTAATTTTACAATCGCGTTATCAAAAAATCTGAAAAAATTCAAGCTTATGGAATCTAATAAACACTCTCGATTAAAATTGGTTTGAACAAGATACGTTAATAATTTTTTGAAATATTCACTATTTTCAGTTTTGACCGCAAAAATAACTTTGTATTTCATTATAATATTAGGAAATACCAACTTATGTTTGCAGTTGGAAGACTGAAATACTTCTTCCTACGGAACCCTAGACTGTGCGTGGTTCGACACGCTCTTGCCCGGTTTTTTATTAATATTATTAACAATAAAGATATAAAAACATCATAATGTCACCTAGGTATATTTTTTTATCAGTTGTAACCACGTTAGGTAGGTACCTACTCCTTCATTTTTCATCAAAATAATTAAACAAAATTATGTGCATCTTTAGAAAACATAGAAGCATGATTTGCTTTTGTTACTTTGGAGAAAAACCTTTTATTTTCAGATAATTATTATTTCTATTGGTAAAAACCGTGTAAGAATCTGTACAGTAGTTTCTGAGATTACCCCGAACGAACATGAACTCGACGCGGCGGAGGACTTTATATTATATAGATATATCTATATAAGTATTTCAATAAAATCTTAACAATCCTGTAAAATTATAATTAAATACAACATAATTGAAACTAAACTTCAAAATGACGTGTTAGATGACCTCATAATATATTTTGTTTAAACACTATTTTCCGACTTTTCCATAATATTAGGATTTTTTTATTTATTATCCTAAAATCAACAGTCAGCGAAGCTTTACCTACTAATTTTATGATTTCACACCGATAACATTTTGTTAACCTTCCTACAAAAAAATATTGCACGTTTCACCAATTTTCGTTAATATATTTATGCTAAATTGTACCAGAACACCTGATTCTCCACCTTTTCTATACAGTCAACTTATTAGCACTATTCAATCTGCAAAAAAAAATTTCTAAGTTACTTGTATATAATATTAGGTACTAAAATATTTGTAATACCTACTTCAGACTAACAAATTCGTTATCTGAAACAATTGAGAATCTTTAGGGTTCCACGGAGATAGGGAAAAACGTTCCCAGAACTATTGATAATACAATTAATAGATATCTAAATAAGATTAGGTTAAAAATAAAACATGATAATTTAATGATGATAAGGGGCATGACTATCATTACTTGCAATGCTTTGCTTATAGGCCCGTTGAAAACTGTCGGCTACTTACAATTGCAGAAATTAACCACATTTATACTAAACATTTTTCTTACCACCCGTTGCTTATAAAAATATAGTTCATAACTATCGGAGAACACCCACTCGAGCTGCACATTCCACTGTTTGGCGGTTTTCAGAATGAAACTGGAGTCAAAGCGCTTCGTTCGGGTTTTTCGTATTACAATCATGAACCGACGACGCTTTTTCGTACTTCTGGCCGTCCGATAGAAGAAAGGGCAGGGGGGAATTAGATCTAATAGGTTGGGGAAAAAGTTTCTTCGCATTTTTTAAGAAAATTCAAAACATTTTTGAATAAAGTTTATTTACATTTAACTAAAGTATGTAGGTACCATTTTGTTCGATAACTTTTTGCCATCTTGTAGGTAGGGACATGATCCCATTGCTATAGAAATTTTGGGACTTCTGGTCAAAATACCGCGACAAGTGGTTTTGGCAGTCCTCTCGTGATGTTAACCTGACACTGCCTAAAGAATTCTGAAGAGACCGAAACAGGTGGAAATCTGAAGGTGCAAGGTCAGGACTATACGGCGGATGCATTACCACCTCCTAGCCAAACTTTCTTAATTTTTGTTGGGTGGCTAAAGATGTGTGAGGTCTAGCGTTATCATGATGAAAAACCACACCCCTTCTGTTGATTAATTCCGGCCGCTTTCTCTCAACTTCTTGCTTTAATCTCATCAGTTGTTCGCAGTAGAATTCAGAATCGATGGTCCTGCCTGGTGGTAACAGCTCATAATGAATAATGCCCTTCCAATCCCACCACACACACAGCATCACCTTGTTGCGAGTTAACCCGGGTTTCGCCACAGTCTGTGAAGCCTGACCGGCCTTTGACCACGACCTTTTTCGCACTTTCTTGTCATACGTGATCCACTATTCATCACCAGTTATCGGCTTCTTCAAAAATGGTTCGGTTTCATTACGTCGTAATAAAGAATCACAAATGAGTACACGGTTCATTAGGTTTCTTTCAGTGAGCTCGTGAGGTACCCAAATGTCGAGCTTTTTTGTGTACCCAGTTTTTTTCAAATGCGCCAAATCTGTTTTGTGGTCAATTTCCAGTTCTTCAGCTACGTCGTAACTACTGGTATGCCGGTATATCTTGCTCCACTTTTTCAAAAATAGCATCCATTTTATCCGTAATAGGGCGACCAGAGCGACGTGCATCTTTGACATCAAAATTTCCGGATTGAAAACGCTTAAACCAAATTTGTGCTACTCTCACAGACACTACACTATGTCCATAAACATCGCAAATTTTTTTCGCGGCTTGCTTTGCATTTTTACCTTTTTTGTAGTAAAATTTTAAAATGTATCGAATTTCTTCATTAGATTCACTCATCTTGACGGTACGAAAAACAAATGAAAATAACACATTTTCCTAATTTGAATTTGGAATTATGTTCTTTAAAATTAAAACTTTCAATGATACCAAAACCAGCCAGATACAAATAGTATAGCCAAAGAAATTTTATTACAAGTTCATACATACTATAATGCGAAAAGACTTTTTCCCCAACCTAATAGAATGAATTAAAATAATTATTGCACTAGAAGAGATTAAAACTATGTTAAGAATGTAAAATTCCACTATATTTAGTACTGACATCATTGACAGTAGGTACTTCTAAGAATTATACAAAGTTTATTGGCCGGAGTTAGTTTTTTTTAGACTAACAGAGTTGAGCAATATTGTACATCACGCTAGAATAGTCTAGAACAGCGTTTCCCATTTGCCAGGTCCGCGACCCGGTACCGGGCCATGGCAGAACAATGTTTGGGAAACACTGGTCTAGAACAATAATTTACGAAGTTTCTAATAAATTCACATATTATAGAAATCCATATTTTTCCCCTTCAGTCCGTAATTACGAAAGTTTCATGATTAGATGTTCTTCTCATGATCGCAGCAATATTCTCTGTTTCGAGTTTTCATTGAATAGGAACAAAAAAACGGCATTGTATATAACGAAACGAATTATTCTAAACTATAAAAATTTAGAATCTGATTATATTATGATATTTATTTTTTGCACGGAACCACTAGTTACCGAATTTTTGACTTCATGTTTTATGCATCCGCATAAGTACGTGTTTTAATGCATCCGCAAAAAAGTATATAAATTGAGTGGCTTCTCGTAAATCAACATTAGATTAGCACCATACAGGGTAAACAGTAGAAAAATGTTGAAATTAAGTGTAATATTGTTAACGAGTGCCATTTTCGCTGTTTGCGAATCAGCAGCGATAAGTAAGTATCAGTGTTATAATAGAACAAACAGTTCTTGGGTATACGAATTGTAATCGTCGTTTGTCTATAAATAGTGTTCTGTTTTTTGATCATTGTAAAAAAATATACCTGATCAATATAGGTATTTCATTTGCCTAAGATTTATAAAAATGTCATAGTTTGTTTGTTTTAAATATAGCTATACTTAAAATTATTATTAGTTGGTAACATAAATTTTTAACTATAATTATTTTTATTTCAGTCGGAAAAATAAATAAAAAATGTGAGTCAAGCAACAATGAATGTCTGCAAGAATTTTACAGGAGCGTGTTAGATGAAATATCAGACAATGGCATTCCCGAATTGGACATACCCAAACTAGATCCATTTGTGATAAAAGAAAGGGAAGTAGTTGTTCTTGGTATGATAAAAGTTACATTTACTGATGCAGTGGCAAAAGGTTTCAAGAATTGCCGCAGTACTAGTTTCAAGTAAGTTTTTCTTTGTATTAACAACTAGGTATCGTTATAATATACTGATAATTGAAACCTTTAAAATTTCACATAGTGATAAAAGTCGGTTAATATTAAACATACGAGTATATTCATCATCTGCCTAACCTTTTCCCAAGGCTAGGTAGGGGCCGGCTTCTAGTCTAACTAGAACTCCACTTTAACTTAACTTAAGCTAAACTTTATTTCAATATAAATGGGGTATATTTTCAATTAGCCAAATAAGGCCAATATTTGGTCACAAATGCCAAGTAGAGTGCCAGCATGACCATATAGACCATGAAACGTCGCTATTTTACGCCGCTGACCGTACCAGCCCGGTTAGCATGTTACTCGTTGACAGTGATGTTGAAGAGTATAAATGATGCTATAATATGATGCCAGCCATATCCATTTTCCTAATTTTTATGCGTGATTATGTGACTAAAATACTTTTATTTTTTTAGGAATGATTTTGCAAATCAACGTACAATGGTAGAATTGGTATGCGATCTCTTTACTGCCGAAGGAAATTATAAGATCGAATCAACTCCGACCCTTTTGGAACTAATAGGTGGTATCAATATTCATGGCGAAGGAAAAGGAGGAGTTGTTATTGGTAAGTATTAAAAATATAACAACATTTTTTGCCACTAGCCTAGCAAAAAGCAATAGTGCGGGCTATACTGAGTAAACCTCATAATACTGCCTGACCTGGATATCGAACCCAAGACCCCAACACTATATACCAATAAGGCAGTTATCTATAAAAAAATATTAAAATTTATTTACAGAAAAAATAAAGTTGGACTTAGATTTTGCTTACGAAATCAAGAAACTTGAGGATTCTGAACTCCATATAGTGATGAAACCTGATGAATCTACATATACCTTCGAAGTTTTGGGAAAAGTGACGACCTCTGCTGATAATTTATATATTGGAAAACAGGAAATTAGTGAGTATGGTTTTGGTTACAGTATTACCTTAAAAAACTGCACCATTATCAGACCACACGTCTATCAATAAATGTCATTAGACCATGTATTCATGGTTATGTTTTTTAAGTAGGTATACAAAATCTGATATTTTGTACAAGAGTACACTGTGACATATTTAAATCACGGTTTTTCTAGAACAAGTGTAGACTATGGGCAGATTCTATAGCATCACAGTGTATAGTATAACCTTACCAATTCATAAATATTACTTGAGATGAAAACAAAACTAAACAGCATAGGCTGTTAAACATCGGAATAAGTTCCAGTTAACTCATCGTGCAAATAATTTCATACCAATTCTGACTGACGTTTGAGTTTATCTGATTTATAATGCCTCTCCAGACAACAGATCCTCATGATTATTTTTTTTTTTTTTAGGTCAAGTGGCGGTTAATATCATCAACGAGAATTGGGAGTTTGCTTCGAAGTCTGTAGGAAAACTTGTTGCTGATATGGGTTTGGAACAGTTTTACGGAGATGTTCAAAAATTCTTTAACGCAGTTCCGGTTAAAGACTTTATCACTGATGACTTAACACCTTACGTTAAGAGTTAAGATGACGTCTTTATTATGTTGGTCCAGATAATGATCTGAACATGACTTTTTCTGCAACTGTTTTTATTACTTTGATTCACATGTAGGGAATAAGTTTAGGCTCGTATTACAGAACGATACTCGAGCACAGATCTCTGTTTGAGCATAGATTGAAACTAGTTTCAACCAATCAAATGGCTTTAAATCTATGCTCAAGCAGAGATCTGTGCTCGAGCATCGTTCTGTAATACGAGCCTTAGTCTACATACTATACTAGGCGCCTTATATTAACTAATTAATACTAAAATTACCAAAGTTCCAGAAAAACTAAAAAAAGCAGTAAAAACATGCATCTCATTTACAATTACTCAATGAACTTTAATTGTATTTTTCTGTTTTAGTAGTAGGTATTGCTTTCGAACCACATTTTTTTAACATTTAAAATTCCCTGTAGGTCAATATCTTTGTCTTAATTATATAAAAAATAATGTTTGTTCGTTTGTGTTTTCTGACATACAAATAAAAAAAATACTAATGTTTATGAGTGTTTGTTTTTCTAAATCCTTTCCTTTGTAACTTGTTTGATGTCAGTAATGTAAATGATCGGGATCATCACAATTTTGCATTCGTACGCTGGTTAGGTTATTAATTTTTTTAACCTGTGTTGCCTGATATCTTCGCTGGTTATTATTATCAACCGATTTTAATTATTGTTTTTTTTTTTAATTGATAGAAAATGCTCGTCCAGTTAATAAAACATAAATGGGTCCACCATTTAAGTTTTATTAACTTTGATTGAGTAGTTTCTTAATCAGCTTCAATAAACGGTAGTTCACTTTGCGTATGTTGACGACATAATTTATTATAATATTCCTTTTATGTTACATACATGTATTGTATGGCAAATTGTGTGCAAAAATATAATTTATCCAATAGTATAAGTTTTATAAACCTTACATAAACGACGTTCATTCGTAGTGAGGCATGTGCAAATTATATCGAGCCGTGCGTTGCGCGGCACATGCCTCGCAATGTCTGTATCCATCCTTACAGGCAATCATATAAATATATCTATATTTAATGTTGTTCTAAAAAAAACTTACAAAATGTTAAAACCGCCTTCAAAAAAGATCACAATAATGTTGTGTGATACTGGATCGTTTTTAGGGTTCGTTCCGTACCAAAATGGTAAAAAAGGAACCCTGTGCGACTTAGTCTGTCTGTCTGTCACACCTGGTTATTTCAGTAACTACTAATGCTATCGACTTCAAATTTGGAACAATTATAAAGAATGCTTACCTAGCTTTATTGCAAGTGATTGAAGTTAAAATATGTTTTTATTTTTATTGCAAAAGGGGCCTGAGTGGGGTTCCGAAATTTTAAAGTCGGGTAACTAGGTCAAGTGGCATATCATATAAAAGGGCTTGATCTGCACATTTCGAAATATATTTTCATTTTATTTTATGTCTCACAGTTTTCGACATATGATGAAAAATGTCAAAAAAATACCATCCCCCCCCTTTATCTCCGAAGTTTGCGGAGCGAAAAATCTGAAATAATTAGAGCTGATAGAAATTGACCCAAATATTGCACCAAAAATAAAACGATGTTCCTAACTAGTACAGTTTTTTCAAAATCATCAAAATTCCTTCACAAACAAACGACTCGCACTTGGCCGGTTTTTTTATTTGGTTTGATTCAACACTGGCTTCCAAATCTGTTTCATACAACATTGTTTTAATATTTTTGGTTACCTATGTTGTTTTTTTTTATGAATTTTAATTTAATTATCTATTATTCTTTATTCATAGCCATACGTAGGTGCAAAGTTTATTAAAATTAATATAACCATAAAAACATTATATGTACCTAGGTATTTAGGTAATGTTTAACAAAATTGAAACGCTTCAAGAGTTTTTAAATACTAATCTTTATAAATTGAAATAGCAGCTGCGCTGATCGATCGATCTGCGAGATTAAGCTGCGCGCTTGCTGCGGTCAGTCCAAAGATGGGCGACCATTTCGTTACACAGAGACCTCTCCGCGCCTCGGAGAGCACGTGATACAGTCGATGCCGGCTGTCACATAAATATTATATTCTATGATAAGTAGACATTATGGAGGGGCTCGTGGCTAAATGACAGCCGCGCTGATCGATCGATCTGCGAGGTTAAGCTGCGCTTGCCGCGGTGAGTCCTTGGATGGGTGACCATTCTTTACACATCGAGACCCCTCCGTGCCTCGGAGAGCACGTTAACCAGTCGGTCCCGGTTGTCATAGGAATATCTTTGACAATCGTTCCGGGTAGTCAGAAGCCCTATAAGTCTGACAGCTGGTCTAACATTCGAATACCGGTATTACCCATTAATTGGGTTGTGGAGGTCAGATGGCAGTCGCTCCACGTAAAATAATGATATTCAGCCGAAACTAGTTAGACTGGAAGCCGACCCCAATATGATTTGGGAAAAGACTAGGCAGATGATGATGATGATAAGTAGACATTATGGGTCAGAATTCTGACAACTGGTCTAACCTTAGAATACCGGTGTTACCCAGTAGTTAGGTTTTGGAGGTATAATGGCAGTCGCTCTATTTAAAATACACTCAGCCGCGGTTGGTTAGACTGGAAACCGAGTCCAACGTAAAAAGAAAATGGTAGGCAGATAGAATTTTCATAAATTTATTTTAAACGTATGTTCAAAGATTCTGGCTGGTTTCTAGTTGCGTAGGTACAAGAAGACATTGTTCTCGAAGATTTAAATGTAATTACGTAATAGAATAAAGTATTCATTGTATGTAATAAAACGTTAGGTATGACGTAGTCACAGACATTGTCCCCTTCGCCTATAGTAGGAACCTCCCATAAGATTGACTATATTGTTGACAACAGTTACTCCGTGTTAGTGGTAAGCCTAGCGTCCATTGTGACTCACGTTGTTGTGACAAAGCCACCCTACACTAGGGAGGTCATTTAAAATGGTCATTTAATTGTAGTTTTATTGTTGTATAAACCTATAAACGCCCCACAAGCCCATCAAATTGCGCGTCATTTTTTGTTAGGGTTCTGTAGTAAAACTAAGAACCCCTATAGTTTCGTCATGTCCGTCTGTCCGTTTGTCACGCCCTCGTTAAATCTACAGTTCATAGCCAATTTGTATGAAACTTCACAGAATAATTAGCGGAGTCCCATGTATGACACCGAGGGATGAACAAAAATATTTTCGCGCAACCCTTCATGTGGAGTATCGTTAAATACGTCTGAAAATAACATGAAGGTTTCTAAATGACTTTTCTATTTAAGTGCAATTATTTAGTGAACTAGGAGATCTAAAAGTCGTCAACAATGTGTCCCCTCTGTAATTTTCTAACCGGAACCCTAGACTGTGCGTGGTCCGACACGCTCTTGCCCGGTTTTTTTAGTTCACCTTACATAACATTAGCATAATTTTTATTCCAAATTGTTCAGAACACTTTATTCTCCGTCTTTCTTATCCAGTCTATCATAGTCAGTTGAACGTAATTGATACAAAATTTAATTTTATAATAACGTAAGTATTTAAATTGTTTTAGACATAACAATGAATGTTATGCTCATAAATGTAGGCAATTAAATCTGTATAATGTACTTAGGTACTCGAATATTTTGAATAGTTCCCACTACCAAATTCATTCTCTGAAACAAATAAGAATCTTTAGGGTTCCGCGGAGATCAATAAGAAACTATGCGAAAACAACAAACATAAATTATATGTTTTAGAAGAAAAGATTATAATAAGATTTTATGGGTTCACAACATGTTCAGGGTAACATGAGTATTAACATGCAAAACTTTACTTTTAGGCCTGTAGAAAAACTGCTTGAATAAGGGCTATCTTTAATTACCCGGGATAGTTTGTGCTGTATATTGTGTTAATTAAATATTTTATTATTTTATTTTGTACAATATACAGATAAAAATAGTTTAGCAATAAAGTGCATCATTCTAGAAAAACAATACATTATTTGTCTCATCCAGATACCTATTCCCAGAAGTATAACCCATATTCTTTCTTTCTCCTTCAACCTGTAATATTATAAAACTGTTGGATGTGCCTTTTTTAATATTTTATTTTAAGTTTCTTGTTCTCCTTTTACATTAAATTGTAACAAAAACATAACCCTCCTTCTGGCGCAGTCGGGTAAAAAAATGGCATTGTACACAATCAGTAAATTTATTATTCTAAACTGTAAATAATCTTGATCTCAAATATTTAAAGACTTATTATTTTTTTGCACGGAACCACTAAGTATTTACCGAATTTTCGACTTTATATTTTACGCATCCGCATTAAAGTAAGTATGTATATAAATTGAGTAGCTTTACGTTAATCAACATTAGATCATACAAGGTAAACAGTTACAGTAGAATAATGTCGAAATTAGGAGTAATATTGTTAACCAGTGCCGTCTTCGCTCTTTGCGAATCATCAGCAATAAGTAAGTACCTACAATCAACAATCAATATTGTAAACATCGTTTCTCTAATCAGTTTTATGTTTTTTGATCATTGTAAAAATATATTTTATGTAAGATTTTATGTCGAGTGTAGTGACTTCTTGTATAATATGTGAAAATATTTGTTAATGGAGAAACGTCTTTTTTAGGTAGTATTACTATTTTTATTGAATAATATTTTTATTTCAGTCAAAAAGATTAATAAAAAATGTGGGATAAGCGACAACGAATGTCTGAAAAGTGTATATAGGAGCATGTTAGAAGAAGTATCAGACAATGGCATTCCAGACTTGGATATACCCAAAGCAGATCCATTTGTGATAAAAGAACGGGAAATAGTTGCTTTTGGTATGATAAAACTAACATTTACTGATGCAATAGCAAAAGGTTTCAAGAATTGCCACTGTACTAGTTTCAAGTAAGTTTTTCTTTGTAATCTACATACCTATACAAATAAATCAAATTGAAGTGTCTGTTTGTAATGTCAAAATAATAGCTTATTACTAAATGCATATGAAAGTGTATACTGTACCTACTAATAACAAAAAAAAACTATTTAACATTTTTTTGTCAGTCTGTTTCGGTAATCTCCGAAACGGCTAAATCTATTTTGACGGGACTTTCACTGGAATATAGCTGATTTTATACAAAGTTACTTAGGCTACTTTTATTTTAAAAAAAATGATTAGGGTACCGAGCGCAAAAAAAAATATTTGTATAGACCGTCTTTTCGGGTTATGACTACCCGTAACGACTGTCATATTCCAAATGAACGATTTTCCATTATACAGCAACGGTACCACGGAACAACGACTACGTTGACGGCTCAGTGACCACTCGGTAGCCCGTGGGAAGCAAAAATGTATCAAAATATGATACACCTTTGCTTTTCATATATTTGGATATAGGTATTTTTGCGTCCTCCGGCTGCCATAGCAGTCGCAGAGCGGCCACCGTGCCGTTGCCATGTAACGAAAAACGTCCAATGTTTGCTGTTCCAAAACCCTTACGGCATATGGCTCACACGTTCATGAGATGAGACTTAATAAAGACCACACCTCGACCGTGCCGCGACGCCTCTACTTAGCAGTGACCACACTCTCTTACAATACACAATGATACCTACCGTAAAATAATGCAAACCTAGAATATTATATTAAATGCTTATTTAATAAGCAGTGTATCAAATAGTTCTGTCTCAATTTAGAAAAAGATTGTAGGTACTTTACTGGCGTATTTGACGAAATATTCGCGTTATTTTGTTAAACTTTATTTCAATAGGAATAGGATATATTTTGTATTAACCAATTAACTAAAATATTTGTTCAAATACGCCAAGTGCTGGTATGACAAGGTTAACTAACAAAACGGCGCTAATCTTACCAGCTATTGGAAATGTTACTCGTTGACAACGATGTTGAAGAGTAATATGATGTGACTGCTATTTCCTAATTTTTATGCATAATTATTTCACTTTTTTAAGGAATGATATAGAAAAGCAACATTATTCAGTAGACTTTCTATGCGAACACTTTTCTGTCGAAGGAAATTACAAAGTCGAATCAACTCCGACCCTTTTGGCACTAATAGGTGGTATCAATATTCATGGCGAAGGAAAAGGAGGAGTTGTTATTGGTAAGTATTTAAAAGATAATAATATTTTTTGCCACTAACCAAGCAACAATTCAAATGCAATGTGGGCCTGGGTTTAATATCCAGGTCGGGCAAAATGTTATTAGATTTACTCAGTAGCAGCCCCTACTGAGTAAATCTAATAACATTTTGCCCGACCTGGGTATTAAACCCAGGCCCACACACTCAGCAGTCGCGCTTCCAACCACTGTACCAACGAGGCAAATATCAATAAAAAGAAATTAAAATTTATTTACAGAAAAAGTCATGTTGAACTTCGATTTTGCATACGAAATCAAGAAATTTGAGGATTCTGAACTCCATTTCGTGGCGAAACCTGATGAATCTTCATATACCTTCGAGGTTTTGGACAAAGTTACGGCCTCTGCTGATAATTTATTTGTAGGAAAACAGGAAATTAGTGAGTATGCTTTTGGTTTAAAATTATGTTACTTCCACTCAGTGTCTCCATACCTAAATCGAAAGATACCGCATTGCAAGGGTAAAACGTACGCCTTTTAGTGTACCGTGTAAATAACCGTGTACTTTTTCATGGAAAAACAACGGTAGAATATGACGAGATTATAAATAATGCACGGTAATTAATTACCGTGCATATGGAGACACTGCTTCCACTGCAGAACAAGCGCGCAGACATTGTATTTGTGACTAGTCCCACTTCCCGCAAACGATGCGGCAACGTTAAGAAATTCCACCTGATAGCTTGCACTGCGTGAACTCATCCGATCAGGCCACGCTTGCATCAATAATGTCATTAGACCATTTTATTCATGATTATTAATTACACAACTCATGGCTTATGACAAATGTAACAATTAATGATCTACGATTTTTTTTTTATTTATTCAGGTACCGTGGCGGTTAATATCATCAACGAGAATTGGGAATTTGTTTCGAAATCTGTAGGAAATCTTGTCGCTGATATTGCTTTGGAACATTTCTACGCAGATATACAAAAATTCTTTAACGCAGTTCCAATTAAAGACTTGATCACTGATGATTTAACACCTTACGTTAAGAGTTAAGATGCTGTGTTTTTAAGTCGGTCGAGATAGTGATCTGATCGTGACTTTTTATACGGCTATTTTGTTTGTTTTGTTTGCTACTTTGATTCACATAATAAAATGCACTTCACTATACATACTAGGCGCCTAATATCAACTAATACACTAAACTCCAGGAAACAACAATAGTCCCAACAAACTTAACAATCTACAATATTATTTTCAGTATTTCAATGAACTTAAATCCGATTTCTCTGCTAAAGTTGTTGAACTAGGCATTGCTTTAGAACCAAATATAACCTGTAAACTTACACGTTCATCAATATCATAAATAAAAAGTATTTATTAATGTTCATGATTGTTTGTTTTTTCTATATCCTTTCCTTTGTAACACTTTTGATGTCGGTAATGTGAATGATATGGATGACAATAATTTTGCCATAACTTTTTTAATAACTCGATATTAATGATGTTTTATGTTTTGTGCTAAGTAGTTATTGTTTCTATAATTATAATTATTTATGCCTACAAACATTGATAGATTGTAAAAAGGTGGTAATAATATGGCAAGAAAGTAAACACTGAGATGATGGCCGATATAGTATGTATAGAAAAATCTGCTCGGCTATTTATAGTTTATCCTAAGGACAGAAGACTGATGAAGTTCTTTGCGAAGCATGATTAATGACTCTCTTCCCCGAAAATGATGATTTGCTTTAGACATTAATTTCATAAATATGAGAAACATAAACTTCACTCACATCTAATTTACTCTTTTATTGAATATTGACTCGATTGATTAAAGAAGATGGATAAAGAAAATAAGGACAAAATGTATGTTAAAACTTGTTTATTAAATATTATTTGCTAAGGCAAATCATCCGGCGCGTTGGAAGTCGACGCAGTGTCATAGTAAAATTCTATTTTTCACAACACGGTGACCTAGTAACACGGACCGACTCTGCTGTCAACAATATAGTCTATCCCATGGCAGATTCCTACCATGCAAGGGGTCATGTTGTTGTCTTTTGTGCACCTATGGGTGCGCTTTGAGGAATAATATATTATGTTCGGTTCGAATTGCTGCGGTTCAGATAGGTGTGCTAAGTGGAATTCCTCTCTGTTTAGACCATAACGTTTAAATCTTTGAGAACAATCTTTTTATACCTGCACAACTAGTAACCGCTCAAAAACTTTGAACTTACCAACTCAACGACTGAAATTAATATAAGAAGATTCCATCTGCTTAATATTTTCCCAACAAAAACAAAAATAATATGAATAAGTAGGTACAGCAAACTATCAAGTTTTGTTATTTTGTTTTTTGTTATATAATTTTTATAATATATATAAAATAATATATTATATATATTATTTTTGTTATTATAAGATCAACATTCAACGAAGCATTACTAATTTGATGAATTGACGCCATATACCTACCTACATTTTATAAAACTTTTTATAACAAAAATAATTTGATTGCACTTTTCACCGTTTTTAGTTCACCATTATAACAGCAGCATAATTATCCCAAATCGTTTAGAGCAGCTGACTCTGCATTTTTCCTATCCAGTCTATCATGATCAGTTCCTTAATTAACAAATGGACATAACTGACGCAATGTTTAAAATAACAATTTGTATTTAAATATAATAAACAAAACAAAAAATATTATCATCACAAAGGTTGGCAATTAAATCTTTAATTAAAAATCTTATTCGTAACGTACTTACCTACATACCCATTTTTTTAATAATTCCCACTACCAAATTCATTGTCTAAAACAAATAAAAATATTTAGGGTTCAGTCGAGATCGATAAAAAACGATTCGAGTAGGTACTTTATCAAACATAATTACTGTGTAAGTATTAGATTAAAAAAGAAAAGATTATAATAATGTTATGGGGCTTAAATCAGGAATAAAAAATATCACGCAGATACATAGTAAAACATTTATTTTTAACGATTTAAAACCATACTAACATACATGAAATAATTATGATTTTTTATCAGATTATTTATTATACACAAGCAACACATTAACGTATCTATTAGTGTTTTAGATTTCTCAAGTTTATACTTTCCCCCATCACAAATTTAATCAATTTGACCCTGTTTTTCAACTTATACATACTTGTACTTGTACATACTTATTAGTTTTGTGACAAAATTAAGTCTTTAAGCTTTTTAAAACCATATTCAAATGTTTAGAGTAAGATAAAAACAGTGTTGAATTAATTAGGTAATTGAATAAGATAAAAAGTGAATTGTTCAAAAACAATATTATGCGTTTCATTCAGATATTCACAGAACGCATATTCTTTCTTCATCAATCTGTGTTGGATGTGCTTTTCAATTTTTCATGATCTCAGCAATATTTTCTGTTTCGTGTTCTCCTTTTACGTTTAATTATTGTAACAATAAAATGGCATTGTATATCATAAATTACCTATACCTGGGTATTATACTAAACTGGAAAAATTCTTAATTCATATATTTGAAGTATTTATTTTTGCACGGAACCACTAGTTACCGATTTTTAGGGTTCCGTACCAAAATGGTAAAAAAGGAACCCTTATGGTGCGACTTCGTCTGTCTGTCTGTCTGTCACACCTGCTTATTTCAGCAACTACTAATGCTATCGACTTGAAATTTGGAACAGTTATAAAAAATGCTTGTCCAACTTTATTGCAAATGAAAAAATAAAAAAAATATTTTTTTTTCATTGCAAAAGGGGCCGGAGTGAGGGTCCAAAATTTCAAAGTGGGGTTACTAGGACAAATGACATATCATATGAAAGGGCTTGATCTGCACATTTCAAAATATATTTTTATTTAATTATGTCTCACAGTTTTCGACATATGATGAAAAATGTCTGAAAAAATACCATTCCCCCCCTTTATCTCCGAAGTTTGCGGAGTGAAAAATCTGAAATAATTAGAGTTGATAGGAATTGACCCAAATATGGCACCAAAAATAAAACGATGTTCCTAACTAGTACTTACAGTTTTTTTCAAAATCATCAAAATTCTTTCACAAACAAACTTAGTTTTGCGGTCCGGTTTTTTTCACTTTATAGGTTGAAAACTGATACGGAACCCTCGGTGCGCGAGTACGACTCGCACTTGGCCGGTTTTTTTTACTTTGTATTGGCATTAAAGCAAGCATATAAATAAAGTAAACTTCCCATAAATCTACATTTGATTAGTACCGTACAGAGTAAACAGTATAAAAATGTCTAAATTAAGCGTAATATTATTAACCAGTGCCATCTTCGCTGTTTGTGAATCATCAGCAATAAGTAAGTATTACGGCCGTACCACAAAAAAATAAACATCTGTTCAACACACGATCAACACGAATGCTACCAAAAATAATAGGGAATTGTTTTAGCACTAACTTGTCTAAAACAAGTGTGTATTATTTTTTGTAGCATTCGTGTTTAACAGATGTTTATCTTTTTTGTGGTAAGGCCTTTAGTGTTTAGAGTAGGATATCAATTTTGATGTCTAAAAACAGAAAATACAACTTTTTCAGCGCCTTAATAACCATAAGATAGTTGTTTTTTTAATGCACAGATAAACATTATGGGCCGTACCACAAAAAAGATAAACATGTGTTCAACGCGAATGCTACCAAAAATAATAGGCACTTGTTTTAGCACTAACTTGTCTAAAACAAGTGTGTATTATTTTTGGTAGCATTTGCGTTTAACGCGTGTCTATCTTTTTTGTGGTAAGGGTGTATCTATTTATCTAATAAGTCTATGGATTTTAATTTTGATAACTTATTAGATAAATAAATTAGGAAAAAAAAATAATTAAACACGTTTTTATGTAAGCATGAAACACCAGGATTTTCAGTTTACTGGTAGCTTTTTTATGGACGATGGGCATTTGGTATATAATATCAGTGAGTCTACGATTTTTTATTTTTAAGTTCATTGAATTTATACTTTAAAAAATGTGGTCCACGCTGAAAAATCCAATAAAATCATAATTATGCAATACCAATAAATACTTTAGTCAGACGTGTTTTTATATATGTAAAATTCGTAGATTGAATAAATAGATAAACAGGTGAAGAATAAATGTGAATAAAAACATAAAAAAATTGTACCTACTTATTTATTTATTTAGACATCTGCGCTGAAAAAAATGCATTTTCTGTTTTTAGCCCGCAAAATTGATACGGGCTCATAATAAACAAATAAACAATGCTTTGAAATAAAAAAAAGTAAGAATCGTTTCTCTGAATATTTTTGTAGATAAGATTCACGTCGAATATTAGTGTAACTTCTTGCATCTTAGGTACAAAATAATAATATTGTTATTTGTTAAAATAAGCGTTATAAATATAGCTTCGTAATACCTATTATTTTTATTTCAGTCGAAAAGATTATTAAAAAATGCGGGATAAGCGATAATGAATGTCTAGAAAATATATTTAACAACGTGTTACAAGAAGTATCCGTCAATGGTATTCCAGACTTAGATGTACCGAAAGTAGATCCTTATCAGATAAAAGAACAGGAAATAGTTCCTTTTGGTATGATAAAAATTACATTTACTGATGGAATAATGAAAGGTTTCAAGAGTTGCCACGGTACTAATTTCAAGTAAGTTTTTCTTTTTTATATCTACAACGTAATATACCTACTGATCATTGCAAATATTCAACATAGTACAGTCAGCGATAAAAATCGGTTAAAATTAAACACCTAATCATCACCCGCCTTATCGTTTTCCAAGATGACTAGGTTGGGGTCGGCTACCGGTTTAAATAGACTCAATTCTCGGCAAGGGAAATTAATTTTTCAAAAATGTAATAATGCAGTTTTAGTTTTTATCAAAATTGGCCCCAAGACTCCTTGCAGTGTTTTTCGCTATTTCTTATAGTTTCAGATTTGGGCATCCAAGCCCAGTTGAAAAATTTACTCTGTAGGTTTATAGACACATAAACGTAACGATGTGTACCTAACTAAGACCCGTATTCCAGAACGATACTCGAGCACCGATCTCTGCTTGAGCATAGATTTAAAGCCATTAGACTGGTTGAAACTTGTTTCAATCTATGCTCAAGCAGAGATCGGTGCTCGAGTATCGTTCTGGAATACGGGCCTAAATGTCGCCGACTTTATCAGCTTCAGGGAATGTTACTCATACGTAGACCACGATGTTGAAGAGTTTTTGATACTTAATTAATCTTTGTCCTAATTTTTATGTGCAATTAATTACCTATGGCTGTCACTACAGTAAAAACTTTTTCTTTAAGGAATGATATAGAAAATCAACGTTCTTCGGTAGAAGTTTTATGCGATTTCATTTCTATTGAAGGAAATTACAAGGTCGGGTCAACTCCGACCCTATTAGCGCTAATAGGTGGTATCAATATTCATGGTGAAGGAAAAGGAGGAGTTGTTTTTGGTTAGTATAAAATATAACATAAAATTACGCCTTTTGTATACAAATAACACACTATAATAATATACCCATGTTTTGCTAGTCACCTACCTATGTTTACCTCCCGTATGGAAAAACCACATCACTTTGCCTGACCCAGAGATTGAATCCTAAATGCAACGCTCAGCAATCGCATTTGCCATCTCACGAGACCAACGAGGCAGTCACCGATAAAAATATTATTTTTTTACTTACAGAAAAAACCAAATTTATCTTTCATATTGAGTACGAAATAAAGAAATATGAAGATAGTGAACTCCATTTCGTAAAAAAAAATGAATCATCATTTACTTACGAAATTTTGGGAAAAGCGACGTTCTCTGCTGATAATATATTTATAGGAAAACAAGAAATTAGTGAGTACGGTTTTGGTTTAAATAGGTAGTTATTAACTAAGTTAAG
Source organism: Thalpophila matura (assembly GCA_948465475.1). Lineage (NCBI taxonomy): Eukaryota > Metazoa > Arthropoda > Insecta > Lepidoptera > Noctuidae > Thalpophila > Thalpophila matura. Next base: position 6,944,469 of record OX419187.1, on the reverse strand, counting down.
TTCATTAATTGCTAGTTTTATAGCAGAAATATGGTTCAACATAGTCCCGCGCATTTATAGACGGCATTTCAAAATATAAAACTGCAACGTCTACAACATAGTAAGTTGTTAAGGCGATGCTTCTTTGCTGCACCTATAAGAAGCTACGCACATTAGCTGTGTGGGGTTAATTACCTGGCTGCGTGTGTCTACCTTTCCACGACGGCATGGTGACGCGCAGATATTGTGACCAGTCCTACTCCCTTGCAAAACGACCTTAAGAACCCACGCCTGCATAGCTGCACTGCGTGAACCAGTCCAGTAAAATTTTTTTTTTTTTTTTTGACGATGTGAAATCATCAAATGACCCCTCCCGCTCTGGGCGGAGCGGAAGGGAGTGTCAGACTCTTACTGACTAAAACCCACCCGTGTTCCTTCCTTAGCCCTTTTGTCCGGGTCAGCGGTATCCCTTTCGGACAATCCCGCTTTCCCGGCAGGCTTGGGCCCTAGTGGGCCCCCTCTTTGATGCTGACATCTCTTTGAGGCGCGCGTGGAACACGTACGCGCCGTTCGGCACGGGCCTGGTCCTGATCGGACGGTGAGCTACCCATTACTCACCGCCCGCAGGCCCGCCTACGGTGGCCGGGAGTCGTCACGCGGCTCCCGGCGCCCGGAGCGTCTACCGCGGCGGCTTGGACGGGAGAATCTCTCCTTCTCCCGTCCCGCCGCCTCCTTCACTAGCATGACTGCTTCGCAGAAGGAGGCGACTGCCTCCCACTCCCCCTCGCCCCGGACCATGGCTTGAACCAGGGCCGGGCGCGAGAGGTCGCCGCCGCTGCCGATCGCCTCTACTAGGACACGGCGGTGCTCCGCCCATGCAGGGCAGGCCCCCACCGTGTGCTCCACCGTGTCCTCGGGGCGATCAACGCAGTGATGACACCCGGGCGTTTGCTCCCGCCCGATGATGTGCAGATACCTCCCGAAACTTCCGTGTCCGGTGAGGACCTGCGTCAGGCGGTAGGTGAGGACGCCGTGACGTCTCCCTAGCCACTCCTCAAAGAGGGGTCTTACCGCCGCTATTGCGGCGTGCCCTGCGCTGGGTTGCGAAAGTCGCTCCTTCCATGCCACCATGAGATCGCACCGGAGGTCCGTCCGCTCCGCCGCAATTTGCCGCGAAAGCGGGGTTTCCCCCCGACGTAGTGCCTCCGCGCGCCACTCATACAGGCGCGCGAGGACTATCGCCTCCAGATCCCACGGTGGCAGTCCGGCAAGGAGGCTTGCCGCCTCGCCCGAGATCGTGCGGTAGCCCCGGATCAGCCTTACGGCTACCACTTTTAGTCCAGATAACTTATCTGGCAAATAATTTAATACTAATTTTGATCTACGTTTGAATTTATCTGATGAATAGTGGCACCCGAACACGTTAAATATGTCATTAATAAAATGTTCTTACTTCATTCAGGTACTGTAGCAGTTAATATCATCAACGAAAACTGGAAATTCATCCTGAAGACTATAGGGGAACCATTCCTAGAAAAATTGGATTTAGGGCTGTACCACGAACAAGTTCAAAGATTCTTTGATTTAGTTCCAGTTAAAGACTTGATCACTGATGATTTAACACCTTACGTTAAGAGTTAAGAAGCTTGCTTTTAAGTCGGCCCAGTTGCGCGTTATCTGACCATGACTTTTACATCAGCTGGTTTATGAAATATTTGATCGCATAATAAAATCAGTTCACAATACCTAATAGTCGTAGAAGTTACTAAACTTAATCACCAATGTCCCAGAAATAAAAAAAAATCACAACAACATATCTCTTAAATATTTTATTTGTTCAATGTTAGAATTACATTTTTCTGCTACTGTTTCTGAGGCATTGCTTTAGATACAAATTATTTTCACCTTTAAATTAATTGTAGATCAATATCATAAAAATAATAAATTATGTCAATGTTAATGAATTGGTTTATTCTAAATCCTTTCTAAAATCCTACTCAGATCTAATCTATTTTGTCATTGAGTATTGACTCGATTATCCCGAGAAGATGGCCGAGAAGATGGAAGAACAAAATGTATCTTGTGTCTTGTTTATTTCAATTGCATTGTTGTTTTGAGTTGATTAATATTCTTTTAGATGCAAATTATTTTCAACTTTATATTACTTTTACATCATTAACAAAAATAAAAAAATATAGTTAATCTTCATGGATGTTTGTTTTTTCTAATCCTTTGCTTTGTAATATTTTTGATGTCCGTAATGAGGATGACCACAATTTTGCCATTCATGCTTTATCTGGTTTGGTTATTTTGTAATTACTCATTATGAACGATTTGATGTGTGGTATTTGTTGTGTGTATGTTGGTATTTGTTGAGAAGACGTACTGTTTCGTATATACCTACTGTAGAGGTTTTCCTATAAATCTTACAGTTGCAAGTGTATGCAAAAAAATACTTTTTGTGTATCATTTCCAATACCACCGACTTACGCATCATACAATAGGTAGGTACAAATTCCGTTCTTTATGGCAATTTTAGTAAAAGTAAAATAATAAAAAAAATAATGAAGATTGAGAGATGGTGGAAAAAATGTTATTTAAATACCTAGAAAATAAACGCAGTGATGATGGCCTATATATATAGTTGGATAAATAAAAGCCATAGGCTGTTAGCCATGCAATAAACTAAAAAAAAATACAGACAGAAGGTTGATGAAGTTCTTTGCGAAAAATGATTACCTATCGTCAAGTCAAAGCAATTATTTCAATCAGATTACTACTTAACTTTTGAACGTACTTTTGAATTGACAAGAGTCAGTCAGCAAGATGAAGCCTAAGATGATTCCTATGGAGAAGAATGGCCAAGAAACTCGTGCATATTATAAATAATCTAGTAATAATAAAAGATTATAATAATGACTCCCTTCCTTGACATTCATAATAGAAAGAAAAACCTTACTCAAATATAATGTACTTTCTCATTCAGTATAGTATTAACTTAATTACCTAAAGAAGATAGTTATTGGAGACAAGAACAAAATGTAGGTATCTCGTGTTTTGGCAATATTATTGCCGAATCACGCGGCGCATCGCAAGTCGTCGTTGTTTCGTAGTAAAATAAAGGTTTTGTCACAAGGTGACCTAGGAATATTAAGCTCGCAAATCGATCGATCAACGCGGCTATTATTTAGCCTTCAATTCATGAATATTAATATATAAGAACACATAAACCGTTGCAATTTTGTTAAGAATAAATTATAATACCTATTTTTATGGTTGTATTTTTTTCAAATCAAATTAGAAAAGATAAACAAAAAGAACACTGCAAACGAGTAAAAGCTTCGTTTTGCAAAAATAGTACCTATGTATCCTAAAATAGCATTACACCTTTGAGTAAGTATTATATCCCAAATATTATAAATGCTAAAGTTTGTGTGTTGTGTGTGTGTGTGTGTGTGTATGTTTGTTACTTCTTCACGCTGAAACGGCTCGACGGATTTGGATGAAATTTGGCAGAGAGGTAGCTCGGGACCTGGAATAACACATAGGTTCGGGCGGAAGCTAGTTACCTATAATATTAATTAAATAAATTTTTTGAACATTTCCCACAACCAAACAAATAAAAAAATATTTACGGTTCCGTGGAGATCAATAAAAAACGATTCATAACTATAACAAACTTAATTGATATGTTTTAGGTTATAAAAGAAAAAATATGATGTTCTAAGGCTTGATTATATCATTAGGTATTTGCAAAACTTTGCTTTGAAATGATTTCAATGTAGGCTACCTACTATTGAATTTATAACCACATTAACAAAAACATAGCAAAATGTTTAAGTACTGTAATAAAAACAATACTGTAGGTACTGTAGGATAGCAGTTGAGTAATAAAGTGCATGATTGCATTATTTTAGAACAATAATTTATTAGCCAATTCATTTAGTTTTATTTGCAGAACGCATAGGTATTCTTTCCTTTCAACCTGTACCTAATTGGTCAACCTGTTGGATGTGCTTTTTATGATCGCAGTAATATTTTTTGTTTCGTGTCCTTTTTTTGCAATGAATAGTAACAAAAATAATGGCAATGGTATACTTATAAATATAAAGTTATTATTCAATAGACTATGAATATTTTTAGGCTAAGATCCTGCGCACGAGACGGAGCGCGGTAGCGCGCGTTACCTAATGTAAACGATTAACACTATTTAGTTTGATCTTGCACCGCGCGGTCATAGAGCCTTAATCTGATATAATAAAAAAAATATTTATTTATTTTTTGCACGGAACTGCTAGTTACCGAATTTGTGACGTAATCTTACGCTACCGCGTTAAAGTAAGCATAGGTACCTATAAATTGAGGAGGTTCCGGTTAGATCACTATCGGCTACATTAGATCAGTAGGTATCGTATGAGTAAACAGTGGAATAATGTCGAAATTAAGCGTAATATTTTTAACCAGTGCCATCTTCGCTGTTTGCGAATCATCAGCAATAAGTGAGTATCATAGATAGATAGAGTGGAATATCAATTTCGCGGTCTAAAACAAAAAATACTATTTTTTCAGCGCGAATTTTTCATCAACCTTAAATAAGAATGTTTTTTTTTAATGCACAGTTATACATCACCTATTTAATGTATCTAATAAGTCCACAAATTTTAATTTTGATAACAACTCAATATACCTACCTAAACCAGTAAAAATAAAAATAAAACACACGTTTACGTTACGCAAGCACGAAACACCAGAATTTTCAGCGAAAAAATAAATACAGAATTTATACTTAAAAATGTGGTCCACGCTGTAAAAAAACCAATAAAATCATGTGCTAAACAGTTAAATATTAGTGTTTATCGACCAAATTCAAGTTTTTTATTGTACGAGTATTTTTGACTGTTTAATTTTAATAAACTACCATAGGTAATAATGCCAAGGCAATCGGCTGGCACTCACTAGAGTTGATATCAAAATTAAAATTCGTAGACTTATTATATTACATAAGGTGATGTAGTGTGCATTGTGCAACTGTGCATAAAAAAACTAGATATTGAGAAATTCGCACTGAAAAAGTATTATTTTCTGTTTTTAGACTGCGAAATTAATAGGGTCTCCTACTATACAAATAAACAATACTTTGAAAAGAAAATTGTAAGCATCCTTTCTCTGAACAGTGTTTTGATTTGATCATTGTTAAAATATTGTTGTCCGTCAGATTTTATGTCGAATATTAGTGTAACTCCTTGAATTGTATTATGTTCAAATAATTGTTATTTGTTAAAATAGTCCTAATAAATAGCTTTGTAATATTATTTTTTATCAGTTATTATTTTCATTTCAGTCGAAAAGATTCATAAAAAATGTGGAACAAGCGACAATCAATGTCTGGAAAGTTTATATAACAGCATATTACAAGAAGCATGCATCAATGGCATTCCAGACTTGGGTATACCCGATATAGATCCATACGTGACAAGAAAACACGACATAATTCCTTTTGGTATGGTAAACATGACTTCTATTGATGGAATAACGAAAGGTATCAAGAGTTGCCACGGTAGTAATTTCAAGTAAGTTTTTGTTTTTTATAACAACGACGTAATGTACCTACTGCCTATTTGTTTGCGAACGTTCCAGAGAAAATGTCACGGTGAGATTTTCCCTCCAACGTTCGCAAACAAATTGGCAGTTCACGACACGGCATGTCGATACAGAATAGACAGGCTGGTCATTGCAAATATACAACTTGTTACAATCAATGACAACAGTCGATTAATATTAAACACACAATCATCATCCGTCTAGCCTTTTCCCAAGACAACTAAGTTGGGGTCGGCTTCTAGTCTAACTAGAGCTCAATATCATTAGATTGATCATCTACCAGAGCTCCACAACACAACTCAGCAACGTAGTGAGTAATAGTGGTATTCTAAAAAGACAATGCCAGCCAATGTATGGCGCCCTGTATCAAAGTCAAAAGTCTTCGTGTCACGACCAAACCTAGTGTATTTGGAGGAGAATTAAATGTTCTTTCTCTATTGCTAACAATTTTTAGATGGCGTCTTGATATTTGTATTTTTTTGTAATATACCTAATCAATATTTTAGGTTCAGTTCGAGAAAACAACTAATTCTAAGTCTAGTTAGTGTTCATGTCAGAAAATGTTACTCGTAGGCTCGTATTACAGAACGATGCTCGAGCACAGATCTCTGCTTGAGCATAGATTTAAAGACATTTGATTGGTTGAAACTAGTTTTGATCTATGCTCAAGCAGAAATCGGTACTTGAGTATCGTTCTGTAATACGGGCCGTAAACAACGATGTTGAAGAGTATTTAGACACATAAGTTAAATCTTTGTTATAAATATTTTTATGTGTTATTAGACCTATCACTACAATAAAAACTTTTTCTTTAAGGAATGATATAGAAAATCAAAATATTTCGGGAGAAGTTTTATGCGATCTCATTTCTATTAAAGAAAATTACAAGGTTGCGTCAACTCCAACTCTTTTGGCGCTAATAGGTGATATTATTCAGGGTGAGGGAAAAGCAGAAGTTCTTTTAGGTTAGTATGAATACCAAATATAACATTACACCTTTATATAAAAACAAAATAATATAATGTAGTGTACCCACATTTTGCCAGTTATGTTTATGCCCGTATAATACGGGGCGAGCCTATTGCCAGTAACCGGCACACATACAGACTCCGGGTTGCTACTGACAATTTCCTTATAGAAAATCACAATAAGAGCTTGTTTGTACACCAACTGCGATGCGACGTCGCATCGCAAAAATTTATGAGCTCGCAAGTCGGCGACGCATCACAGAGACCAGTGAATCGATTCGCATGCCGCATTCTTGCGATGTTACGTTTTTTTGTGTTTCTTTATGTAGTTTTTAGGGTTCCGTACCAAAATGGTAAAAAAGGAACCCTTATGGTGCGACTTCGTCTGTCTGTCTGTCTGTCTGTCACACCTGCTTATTTCAGCAACTACTTATGCTTTCGACTTGAAATTTGGAACAGTTATAAAAAATGCTTGTTCAACTTTATTGCAAATGAAAAAAGTCCAAAAATATTTTTATTTTCATTGCAAAAGGGGCCGGAGTGGGGGTCCGAAATTTTAAAGTGGGGTTACTAGGTCAAGTGACATATCACATGAAAGGGCTTGATCTGCACATTTCAAAATATATTTTTATTTTATTTTGTCACACAGTTTTCGACATATCATGAAAAATGTCCAAAAAAATACCATTCCCCCCCTTGTCTCCGAAGTTTGCGGGGCGAAAAATCTGAAATAATTAGAGTTGATAGGAATTGACCCAAATATGGCACCAAAATTAAAACCATGTTCCTAAATAGTACAGTTTTTTCAAAATCATCAAAATTCCTTCACAGACAAACTTAGTTATGCAGTCCGGATTTTTTCACTTTATACGTCCAAAAATGATACGGAACCCTCGGTGCGCGAGTACGACTCCCACTTGGCCGGTTTTTTTATCAATAACATCAGTGTAACACTCTTTTACTATTCATACATGTTACTCACTCACTACGGGTCACTACTTAGTTAAAAGAGCACATACACACATCAGTATGATTGACGACCGTCGAAGGAATGGTTACCCGAACCGTGGAAGAGAGACTCTTTGCATCACTAAATCGCATCGCAGCAATTCGCATCGCAGTTTTTTGCGTTGCGAATCAGTGCTGGTGGTGTTTCAGGTTTAATCCCCGGGTAAGGGCAAGTGTTAACTTGCCCTTACCCGGGAATTAAATCTGAAACACCTCTTAGTCCTATGACTAAGAGGTGTTTCAGATTTAATTAATAAAAATAAATAAATAAAACGTGCGACTACTATTAGTCGCACGTTTGCGATCACACGAGAGCGACGAAGCAGTCACCAATATAATATATTTTATTATTTACAGAAAAATTCAAGATTATCTTTTCCATTGCATACGAAATTAAGAAATATGAGGATTTTGAACTCCATTTTGTAATGAAAATTGATGAATCTTCATTTACTTACAATTTTTTGGGAAAAGCCATGTTCTCTGCTGATAATATACTTGTAGGAAAACTAGAAATTAGTGAGTATGGTTTTGGTTTATTTGAATATAGTTATTCAACTAACTAGCTTTTCCCGGCGGTTTCACCCCCGTTGCTCGGCTTCTAACGATCGTAGATATAGATAGTACTAGTTGATAGTTCCCATCATGACCCGAGTCCGCCGCCGAGTATGACTCAGACCCCAAACCGTCCCTTGCTCGAGCCAGCCCGCGCTGAGCCTGTAGATTTAAATTCGACCCAAAATAATGAACCGATCCAGCTAGTAGTCCCTCCCTCTAGTTGCTCTCCCCCCAGCCACGCCCTAAGCCGAGGCCCGTACCCCACTAGGGGGTGCCCTTAGCGTGTGGTCGTTTAGTTTGTAGTTTTTATTTAGTTTTAAGCCTGGCTGGAGGCATTTGTAAGTCCTCACCAGAAGTCCGCGTTAAGCAGTGACGGCTGTTAGAAGCCAACTGCGAGAGGCCATTTAAAAAAAAAACGATAGTACTAACTTCCGCCCGCGGCTTCGCCCGCGTTTTCCGGGATAAAAGGTAGCCTATGTGTTATTCCAGACTATAATCTATCTGTGTGCCAAATTTCATCCAAATCCGAGCCGTATCAGCCGTCCAGCCAGTCCGTCCATCCGTTTCAGCGTGAAGAAGTAACAAACATACACACAAACATACACATACACACACGCACAAACTTTCGCATTTATAATATTAGTAGGATTAGGATTATTTATAAAATTTTCTTACTTTATGCAGGTTCCGTGGCGGTTAATATCATCAACGAAAATTGGAACATCGTCTTTAAGATTTTAGGAGACTCCGTCGTAGATATGGCTACAAGACTGTACTACGATCAGATTCAAATATTCCTTGACGCAGTTCCAGCTAAAGACTTGACCACTGATGATTTAATACCTTACGTTAAGAGTTAAAATGCCGTGTTTTTAAGTCGGTTCAGTTGAGCGTTATCTGACCGTGACTTCATCAGCTGTTTGATTTTTTTTGAACGGCTTATTAAAATCAGTCAACAATACTTACTAACTATATACTAATACTTACTAAATTATTTGTAGATCAATAGGTATCATTTAATAATAAATAATGATAATGAGCGTTTGGTTTATTTTAAATCTCATCTAAAACCTTACTCACATCTAATCCATTTTGTCATTGAGTATTTATCGATTATTTCAAGAAGATGGTTGATGTACAGAACAAAATGTATCTTGTCTTGTTTATTTCGATTGCCGAATCATTCTATGCGCCGCAAGTCGACCAGTGTCATAATTAATGTATAGGATTTGATTTGTCACAACACGGTAGCTTAAAGGACGAGGCTTAACGCTGACACGGACTGACTCTGCTCAACTCTTATGGTAAGTTTCTACCATAAGCGAGGTGGACAGGACATGTTGTTGTCTCGGTTTAGAGATTAGCTATTGTGGCAACCAATCTACATAATATTTATGGTTATAATATACAGGGTAGTGGATAGAAATTACGGAACTTAAATATCATAAAGTATAACATAGCTAATTTTACTCAAAGAAAATATTCCTTTATATTTGAAAACAAATATATCTAACTGCTTTCATTTGATTCTCATCACTGACTTTGTTACATAAGTCATAAACAATAAATTATACAATGAAGTTTTTGGCATTCTTGTCGGTTCGAATCATGACTGAAGTAAGCAAGTTTTAGTATCAAGATTTAAGAAACTGAGCACCTCTTCTTTCCACCCTGATATAAACTTTTATCTTGCTTGATATAAAAGGACAATTTCGCCACTGATTTTCAAACAGAGCGTTAAAAGTATGCCAAAGGTTATGCTTTTATTGTTTGACTAGACTATAAATATTATAGTAGGTATTTTTCTGAAAACCACCTTTATTGAAATTCTATGTCATATTTTGTGTGTTATCTTTTGGATGCGATCTAAAAACAGGCAATAAAACATCAAGAAAGTAGCTTTACTATAATCTTAAAAAAGGGATGCCCCGAACTGGATAACAACTTTATTTATTGTTTTATAATTCTAGCAAAATATCTATCGGAAAATATTGGCAAGAATCTGGGCGCTATTACTTATCGACGCAAAAGGCTAAATCAGGGCTTGGCGTAGGGCGACAAGTCCTCAATGATGTAATGTCTTGCAGGAACATTGTCAAAGAAGTACCCAGCAAACTTGAAGTAGATTTCCATAGCTTTATCAACGAAGGGCTGGCCGAAAGTTAACATAGTGAACCGCCAGTTTTCGTTTAGCAGGTCTGTGATTGGTTTACCTAGAAACAAATGCGTCACGTTATTATCGATTTGAATTTCAATTGGTTTATTAAATACAACGTAATTTTGGTTGGGGAACCTATACTTTGAGTAGTACCCACAAAATATGCACCTATACTTTGACACATATTTGTTTGCAATTACTTGACAACGAAAAAAGTAGAGATGAAAAAAAGAATCACGTGATTCAAGTCAATCAATTTTATTCATTTCTTGGTTGTCTTTTTATCGATTGGTCAAGATTTATTTAATTTAAGTATTTTTATAATTCGTTCTTTTTGTACATTCGTTTACTGCTCCAACACTATTAATGTAAATATGGTACCATTATTTTGCTATGAACTGTCAAGTTACTACAAATAATAAAATTATGCGTCAAAGTATTATCATCATGTTTCATGGATTGTGATACCCGCTAAGCGTAACGGCATAACATTAATAATTCTGCATACCTAATTATTGTGAAGTCCACTACGGGTTTTACAATAATTGTATTCATTAAGCAAGTAAGAAAAACAACAAGTAATGATATTAAATGTTGGAGACAGACTTAATTATAATTTATAATATTTGCCGGTGTGCCGGTTCTTAATTAATTCAATTATACATTTGTTACGGTATTAGATTTCAAAATTTAACAATGTAAACCGAGTAGCAAGGAACTCAATACAGCATAATCAATGCTTCCTTACTTCGATCATAAATATAAATTTTATATAGAAATTACCTAGTTTTATTTCAACCAGAAAATACCACCAAAAATTTTTACTTTATTAATTGTAAGGAAGAATCTGCTAATACTTTTGTATTGAAATTGAAATATTTTCAAATAAAAGCCTTGATATCTTCGAGAAGATAAACTAAGTATAAGAAAACGATTGGATATTCACAACATTCCTCAATTTTTCAGCAGCATTCTCAAAATTGACACAATGTGATATAATTTTTCAGAATTTAATAAGGTTTATAGGCTCTAAAATGTTTATGTCTTATATATATTTTGTACTTACTGACTTCCTGGTCGCCCATATAAAGATTATCAGCGAAGAATTCCACTTTCCCTCGAAATTCATAGTCGTACTTGATGAGGTCGTAAATGCATTTTATGTAGATCTCTCCGTCATCGCGCCTCTGTGCGTAAAAGGGGAAATCGAAATTCAAATGAAGTTTTTCTGGAATGTAAAGAAAGGTTTTACTATTAGTAATCATATCGTATTATAACAAGAGGAGACATCTAAATAGCCTTTACCAGAACGGATACGAATACAACTGGCGCAACCTGGAAAACAACTTTTCCGCTATCAACTTGCTTGGGTTCAAATTTTTACGAAGGCATGGGTTATTCCCGCAAGTACGGCTTGAAATCACGAAAAAAAAAATTAACTGTTTCATACAAATCACACAGTACATTATTTTTTTCTTCGTGATTACATGGTTGGTTTCATAGCTAATGGATCTAGTATCGAATACTGCACACCCTCCTTCAATATGCCCATCATTTAACCTAACAGACTGTAGGATTTTGAAATTACCCATTTTGACTTTCCCATTTCCATCTCCGTGAATGGAATCTCCTCCTAAAAAGCTTTTAATCAATGGACTCGAAGCATCAACTGTGTAATGTCCTTTGATAGTGAGATCACATGTGTTCTCCTGGTGTCCTATTTCTTCGGTAATATTGATGCTGAAATGAAGAACAAATCTTGATTTATTCTCAATTTTATATTTATGTTATGGTATTTTGTGTTTATGTTTTTATTCTTATAAGAATAATATACAAAATCGTGAACATACGTGGTGTATAAGAATACACCTATAACACTGACTGATTACAGACAAAGCACACGGACCTAGAAATTTGGAATTTGAAGGGAATTTTCTTTGAGTAGGTAACTAGAGCTACACTGAGGAGGGTTTTAAAAAAAAAAACCATACCTAAGGCCCAAAGGGGAGAAAAGTTTATATGAAGAAAGTAACGACAATGTTTTATTTTCCGACTTCTATGCGGGTGAAGTCACGAACATAGCTACTTTTATATTAATATTCCAGATGTTAATTAAACATTTTCAAAGTTTAAGTTCAAAACATACGGAATAATGTATTTTTTTGATCCACTGCATAACTTGTTTTACACAGCTACAATTAATTTTAACCTTATCTTAACCGGTTGCTTTTTTGTCGGCTTTATGTTTTGATACAGACTATAACAGCAAGACTACTGTCGTTGCATTAGACTAGTTTTTTAAGCAAGGACGATACCAAACAAACTCACGTTAACTATTATTTTCACGGTCAGTTCTCAGGGGAGTGATTATGCACACTCCATTTGGCTGATCTTAACAACGTCATTTCTTACTCGATTTCCATAATAACAACGTTCATGAGCAGAAAAACTGTCATAGCTTTATGCTTCACATGTTTTGTTGTTAGGTATCTATGTTCTTTGTCTAAGGGCCGTAAGATCAATCGTAGTTTAAACCACAAAAGAGTTTCATCTCCCGTTGCCGTCGTTGATTGTTTCTTTAGGTTTTTGTATTAAAAAACAATCGAAGACGGGAGATTAAACTCTCGTCCGTGGTTAAGCTACGATTGATCTTACAGCCCATAAGCATACATTTCACACAAACCTGAACTTTTCAAAAAGACAATCCTTTATGCCTTTCGCGTATCCTTCTACCATTGTAATATTGACCATATCCAGGATACTGACAGTAACGTTTGTCAGACGCATCGGATCTACCGGTGGTATATTCAGTTCGGGGATGCCATGTTTGCCGATATCTCTGATTACGGTTTCATATAGATCTCTTAGACATTCGTTATCGTCAAGGTGACATTTTGGGAGGTTTTCAACTGAAAAAACAATTGGACTATGTTTATTGGTAATTATTATATTAATACAATTAATATGTTAAACATAATTATTATTATTCTGTTTTGTATAATAATTTTATTAGACCTAGTAGTTTTTTTTTGTATTTTTATTTAAACTGTATGGAATTATAATATATAAAGTGTTTAATTAAACTGTTTCACTTTGGTTTTGTTTGTGAATTGTTCCGGTTCTTACACAACACAATTGAAGATAAAAAAGTCAGAAGGGGCGATTACAGCTTTAGAGGTAGGTTATCGCAACGTATATTAATAAAATAGGGGAAGAAACAATAAAAAGATTATTTATTTTGAAAGGAAGAGAATATACACATAAAAAGTTCCAGCTTTTTTATACCTACAATCAATTGTTTAGTGTTGTATTTTTATACAGGTATTACTTTAAATACACGCCCTATCAAAAAACTGTCCGTTTCAAATAAACAAAATGTTGGAAACTCACCAAATGTGGAGTCACAAAAAACGACAAACGTGAACATAAACAACGCTGCAGACTTTTTGAATATCATCTTTTTTACTTTTATGTTTCGTTGATGTATGAATACAGTCGAGATTCTATCAAACACTGGTATAGCTAATTGTAAACAACAAATTATATAATAGGTGATTCTACAGTGGCGAGCAGGAAAACAGCACAACACAATCATACAATTTTTACTGATATTATTGAATTCAAACAAATGCACATTTAAAATAGCGACTTTATTTATCAGTAAAAAAATCTTTCGCATTTTTTTCTATCACAGTTTAATTTATGGAATGGTACAGACATAATTAGTTAATAGTTCATTAGTAAATGATCCAGTCATTTCATAACGTATTAAAAATATAAAAGTATTTTATTATATTTTTAGAGTGGATTGTGTTGGTTTTCTTGTTAGCCAGCGTAGACAATTTTTAAAAGCTGACCTTGCTAACTCGTTTCTATGCCTACTTACTAACTTACACGCCATTTATATGGAACTATTTATTAGTTTTAGCATCCAAAATTGAATCTTATTAAATGTTTTTCTTAGCAAGTACAAAATTAGGGTGGACTATTTCTTGAGATATTTAGGTGCATAACAAGAGTTAATACCTACAACTTGTAAGTATTAATTCTACAAGTAAGTAAACATTATACAATGATCCAATTTTTTTAAGATTTATATATGGCTTGTTCTAAAAACTAAATACAGCTCGCTTGAAACTATTTTTTTGTTTTTGGGCTCATTTATACCTCAGATAATATAAATAAAAATTATCTTCTTAAAATTAAAGTAGGTTTTTTAATTCATAAAACTAAACACTGTGTTATTTAGATGCATTAATTTGTTTGTCTATTGTTTTTCCATTGTCGACCTCATTTAAGCATTGTTTTAGTTTATTTAATAATAAATATGAACCCCACTACACCAAATTTCCCATAAAACTGGTTTTGTGTTATGCTCAAATTAATTTACTCTAAAAGCTTTTATATAACTACTTAATTACTTACATAATAAAAAAGTTTATATTAAAATAAAGTTATGCTTGACTTTGACGTCAATTGTCCTAAACTAATTTAAATTTAAAAATTAATTATTACAATTTATTTATTCAGGTAACAAAGACCTATAAGTACAAATATATCGCACAAGGCCGCCTAATGTTTGCATTTTTTTTATTGTGTAGTATTTTCATGTAACTGGAAAGCTATAAGCTTTCCAGTTAAGCTATAGGCTTTAACTGGAAAGCTATAATCTTTCCAGTAACACTAACATACCTTCCTACATACATAGACAATAATAAAAGATTTACTGCGTGGTACATCACCACTGGCTAAGTTCTGTTTAACTTCTTTGACAAACCATTTCACTTTTTTTTTATCTGGGAAATACGGCCATAACTGGCCATTACGTAAACAATATGGGAATTCGGTTTTGGTCGTTCATTTGTTTTTACAGTACCTACCTTTTTTATTTTATTTACTACTCATTGAATTTACCTATGTAATTTCAATTAAATTTAATATACCTATACAAATTATCATGCATACATTCAATGTTCGCTAGTTACCAGAATAAGATAAAACCAGCAGTTTTTTTGTTTCGAATCAGGGACCGAAAAGGTCACCCGTATAGGGGTTAACCCGGTTTATTTTTTTTGGGTTAGGTGAAAAACCTTGCATAAAGGTTAACCCGTATTCTGGGTTAATCAGCCTAATAATAACCGGTTTACGCATAGAGTTCATTTTTGTTCCTTTTTTTTCATTATTGTTCTATTTCATTCGGGTTAATCAGCAATATTAACCGGTAACGGTATCCGTATTAAAGGGTTAACCGGTTACCCTGCATTAGGATTAACCAAAAATATGGGTTAGTGAGTTAACCGGTAACCTTTTAACCCGATTAATCGGTCCCTGTTTCGAATAGGCTGTCCAGAAGTGGACAGACAGTGTAATGGACTGTTTTTGTTAAAAACATGTTCTTATTGTAGGCGAACTGCGAGTTGTTGCTAACTGCCTGAAGTCAGGCGTGTAGCTATACTTGCAATAATATCAGTGGCGAATCAAGGGTGGGGGAGGGGTAGCGGGGTGAAACCCCCCTAAATCTTAAGTTCTGATAGATTTTAGATTAGATTAGTGATTTTGTGTTCTGATTTCCAACTGTTAGTCCACCTCAAAATACATAATTTCTAGATCGGCGGATCCAAAAAAAAATATACTTAATTATATATACGTAATACATAACATTAAAAGTAAAGCACATGACTGTATACCGTCGGCGTAGAGGGAGAACTAAAAAAAAACCTACCTATAACTCATTTTTTCTAGTTTCGATAAAAACGCGATTTACTCGTTTAGTTTTTAATGTTTTGGCGTAATTATTAAATGGGAGACAATTTAACAGTCGGTAACGGTCGGTTGCAGAAAGATAATTAAATGTTAAAGAAGGCATTAACCATACAATTTCTATCGTTAAAGTCTCCTTTAAAATTTAATGACCTTTTCTGCATCTCAGCGTAAGTCTCTCATTTAATAATTACGCCAAAAAATTTAAAATTAACTAGTACCTAAATCGCTTTATTATTGAAACTAGAAAAAATGGGTTATTTAGTTCTCCCTCTACGCCAACGACACTATAATGACCGTTCTCAATAACCGATCCATCGGCCCTGGAGGGGCGCAGAAATGACCAAACTAGAACCAAGAAGGGCGTAGTTACGGGAGCTCGCACCGGGCGCATACAAGCCTAGTTACGGCACTGCCTCTAGCAGGAGAAATAATTTATTGATCGGTTATTGAGAATGCCTTTAAGTTACTTTTAAAGAATCTCGCTTTATTCCAACAAAAAACTGAATTAAAAAGTTACAAAAAAACACCTGTAGCGGCCTATTTCGACGAATTACTTTATCTTGCAAATGGCCAATCTCAATGGGGAATCACCACTTTTAGACACTAAAAAGAGATTTAACTAAACCCCGAATTTAGGAAAAGCAATTTAAAAGCTTTAACTGAATGAGACAATGTAATTTAGGGTGATGTTAAATTTTAAATAGTGTATATTTTACTTTGAAATAATTGTGTTTATTTATCTTTGAAATAATAATTGAAATAATTTAAGCAATTCAGACAACAGCAGGGTTATTTCGTAATAAACTCGCCATGACAATCACTTTTATTATAATACTTCCACAATATACATTGTATTAATCTAGCTAACAAGCAGATTAACTTTTCAAAATTAAGAAGTACCTAGGGTACTTAATGGATTTTGTTCTTTTGTCAAGGGTGAAATTATTGTTGACCATCAAATATGTCGGGCAACCGATAAGTAAACAAAATAGGTCGTTAAAATTGATACTAAGTACTAGCGTGGTACACTATGGTGATATGGTCCCCTGACGCATTTAAGAGGGCTATTACATTTTGTCACCTGTCTCGCTAGCACAAAACCATATTTTTTAAGAATGTTAAATGAAAAGATGCATTTTTGAAAAATGTATCTAAAACATTATAAGAATACATTTCTCAAAAATGCATCTTTTCATTTAAAATTGTTAAAAAATATAGTTTTGTGCGAGCGAGACAGGTGACAAAATGTAAAAGCCCTCTTAATGGTCAAAGACTATTTGAAACTATTAGTTACTTTATGGTATGGTTTTATGTAGTTTATACTTATCGGTTTTTATAATTTTGTAAATAGCTAGGTATAGATAAAACTTGTGGTATAATAAATATTTTATTTTATTTCTATGAATTTCTCACATTAATTTGAAAAAAAAAGCCTATAAGTTTTAAATAACTAGATATTAGCTTCCGCCCGCGGCTTCGCCCGCGTTTTTCGGGATAAGGGGTAGCCTATGTGTTATTCTGATTTATAAGCTATACCTACCTATTATTGTAAAGTAACATCAGCATCCATTCAGTAGTTTTTGCGTGAGAGTAAAAAACATCCAAACATACATCTATCCATCCTCACAAACTTTCGCATTTATAATATTACAATTAAAAAAAAACCGGTCATGTGCGAGTCGTACTCGCGCACCGAGGGTTCCGTATCATTTTTGGACGTATAAAGTGAAAAAATCCGGACCGCATAACTAAGTTTGTTTGTGAAGGAATTTTGATGATTTTAAAAAAGCTGTACTAGTTAGGAACATCGTTTTATTTTTGGTGCCATATTAATTGGGTCAATTCCTATCAACTCTAATTATTTCAGATTTTTCGCCCCGCAAATTTCGGAGATAAGGGGGGGGGGGTGATATTTTTTTGGACATTTTTCATCATTGTCGAAAACTGTGAGACATAAAATAAAATGAAAATATATTTTGAAATGTGCAGATCAAGCCCTTTTATATGATATGTCACTTGATGTACTAACCCCACTTTGAAATTTCGGACCCCCACTCCGGCCCCTTTTGCAATGAAAATAAAAATAATTTTGGACTTTTTTCATTTGCAATAAAGTTGAACAAGCATTCTTTATAACTGTTCCAAAGGATAGTGGGCAAAAATATATGGAGTTTGGTCCAAAAAAAAAATTAAGCGGCCACTTCTGGAAGTAACGTTCATTTCAAGGTATTGTTATGTACTGTCATTTACCAAAAACCAAACTTCATTATCATGGTTCTTTTTTAAAATATGACCATAAAATGATTTTGAATTTTATTGCTAAATCAATTGATTCGACGATTATTTAACCAAAATACTTACATATCTAGGATAACTATATTCATTGTGAGTTTTACGATAGGCTCAACCAGGTTTATGATAGGCACAAACACCTGCATTAATTAGTCCTCGCATTTATAAAGGATTTTGAATGGATGAATAGTACTATTAATATATTATTTTAATAATTAATTATGCGTCAACAATAACTATCCGCCTAGCCGACTTCCAGTCTAACTGGATGCGGCTGAATATCAATATTTTACGTGGAGCGACTGCCATCTGACCTCCACAACCCAATTATTGGGGAATACCGGTATTCGAAAGTTAGACCAGTTGTCAGACTTTCGGGCTCCTGACTACTCGTAAGGACTGTCAAAGATATTCCTATGACAACCGGGACCGACTGTTTAACGTGCTCTTCGAGGCACGGAGGGGTCTCGATGTATAAAGAACGGTCACCCATCCAAGGACTGACCGCGGCAAGCGCAGCTTAACCTCGCAGATCGATCGATCAGCACGGCAGTGATTTAGCCACGAGCCCCTCCTATTCGTCAACAATAACTGTATCCATAAATTCTGCTGGCATGTGTATGGCATCTTGATGACGAGCCCATCCAAGATACCATACCACACTCATGATGTGGGCACAGCAGCCTAGTGTCCTCTTCCCGGAGGCACATGTGCAATAATAGTGCAATATCCTTTCTCTTTTTCGTTAATATATTGTGCAATAGCAGGATTAGCTTCGAATATTTCTCTCGTTAGATGATAATGTCTTCTTCGGCGACGAGTATCGCATACAAAACAGGTCTGAGATTCCATTACAAAGCCAAAGTCGTTGGGTAATCGGCGTCAATTAAGAATATTGCAAAAGTCGTCGGTATCCAAGGTTTAAAAAGTTCCAATCACTGAGCAAACTCAAGTCCAATATGAAAAGCCAAAACGTTAGAGAACAAAGGAAATGATGTCAAACACAAAAACCCACCACAACGAACGGCCCATAGGTAGCCCAAAGACTGTAAAACTATGATTATTGCTGAATTTATTTGAAGTTTATTTGTATTTTTTGTGACACATAGGGTTTTTTTTACAACAATCTGCCAGTTTGCCGTAAAATCCACTAAAAACTACATACAGTAGGTACACATAAGTAACGCCTTCACCGGCAAATATGTTCATATTATTATTCTTAAAAGCAGGATATCTCCTAAACTAACCGGATGCCAGATTTTTTCTCAGAATAACAAATGAAGTACACATATATAGCTTTCATTTAAAATTGGTTCCTGAAGTGGCCGCTCATTTTTTCTTTTGGACCAACATTGCCCACCCTCCTTTCAAGTCTATAGCATGAATTAGCTTCGCACGATTTGCTGCATTTGTTAATTTAGGGTGGATTATCAGCACTAACTAGTGTTTATATTGGGTCAGACAGGTTGTCAACACTTTAACATAATTAATGTTCGGTTTGGTTTAAGCCTCGTATCCACTAGGCAACGTTTGACCAGGGCCGTCTTAACCATATTGGGCGCCGAGGTGCAAAATTCAAACTGCGCCCCCCTTGGCAACAGAAAAAAAAAACCGGCCAAGTGCGAGTCGTACTCGCGCACCGAGGGTTCCGTATCAGTTTTGGACGTATAAAGTGAAAAAAACTGGATCGAAAATTAAGTTTGTTTATGAAAGAATTTTGATGATTTTGAAAAAACAATGTGCAGATCAAACCCTTTCATATGATATGTCACTTGACCTAGTAACCCCACTTTGAAATTTTGGACCCCCACTCCGACTCCTTTTGCAATGAAAATAAAAATATTTTTTTAATTTTTTCATTTGCAATAAAGTTGGACAAGCATTTTTTATAACTGTTCCAAATTTCAAGTCGATAGCATCAGTAGTTGCTGAAATAAGCAGGTGTGACAGACAGACAGACAGACAGACAGACAGACGAAGTCGCACCATATGGGTTCCTTTTTTACCATTTTGGTACGGAAGCTTAAAAATCCATTTTACTTAGGCGTCATAAAAACTGCTCCACACATCGCGCGTGCTCAGGCATGGTTTTTCGGAGCCCTATGCGGTGCAGTGATCACTGCACGTATTTTCTCGCGCCCCTTCAAATAGATGCCGATGATAGAAGGCCTGCGTCCAGAGATGAGCGCAAAGGGCGACTTCATAAAAGATAGGTGACGATGATGAAAGGCGCCAAGAAATGAGCGCGAGGGGCAACATCATAAAAGATAGGTAGCGATTATGAAAGGCGCCCAGAGATGAGTGCGAGGGGCAACTTCATAAAAGACATAAAAGACAAAAGAGGGGTGGCTTCGCCGCCCCTTGCAGGCTGCTGCCCCGGGCCATGGCCTCCTTGGCGCTAGGGAAAATACGCCACTGGCTCCACGGCAGTGTCTACGACGCCTTAGGCGATCGGCTTGCGCCCCCTAGGCCTTTGCGCCCGGGTGCCACGCACCCCTTGCACCCCCGGGTAAAGACGGCCCTGCATTTGACGGCTCAACATCTTCGGTAACGTTACCCGACAACGTGCAACGTTGTTTACAACGTTTGTATACTCAACTAACATTTTGGTGATAAAAATTAGTGCTTAGGACCATAGGCTTTTAAAATTTTCTTAAACAGCTCATGTAGCACTTATTCTAGCTGTTTAAAATTTATTTAAACAGCTAGAATTTTAAGAGCGGTACTAAGCACTTAATCTTATCACCAAAATGTTAGTTGGGCAGTAACGTAGTAGCAGGCAACGTCGCCCGGTGTTGTGCAACGTTGCCAAACATGTTGAGCGTCACGTGTTGTGCGTCAAATTTTAATGTTTCATGGTGGATACGAGGCTTCATTAGGTCATATGTTGCGGGTTTATATGAATACCACTAATAGAATAGAATATTTATTCACTTTATTGTACGTATAATACGTACCTCACGCAGGTACTTAACACAGGGTAATTCGTAATCGGTTATTCGATGTAGTAGCCTTCATAAGCAAGAGAACGTGCAGGGAAATATTACCACCTACTTGTTAGGGATATTGCTGTTGTACCTCATAGGCAGAGGTTACTGATTTACTAAAGTATACCTATTCGGTGTGATATTACCAGCTGACTAGAAAATCACACTACAAAACTGTTTGTGCTTTATTATACAATCATAACAATATTTTCTAACATTTATTCTGAAGAAATATTTTAAATGTAGATCAGTCTCGGTGGTCGTACAATGAAATCTGTTGTGTGTGACTTATCGGTGTTCTGATCCGCAGGCTTATCTAGCTTCAGAGAACGAAGTTGTCGGGATATTATGTGAAGAATGGTCACAAATACAAATATAAACACAGATATTTAGCCACTACCTCCTTTAGGTACAATTGACAAGTGGGGTAATTCTCCGGTGTCCCATTGGTTGATTTCGGTGGCACAATTTTCTCCGATTAACTAAGACATTTTAAAGAAAATATCTATACCCTCTGCTACCAATACTCTCCAAGTTAAATCTAGATTCGATATTTCCTGTTAAAATGTCCTAATAACGAGAAAAAAATGTGCCACCGAAATCAACCAAACAATGGGACACCGGAGAATGATCGGTTGAACTACAGTGCACCATGATACTATAATTAAGTAGGTTTAATCGCGATTGATTGATCGGCGCGTGTGTAATTAAATGTAGTGAATGCTGGACATTCGGCAGCGTATATTGCGTCGCATCGGAGCATCCGTCGAAAAAATGACGCAATGATTTATTGCCGTTCTTAAGTACAGCTTTACTAGGGATACAAGTAGAATTTGCAACAATTTGAGCAGTGGTGGCCCAGTGGTAGAGGCCCCGTCTTACAAGTCTTATTTCGTGAGTTCGAACCCCGGCAGGCACACATTTTGTGCAATTTGTTTCCTCAACACTGCTTTAAAAACAATGAAGGAAAACATCGTGTAGAAACCGGCATGTCCTAGAACCAAAAATTCAAAGACCTGTGACGTTCACCAATTCTCCAAGGCCCACTTCCTCTCACAGGGAGGAGGCCTGTATCCCAGCAGTGGGAACATTAAAGGCTGATTCTGCAGTAATTTGGTGTACCTTCTATTAAATGTATAGAAAAGGTAAGTTTTCCTGTTTTAAATACTAATTTATTTTTCTCCCGCATAGTTTTAAGACTAGCCTAGCATTGAGCATTGAGAAGTTATTAAAAAGGCAGTTAACACTTTTATCATTTTCCATTTACTACAATCAAAATTCATTTGCTATAGAAATACGAGAAATGATTAGTATGATTACGTACCTAAGTTACGTTGAAACTAGCACGGCTCTTTCAATTTTATTTAGACGTTTGTATCGGACTGCTGCCGTGGGGTGTGTAGTATGATACCCGCACGGCTACTGCACGTTAGCAGTCCGACACCAAGCGTCTGAATTGAAAGAGCCATAAGTGTCAGTTCGATAGTCTCAGGGTTGCAACTACCCACTAGATAAATTTAAATAAGTAGGTATGTAAAAAAAATGTATGAAATTATCTGTGTGTCAATATAATTATGTAATGACTAGCTTCCGCCCGCGGCTTCGCCCGCGTTTTTCGGGATAAAAGGTAGCCTATGTGTTATTCCAGACTATAATCTATCTGTGTGCCAAATTTCATCCAAATCCGTCCAGCCGTTTCAGCGTGAAGAAGTAACAAACATACACACACACACACATGCACAAACTTTCACATTTATAATATTAGTGTGATAGTGAAGCGATCGTATTGAATCTTAAACAAAGACATAATATATTATTATAGAGTCAGATTTAGGTCGACGGATACTTTACCGATTTATCCACCTTAAAGTCACCAGGCAATTATTCACAAATAGGTAGTAAGCCTGCATAGATAAAGTGTGTAAAATAATTATTTCCTTCGCACCTACAAAATGATAAATACTGCAGTTCTACCACGTTGGCCTTTAAATGGTCATTGACGTTAGAACGGCGGGTGATAGGTTAATTTATGGTTTTCTTTGGCTCTACTTGGTGGAAAACGCGTGAGTTATATTGTAATTACAATAGACTTTAGAGAAACCACAAACACTGACCTTTGATGACACTCAGCTGTCACATGTTATTATTTTGTGGTACAAAATATCGTCTACTAGTTCACTCAAAAATAATTTTAGTTTAACATTGAGCCACTGATATTGTTCTAAGGTACGACATGATGAGGTTTCACAGGTTGGAATGACATTCAAGTTATTTTAAAACTAAATTTAATTCATCGGGAAGAGGAAAAGTGGACACAATAATTTACCGTAGCACGTCACGTCACGGTACGATTTTATCGCCACGATACACTACAATATGGTACTGTGACGATAAAACCGTGTCGTGACGTCCCGTGCTATAGTAAATTATAAAAAGCGCCCAATTTTGTTGTATTTTGGATCGTCAAAATAATTTCAATATACATACATATTGGATAATGTAGGCTTTAATTTCTTTTTCATTAAATATTGTAATTTAATTTCATTAATGGTGATCCAGAATAGTTCATTCATTATGATAATTTCACGTTGTATAGCAAACATGTAAAACAATAAAAACAGCGTTGCAGTGGTTATAAATACAAATGAAACGAACATCCCGATAGAAACAACACCCATTAATTTTGTCACTGTTAGATTCTATTATTCACCTAACGTTCAACACTTGCAAATTAAATGTTTTACGCCTAGTTACAGTGGCGTATTTCAAAATTTGGCGCCCTGGGCCTATAAGCTTTGCCACTCCATAAATTTACGAAAATACTGGCTAAGTGTGTGTCGGACTACGCACAGTTTAAGATTCTGCAAAAATCTGAACGCAAGGGCGGCGCGAAAGGCGGCTATGCCGCCCCTCACAATTTGCCACCCCGGGCCATCGCCCCCATGGCCCTAAGGTAAATACACTACTGCCTACTTAGTATGTATAATAGTATAGACAACAAAATATGTAATCTATACTAATATAATAAAGAGGAAAGATTTTATTGTTTGTTTGTACCGAATAGGCTCCGAAACTACTGGACAGATTTCAAATATTCTTTCACTAATAGAAAGCTACATTATCACTGAGTAACATAGGCTACTTTTTATCCCGAAAAATTGCACAGTTCCTGTGGGACACGCGGACGAAATCGCAGGCGAAGTGCTAGTTAGGTATACAGACAAAAATTAATTGGTAGATAATTATCATCTTTGCCCTACGCAGCAAATTTTTTTTTTTACAAAGATGGTGGTAAACAGGCATACGGCCCGCCTGATAGTAAGCGATTATCGTAGCCACCCTCAGGTGCTCTGGCAACTTTGCTCACCACAAGAACACAACACTATCGAAAAGTAGCGTTATTTGGCTGTGGTATTCTGCAAGGTGGAGCCGGTGGAGGTACTTCCCCAGTCAGGCTGCTCCAGATTTGAGTGAGAATCCCACTGTGCTCTACCTCTTCTATATAATAACTTTGTTATCGTGACTTTTAAGTTTTAAAGAGACTTTTTAATTTTAGGATACACTCAGACAAGCGAGGGCAAAGACTTGACTTGCACACGGACAACATGAGTTAAAAAATACGTTGAAGTTAGCTGCCTGTATACCTAGATTTCTTTTGTTGACTGTACCTACGTAGTAAAACTAGGAACCCTTATAGTTTCGTCATGTCTGTCTGTCTGTCTGTCTATCTGTCTGTCCGTCCGTATGTCACAGCCATTTATTTCTGAAACTTTAAGAGGTATACTGTTGAAACTTGGTAAGTAGATGTATTCTGTGAACCGCATTAAGATTTTCACACAAAAATAAAAAAAAAACAATAAAGTTTTGGGGTTCCCCATACTTAGAACTGAAACTCAATTTTTTTTTTTCATCAAACCCATACGTGTGGGGGTATCTATGGATAGGTCTTCAAAAATGATATTGAGGTTTCTAATATCATTTTTTTCTAAACTGAATAGTTTGCGCGAGAGACACTTCCAAAGTGGTAAAATGTGTCCCCCCCCCCCTGTAACTTCTAAAATAAGAGAATGATAAAACTAAAAAAATATATGATGTACATTACTATGTAAACTTCCACCGAAAATTTTGAACGAGATCTAGTAAGTAGTTTTTTCAAAATCATCAAAATTCCTTCAAAAACAAAGTTTGTTATGCGGTCCGGTTTTTTTCACTTTATACGTCCAAAACTGATACGGAACCCTCGGTGCGCGAGTACGACTCGCACTTGGCCGATTTTTTTAGCTTTTTACTCATACATAAGGTTGTGTGAAAATTCATCTACTAAATACCAAAAATATACATAAATAAACTCATCGTGCGCTAATTTGCTATCGATACCTATATGCTTAAAAGTTGATCATGATCAAGTATTTAACATAATATTAATGTCATATTTCTATTAATATGAAAAATATTACAAAAAACAACCAGTCTTTGAGGCATATTGAAACCATAAAAGTGAACTTGATTGGAATCACTGGATCAATAACACAGTTGACGGATCATAAACTTTTATTTTTGATACCTTACGTGTTTATTACGTGTAACATACAAAAGGAAAATAGATTTTTCTGTGAAAACAGTAAACAGATTTATGATTTCTATTTTGCTTTTTATGTATTTGTTTAATAGTTGTCCTAGAATCGCGTAAATAAATCATAAATAGCAAGTAATCTTTATTTTTCTCATCATCAAATAATTTATAGGAAAAGGTATATTCTGTAGGAACATTCTGAAAAATAGATCACCCCATGATGATGATCAATGCAAGCAAGTGAGGAGATTGTTTCTTGCAATTTGCTGGTTAACATAACCTTGTCCTCAAAAGACAGGTAAATATATCCGTAGTTGACACAACAAAACCAATGGACCGCAGAGCAAATTCTCGCATCGATGACGCTACTAGCCGCAACCCGGTGCTTAGGCTGACAAAATCTGTTCAGCTCTAAATGATTATTCCGCCAATTTTAGAGAGACAAAGTGGAATAAACATTAATGCTAAACGGTAGCTAAAGTTTGATTAGGTACCTAATAATTATACGAACCTACTAGGTACCTAATTGCATAATTAGGTACAGTTTTATTTTGTGACTTGCTCATAACTTGCCTTATTAAACCATAGATCCCGGTCATAGGGCTTCTGAATATCGGATATCAGACATTGGATATCATGGGCCACCTGAAAAATAATGAAAATGAGCCGCATATAGCAAGATTCGAAAACTTTAATAGAGTCCTGATAAGTGCTAACTGCTAACTGTTAGTTGTTTATCCATTACTGAAGATTTGTTTTAGGACTTTTTCATACACTTTTCTTCGATTTTGATTGACTATTAAACAATGTAATCATGTTGATTACTAATGAGTATATAATTGATCTTAAAATTTAATCGGGGCCGTGTGACATGATTAAACCCATTAAAATCTTCCGTTCCATTTCCCCACAGCCAACATACCTTGTATTCACTCTATATCTGTTTGGTAAGAACTCACGAAGCGTCAGGAAATCGAGAAAGTTAATTATAAAGTTAAAATAATCTGTACTTATCCGCGTTCAAAGTTCGTTGCGTCCATACTGATTGAGGATTAGGGAATATCATTAGAATTACTGCATTTCGTATAAATTAAAAGAGTATCTCTATGAGTTTCTAAACTTAATATCCGGAACCGACTAATCTAAATTATAAATATTGCTGTCTTTTACTAACAGGGAAAATCAGAAAGAAACCGAAGAAATTTTCACCGTATCGAACGTCAAAGTGTAGACTTTAACTAGGAATAACCTCAACATCATTACCTTTTACTTTTGCTTACATTTTAGTTCTACTAGGTATATGATTTAGTTCCATAAAAATGCAGTCCATGCAGAATTTTATTTTCATTTTATAAATGCTGAATCGACCTTTGATAACTGATATACCAAGTGCAATCATGTTTGCATGATTTAAGAGAGTTATCGTACCTATATTATTGTATCATGAATACACAAATGAAGATTTTCCTAAATTATGCTTCATTAACATGTAGGATTGTAGGTAGGTAATTATTAAATATACAGTGTCACTGTATATTTAATAATTACGATTTCAAAGTTGTCATAGTAAAAATCATCCATAACGAAAAGTATAATGGCCCCTTTGCGGCTGTAAGAAGAAAATATCACGGTGTCGGGCGTATATTCCTCCAAAACTTGATTGCCTAAACATGACAAACAGATTTCAATGAAAACTATCAGTTGCGTAGTTGATGTATGAGTCAGATACCGCAGAATGCTGCTAAGCGCATTAGCTAATCCTACGGCTGCAACCTATACGTTTGCCAATCTGATTCTAGGATTGACTGCTGCAACTGGCTGGTTATTTATCCACATTCACCGTGAATAAAAAAACCCGCCGAGTGCAAGTCGTACTCGCGCACCGTATCAGTTTTGGATAAAGTGAAAAAAACCGGAACGCATAACTAAGTTTGTTTGTCAAGGAATTTCGATGATTTTGAAAAAAACGAATAGTTAGGAACATCGTTTTATTTTTGGTGCAATATTTGAGTCAATTCCTATCAACTATAATTATTTCAGATTTTTCGCTTTGCAAACTTCGGAGATAAGGGGGGGGGAATGTCATTTTTCATCATATGTCGAAAACTGTGAGACATAAAATTAAATGAAAATATATTTTGAAATGTGCAAATCAAGCCCTTTCATATGATATATAACTTGACCTAGTAACCCCATTTTAAAATTTCGGACCCCCACTCCGGCCCCTTTTGCAATGAAAATAAAAATATTTTTTGACTTTTTTCATTTGCAATAAAGTTGGAAAAGCATTTTTGTAACTGTTCCAAATTTTATTTCAAGTCGATAGCTTTAGTAGTTGCTAAAATAAGCAGGTGTGACAGACAGACAGACGAAGTCGCACCATAAGGGTTCCTTTTTTACCATTTTGGTACGGAACCCTAAAAAAGACTATTTAGAAAAATCTTCCCTGCCTCGTAGATACAGAAGCGGCCGGACTCTGCTGTAGCAACCTTTTACATATTTTAATATAAATATTTGCACAACACGATTAATATTGCTGTAATAATAGAGTACCAAACAAGGTAATTCACTTATTGTAAAACACCAACACTAAAGATAATGATGAATCATGAAAGTTATTAACAGTTTCGACACCGATGGGCACGCGCAAGGCACAGCAGTAGGACTCCCAACCACCTTGAAATGATTTAATGCATAAATGCAACGAACACGCACCTTTTGCTGAAACAGTTGGGTATTACCTATTTGCGTATGGACTTATTCTGGTAAGGATTAGATACTTTTTCATGAATTCTCGTTTCAAAAAAATACTGTTGATTTTTATCAATCTTTATATTTTTTCCGTCTCCAAAATTATTTTTCCTTTGCCATTTCACCAAATCATGTAAAGTACTCGGAAATACAAATAAATTGTTGATAGACTATTTTCTACTGCTCTAATGAAATCAGTATATTTATATTCACCTCAATCCATTGACTTCCATTATCTAAGACTATCAAATAATTACGAGTTTATAATTATTATCAAAGATTTATCGATTTATCGATTATAATCATGACAATGTACTGTACAATGTAATGTAAATACATATAGACATTATTATTACCTAGTCATATCGTCTACAAAGATTTTTAAAATCCTTCCTACTAAATATTGGATAAAAGATATATTAAGATCCTATTCAAAATTATTATGATCATGATCATAATTTTATATTTGATAATGTTATATCCTCCTATTGAATTCAAGGAAGCATCGCTAGATCTAGTTATCAGTTTCGTAAGAACCGCAGTTAGAAAGCACTCGTGACATCAGTCTACTCTCTCAAGAAATTCTTTTAATCCATTAAATGAATTATATTAACAAAAAAGTACGGCTAATTATAAAGAAATTCCGTAATATCATATTGGGTTTAAGGTTAGCTTGTTGCACAATTAGCGGTAATAGGTCATCGGCAACCACCATAGTAACCCGTTTCGCTTAGTTGCCTTACCATTTACGCAACGTAGTAAGTGAAATGCGACGTTTTTTTTAGATCCTGCGTGGAAATCTAACGTATGCTCATTACTCTGTATACTGGATATTAACACCTGCTGCTAAAGGTAAAGAAAATAAAATTCTAATTAAATTAATAAAAAAAATACTAATACATATATTAGGGGTCCAATATATGATTTCTTCAAAACAATGCTGTTATGGTTTAGTTATTGTTTTGATTTTATAGAGAAAAAATATCTTTCCCTACAAATACAGATATTTTGTAAAGGGATCCGGAAGCAGAATACCTATGTATGATATATATTTTTTTACCTACGAGTTAGTCACGGCACTTTCCGACCGCGAAAACATCAAGCAGCGATCGCACAATCATCACCACCAATCCAACGAAAGTACTAAGTACACAAACTTCGACATCGCGACCTTCGTACTTGAACCGACTTTTCGAAAACAACGCAGCTGGCCAATCGCGGTGCAATATCCCAGAATACGGTCGCAAGCGCACACAGTCCAGCGCATTCACATCGCGAACATTTTGTGGAACGGATTAGTGGCTAGCGTTCCGTGAAAATCAGGCTTCACATTGGCAAAGAGCTAGCCGAATTTATGCAACAGTTATAAGAAAGAACTTGTTTCTATTTACATAAGCGCACTACGAAGGTGCGAGGGTCAGCTCAGTGTGCGCCAGGTTTTTGTGGTCATCGCCGTTTACGCCGTTTACACCGTTTACGCAGTTTACGCGGTTCGAGTGCGGTACCTACTATGTGTGATAGTAGATATGTTTTGGTTTTCACTGTGCTATCGGCGGCGTCTTTCGTCAGCGACTGCACAGCTAAGTTTGCACGTGAGTTTTTACTGTTGTTTTGCAATGTTTACGGAGCTAATTGCGGTTTGTGATATATATGCGGATTATGGTTTCAATTGATTTGTTGATAGAATGGTGTCTAGTATTATCTGTCAATACAACTATGTATGTCAATATGACTACCTAAAGCAGTTTGTTACGGTTGACGTTTATTTGTTATCATCTATGATACTGAAAACACTTCCTGAAAGTGATTTTTTAGAACGATATTTAGACATATTCTAGCAACCATGCACTTAGGTTTGGTACTGCATATTAGATTTCTCCTAATTCTACTGCACCTATAATTGCTATAACAATGTGATATTGTGTACAGCAATTATGCCAAATGTGGTTGATTTGTAGGTAACATTATAATATCTAATGTGGAAATCCTGACCAAACAAACCGATTGTTTCGGTTAATTTAATCACACAATCTTCCTTCTTTACCGGTGCATACTTACAATTTTATTGATACTACTATGATAGTCAAATAACCTTTTTGTATGCAAGTAGGTAAATTATTTCTTCCCTTTCTTAAGTTGATGGTGCAGCATTTTCCTCAGTTTTCGTAACACAGCGTAGCATCACAGACCTTTGACTTTGTCAAGCAAACCTATCGTATGCGTTTATTAAAGTGACATTTAGTTACGACTCGCCGTAAACGTGCTTCTCATACACAACTTCAATTACCATAGTGTCATCTAGCTGTATTTAAGTAGGTGAGATGATCGCACTATTCTGACCATCTTCCAATGACCAGATTTTACGACAGGCAGCTTGGGGTTGGGGTTTTCTTCGCCAAACATCTCATGGCTAATGGATAACGATAACCCTAAAATATTCAGACCAATCATGATCTCTTTCCATTCAAATTTGACTCCGTTTACAAAAACGTTGAAGCGTGAAATCGATTATTAGAAATTTTCGCCTATCCTTGCGAACAGCATTATCTTTTCGAAGGCCAGAGAGAAGCCGCAGGAAGTTGTAGTGCTAACTAAATACCTCCGTCTACGTTGGCCCCAATCTTGTTAACTGCTGTTTAGATAGCTCATTCAAACCTTGAATTAACTTTATTAGAAAGCCTAGCAAACATTTAGGGATTGAGTAAGCAGTTACTCGGAACCGGATGGTTTGTTGAATGAGATATTTAAAATGATTTTACTATTATTTTGAGTTACATTTTAATAAAATTCTAAGCATATTGTGTTTGTGATAGAAGTGAGTTAACGCCAATAGTGCAACGGCTGGGATTTTAAACTCTTCAAGGGCCGCGGTGTGACGTGTTATACCATAACTGATTCGGTGTGACATGAAATCACATTTTTTACAGTTATGATTAGCTCTCCCGCGCCTTTCTCAGGCACTCCGCGTAGGTATTAATGTCGGGCACCCGGGTGACGAGTTATCCGACCAAAAAAGAACCGCATGCGTTTGGAAGCTACGTAGTTACAGACAGACTTAGGCGTCAACCTTATGAACACCCTCGTTTTTCAAAGTCGATCGGCTAAAAAGGGTTAATGCGAAAGTATTACTTCCTGCTAAGGTTACAATGTTACCTATGTGTTGCCGGTGAACGCCAAACTAGACAGAAAAAATAAATAAAGTGATCACCATAATCATTGGCCCACTCTCAGTCACTGACTGATTTTTATTATGCTTATGCATCATCATATCAGCTGAACAGACCGAAAACTACTGCTCAACTATAAAATAATTGAATAATTAAAAATAATAGTTGGAAAAAGGTAAAGGCATACAAAGCAAATGGTAATACATTGTGCTGTTACTTTGAAACTATTGATTTGATTATAGTATAGATAAATATTATAGTTTCACAATATTTTTGAACTACATTTGGCCCATGGGCCCGAAGGTAATGTTTTTCGAGTATAATAAAATTATGTACCTATGTCTATTTCTTTGGCACGTTTTCAAACCTACCTAAACACTTTGAGGGATTTTAACATTATGAGGTGTCGCGGTCGTTAGATTCGTCTTTATTGTAAGAGTGACATAGGGTAGATACGCAGTCGGGTTTATGTTTTTTCTCAAATATTGTTTAATTTGTTAACTGCTCTAAGTACACGTAACAATCAGCAACATTAGATTATTAGATATTCGAAACACCTCATAACGAATACTTCACACCTAGGCGTTCAGTTAATATTTGTTTAGGTTCAATAGCAAACGGGTCGGCCGCGGCTTTTAGAGGTAATTCTGTTAACGTACGACGTACGAGTGTATTGTTTTGGAGAGTTTTCGAAGTTCACGGCCGCCACTGTAGATAACTCCCGTTTCGCTTATTTGGCGGATAATTTCATACAAATTCTGTCACATTGTTGAATTTTTTTTAACTAGCTTCCGCCCGCGGCTTCGCCCGCGTTTTTCGGGATGTATTAAACATATAAACCTTCCTCTTAAATCACTCTATCTATTGAAAAAAACCGCATCAAAATCCGTTCCGTAGTTTTAAAGATCTAAGCATACATAGGGACAGACAGACAGCGGAAAGCGACGTTGTTTTATACTATGTAGTGATACTAATCCGTAGACTGTGACTTGCCTTTAATGTTTTTGCTTTTACATATTAATTTGCACTTTTTAAAGATTACGAAAATTTATACATATTGTTTCAAAAGTAAGTCTCATTTCAAGGAAAAATAAATGCATTACTCTGAAATACAGATGCGTGTTCATTACCAAACTTGTTCTCAACTTTGTGTTGTAATTGCGAATAATCATACTTTCAGTCATTGCATGAATTCAAAACAATTATAGTTTCACAATAAATTCAACTGGCATCATTCTTGTTAGATGAATTTATTTATTTCGAAGACTTCTTCCACCTTGACATACCTAGTTCTCAAACAAAATTTATATTTTTTTTGCATTTTTCACCTACATGTTAGTAAGTTATTGTGAAATACATAATTATTACAAGCTAAGTTCCATACCGTTGATTTTTTAAAAATAATACTTGATGACCTTGACTAATTTGCATATTTTCACTTCACGGTACACACGTGTGATGAAGCAATACAGTTCTATGAGGTTAAGACTGTTATGTGAACTATGTGATACGACATTTTTTGCAAAAAACCTTAATACTTGTAACAATTATAATAAAACAAGTTTAAACGGATTAAATCGCGTATATTACACATTTTGACGTCAAAAACGTGCGCTCTACAAAGTCTGCAGTGTGTGAACATGCCCTAGGCAAACCCAACCATTTCCTACGTTTTGATCAACCTCAAATCCTTGCAAAGGAGAACCGATATGTACCTAGAATGCTTCGCGAGGCTATTGAAATTAAAAAACATCCTAATTTCAATAGAGAGGATGGTTGGCAATTACCACCTGTTTGGAATCCAGTCCTTAAAATAATCAAGTCCCAAACTTCACACCGCACTACAAAACATCGAGACACCGTGAGCGATTATTGTGTGCATCGAAACGAGTACGATTCGAATAATATCGATTAAAAATAAATCTTGTGCGGGTAGATTGAGAATAATTTTTCAATAAATTAGCTGTCATGACGACTACCAGCTCAGTTGTCCTGCGACCACGAACGCTGCAAAGTGTTCGAAACGTCAGGAAAACTCTGTAAAAATCTGTAATATACGCGATTTAATCCGTTTAAACTTGATTATTATAATGTGTAATAATCGCGAAAACCTAAGACATTACTCGTAACAAAGCAATAATTTTCATTGTGCATCGTTTGTTAAAAGATAACGTGACAAAAAATGTAGGCAAGGCATAAGCTGCGACTATACAGTCAATAAAAGTCCATATCAATAAAATTTGTGAACAAACATGTGTGAGTTACAAACAAATTTTTCATACAACTCCACCAAATTTTAATAATTTGCCATACTGACATTATTTCCACAGTCCACAATTTCTTTTGACATGGATTTTCAAATTCTTTTGAACGATTTCTTTAAATAGGATTTCAGCTCATCTTGATTGACTGTTATGGTTCAAAATATTAAACTGGATTCAATCCCATCTGGAACCAAACCCGTTGTTTATTTTTAGGGTTCCGTACCAAAATGGTAAAAAAGGAACACTTATGGTGCGACTTCGTCTGTCTGTCTGTCTGTCTGTCACACCTGATTATTTCAGCAACTACTAATGCTATCGACTTGAAATTGGAACAGTTATAAATAATGCTTACCCAACTTTATTGCAAATGAAAAAAGTAAAAAAATATTTTTATTTTGATTGCAAAAGGGGCCGGTGTGGGGGTCCGAAATTTCAAAGTGGGGTTACTAGGTCAAGTGACATATCATATGAAAGGGCTTGATTTGCATATTTCAAAATATATTTTAATTTTTTTTTATGTCTCACAGTTTTCGACATATGATGAAAAATGTCTGAAAAAATACCATTCCCCCCCCCCTTATCTCCGAAGTTTGCGGAGCGAAAAATTTGAAATAATTAGAATTGATAGGAATTGACCCAAATATTGCACCAAAAATAAAACGATGTTCCCAACTATTACAGTTTTTTCAAAATTCCTTGACAAACAAACTTAGTGATGCGGTCCGGTTTTTTTCACTTTATACGTCCAAAACTGATATGGAACCCTCGGTGCGCGAGTACGACTCGCACTTGGCCGGTTTTTTTTTTACATTTCCATGCTAAAATGGGTCTTATATATAAAACTGTGTAGATACATTGCGCTAGAATAGTACTGCACCACGTGCCATTCTCCCGTTAGCTCCAAGGCGCATAATAACCAGTTTGATTGTGTCACAGAACTGGATGCCTCGTAGTTCCAGTTTCTATAACATTGGCTTTATTGCCCGACAAACTGGATGGTCTAGTGTTGCAAGTTGATACTTTGATAGTACCTACCAGTTAAACCTTCACTTGAATAGTTAGTGAATACACATTTACCTACACTAATATTAGAAAACTGAAGAGTTTGTTTATTTGTTTGAACGCGGATTGAAAATATATTTTTGAGAAATACCTATTATAGGCTATTGAACATCACGCTACGGACCCCTAAGAGATGAGCAATGGGGTGAAAATGTGGGGAACAGCTAGTTAGGTATATGGCTAGCGTGACAATATTATTATAACTTGCCAAGATAGTCCAACACTGGTCATCTGTTATTCTGGGGGCGTTTACATAATACTTTATGTAGTTGCATGCATAAAAACGTTTTTATTTTTATAGCATGAAGGTTATAAAATGCAATTTAAACCGATAAACATCTAAGCATTATATTTTAAATCATCATAAATAATTTTGTATATCTGGGAGCAAAATTGTTT
Source organism: Thalpophila matura (assembly GCA_948465475.1). Lineage (NCBI taxonomy): Eukaryota > Metazoa > Arthropoda > Insecta > Lepidoptera > Noctuidae > Thalpophila > Thalpophila matura. The sequence goes on along the minus strand of OX419187.1, from coordinate 6,908,939 downwards.
TGAATAGTAATAGTACCTAATAGTAGAGAAATAAGTGGATATCTACACGCGATAGGATCCTGAAGCACGCACATTACCCACCACCACACCACAGACAACTAACTAGCACCGCGATACTTCATTGATTTGTTCATACGTTCCCTTCACACATTCATTCCTTCGTTTGTTCAACGCCATGTACGTAGCATTAGCTTGTGGAATTAAAAAAACAATTCCTTGTAAAAATTGTAATAAACGCATTTAAAGTTGGAGTCAGATTATCATTCATCGAACCCTGGGTCGAAACAGAAATAGTAATGGCAGAGCATTATTATTAAATTGTAAAGCAAGGTTTTATATACAAAGTCCTTGTTACTGTTGCTGCAAAAGAAGCACATTATTTCACATTTCAACTTTTTTGCCAATGTAGATAACGCATCGATCATGCGATATCTCAGCCGTAGCCAAGTTGCTTTTGCCAAACGCTATGGACGAAATGTTTGGCAGTGACATTAGTAAGGTTACGTGACTTTTCCGCAGGTAGTGTCATTACCAAATATTTTGTCAGTAGCGTTTGGCGTAAACGCTAACAGAAAAGTGCAATGATAGCCTAGTGGATTAACCATGTGCCTCCCACGGCGAATGGTTCGAGTTTGATCCCGAGGCACGCACCGCTGTCTTTTCGAAGTCATGTGCGTATTATAAATTAATTATCACTTGCTTTAACGGTGAAGGAAAACATCGTGAGGAAACCGGCATGTCCTAGAACCAAAAATTCGAAGACATGTGACGTCCACCAACCCGCACTGGGCCCGCGTGGTGGACTACGGCCCACTCCCTCTCACAGAGAGGAGGCCTGTGTCCCAGCAGTGGGAACATTATAGGCCGATCATGCTATTATGCTTATGCTAACAGAAAAGCAACTTGGCTAGGGGGGCTGATATGGTGGATATCTGTAGGCGGCGGTTACCACTTACCATCAGGTGGGCTGCCCGCTTGTTGGCCACGCAGTAAGTAACATAAAACAAATGTTCTAACATTGTACTTACTGCGGGCTGCGGGGTATAAATAATTTAATAGTGTCCCCAATTATTATTTAGTGTGTTTGTTTAGCCGGGCCATTGTGTCGAAAGGATTAGTATACAACCCATTAGTGGATTGTTTTGTTAAATTTTATCTAAATCCGTGCAACTGTTTCAGCGTGAAGTAGTACCTAACAAACACACCCACACAAACTTTCACAATTATAATAGATATTAGTGTGATAATTATGTAGGTACCTATAGCTAATTGTAAATTTTAAACATGTCAAAGCCATCTTAGTGTTATTAAATATATAAAATATTTAAAACAATAAGATACCCACAAATACAAGACCACATAAGTCACACGAAAAAATAATGTGAACCGAAGATAAACAATTCGCACGAACTAGGTCAAGTTCAGCATTAAAGTGTCTCTGGTATTAAGGTATGCCCATAAAAGTTCCTACCTCGTCTGATGAAACATGCAGATATGTAGGATTTACCAGTAATGTACGTGTTTCCGTACATTGCACGTTTGTAATCAATGGCCCACGAGATATTAAGGGGGCGTTGTTTGCATTCATGTTTTTGAATGCTGATTATTTACCTTTTTTGTTGATTTTTGCGGTGTGGTTGTATCAATATAAAATGTATGATAAATCAACATAATTTATTTTAATACTAAGTTACAAATAGGTATCATTAATTTTATTACAACGTATTGAGTCCCCATTTTACTATTTTTTTGTGATTTGACAATCAATGATTAAGCAATACTTATTGCAGCATTAAATAAAACTAGTATTATTTGGTTGTTAAAAGGCTTGTTATCCGTGCATATGAAAAGTAAAGTCCTGACTCACTCACTTACTGACTCATCAATGCCTAGCCCGAAGAGTTACACCTAGAACGCTGCAATTTTGTACAAAGGTTCTATAAATGAAATGGATTAGAAATTAGAATTTTTCAAAATCCCCACGAAAAGATGATTTTACGTGGACAGAGTCGCGGGCAAAACATAGTTTATAATAAAATAAGACATAAACAATTACCATAAGATACACCTTACCTATAAATTATGTTTTATTACCTCACACGCACAAGGACGCAAGTCACAAATTATGCCAGAAACGTATCTTAAATGTATGTGTTTTTTTTAAATTACTTACGTTTATTATGACAGTCCGTGTCTCCAAGGCTTTACTGCGAAATATATTTTGTTTGATCTGCAAAGAATCTTTTTTAACATGTTTTCTTGTTTGGGTATTCGGGGAAAATAAATAATGTCGGTATTCTTAATTGTGACATTGTGGATCTACTGTATTACGAAATTTTCATTCTCATGTTTAAATAAAATATACTTAGGTATATGAGGGATATAGTTTCAAAACCCCCTAAATCATCCTGAAGAAATTTTTCACAGGAAGGTTATTTGTAAAATGTTGTGGTAAACTTAATGCAATTAGCAAATATTTGATATGTATTTGTTTGTCATGTCATAGCAATAAAAAAAAACGTGGAAAATCTAAAATATTTCTTTGCATTTTAGCGGAATTTGCAACTAACATTACTTTTTAAACTGATTTTACTGTGTATTTAAGTGGGTTATGAAAGTTATCGTATAGTCATATTGAAAGTAAAATTTAAAACTTTATGTTGGTGCAAAAATATGTAAATGTGTCCGAAGTCATTTTAGGGGGTTTTGAAATTAGTCCCCTCATATCACAAGTTCTTTATTTTTGATAACGAATAACCTGTAGGCTTGCGGAGGCACTGGATATTGTTTAAACGTTCTGCATTCTCCGTGTTGACAAAACTGGAAATTCTATCGTTACCACAATCAATTGATACAATAAATATTTTTTGTTTCGTTTGATATTTAATCACTTGAATCCTCTTTCTGGCAGGCCTGGATTCCGTTCCGGTTAATTGTGGACCCGCTTGAGTTGATTTTTTCACAGAATACGTGTAATAGTATAGATACAGCCCTGTGACAGACAGACAGACAGACGGACTAGTAATAGTAAGGACCTTTTGGTACCATTCGGGTCCGGAACCTAAAAAAACCTAGAAATCGATTTAAAAAAATATGAACTAGGTAAGTAGAAAAATTAGGTATTTAATTTATATAAATATTGTGTAACAAATGTGTATTTTCAATTCAAAATATGCTTACGTTAACGATACTACACGTCAAAAAAAACTTTTTTACAAAAAATAACCGACTTCAAAAATCCACTACAAAGAAAATTATAATTTTGGTTTCGGAAGTCGGTGGCTTTGGTTTTTGTTTGCTTTTTTTGCCACCGACTTCCGAAACCAAAATTATGTATTATTTTCTTTGTAGTAGATTTTTGAAGTCGGTTATTTTTTGTAAAAATGTTTTTTATTTTTCCCTTTTTAGTTCTTTATCCCGTGTTAGATTACTTTCACGAATTCGTTCAACAGTAAATCTTCTACGGAGTGTGTACATTTATGCCTATAACTTTGTACATAGGAATGATTACATAATGTATTATATACTAAAACCTTCCTGAAAGTATGTAGATTACGTTAGTGAAAACCCCAAATCGAATCAGTAGTTTTTGAGAAAATCGCGCACATATAAACATAAATACATACATACATACGGGACGAATACAGAACCTCCTTTTTTGAAGTCGGTTAAAAATACATACCATCCCCTTAACAAATCGCGTGAGCCTATCGCGAAATGACTGCAGTGTAGTGTTGCCTAACTATTCTGAATCAGTACCTTCACTCATTAGTTGAAGCACTATTACTAAACTTCGTAATGTTTTACGAGCTAACGTTTTAATACATGTATTAATAACGTTAGCTCGTATACTAGGTACTTTAGGAGACTATATTATGAGTCTCTTCTAAAAACGAGAAATTCACGTGCTGCTATATTGAAAGCCCATTTGCGTTATCTCACGCAACCTAGTTTTGAGATATCGTTGTTAATTTTTTTTACGGATATTGACGATAATCTTGAATGTTCTAAAATTTTTTTGATTTTTTTTTTTCTTTTCATAAATTGACTTAGGTATTAGAATCTGAAAAGTACGTATGAACGTATCAGAATTTTTTTTAATTTTTGACAACATTACTACTTTAAGAGACTAGTTTAAATCATACATGTGTGTCTAGGAATAGTATATAGGTGGGCTAGGTACCTATACCTAGAACCTCCTATCGTCTCTTCACCGGTATTCACTGTTACGTAGTCAGTTCTCCATCTCCAGCGCTGATACTCCATAAAACTTTGTCCAAAGTCAAAGTCAAAGTCAAAACATTTATTTCAATTAGACCATTTACAGGCACTTTGGAATAGTCAAGCAATAGTTGTCAGTCAGTTTGTCCGTTAGTTGAAGCTAGTTGTCCGTTCCAAAACGTAGATTCCTATGGATAAGAACGGACAAGAAACTCTATGGTTACTCTTTTTCAACTAATTCAAATGTACAATTTCTTTGTTTACATTTATGCCCTAATATGTGAGAACAATGTGAGATATTTTAAAAATCCCTTAGGATAAAAAATAAAATCAAAGGTAGGTACTAAAATAAAATAAAAATCATTTAAACCTGTAAAATGTCAAAATATTGCTTGAGCAGTCAAGAGATGACCAGTACCGACTGACAGCGCCCGTTCACGGACATGACGCGTGCATCAGCACCGTTTAACTCAACGAATCGAACGATCCAATACACACGCCACCATCAGCGGTACATTCAAGCGAGCATGACATGCTCTCAACTGTCATACTACAATCAGCTTAAAACATTGTAAATATCTACATGGTACTCACATTCACAAATCTCAAAGAAATTTACTCAAATACACAAAAATAATGTTATTCCTAACTATACAAGAGAAACCAGCTTACTTATTAGTCCGACCTGGAAATCGAACTCAGTACTTCATGCTCATACCTAATCATAATGTAAGTTCATTTCTGCCATAGTTTATAAGGATTTATAAAAATAACGAAATCTTTCGTGATAATAATGATAATAAAATGATATTGTGTAAATAATATTATTTTATGTATTGTTATACCGGTACCTACTGTTGATATGCAACATTGAAATTTACTGAACATTAAAGCTATAAAAATGCATAAATCTTGTCAATATTGAATTGTGTTTTCAGTACCTTCGTGTTCGGTTTAAATTACGATGAGTTATAGGTATATCATTACCTTATCGCAAAACGATCACTGCCAAGTACTTATTTGTTTTATCATGTTTAAAAGATCTCAGAACTCGCTGCAAAAGTGAGCACTACGATGGCAATATACAATTTTGCGCGAATGATCATAATTTTTTATAGACTATATATAGCATGGCCACATCATGGCTACAACGATTGTTGATGAAAAGAGTAATTTTCTCTAATAGTCTGTCTTTTTCATCCACAGCCGACTTCATCCATCCCTGCAACAACACAGAGCCGGCCTGTCTAATAAAAGCAACTCAAGATGCAATACCACAGTTCTCCAAGGGTCTACCTAACCTAGGAGTACCACCGCTAGATCCGTTCATCATTGAAGAACTGCCGATACAGCTGCCTGGCATCAAGGTTACGTTTTACGGTGGGAAGGCGACTGGACTTCGAAAATGCCAAGTCTTGAATGTCGAGTAAGTTGAAATGTCATAAATTTTACCGTAAATATTAAGGTAGGTACTTATGTGTAGCCTCAGGACGAGCAGTCTCGACTAGAGTTATTAAGGCTGCCCGAAGCTGTCTCTATTGAATATGAAGCTATTGTATTGAATATGAAGCTATTGAATTTTCTATTCGGTGCCATGCGCTGGATCGTGTGAATTTTACCGCGCCGAGCCGAGCGTGGCGCGCTCGTGCTAGCACGCGTCGTTGCTCCATCTGTCGCAATTGACAGACACAATTGATTTTGACCTCCAGGAGGTTGATTTTTCAAATGCGACAGACGGTTATCTGTACCTTTAGATGTCCGGAATTTTCACTCAAGGAAGAAAGGTGTTAGGTAAATCAAATAAAATAAATATTTAATTATACACCTACTCACACAATGTGTACAATTAACACTAGATACCGTATACAAATTTTCATCTTGTCATAAGTATTTATGTCATATACGCAAAACTATTTTTTTTTTCATTTTACGAGTAGGTATAATTAATTAAGGCTTTCTGGAAGTACCACGACATGCCGCGAAATTATAAACTTTAAAGACAATGTCCACAAATGTTTTGGATCTGGTAACCCCAAACTGGGGCTTATTATGACGTGTTGTTACCATCATTGCTTCAGTGTATGAGTGAAATACTGCTATACAAGACAAAATAGCATCATCCAGTTTTTACAATGAAACAATGATGGTTTTAAAAATTCATAGTATGTTTCCTGAATATTGTAGGTACGTCGACTTATGAACCCACGCTTGTGAGAGGCAACTAAAAGGTTGCATGGTAGCGACCTAAACCTATTTACTTGTAATGGATTTACATTAGAGATGTTTATGCAATATTACGATAGTTAAACATCATTGCTGTTATATTGCTGAACACATAGCGATTTGTAAGTAGGTTTAGTTAGTTTAGTATACAAAATTTATGGCACGCACAGTGCATGATACATTAAATAAAAAAGCCAAATACTTACCCTGCTCATAAGCGCATCACTAAATAGGTAATTAAAAAAATACGTGAGATCTTTGAAAATCGAGCCTGCCTGATACCTAAAAATAACACAATATTAAAGTAAAAATAAAAAGTGAACTTTAAATTACAAAATATGTAATCTAAAAACAATTCATTTTTACGCAAACTACGACAAGTTAAAGAAAGGGGAAAAGCCTGAAAATCCCTAAGGGATAAAACGATAAGGTCTCTTGACGCAGGTCAAGAGAATATAAAAAGTAGGTACGCACACAATAGGATTTGTGCTCGTATATATTTTTGTGTTAGACCTTACTACCTACTCATACTCACTTGTTTTTTTTGTGTTATTCGACTCTTCACGTGACTTTTTGGACGAAAAATCAGCTTTACCTCACATTGTGGCAATGTAGGCAGCATTTTAGGCATGTCACCCGTTGACAGTGAAGAGGGTAAATATTTAGATGCCTTAGGTTTTACTTTTTTGCATATAATTAAATTCTTGTAGCGGTTAAAATATGTTTTTAAGTGTACATTTTAAATTATTTTTGAGTTTTAGTCCAAGTCATAACGTAAAGATTGTATTCTATCGTCTCTAAAGCTAGTACCTACGTAGATATTTCTTCAATAACAATTATTATTTTTATTATTTTAATAATTTTACACACTCACCTAACGCTGAATTGTAGTATGGTCCTAAATGTATAATTTTACCGTAAAAAAAAAGATTTTATTATTAAAATTAATAAAAAAATGCTTTTCGATTGTTTTTTACTTCCTACGGGAAAATCTTATCATAGAAAAGAGTGAAAAATGTATAAGAAAGGATTTGATTTTCACATCACTCAACCTCTTTAGGATCAAAATATGGGTAACAGATTGTCCAGGTATACAAAATAACGAGTACAATGACAGTACACAAAACCTTTTCTACGCAAGGACTTTGAGGAAATTGTTCAAAACTCTTGCCCTGCGCCCTGAATCACATTTGAACAAAGAAACGATTATATCCGCTTCAAATGATTTCAAAGCTTCGGGGATTATCTTTGAAATTCCTGCGGTGAAGTTGCTTTTGTCTACTTAAAGACATATTTAAAGACTATGGTATTCCATGGCCATTAGTTCACGTCCTTTTACAAAAAAAATGTGCCAGCTAGAACCACTGACCAGAATACAGCGAAATTTTACCAAAAAAGAAGGTCATATTTTCATAATCAGCTATTTTAACGATATGATGATAATACTTACTATACTTAACAGTTTAAGTAATAAATAATGCAATGGTAAGTAAATAATTATGCAAATTATTTGGCGTACATCAGAACTACGGATAGTAATAATAGTTTGTAGGTAATTGTAATTTTGTAACAAAACCTATTAATCAATAAGTTAACAATATTTCGTTATTGTAATCATCTGATTAAAGAGCACAATTATCTATGCTGAATTTCTCTGCAGTGGTTCTGGGGTCGTAACACGAAGTAAACAGATACAGAGGCGTCCAAAAAGGCGCGCACACATAGACACGCGTCTTCGAATAGAAAAGTGTGTAAAGGCGAGAGTAACTATTTTTGCACCTCATTAAAATGGTATTACACCTATTATAATAATTAAAGACATGTCTTAAACGTGACATGACATGACTTAAAAATAAGAATTAAAACACAAATAAAAAAAACGATTTACAAAAAAACATTGACAAATCAAAAACACAATCAATAATCATGCAATCATAAATATGAATGAATAGTAAATAAATTAAAAGAGACCAATACCTACCGAAAAATCTGGAAACAATAGTTTATTACATCTTAAAGTTCGTAAAGTTTAAGCGTTAAGCCATATTAAGCTACAGTTTGCCTTTGGTTTTAATCGTATCGCTCCAAGCAGCAAACGGCGATGACTTTAAGTTTTACACTATTGTTCGAAGTTGATATTGAGCTGGACTTTGGACGTGAATTTCAATTCAATGGATAGGTATAGTTATATATAGGTATAGTCAACATAAATTCATATCTCTAGGCATACAATTTTATTTAGAACGATTCTGTTAAATAAATAAATTGGTGTACCAAAAAGAAGAATGCCTGAAAAAATATTCTATAGTCTCCGGAGATAAACAAAAACTCTTAACAGAATTTGTATATTTTTTTTACCAGATAAGTTAATTTATCTTCGAACGTAGCCATAAGTAGTTAATTTATCTTGGCGAACAAAAAGTCAATCAGCGGATCAATCGGCGTAAAATAAATATATAGTAATTTTGGAAATATTAAATTATCTGCCTAATATAACAGCGACCTTGAAAAAACAATTTCACCTCTATTGCGCATAAATCCTAAGTATTTTAGTCTCTTTAAACAAGGCAATTTACCTCATCCATTTAAACTAATTTTCTTTTAACGCGCGTCGCAATCCAAATGCTACTAAAAGTACCACTTACCTAACTCCACGATTACCAAGGAAACCTTGCCACACCACAGCAATGCGGTTTTGTTCTCACGCCAACTGTGAGTTGACGAAACCCTTTGTTTTGGTGTCTACCAAACATTCGTTTGTTAGACAAAAGGATTTTTCAAGGATAAAATTGATGTGACAAATTATTGTGTTAGGAATAAGAACTATAGGTTCTTTTGACTGCTCTATTATAGGTAAGGCCTTGTTGCTTAAAGACGACAGTGTCACTTAGGGTCGTTTTCAAGATTTTATAAAAGCTGTAATTCAGATCCTAGCAAGAGTTGAGACTAATATAAATAACTTCGCTTAAAATAACATTAGTCCACCACTTACGTGATAATTTTATTTTTTTATTTTATTTTATTTATTTATTTGGCTCTTCAACAATGAGTACACTAATATGAAACATTGAGAACACATAATCATGGTTTAATGCTCACTCCACCTGGAGAAAGATTAAGTCTAATATTTTGACATGCTTGACCTGACAAGTTTTTTTCATGAATAGAAAATAATTTGCTCGACTTGAGAAAATCTTTTAGACGACGAAAAATCTTCGCTGCTCAAAGAGCTAAAAATCTTTAAAAAAATCAACCTTTCAAACTTAACCAAAATCTTCAAGAAAGGAACAAGTATTTATATTCAAAAGATACTGGCACTTTCCAACCTACTTCCAAGGATAGACAAGGAAACGTTTATCCCAATATAAGGCTTTTCTGGGACGAAGTATGGAGCTTATTATGTTGTCGTCGGGTAAAAGGGTATGACATATCTAAATTGTTGTTCCTATTGTTATATGGCTCCGAGGGTCCTGAAATATGGGATAGAAAGGCTTATAGAAACATTTTGTTTATAAATGATGAATACGGTAGTAGTAAGTTGCTTGAAACTTTAGGGACATCTTTGTATAAAAAAATACTTCACGATCATTTCCGCATTTTTTCTGCCAGTTTTCTTAATAATGAAAATGTCTTATACAGTCTATTTAAAACAATGCTTACCTATCATCTAAACAATGTACGGGCTATACAGAGAACACACTCTATATTATAATTTTCGTATCCTGTAGATAGTGCCATCAAACAATTAAATTATCGTCACATTGTTTTACTTTTCAGAGCATACCTAGAAAAAAATATATTCAATTTGGACGTGCGGTGCAACATCACCATTAAAGGCAAATATACAGCTGTTGGGAGACTACTGTTGTTCCCCATCAACGGTGAAGGTGACTCCAAGATCAAAATTGGTAAGTGGTTTGATTATATTTAATTTACGCGCCTTAATGTTGCTCTTAAACAACTGTTTGCTATGCTCAATTTTTTCACCACGAAACAGAAAATATAGCTAAATAAAATAACATTTCCAAAGGAATATAAAATTACCTCTTGAATTTATAACAAATTAAGCTTGAATTCCGAGAAACGCGTTATAAACTGTCAAATAGATCAAAGGAGATAGGTAACAGAAAACCATGCATTCTTATTCAGGCTAATTACCGCGTAGGCGGTGAAAACGAACTCCACACAAGAAGCACGACAAGTCGACAACCTAAAACAAATTTTCATGTCGTGGTATGAATTTTTAGAATCGCAATACATACAGTAAAATAATGCTACATGAAAATAAATTGCAAATATCATTGAAATGCCTTCATGTATTTTATAAACGGATACAATGCCAACTCGCGATGAAATAGAAATCGTGCATTCGTTGGAATATTAAATATTGAAAGTTGTTGCGTACTTACGTATAGCGTAGGCGCCTGTTGGTGATGTCTCAGCAATATTTGATTTATAAATATTTTATTATTGTTCTTCATCGGAATGTTTCCCAAGGTTTATTTACCTATATTTTTTCCAGTCTATGATTATAAAAAGAAATGACCTTGGCAACATTTAATTATTTGGATAACAAATGTAAAGTATGGTTGATTGTAATACTTTGCCCCTCAATCGACTCTGCTTAAATCCTTTATAGCAATCTACTTCTATGATCTCAGCAATTTCATGTTATTGCTATTAATATTTATGTAGGAGTTTATAAGAAAACCAATCATCATAATTTGGTTTACTAAATGAAGACGAAACTGTATCTGTCTACATATAATATTCTTTATTATTCTTTTTCGCTAATGCTACTCTTCCATATGCTTCTTAGTACCGTACCTAGTATAAGAGTTTTGATATGTGCTGTTCAATGATAATTTATTTTCTAGAGAAGTAGTATTTGCATTAACAATACCTGTACTATTATTATTGTGTATTTTATTGACCTACAATCTAATCTACGTTCCAGTAAACTCGATCATCAAACTGAACATCAACACAAAGTACTTCAAGGACGCTGAGGGTCGCGACCACTTCGGGATCAAGAATTATAAGTACACGTTCGATTACGGCGAGAGAATCGTCTACACAATCACCAACCTTTTCAAAGGCAACCCTGAATTAAGTGAGTACAGGTTTAGTATTATTACTTTTATTGAAATTTTGATTTAGGTTCTACCATTTTCTGTAACATACCTACTTAATCTTATTAAAAAAAATTTGAGAGTGCTAAATTATATTTGAGGACCGATTTTTTCAGTCGTCAGATAAAATTTATTCCTAAGAATAAATTATATCGATATCAGAAAACATAAGGCGTTAGACTGAAACCAAAAAAGATAAACACGTGTTGAACGCGAATGCTACCAAAAATAATACGCACTTGTTTTAGACAAGTTAGTGCTAAAACAAGTGCGTATTATTTTTGGTAGCATTAGTGTTGAACACGTGTTTATCTTTTTTGTGGTACGGCCCATAAAGTTTATTCATATAAGAATAAAGAAGACTGGGCAATGGCATATCAGAAGTAGTATCTGACAATTGAATGAAAACTCGGTCCTTACTCATATAATTTTAGAATACGGCTAAATAGAACGCCAAGTCTTGTTAGATTGTAAAATATGTAATGCTAAGTTTAATTTTTCTGTGAATTTTCACAGCTCTACACTCTTAATTTTAGCCATTCGCTCCTTTTCCTCAGAAGCGAAAGAAACCTAAATAGGAGGACCTGGAACTCGACTAATCCTATAGCATTTGCTAAGGAAGTGAGATCCTTAAATAAATGGCATCATATCCTAAAACTCGGAGCACTTCCCGCCATCGTCATTCCCCTCGCCCATGTAGGTACCTATGTAATTTAAACTGTAGAAAATGTTACGCTTCCTCTCATTTAAATTTTTATTCTATTTCAGGTAACACAGTATTACAGTTTCTGAATGAAAATTGGCGAATAGTCACCGAGGAATTCGGACAGCCGGTCGTGGACTATGCGCTAAATGTCACCGTCAATACAGCGAAAAAATTCTTTGACGCCGTGCCGTACGATGAGTTGCTTTATGTGCCTATACCTAAGTATTGATAAGTGCTTCAGTGTAAAGACTAAATTATGATACAAAATCTTAAATTATAAAAACTTTTTGTGTTGAAATATTACTTAAATGTAATTAGTAGGTAACTTAAGCTCCACTTCTATTGAAAATTTTAAATAAAAAAATCTCTTCAGTAGGTACACTCTGTGTAAAAAAGAATATTTTTTGTCAACAAAAGTGTAAGAAATATCTCTATGCTAAATGCAAATGTAGTTATTTTTACAAAGTATTCTGTCTTTACATTACTCGGGGTTTAATATCATAAGCTTATGTTACAAATAAAACTCTCAAAGCACTTTCCGGGTAGTGTCAACATGGACCACTTTTTAAAAAATAACTTTACAGTCTGGTATTATTGCATCTGTGTTATTGAAATAGGTTGTAATCGTCCCCGTAGAGCGAAAAGTCACTAAGTCATCGTAATTTAGCATTTTGACTAATAATATTTTAGGAACAATTACCTAAATTCACTTAATTACTTATCGCCAGTTGTTTGAAGTTTAAGAGTTGTAAAAATGCAAAAATTATGAAATCTAAAACTAACTAAATCTTTAGTGATTATTTGCACTGTTGTGCCGAGTATCTATAAAGCGAGAAATCATTAAGTTAAAAACATGAAAAAAATCAGTTAAGAAGTATTTTCAGACATGTTTTTTATTTGCAACAGGTTAGTCTCATTCTAACTAAATTGAGTTATTTTCGATTTTTTTACCTAACGGTAAAGGTTGAAAAGAAATTGTTAACTTCGTTCGAAAAGTGAAAAATCATTAACTCATGACTCTGTGCAGATTCTAAGAGATAAAACTATTTTGGTTTTTCTTAATATCTTTGTAAAACATTTATTTTATTTTATTTTATTACTTGTCTCATAAATTGTGATAAATTCCCTAAAATATAAAATCAGGAATATGTAGTAGTAATATCAAGCTACGATTTTTTTTCTTTTTTAAAACTTTAAACCGTCGTAACTCAAAATGGTCAATTCCGACTTAGGGACTTTTCGATCTACGGGGACGATATCAGAGGAACAGTTAAAACATATCCAGTTTTATATACCTACTTAATATTGAGATTTCAAAGAGAAAACCTTTATTAGATACTTTTATTATGATAATAATAAATCATTGTACCTATTTGACTGATTCTACCAAAAAGACAGATGTAGGATTTAAAAACCAGTAAACATCTTCTATTATTAGGGATTTGAAAAATAAAGCTTCATAGAGAAACAATATTTGTAGGTAAATGATAAGACGCAAAGTGAACATGATGTTCATAAGACGCAAAGTGAACATTTTGTTTATAAGACGCAAAGTGAACATCATGTTTACTTTGCGTCTTATAAACAAAATGTTCTTATTGATCATCACTTTACCGATGTAATTTATTTCCATATTTATTTATCGTGAAGATAAATTGCCTTTATTTTGTTTTGTGACAAAATCGACTAATAAATATTGTTTAATCCTACACCATGCAATCAACTGATTCAGTTTTTAGAGTTCCGTAGCCAAAGAGTAAAACGGGACCCTATTACTAAGGCTTAGCTGTCTGTCACCAGACTGACAGTTAGACAGACAGTTGAAATTTTCACAGATGATGCCGCTGTTATTGCCGCTATAACAAAAAATACTAAAAACAGAATAAAATAAATATTTAAGGGGGCTCCCATACAAAAAACGTGTTTTTTTCTCGATCTTATGTCTAATCATGTTGTATAGATAATGGTACGGAACCCTTCGTGCGCGAGTCCGACTCGCACTTGGCCGGTTTTTTTAAGTATAGCAGCTGACAGTTCACAATTCATCAATATTCACAAAATAGATTTATTTATACATAACCCACCTTTGTAACTTTGCGCAATGATCACCTTTTTTATGCTGTGTTTGCTCTTTGGATACATACCTACTATCCAAAGCGCAAACTGTTGGTCATTTAAATGTATTTCAGTTTTCATGTTCTGAAACTTCTTACATTTCAGCACCTTAGTATTAAAACAATCCCCGTGCTAATTTAGCCAAACCTTCATCTTATAATATTTTTTCTGTAAAAATCTTTAAATATTTTATGAATTGCACAAGGGAATCGTCCATTCTCGGCTAAAACGTGGACAAGCTGTTTAGTTAAAAGTATTTTTATCTAAAAATATAATTAATTCTTAAAATAATATTAATGTCCCTCGTTGCAGGAAATTCTATGTAAAAAAAAGTCCTATTAATAAGTATTTAAGCCATTTACATCCCACAAAGCACGCCATTGATTGGTTACAGACCCGTGTCATTTATGACGAAAGAGTATTTAATCAACAATTAGGTTTTAGTTTTTATAAAAATAATGAATAAAATTGTTTTGTTTTTAAAAACGTTATTATATGACCTTATAATGAATGCACCCTTATTTATTTTATTGGAATCAAAACCAACAAAAACTTTTGTACACTAAGATAATGATTATTTAATTATAATTACTATAGACTAAAACCTCATTAGTGATTATGAATCATAAATAACACGATCTCTAACCCAAAAATGTCGCTGCTTTGTGGGATGTAAACGCTTTAAATACTTATTATTTAGATAATTTTTACATAGAATTTCCTGCCACGAGTATTGGAAAAATATTGTTTTCAGAATTAATTATATTTTTTGGTAAATACCTACACTTTAAACTGAACAACTTGTTCACGTTTTAGCCTGAGCTCCGAACAAAGTGAGCATTTCCCTTTGTAAAGTCGTTGTAATTATTTTTATTGTAAATAGTTGTTTGTACATTTTAAAGTATTATAGAGAGTTTTTGTGTATAAGCTTTTAGCTGTCCATTTTAAGTAACAACGAATCTGAAATCTATTTGTTATAATTCATTTTTGTACATACCTCATCTTCCTGCCCTTATCCCATTTTACTTGGGGTCGGCGCAACACGTTTTTTTCTTCCATTCTCCCCTATCAGACGTCACAGTATCATTTACTCCTTTTTCTTTCATATCATTCCTTAGACAATCCATCCATCTTTTCTTTGGCCTTCCTCTTCCTCTCCATCCATCAGCATTCATACTCATAACTCTCTTAGTCACATGAGTCTCATCCCTCCTCATCACATGTCCATACCAAGACAGACGATTCCCTTTCATTTTTTCTGTAACAGGCGCCACTTTCAAACTTCCCCTTATAAACTCATTCCTTACTTTATCCATTCTTGTCACTCCACACATCCATCTCAACATCCTCATCTCCGCTACATGCAATCGTTTCTCATCCATCTTTTTCACAGCCCAACATTCCGATCCATACAATACGACAGGTCTAATCACGGATTTGTATATTTTCCCCTTTAATTTGAGGGGCATCCGTGGGTCACAAGTTGTTCCGGTGACCTGTCGCCATTTCATCCATCCCGAGTTGATCCGGTGTGTTATGTCCCGGTCTACATCGCCATCTCCTTGGACAAGCGACCCGAGGTACCGAAAGTCGGAACAGGCTGGTATGGGCGTTCCGGCAAGAGTAATGGGCACAGGACTGGAGAGACCGCCAAAATCGCAAAACAAATATTCTGTTTTGGTTCTGCTCAATTTCAAGCCAACATTCTCCAGTCTTTGCCACCACACCTCCAATCTGCTCTGGACCTCTAGGCCGCTCTCGGCAATCAGCACAATGTCGTCGGCAAACAGCATGCACCAGGGGGCCTCCTCCTGGATGTCCGATGTCAGAGCATCCATTATCATCAGGAAGAGGTACGGGCTGAGAGCCGACCCCTGGTGCAAGCCAACCGCCACATTGAAACTACCGGTAGTGCCCGCTGTGGACCGGACTTGTGTACTGCATCTACTATACATTGCACGGATCAACTGCACATACTTCCCAGGCACACTTTTCTCCTTAAGGGCCCACCACAGAACCTCACGGGGCACCCGGTCGTATGCCTTTTCGAGGTCGACGAACACCATGTGCAAGTTCTTATGCGCACCTCTGTACTTCTCGCACAGTTGGCGGATAGCGAAGATAGCATCCGTCGTACCCCGACCAGGCATAAAACCGAATTGGTTCTGTGAAATTTCGCTCTCCTCTCTCAGTCTCCTTTCAATAACTTTCTCCCAAACCTTCATACTGTGTGATATTAGCTTTATTCCTCTATAATTATTGCATTCCAGCACATCACCTTTATTTTTAAAAATGGGCACTAGCGAACTATTGCACCATTCGTCAGGTATGGCTTCTTCCAGCAACAGCTTATTGAAGAATAAAGCTAACCACGTCCAACCATCCATCCGCAATATTTTCCACACTTCAACAGGTATTCCGTCCGGTCCTAATGCCTTACCATTCTTCATTCCACTTACTGCACTCCTCACTTCATCCACACTTATTTTTCTCACTAATCCCTTATTTACAGGTTTATTTTCAAGCACACCACTCCAGTCATTCTCCTCATTCATCAATCTTTCAAAGTAACCCTTCCACCTATTCTTTATTTTCTCATCTTCCGACAGAATCATTCCAGCATCGTCTTTTACGCACTTTACCTGACAAACATCCCTCGCCTTTCTCTCCCTAGCTCTAGCAAGCCGGTATAGTTGTTTTTGGCCTGCTGGAGTATCCAAGGTGTCATAGAACTTTACTTGGGCATTTGCTTTCGCTATAGCCACAGTTCTTTTGGCTTTTTTCTTTAGAGCATCATACTCACTCTTTTTTTCAGCTTTCAAACTAGCACGCTCATTACTAATGCTCTGCCATTCCTTAAATTTCTTCTTTTTTTCCCCCAATACATTCTGAATCTCTGTCGACCACCACCATGTATCCCTGTCTATCGTACCCCTTCCTTTCGTCTCTCCCAAAATATCTTTTGCTGCGCTCCTAATACACCGAGCCATCTCATTCCAACATTCATTTACGCTTTGGTCGTTCATATCACCCATCTCAATCATTTTATTTACCACTCGTTCTCTTAATTCTCCTGCACAATCATTCTTCTCTAGCATATGCCATTTTATTTTAGGAGGGGGACGCTCTTTATGTTTTGGAAGCCTTATTTGTAAGACTACTTCCATAACCAGGAGTCGATGTTGTGAGACCAAATCTTCTCCCGGTAGCACTTTGCAGTCTTTGACGTGCTTTATGTTGTTGCGTCTAACAAGGAAGTAGTCTATTTGTGTATTATGTGCTCCACTCTTATATGTTACTAGGTGTCCATCGGCTTTTTGGAACCAGGTGTTAGCTACTGCTAGATCAAATGCAGTAGCTGATTGCAACATAGTTTCCCCCTCATTGTTTAGATTCCCAAAACCCCATCCCCCGTGTACTCTGTCATAACTTCCTTTCGTTCTTCCCACATGCCCATTAAAATCACCTCCAATAATTAATTCCTCATGCACCGGGATGGTCATTAAAACTGTATCAAAATCCTCCCAAAACTTCTCTTTCACTCTTTCCTCACAACCTACCTGTGGAGCATACACACTTATCACGTTCAGTACAACATTCCCTAACATAACTTTCACAACTATCAATCTATCATTAATTCTTTTTACATCCATCACACTTTCTTTCAAATTACTATCTAACACTATTCCCACGCCATTCCTTTTTCCATCACTTCCACAGTAGAAGAACTTGTATCCCTCCCCAATTTCCCTGGCTTTCGTACCCTTCCATTTAGTTTCTTGCAAGCACGCCACATTTATTCTTCTTCTTTTCAATACATCTGCTAACTCTCTGGATCTTCCAGTCATTGTCCCAACATTCCAACTAGCATACCTCAATCTCTCTTCCCGAGCTCGCTTCTTACGTCGCACCCGCCCGGGTTGGTGCGACAACCCTTGTCCATTTCCCGCAGGGGCCGGGTGCTGCTCCTGCGCGTCTCCTGCGGGGTACGCCCTAGCACTATCGCGCATATCATTTTCTCCAAACATGTTGCAAAAGGATTTGGCTTTGATTTTATAGCCGGCCGCCTGCCTGACACTAACCCTCTTTGGGAATGCGTTTGTTGGTGGTTTACCCGCCACCATTCGGGTGACCCAAGGTGCTTGATAGCATGCACTGGGTCTTAAGGTCCATTAGTCGCCTTTTACGACACCCATTGGAAGATATGGAGTGGTGCTATTCTTTATGTCCGGACACCACACGGACTTGTACTGACTTTGTACATACCTACACACATCAAAAAAAGTTTGCGATCACTTTGAAAAATCGAAATCTTTTTTTGATGAGTAAATAAATATTGACCAATTAACATTTCGTAGGTAAATATTGACCTGAAATACCTTTACTACGAATATTGAAGAATCAATTAATTATTGACCTCAGAAAATATGATTATAATTGGTATAAATGTCAGACTAATAAAAATTAAACAAATGAAAGGAAATGTATATTAAGCATACACTTTAATTTATACTCTGACATTGAAATCGAATTTCGTAAATATTGACTGGTGACATTTACATCAATCCAACAAATCTGTTGGTAAATTAGGTTATAGATAAGAACAAACTTCTTATTTCATGATGGCGTATAACCACTCATTTTAAGAAAGGTGATAGTGGCTTGATTGCCCAGCATGCATCAAACGTACCGTACTTAATTTAATATGTATTGCCACTCACAGAGGCTATTTTAATAAAGAACTAACTGCAAAAGAACTAAATGTAATATGAATAAAGCTTTAAAATAAACAAGTTATCAAAATTTATTTTTCTTTTTATGTAAGTTATGTTATGTGTTATGTTTTAAAGTATTATCGTATCGTAGCTATATGTATAGAATATCTTAAGTGCCTACAAGTGTATAAAGAAAGAAAGCATGAATTTTAAATATTTTAATTGCATCACCAATGTAACCAAAAAAATATGATTAAACCCCATCCTGTACTTCTACATAGCGATCAAATTCTAACTGGACATTGCTCGCTACCTATACATTTCTGTCCTGTGCACTAAAAGTTATCCTTGCACTAAAAGTCCTGTACCTACCACTAAAAGTAATTTTAAACAACTCGAGATGCTTCATAAATCAATACTATCCTATTGGAACTGAATTGGAATCACAGACATCACTCTTTAGTCTTCAATTTAATCCCAACTTCCTAACTAATATTCTAAATGCAAAGGATTTGTTTGTTACCTTTTTACGCCTAAACCACTAAACCGATCATTGCATATAAATGTCAGGGGTACAGAAAAGGACACTACAGTACCTTTCATCCAGAAAAAAGTACTGTTCCTGAGGGAAAGACCAATAACTGTCAACAATCACAATTCGGTTCTTGACAACATTGAAAATATGCGACAGATTGTGGTCATCCTATCAGTTCATAGCGTAAATAAACTTATTTCACTTGATTTTTAACTAAAATATGTATATTTTTTGCAAATTACACGAAAATAAAATGAAATATTTTTTGTTATTGTAGCTGTCACAAGAACGGCCTGTCGCACTCTGTTGACGTCACACGCTAGTAAGCCAGTGTTGCCAACTTATTTTTAGGGTAAAGAATTCTTTAGGGTAAATTTGAGGGTAAAATTTTAGGGAGCGCCTCCGCAGCCGGCGCCGACTAGGCTCCCAAAAATAATGCCGTTAGGAACCGGAGTAGCCTTGAAGTAGCAGTGATACCAGACGAAAATAATTGCAAACTACCGTAGCAGCAGATTAATGTTGCCGTGTTTTAAGTTGAATTAAATACCTTAGACTGACTTTTAAATAACAGTGTTAATGTAAAACAAAACACAACTTTTTTGGACTTACAAGGGGGATGGAGGTGGTCGACGGAGCCCCGGTACGCGGAGCTCCTATTTCTATCTGCAAGGTTAAAAGTAACATAACACGAAGGGGTTGACGGGGGCTTCGTTCGCTCGCTCACTGAAGCCCCCGTCAACCCCTTCGAACCTAACCTGTCCGTGTCGGGGTGTCCAAGTTCCCGAGCTCGCTTCGCTCGCTCTTGGACCCTAATTAGGTATGTTACTCAAATGAAACATGAAATGTTTTTTTAATTATGACAAATTGCCAACTCCCTTTCCCGCTTTTTTTTCAAAAGTCAGCGCCGGCTGCCAATTTAGCAACCAGTGCCGGCTGCAAATTCAGGTCACGGCGGCGGTCGCAGAGTCACTTCCAAAATTTTAAGGTTAGATTTCGTACTGTTGTTATGATTACTATAGTTTGTGGGCTTTTTGGTAAGCAATACATGTAGGTACCTAAGTATTTGAATTGAATTTGAGTTAAACAAATTCAGCATATTTTTATTGTGAAACATGACCATTGATTAAGAAAGAACTTGTTTTATTGTATATCTAAAACCAAAACTTTAGCCAGGTATTTTTGTATAAATAGTTATGATTTTAGAGTAAAATTAATCAGGCATTGGGGTAAAATGAAAATCTAGCTTGGCAACACTGGAGTAAGCACTAGGGATAGCGATTCTTTCCGAAAAAGATCGATTTTTAAATCGATTCGAATCGTTACCTAATGAATCGATTCACAAAAAAATCGAGGTCTATAAGATCGATTTCCGAAAAATCGATCTTTTTCTCAAATTTTCGTTTATAATGTAATATAAATCTATTTTATTAAAAACAAGATACATATTATAATTTAACGATCTCTTATCAGTAAAATCAGGTAATTCGATAATACAATATATTTTAATTACCATATCAAACTAACAGATCAAGTATAAAACAAGACATTTATTTTCTACATTTAGAAGTTTTACAAAGTTAAGAAAATGGTGAATGATGGTTTACAAAGTTAATAGTCAAAGACTAAGTCAAAGACTACAATGGTAACTTTTTTTATTCAAGAGACGCGAAGGAATCTGAACATACAGCCAACTCGCGAGTTTTTGAATAATTCATTCTTTAACCGGCAGCACTTTTATAATACGAGTACATTCAATTAACTGTAAATAGATATATGGTTAAAAAAAAAGAAAAATCGAACGTCGATTTTCAAGGGTGAAAAATCGATTCACCGAATCGATTCAATACTACATATCGATTTAAAAAATCGATCTTATTTGCTCCAAAAATCGATTCTTCGATTAATCGATTTCAGATCGTCATCCCTAGTAAGCACAACTTTGACAGATTGTAGTTTGCGTTTTATGTTTTCTGGGTGCTATATATTTTGATCTTAGAGCTATTTCTGAAGCTGTTTTCATAGAAATCTTCTATCTAGTGGCATAAATATTCATATCGAATCTCAAAATGGAGTAAAATTTTGTGCAAGCATTTATGGTTGCACTTTTCTTTAAGAATAACGCTGATTATTATGCTGCGGAACTTAAATGTGTAAAAACAGCAGTGTAAGTACCAACCTACTACATATTTATTTACAAATATTTTGTATAATCATTCAGAAGTTTCGTGAAATCTCATTTTAGGTTAAGTTGATAAAAACTCAGAAACCTTACCTATAAATTCTTTTGTGTCATGAATCATGATGGACTGCTTAAAGACGTATTTGTACATTGTGGAACTACACACCATTTATACGCCATTATAGCCAATAAAAAATTATTGATGAAATTAATTTCAGCTGCACCGTCTGTCTTGTTGACAAAGCTCGTTTACTAGCGTGTTACGTCTCTTCCGTCAGAAACAGCGTTTTTGGAGCGGTTTTGGAAATTTATACTTTATCACTGATTTTTATTGATAAAGACAGTAGATCTCCCTGAAATATCAATGTAGTGTGCTTATAATATAGTGAAGATTAATATAAACCATTTCCCAAAATGAGGCAAATAGCCAATTGCTTTAGGACGCTAGATGGCGCTTCGTGAATGTTACGGAGACAAAGTCGCGAGCAAAGAGGTAATAAATGGCATACCCTTTTTTTAAATTGATATCAACGCCATCTAGAAGTATCTACTTAGATTAAATAGTCTCATCTTATCTAACGAGATGGCGTTGATATCAATCAACAAACAGCCACACCGTTTGATCTGTGCCTAAAAATGAAAATTCTATGCAGCTGGATTGTCATTATAAATAAACATTGGATTCTAATAACAGTATAAATGTATATTTTTGCTAATTTAACACGTTAAAGCCATGATATTATGCTTAGTTCATGTTATATAAGAGATTTTCAAAAACCCCGCCTGTGTCAGCTGCTTTTGAAAATCTCTTATATATTTCTAATAACAGTTTATTAGATTCTAATAACACTAATAACAGTGCATCACAATATATAAAAAAAATACTTATTATTATGTAAGTCATTATTGAGTCGTAGTACGATTAGAGCAATCCTGTATTCCATTCTTTATAACGTTTAGTGACAAAAAAATATTTTCTAAACTGAAATACTTATTATGTCATGTAATAAGTTCAACATTAACTTAAGTTAGCAGTTACGTTGTAAATCTAGTACCTAATGCCTATGTACATTTTAAAATAAATAAATATTATTTTGTTCTAAGTAGAATTGATGTATTATTTTGCTACTACGAGCATTTATAATTTTTGTTCCATTTTATTTATTTGCTACACAAAAAACTTACACTACCATCATTTTGACAATATCTCAACGAGACTTAGTAATTTAGCATTACACTCACTTTCAGTACATCCTATTAACCCCAAAGCCTATACAAGTAAAAATCTTTAAAAAGGAATTCAGCACTAAGCTACTATATTATGCCACAATTGGAGAGAAGATAGATCGTTTTATTATTATTATATAAACAATAAACTCCTAGAACAAGAAGCCTCCTCGGAAATCTCAATTACAAGCCCTATAAGTTACCTTAGCGAACTGTGACATACCTACCTATAAGCACTCACTCATACAAAACCTTTATCCACACGATACAACTGTATATTTTGGAATGAATAATGTTCAAAACAAGAGCAATGTGTACCATGTCTAGTTGCTAAAACGCTTTGCATTTAGTTCCAACTCTGATTGTGGCGCACAGGTCCTGAATGTATAACTAAGTGTGTCACAAATTAATTTATAGAATCTCCCAGCTCGTAGTATACGCAAGAAGATGAATTTAGATTATACATGTGGGTTCTGTCGGTATAACTCACTAGTAAATATTTAATCAACATAACGGTTTAATTAGTAAGAGGTATTATTATAACGTTACAACTACTAATAATGGTATATGATCCTATAAAATTGCCAAAAAGATCCACGCGAAACATAATAGATTTTTTATTGTGTCTGGAATTAAGGCAGTCAATCGAATAAAGTAGCTATTGCCCGCGACTTCATTCGCGTCAGAAAACTTCACACAACTGTACAAACACTCACTGTTACATCCTCAGGCTCATTTCTGGGTGGGACGGCCATTAAAGGTGGTTCCTACGTACGCGAAGCTGAATGAAAGCAGGATGATCCCTGCTCAAAGTAGGTAAGTATTTTTATAATTTTTCGGTTTTTGCTGGAGAATATAGGCAATCCATTTATCTTGAATCGGAACTTGTCTCATTTCAAAATACGTTTTGTAGTATAAGCAGGAAATAATTTTGCTAATTTTCGCGTGCGTCTTTGCGTCTCCGCGCACATCAGCCACTATAGAAAAAGTCTTTAGTTACCACGCGCCTTAAATGACGATAGCAAATATCATTATTTCCATGGAACATAATATGGGTACCCCTTTAGTGTGGGACGCAACGTGTGTAGATTTTGAAAATTGGTGTTTTGGTTCTTAGTTACAAATAAAGGAATCGTATTTAATCTTTTTTAACCGACTTCAGAAAAGGGGTGTATTATATTTTATGTATGTTTAGCGATAATTCTTTACCACGTGAACCGCTTTCAATGTTTTTTTTTGTTGGAAAATAAATACTTTTCATATTATTCAAATTCACATTTGGTCAAGATCTGATGATAGGATCCATGACATAATAACGGAACTCTTCAATTCTTATGAGCAGATAAACGATAACTAGGAAAATTACTTAGGAATATATGTATAAGTGACCATGATGTCGTTATGGTGAAGTAAACGTAGTAGTGGAACTTGACGATGATTAATGGAACTCCTCCACGGTTTACATTAAGGCAGCATTCTAAGGAAGGATTTCTAAGTGATTGTAATCCAATTGCAATGCGCTTACGTTCATCACGACATTAGGCAAAGAAAATGTAATGAAATTGTACAGTCAGCGTCTAAACGGTATTTAAGTCGGAGTAGCTTGGAACTTGGAGAAGGACATGGGCTACTTTTTATCCATCAGTACGTGTAGATGAAGTTGCGGGCACAGGTAGTCTATACTAATATTATAAAGAGGAAAGATTTTTTTGTTTGTTTGTTTGTACCAAATAGGCTCCGAAACTACTGGACCGATTTGAAAAAATATTTCACTAATAGAAAGCTACATTATCACTGAGTAACATAGGCTACTTTTTATCCCGAAAAATGCACAGTTCCTGTGGGACACGCGGACGAAGTCGCGGGCGAAGTGCTAGTTCGGTATAATTATGTTTTATTTTTCTATTTGTACATAAAACTGTATAAATTATAATTAGTTAAAGAATTTAATTACTACAAATTATTGTTTTCTAATGATAATTAGTTGTAAAAAAAAACAAAATAAAAACCAGCCAGCAAATCAACAAACAAGTTTTTCGACTTTTTCATGTTCCGTGCCAGTGTGTGTGTAGATAACTCGATTGTTTTTTCATACCTACTTATTTTTAACACTGATATATAAAAGGTATAATTAAAATATAATTATTATGAATATTATTCGTACGTAATTAAACTTAATAAGGCGTGTACAAACTAATCCGTCTTCTTAGGGAAAAACAAAACAGATCATTGTTTAAAAAAATATAGGTACATACCTATACCTACCTGTACCTATATTAAATTCAAAACAGTATTTTATTCACACTAGTGCTGTAACTAAGGAAAATTATGGAACAAAATTATTTTATACCTAACAAGAGTATTGTGCGCGTACCTGATGCGCTGCGTTTCATGCGCTCTACAAAATACCTAGTATGAATTTCTATGACCGAAACGCAGCGCATTGAGCGCACGCACTATTTACGCTTGTTTATGACTAGTCCCTTACACATATATTTTTTGTAGGTAATACATTACATATAACTAACCTTTTTTGGACCGACTTACCATTTTTGTTTCCAAACAAAACAAATAGTTTAGCAACGTGCCAACTATTGTGAGTTCCACATAAGAATTCCTTTCGACGCTATATTGGCTGCCCTGAATCTCAATTTATTACAACGTTTTTAACGGTATTGAAAGTTTTTTTTCAGCACCAATTCACTTTCATCACTTTTTAACGTCCTAAACATTATTATTATTATTAAACATAAATCTACAAAAAACACAAAACGATATGACCTAAATAGGAATGACAAGCCGGGAAGCCAACATAGCGTCGAAGGGAATTTTTACGTGAAACGGCCAATATTAGCTTTGTCACTGTCAATCAAGTATTGTTTATATTGGTAAAGGTACCGGCACCAGTCATGAGCACAAACGTCACCTGCACATTAGCTGATTTTTCGGTCTCTTTGGCGGAGTGAAGAAGACAGGAGGCGACGAGGCTGCACGCGATTGGTTCGTCAGTCTATGCTCGTCGTTTATTGGACTATTCTCAATTACGTATTGTCAACTGTCTATTATCTATTGGGCCGAAAATATATATGCGCGATCTGTGCTCATGACTCACGCCGGTACCTATACATACACCGAATGAGGAAAATGTTGTAAGAAAAGTTTTGAGTTTAAATGTGGAAAGGTATAAGAATACAGGAAGCAAATTACACATAATCATACGGCTCTAGTTTGGCAATTGGATCGAGAGCTTGATACAGAAAGCGGTACTC
The DNA here is from genome assembly GCA_948465475.1 of Thalpophila matura. Classification (NCBI taxonomy): domain Eukaryota; kingdom Metazoa; phylum Arthropoda; class Insecta; order Lepidoptera; family Noctuidae; genus Thalpophila; species Thalpophila matura. The sequence goes on along the minus strand of OX419187.1, from coordinate 6,882,617 downwards.
CTGGACATGGCCAGTATTGTAAAAAGGTTCCTCTTTCTGGAACCAGGGTTCTAGAAAGAGGAACCTTGGGGAACAGCGGTCAGGACCGCTAGTAGTTTGGACCCTGTTCCCGATCCTGGTATAACTAGTAAGTATTATTTTATAATTTCATAGAAATATTTAATAATGTAAGTACATAAATGTTATGTGAATAATATAAAATGAATAAAGGAAATAATAACACATAACATTGCATTTATCTACAAAACAACTTATCAAACCACATTTTTTAGAGACAAAAAAAATAAAAAGTTTTCTAAGACGATGCAAGGTATATATTTCTGGTTTGGCTTGTTAACTTGTATTAAGTAGGTAAGTCATAAATATTGTGTTACGAGTAGTTTTATTTCGTCTGGATATAATTATCGATTTGTTGTAGTACCTACCTACTTATATCATAACAAGAATGGGGCATATCACTCATATCAGAGCAAAACATACAAGGTGACTTTTTAACTACTTTTGAAAGAACAATTGCTGCTTTATTGTCAATAGTGACGCGTCACTATAAACTATACAGGTTGTCCCACGGCTATGCCACATGGAGAGAAAGTACCTACTTTAAAATATATAGTAGATAGAAAGATTTGCTTCCTGAAGACTTCACTTTGCATTCAAAGATTTTTAAAAAGCTGCTTGCTTTATCTGTGAATCGGACCGACCAAATGTGAAAAAAAGATAACCTGTATTTTTATGATGCCGATTAGGGAATGTATTAATGTTATTTAGAAGGAATTAATGCTCACAATGAACCCTTTCGATCGGTATCATAAAAATACAAGATTTGAACTTTTGAAAATTAACAACTATTACTTTTGAAAGAACAATTGCTGTACTTTATAGTTTATAGTGACGCGTCACTATTAACAATAAAGTATAGTAATTGTTCTTTTAGAAGTAGTGGTCAATGTTTACGAAACTTTATTATGAGAGAACAAACTTCAAAAACGCTATCATAACGTGCCCCTGATATAAAGCCGCTCAGAATAAAAATAAAGTAATAATTTGCGTGAAATTTTTAAAAGCTAGTTAACGCAAATGTCGTCGTTTTATTATTCTTGCTACCGGGTAGCAACAAAAACAATTTGTTTTTGTTCAGGTGCTAATCATCGCTATGAAGTAAATGCGATAATTTGCCGCAGACGTTCGTCTCAGGTCTACCATCCGCTTACAATGTCGGCAACTGAAGGTCTCAATAATAATCTTTCCGCTTAGTCGATATATAGGAGTTAAATTCACCGCTGAGGATACAGTTTTAGACCCACCTTTAATTGTTCAACATACTCGTAGTGTTGCCCAAAAATGAGTTTGCAAGTGGCAATCGGTAGTGTCTTATTATGTTTTGTTTTATTTTGTTGCGGTAATGGATATGCGAAATTGGCACGTAAGTATTAATTTGTTTTTCTTTTTTGACGTTTCAGTACATTACTTTTAATTATTGACCAGTCTCTCACATAGGTGAAATTTAAGAGAAGTCATAAATTATTTAATAAGACCTATGTAACCTATTGTGAAGAGAGAAAATAAATGAATTTATTATTATTATTATTGAAGTCCAAAAACTTCATAACATTTTATTTACGTATGTAAATTCTGTTGTAGTTTTTTTAACTGAGTTTTTGAAAGAACTTCATACTGACAACGGTGACTAATGGTCAGAATAATTCCAACAACGGCAGCATTATTTTCGATTTATGAAAGTTTGCATAATCATACATTTGCAGTTGCATATACGATTTAAGATTTAATGTTGGTTAAACCTAGAATTTTTTCGACACTTTCTGTCCTGAAATAGTTATCATAGTCGTACTCAACCTTGTTAGTAAAAGGCTATGCTGTATGTATGCAGTATGTGTGTAATTGTGTATAATATAATGTTCAATACCTATTCTTATCTCGAAAATAGTCGACATTCATCGAGTCGATTCTATATTTAATTAGTAATCGAGATTTACCGAGCGAGTTTCACGGTCGAATTAGTAACCATAAATAAGTTGCTGAGACCCATAAGAAAACAAAACCATAACTACTTTTAAGGGTTCCGTACCAAAATGGTAAAAAAGGAACCCTTATGGTGCGACTTCGTCTGTCTGTCTGTCTGTCACACCTGCTTATTTCAGCAACTACTTATGCTATCGACTTAAAATTTCAAACAGTTATAAAAAAATGCTTGTTCAACTTTATTGCAAATGAAAAAATCCCAAAAATATTTTTATTTTCATTGCAAAAGGGGCCGGAGTGGGGGTCCGAAATTTTAAAGTGGGGTTACTAGATGAAGTGACATATCATACGAAAGGGCTTGATTTGCACATTTCAAAATATATTTTTATTTTATGTCTCACAGTTTTCGACATATGATGAAAAATGACCAAAAAAATACCATTCCCCCCCCTTATCTCCGAAGTTTGCGAGGCGAAAAATCTGAAATAATTAGAGTTGATAGGAATTGACCCAAATATGGCACCAAAAATAAAACGATGTTCCTAACTAGTACAGTTTTTTCAAAATCATCAAAATTCCTTCACAAACAAACTTAATTATGCGGTCCGGATTTTTTCACTTTATACGTCCAAAAATGATACGGAACCCTCGGTGCGCGAGTACGACTCGCACTTGGCCGGTTTTTTACCATTATTTCACCTGCGATGATGCTGTCGATGATGGTGCACGCTTGCCCAGAAGTAACTTATTCACTCTAGACTTGAAGACGCTGGTTATAGCTATCGGGAAGCACAGACTTCGATAGGGAGTGCCACTCTTTGACTATATGCACAATCAACTCTTTGACTATAAAATATGCACAATGAATGTGTTCCCGAATCCGAAAAAAATGAGAAGCCTTTTCCTGATCGTCATAAAAGTTTGTTGATCTACATACCTACTAGATAGTTTCATTTATCACATTCCAGAATTGGCATACATTTTAGTATAATGTGAATGTAATCGATTTTCTCTGTAAATATTTGAAGCACTTTGATCTTAAATTAATGTTTTAATAATTAATACCTTTTGTTTTAGATTTTATTTCCAATTAAGTGGTTCCTTAAAATAATCATAAACACTGTTGATATGATAGAGCTAAAATAAAGAATTTTACTATAATTAAGTACGGTATATTGAAAGTTTTCTTTTGTATCATGAAAGCTCTACGAGACTCGATTTAACGTATTGGTATTGGTACCTACACTTATTGCGTTACAGTACCTACTTGCACTTGGATATTTTTAAATTCCATTCTTGTTCAACTCTGTGGTTCAACTTGACTCCTAATCTACAAGTTCTTAATTATACGGAAGAAAATAATTTAAATTGTTAATCAATTGGTTGTAAGGTCAACCTAGATTTCTAAATAGTTTTATACACACAAGGTTATTTTTCTACTTTTAAACTTAATCCAGTTTAAAACAGTATTTACGTAATGAAATATTGTAATATATTTAAAAATATCAGATACCTAAGGGATGTGTGAAGGTTACCCATGATTGAATATTCGAAAAATTTTTACTTACAAATTATAATAACTACTTTAAGAAGAGAGTTCAAGGCTGTGAAAGTCGTAACTTTAGTAGGTAAATAATAAAAACAATCTTGTTAGTATTCGACTGAAAAATCATTGTCTAGGATGATTTTCATGATAATAAATTATGTGTCACTTAAAATAATAGATTTCATCATTTTAATTGTTTTAGTTCACTAAGGTATTGGATTAGTTAACGTGCAGGTATTTGCATTATTTTTATAACTACACAAAAAAGTTTTCGATTTTTTGCATTATAACAATTATGTATTTATAACTATATTTGGTTTGGTGTGTTAATAAAACAACAGAATACATAGATGTAAGTAATTATACTCCTTTGATTGTCGACTAATGACACATAATTGATTTTCATTGTTGCCGACCTTTACAAAACCAGCCGATAGACGAGAAGATAACAAACATGATATGATATGATACCATCAAAAACAATTCTTTAGAAAAACAGGGTACTTAAGTACCCTGTTTTTCTAAAGAATTGTTTTATTTATAATATTATTTTTGTTTATTATTTTATAGTGGAGTTATTTTTTTAATAAAAACTGTAACCCGTAACAAATTAATTAAAATGTTCAGTGTATCTATAAAATCATACACAATGTTTTTGACGTCGCTTCTCAAGCATAACCAATTTTTTTTAGATATACAAATATATGAGGCTTTTGGGATCCATAATTTAATTATTGTAACTAAGAAAAAAAAGATAAATAACACACTTGATTTTAGCGGTAGAACAGTATTATTAATATTTTACAAACCTTGACTTTGTCCTTCAGCAAAACCACGCGGGCCACGGTCCGGTTGTCTTCGTAATTTCATAACACCATCAAAACATTTGTTGAGGTCACAGCGAAGTAAACTTAGACATATTATGTTCATAATCATAAGATTCCTGAACATCTTTGCTACTTATCTGAAACAGTTTAAGGCGAATCACACACCGCCCCGCGCTACGCTGCGGGGTGCGTGGCGACGGAACAAAAGCCCCGCGCGTAAATGCGTTTTCAGTGTGTTGCACTACGCGTGATTTCTATACAAATACAGGTACTTGCAAACAACGGAAGATCACGCACTCCCGCACTACGCTGCGTGATGCAGTGCGGTGTGCAAATCGCCTAAAGGTCATCAGTCATAATAACCGCACCGCTCCAGCACAGCAAATACCTTGTCAATTAAATTAGGGCTTTATGTGGCGTGTTGTACAATACATTTTATAATATCAAGATAGATTGATTAGCCAACCTTGCCAGCATTATAAAATGTATTGTACAAGACACGACTTCAAGCCCTAATTTAAATGACAAGTCATTTGCTGAGCTGGAGCGCTCTGGTTAAAATAATGAGTGATGATTAAATTATATTAAATACTTAAATCATACCTTTCAAAAAACAAATAATGCCAATTGTCATCTACCTTCTGCTTTACTAAAGGTTAAACACGTAATGTAGATTTAAATCCCATGTAGGCAACAATGTGATCTTTACAATCTAGTTTCTCACCTATTCGGCAATAAGTATTAATATCTGAAGCAGGAAAACATTATTAAAAAAACTGAACTTCACATTCTGAAAATGCCAACGAGCTAGCGTGCGACTCGTAAATAGAAATGCTAGATTTACCAGATTATACCTACCAGAATTAAATTCAGTACATCGATTAAATTAATTAATTCAAACCCTAATTCCTTGTCAAAAATATTTATGTTCCAACAGATAAAACATTTTTGAATAAATTATTTATTTTATGATTTATATTTTGACTTTTTTATGATAAGATTAGTATATATTTTTATTTGAATATGTAGTTTCCAATATTATTTGGCATTTATCTGACCTTTCGCCGCCAAGAATTTGAGGCGTTTTATTTCGCCATCTAGTAGTAGTAGTCAGGATTCCTAAAATACTTAGCCAATTAGGTAACTGTTTATTGGCAGCACATGTCATCAAATAAACTATCTGCGTTAAGTTTAAATTCCATTATGCATACAAAATTATTAAGATCTGTTAGAATTAAAACTATTGTTTTACAAACGGGACGTTAATGGCTGATCTATACGTTTATCAAAATGATCGTTTGTAATAGATCGTTTCTAAACGTCTCGATAGTCAGAATTTTACAATCGTTTAAAATTAAACGATAGTCAAAATTCATCAGATCCTCGCCTAACAATACAGGGCGGTAATAATGCAAATACATTGTATAAAAATACAGGTGTAAAAGAATCTTGAACCAGTGCCTCGAGCGATGCAAAATGCTCTCTTTTGAAGACCGTCTTTAAACAAAAAGTTGTTTAAATATGCAAAAATAATGTAACATTATTTTTAGATTGCTGTCATTGTCTTATGTTTTGCTGCATATTAAAAAACAAATATAATTTCTAAAACTGAAATTATAGTTTTTAACATGAATAAATATTTTAAAGTAAAATAATAATTGTGTGCTAAAACATTTAACTGTGCGTTTTGCAAGACATGTTAACTGGTTTCTTGAATAATGAATTTGAATTATCTCTCATACTTATACATTGAACATCTTAATGAATGAATTCATAGTTGCAATAATCTTACGACATGGTTTTCAATATGTAATTTAAAGTAAATGTTATATTAAGCATCTCATTATTTAGGTGAAAATCTAGGCAACCAATAAACTTTATGTTACTTGCATCATAAATTATCATATTCATCGAAGTAATCAAAATAAAAACAAAACGACAATATCAATACCAATATTGTTTTCAGAAATTCTAAATTATTTTATTACAATATGACTTAAAAAAATCTTTTCAGCGGATTACATTCATCCCTGCAATGATACATCCAGAGAGTGCCTAATAAAAGCAACACAAGATGCAGTCCCGGAATTCGTCAAAGGCATCCCGGAGCTTGGAGTACCAGTCCTGGATCCCTTCACCATAGAGAAACTGTCCATCCCTCTGAGCGGGCTGACCTTTACCTTCTATAAAGGATTAGTAACGGGCTTCAGAAAATGCATTGTGGATGATGTTATGTAAGTATTTTCCTTATGTCAGAACAGTTATTATATAACATAAAAAATACTTGGAATAAAAGCGAAACTATGGGCGTATCATATGCACCAAGACTGTAGCACGATTATGAACGCGTGCGAAATGGGAGTTAGCATCTATTTGAAGTGTAATGTCTTTATCCATTGTTGGGGTTTCAAGATACTTGAAACATTTTTTTTAAACTGATGATCACGACAGTTTAAGCATCAAAAGTCGCTGACTAGGTCTGGCCATATAATACCACCAAAAAGTTACAAAATTCTATGAATTTTTATAAAATGTAAGTTCACGGACTTGTTTATTTGACGTGTTCAAGTTATTCTGTTGCATTTCTTACTAGTTTCAAGGTTAATTTTTAAAGGGTATTGATCACTTTGTTCGAAGCTCAGGCTAAAACGTGAACAAGTTGTTCAGTTATAAGTGTTTTTACTAAAAAATATAATTAATTCTGAAAACAATATTTTTCCAACCCTCGTTGCAGGAAATTCTATGTAAAAAATATCTAAATAATAAGTATTTCAAGCGCTGCTTTGTGGGATGTAAAATCCTATAAAGCAGCGCCATTTTTGGGTTACAGACCGTGTTATTTATGATTCATAATCACTAAAGATGTTTTAGTCTATAGTTATTATAATTAAATAATCATTATGTTAGGGTACAAAAGTTTTTGTTGGTATTTAAATCCAATAAAATAAATACAAAAACAAAACAATTTCATTCATTATTTTTATTATAAAAACTAAAACCTCATTGGTGATTATATGTATACTCTTTGGTCATAAATGACACGGGTCTGTAACCAATCAATGGCGCGCTTTGTTGGATGTAAATGGCTTAAATACTTATTAATACGACTTTCTTTACATAGAATTTCCTGCAACGAGGGTTACATAAATATTGTTTTAAGAATTAATTATATTTTTAGGTAAAAATACTTTTAACCGAGCAGCTTGTTCACGTTTTAGCAGAGAATGGACGATTCCCTTTTGGTAGGTAATAGAAAACGAGTGAAACAGGTTTTTTGAGTCATTAATAACACAGGTGATCAATTCGTCAGACGAGAGTGAACATGAAACTAATGAAGATGCAATGTCCGTTGTATAAGATATATTTTTAAAAAATTACTGACTTTTCTTTTGGCTATCATATACAACATACATACAAATGCAAAACTGAGCTTACGGTATGCTGACAATATTATAATATTAACACAACGTATTAAATATGCATCAACGGGCGACAAAGAATCCAGGGCCTTCTCCTCCTGTCCTATGAAATTGAAAACAAGAAATATGTGGAAAAAGTTTTACGACTCCACTTAATAAAAACTAGTTTTAAACAACACCTAAAAGGGAAATTGTGCATTACTTACGGTTTATGAACATTATAAATACCTATAGGTATATACCAATACCAGCTATTCGAGTTAGTCTGAAGATACACATCAGATAGAGGTTAAGTCAGAGCAGGTTAGGTCGATTTAAATTGAGTTTATCTATAAATAGTACCTAAAACAAAATTACCTACTTTTCTTTTCGTTCTAGGTATTTGTCTACTTAGTTCTTTTAAGCTACGCGATGGTTTTCACTACCGTTTAGAGATTTTATTCCAAAAGGTTTTAAATATGTTATTAATATTTAACTTGATACAGCACAGAAATCTTGATGTTTTGATACCCATCAGTTATATGTAGATTGCTGCACCCATGCGAAGCAGGGGCGGTTCGTCAGTTGATTTGATGATTGTATTCTTGAAAAAAAAATATATGCTCAGTGTTAAATTCCTAATAAAATCTAAAAGCCTATTACATTATTCGGTTTGGCCGTATTTGATAGCAGCCACCTACTATAAATTAATATTATTCGATTGGCCGTATTCGGTCACAACGGCAGAGGAGGCCCGTGCCCAGCAGTGGGACAGTTTATAAACAGGGCTGATATTATTATTATTCGGCCATTCCGACCTCGCCGACGAGGCCCGTCGCGACGTCCCCATCATGACCCGAGTCCGCCGCCGCGTATGACTCAGTCCCCTAACCGACCCTTGCTCGAGCCAGCCCACGCTGAGCCTGTAGATTTAAATATGTCCCTAAATCATATTAATCCGTTCCAGCTAGTAGCCCCTCCCTCTAGTTGTCCTCCCCCCAGCGACGCCCTAAGCCGAGGTCCGTACCCCAGTAGGGGGTGCCCTTAGCGTGTGGTCGCTTAGTTAGTAGTTTTTATTTAGTTTTAAGCCTGGCTGGAGGCATTTGTAAGTCCTCACCAGATGACCGGTTAAGCAGTGACGGCTGTTAGAAGCCAACTGCGAGAGGCCCTGACAAAAAAAAAAAATATATATATATATATATTATTATTCGGTCACAACCAATTTTAATACACCACACCACAATTGTAAATAAGGCCTAATAAAAAACAATCCCAACTTATTATGGTTTTAAATTGAGATGCATGTGTAATTTTTATTTTAGAAATCGGGTTTTTAATAATTTAGTAAATATGAAGAAAAGATTATTGAAGTATATTAAAGTACCTATAATTATATCTGCCACATACATAATAAACTTAATGATAGGAGCAATTAAGACCATGACTTTTAAATCGTTACCGCTATAATTAATTACAAGACAATTTTTTATTTATTCTTAAGAATTCAAACTTAACTGATGAGTTGTGGTCTTTATTAAGATTTAATATGAAAACACATTACAAAAAGTATTTTGATATACATTAATCATTTGATATGCATCTTACCATTAACAAACAGGTGCAACAGTAGGTATATTATGTTTTTTTTAACTCTCACCTAGCATTTCTTTTGTATCGTGCATTTACAGCCTAAAGGCGTTATACAAGCTCAATCACATACAAATATTTGTTGGGTGTCGAACCCGTGCTAAAATAGATGAAACAGATCGCTCAGAAAAAGTACAACCAAGCAAAATCGAATCAACGTAAATGTGTAGATGTATAAATGTAGATTCAGTAAATAGTTATTTTAAAAAAGTAAGTACAAGTTACAATGTACAAATGATTACAAGTTACAAGTACAAATGATCTCGAACGTTTTGGATTTCGGTCATTCCAGAAAAATTGCAACACCAGAGTGATGCAATTTTTCTGGAATGACCGAAATCCTAAACGTTCGAGATCATTTATCAAAAAAATATCTAAACAGTTTAGTCTGTCGGCCATTATAGTTTCCCCAACCTTATTTTAAAGCCTTCTTTGTGCAATTGCAAATGAGTTCGCTACTAGTTCCTTAAAGCAAAGCGGATGAAGCAATAAGCTGCTAAAAGCTATTGCAAATGGAGTATCCCAGCAGTCTATAATTTATAGGTATATTATTTATATTTATACCCGAATACCAAGACAAAACAAAATATGATGCCTGTTACGGTCAAAGTCAAAACTTATACCTAGATCCATTCTAAAAATTCCTAAATAAACAGATTTAGAATCGTACTTTAGACAACACTTAGATATACAGGGTGGCAGGTTAGACAGTGGAAATATTTTAAGGGGTCATTATACTCATCATTATGTACAACTTTTACTATGGGACCAATCCTGAAATCGCGAAAAAAAATCAGCTGTTTTATACATTTATGTTCAAATAACTCAACAAAATGTACGGAACAGCAATTTTTTTTTTCGCGATTTCAGGGTTTGTCCCATAGTAAAAGTTGTTCATAATGATGAGTACAATGACCCATTAAAATATTTCCGCTGTCTAACCTGCCACCCTGTATAATGATTAATGATACACTTGTATAAAAAGACGTTCAATGAAACTTAATAAAAGAAGGGTTCCGTATACATTAACCGTGAGAATTAAAATGTGGAACACAAAAAACATGTAAACAAGGGATAATTATCGTTTTCTTACTAATCTCTGTAGAAGAATATAGAGTTGTCGGTCATTTTCTCAAAGGTTATTAAAATCAGCAGTGACGGACTTGTATAAAACTAGTTAGCAATGAATCAGCTATGATCAGATAAATAGTTTTTATAGGTACTACATGTTTTTATTGTTGCTATGCTAGTTTTGATTCTTACTAATTAATATCATGAAACAAATAATACTCCATTATTTGTTTTATGATAACTAAAATTTGAAACAATAGGGATGGCCGGTATTAGGTACTTTTGAAATTCGCTACTGTTAATTCAATTTTATCTCGTTTAATGCTACGCATCAATATTGACAAAAGTATGTTGGTATGTATGAGAATGTTGGATTTAACCCCTTTTTTTCTGTTCTGTGGATTTAACTAATCTCGGTTGGTGACATTTTAAATGTCAATCAAATGGCTTGTATTAAAACGCTTACCAAAATATACCTGTTAAATCTCCGCCTGAACGGATAAATGCTCACCAAATTGCCTTGACAAAATATATTTTAACTGTAACCGTTGTGTAACCGTTTTATCTATTATTTCATGCTAAGTATAAAAATTAACACAATTGAAAAATTCAATTTCTAACCAAATAATAGATAATATTATAATTTTCAAATAGTTATTACCATTATTGTGTGTTAGTATTCTATTTTATGACAGCGCGCATATTTTGATGAAATTAAAACGATTTTTCTGATTCACGAATGTTTATTTTGGAACTACTTAAATTGTTATTTTATGGGGGCCTTATTTTGGTGGCAAGTTAATTTATTTCAAGTGCATTTATTTTGATTGGCACTGAGTGTTACGGTTTAATATTTATTTTGGTAAGAGTTTAAATTGTAGTTCCTATCTCAGTCAAATTTAATTAAAAATAATATTTTTTTACATTAAAATTAATTAAGGAAAGCTTTTGTTGAATGTTTTGTTTATTGTATTCCAAACCGACTTGGTCAATATAAACTGTCATTAACAATTAGTTTTGTTGACCAACCAAACTAACCCAATCAAAAATTAAGTTTGTGACATTAATCTGGATTCAATCAAGACATTCACATACTAGTAATGAATCGATATGTAGATATTAAATAACAATAAATCATTCGAGATCGTTAATAATAATTATCAATCACTTAAGCAGACGTTTTTGGATTTGTACATTTGTAGAGTTTAAATTGTAGTTCCTATCTCAGTCAAATTTAATTAAAAATAATATTTTTTTACATTAAAATTAACTAAGGAAAGCTTTTGTTGAATGTTTTGTTTATTGTATTCCAAACCGACTTGGTCAATATAAACTGTCATTAACAATTAGTTTTGTTGATCAACCAAACTAACCCAATCAAAAATTAAGTTTGTGACATTAATCTGGATTCAATCAAGACATTCACATACTAGTAATGAATCGATATGTAGATATTAAATAACAATAAATCATTCGAGATCGTTAATAATATCAATCACTTAAGCAGACGTTTTTGGATTTGTACATTTGCATCAGCATTTCAGCCTGGAATTACCCACAATCCTTTTTTTTGCCAGCGTGACGTAAATTGTGCATACATTTATACGTTACATGGACGTAATGTATGATTTTTTTTTCTATAATACAGTTTTTAAATTTTATTTTCCACGGTCTAAGTAGCGTCTCTTTATTTCTGTATCCTAGGCATAATAAAAAACGGTTTAAATAATAAAGTGCAATTTACATTTCGAATGAGATTTTTTAACCCGTCAACGACTTTTATTAATTAATAAAATGTAAAGGCCATTGCTAATTAATTTGTAAGATAAAAACTGTAATAAAAAGTCAAAACCTTCTGTCTTTGTTCTTATCCTCTCAAGCGTACAATGATTTTGATTTTATGCAATGTTATGCACTGCTTCTCAAATTCATGTTTTTATGTGATACCCTTGTTGATATAGGATGTTGGGTTTAAAAGGAAAACAAATTAAGAAATTGTATTATTGCTATAAACATGTTCTTGGTACTAATATAAAAAGTACCCACCTAATAAACATTAAAATTTGTAAATAAGCAAAACTTAGGCCCGTATACCAGAACGATACTCGAGCACCGATCTCTGCTTGAGCATAGATTTCAACCAATCAAATGGCTTTAAATCTATGCTCAAGCAGAGATCTGTGCTCGAGCATGGTTCTGTAATACGTTTTGCTTATTTACAAATGTTTATTAGGTGGGTACTTTTTATATTAGTACCAAGAACATGTTTGTTTTTTTTTGGCATACGTATTTTTACTACTTCCACAACCGTTAGGAAAACACGGCAGGTATGGTGTAGTGCTAACCATTACAAAACTGACTGCACGGTACATAAAGAAGAAATAAAAACATAAATTGTTAACTAGCAACAAAAGACTAAATATCCCGTTTTCATCAAACATAAACGAGCGGCCATGCCAGCATTAACTTTTATATTTAAAAGTTCATCTCTTTAAGTCTTAATTACGCATAAAGAATTCAAACTTGGCAAACAAACTTCAATTATAAGGTTGAAACTTTGTTTGAATATTTTACGCAGTTTCGGCACGAAAGTACCTCGTAACATCATCGTTATTTCAATAATAGATACTTCTGAAAGGTGAATAAAAATTAAATAAAATTTGACTATCTTTTGTCCAAGATAATGGCGAAACAGCTGAATTTCAGTCACTTCATCACTTCTACTGTAGATAAAGATACTGATTTTGACGTTACCTGAGTTGGAAAAAAACAGTTTTGGCAATCGTAGAACCGTAAATTAGCGCAGCGGAAACCAATAAAATAATTTATGCGTAGAACAAATCTTCACTAAAAATATATAAAATATTTAAAAAAAAACTAATAAAATTAATTAGTCGAATTTAGTCATCGATCTAGTTTTGTCAATAATTTATTGTCTATGGAGGGTGCGTTTAGTTTGAGTCTGTAACAATCTTTGGGTACTTGCACTACCACAATAGCTGATATACCTTTCCGGAACAACTACTAACGCCATGAACAAATTAGTTTCGTGCTACAATTCATAACACAGAAGCAACAAATTTTGCCGCTGCACCAATAGTGCCGTGAAATACCCTTCTTATCTTCTTCGCTTCGCTCTTGACAAAGCGGTCGTGGTCACGATGAATTAGGTCCAATTGCTGGTGTACTGGTTGCTCGCCTCACGATCTCTGTCCATCTAGTTTTGGTTGACGACAGTCTGGTCATTCATTTACGAGGCCTCCTACCGCGGATCTAATTCGATCGGTCCACCTCATTGGTGACCTGAGCGTAGCCTATTACCAACTCTCTACTCTGCCCTGTACAATTAGACGCTCTATAGAGTCATTATTCCGCCTCGAGACATGACCATAAAACTTTAGTACAGTACAGTCACAGTGAAATATCCAATTATCCCATATTAATGACTACAAAAAACATTTTCTTTCAGATCTGAACTTGAGAAGCGTAATTTCGTCCTAGCGTTTCATTGCAACCTCACAATCAAGGGTACTTACGATGCCGTCGGAAGAATCCTTCTATTCCCTATTGACGGCGCGGGCGACGCCAAAGTAAAGCTAAGTAAGCTACACTGCCATTAATAATTCAACAGTTTGTGATGTCTACAGTTTCCTCCTTTATCTTCCTTTTAAGTTTGGCAGCTTTGCATTTACAAATTCATTCGCGTTCCATTGCAGTTTACGAAGCGAGATTAAGAAATTATTATGTAAACGATTGTTTGTATAAACATGAAAGGAGGACCAACATTTTCATGTTATGCATTTTTAAGAGTCTTTTGAGATAGCATGGGTAAAAGTTTGGTTATCCCAAAGGCTATGAAACTTTTTCACGTAAACCCAAAATTACATTTATTTTTCGTTATGAAACTTCTTGGTATTTTTATTTTTAACCAGAACCAATATTAATCACTACTAACTAAAAGAATTCTCATTTTCAATAATTTAATGAATCATTCATCAAATAAAAGGTACTTATTTCTAAAATAATTTATACTTTAATTCTGCATTTTTGTTACAGCCAATCTCAGAATGAAGGTTGATATAAAAACAAAGTACGTAAAAGACAATAAAGGCGTCAATCATTTTGGTTTGAAAAGTTACAAGTACTCTTTTGACTATGGAGATCGAGTCGCATTTGAACTTGGCAGCCTCTTCAAAGAAAGCAAGGAACTTAGTAAGTATAAAAATATGATTAAAGATAATAAGTTGTATTTTGCTAACCAATGATATCCACGTGATAAAGAAGAAGATTATGAGAAAAAAAATAGGAAAATAGAAGATATTCTACTATTGAACGCAAACATAAAAAAATAATAATTGAAAAAGGAACGAAATTTATTGGTTAAATTGACACCAAATTACTTCAGCCAATTACTAAAACTCCTCAATTATAGGAAACAGCTTCGTCCTCATTTAATTTGCCTGCCAATGAGCCACAATAGCAATTATTTTACTTAATTGTCCCCAACGCTATTTCCTCCAAGGAAATCCTGTCCCGATCAAGATGTGCATATCCGTTAACGCATCGATGTGTAATAACAACTATTGACCTACTTGGAAATAGCAAATTCTTAAAAAGATAGTATCTGCCATGATAATGATCGCCTTATCAAGGTTGAATACTGCAAATTTCCTTGAGATTGTTGTAATCAAATAATAAATCGTGTTCTTGTTTCACCTTGTTTTCAAAAATCACCAACAAATTATATAATTTTTAATTATTTCAGGTAAAGCTGTCTTGGACTTTCTTAATGAAAATTGGAAACTTGTAGCCGAGGAGTTTGGGAAACCCATCGTAGACTACGCAGTAGAACTAGCAATAAAAACTATAGAAAAATTCTTCGTAGCGGTACCTTACGAAGAACTGTTAAATGTTCCAATTCCTAAATTTTAATATTATCTACCAATAAAGAGTATTATAAATGTAACTACATTATAAGAAAATTACAATATAATTTGTTCTAAGGTTGTCATTTAGTTTTTATTGTACCCTACCCATTGTTTACATCTTAATGAAATTGTTTGTTCACCCAAAATTGAGCTGTAATATACCGCGTAACAAGAGATTTGTTACAAGTAACATTCATTTTGGAAATATCTATATTCATTTGTCTTAGTTAGACGTGGAAGACAGTCCCGCCTTTCCCGCGTTTTCGTCATCTTGACAAGGTCCTTTCCTATTACTGGTGGCGTCAGTTTCTACATGACATTTATTTCTTATGATCAGTTAATGGCGTTGGACAATAGTGTCGTTTCTGGAACGCTATATATTATTTAGTTTTTAGATCACTAAACTGTTTTATAGTGATGATGAGTCATTAATTATAGCTAGGGCTATGATATGCTATGAAAAAAATCTGGTGATGTTACTACTATCACGAATTTTTTATCATGATATATTTATCTAATGAAGCAACTCGTCAACATTAAATAACAAACATAACTTGTAAGTTAAGTTTCAGGTTATGGTTTCAGTTAGTGGAATTTTCGGTCTTATAAAGTTAAGAAATTATAAAAAAAAAACTTGAAAGTATCATGTAGATAGTTTTTCTGTTTTGTTATTTGGTTTAAAATGTCATAAGACAATTTCTGAAAATTAAAATATTTTTCATCCCACCATCACGGAGAGTATTTTTGCTCTTCGATATATGAGTGCAAAAGCCGTTTTTATCCACTAGAGGTTAAAGTAAATTCTCTTCAATATCTGAGTGCAAAAGCCGTTTTTATTCTCTAGAGGATAAAGTAAATTGAATTTGGAACATTGTGTGCACGAAGTTTGTGAATTCAAAACATCATTAAACCTATTTACTTCTACCTCCATGGTGCCGAATTTATAATATAACCCTCGCTGAGGTGCGAAGTTACGTGTTGCACTCGAGTGCAAAGATTTTTCACCTCGTGCTCTTTTGATTCCGTCGCTAACGCTCAGGATTCTATTTTTTGAATCACTCGTTGCGCTCGTGATTCAATTTTAGAATCGTTAGCTTGCTCGGTCATCAAAATTGAGCACGCGGTTAAAAAGCAACTTTGCACTCTTGTATAACAAATAACTATTAAAATATTATTAAATTAGAAGAGTATACAGTTCTAAAATTAATGTTGAAATAAATATTAATACAAGTAGGTAATGCGGAAGAATTTGGAGATAATATCTTTGACGTAACATGGTCAATTTTATTAATAAACTGTGTTTTGCGTTGTACGTGAACTACTTTTGATACTTACCGATGGGTCTTCCAGACTAGTTATTTATAAAGGCTTGGGTCATAGTATATTTTTTTATGAAAATTATTTAGGAACGTTTTATAGAGTTTTGTTACTGCATTACTTCGTTCATTATAAACACAGTTTTATCACAAAATTTCGAAAGCAATAATATTTTTTTGATAACCGCGACCATTTTTGAAAAAATATTGCCAAAGTGCTAAACAAATACAAAAAGATATTACGAAATAAATGATCACTGTGAAATTGCAGAAAATCGCGATTTTCCACGCATCTAATGGTGAATGAAGGAATTTTATCAATATTGATCTTATAATTCATTATGTATGATATAAACGTGATTTTTATAGTTCTGCTTTAATATTATTATTTACATTAATTTACAAATGTACAAGGTCTCGACTTTAGTAGTAGTAGGTTATCGTAACCTACACTATCATTATTTTTACCTCAATCAATCGAACCAGTATCGAATACCAAATACTTTCCTTCAACACGTCCCTCGTTTCACCTGACACCCAATTTATCCCTCTCTGTGAGGGGAAGCCTGAGTCCCAGTAGTGGGAACAATTTAATATAGGCATTAGGCTGATTTTGTTTTACTTATCCTATTAATATTATAAACGTGAATGTTTGGGAGGATGTATGGATGTTTATTACTCTTTCACGCAAAAACTACTGAACGGATTTTGATGAAACTTTACAGTTATATAGCTTATACATGAAATTAACACATAGGCTACCTTTATACCTTTTATCCCGAAAAACGCGGACAAAGCTCCAGGTGGAAGTTAGTGATGGTATGCTTCCAATTAGCTAAGAGCCCCTCGCTCGTGGCTAATATTATCAGCCACGCTGAACTATCGATCTATGAGGTTACCGCGTCATTCCACAGGGTTACACAAACACATCAAGACCCCTCCATGCTTCTGTAAGTTGTGGTTCTCGGAAGAAAATAAAGTTTGGTGCAATTTTAAACGTTGTTTTATTTTTCCCAGCAAAAGTCCTTCGTTCGATTCTTCGATCAATAGGAATATACGAGTAATACTAAATCTCGGGCTCCATTTTAAATAGAAATTTTATTGGCCGTTTCTAATAATGGATCTACCGGCTTCTTCCCCTAATAGAGATAGATTTTTGACATACTCGTAAGCTCTATAAAAGTAATGTCAAAAATCAATCTGTAGTAAGGTAAAAAGCCGATAGATCGGGTATTGGGAACGGTCATAAGATGGCAGGAATAGAGATCGAAAACGTTGTATACCAATACAACAATTTTTTTGCTTAAATTCCGAACTGTTGACAATTTTCGCTTTTGTGCCTTGAACCTTGCAATGTTGTGGTTCCATTATGATAATTTATTTAATCCGCTTCTGTTATTTTTAGATCTCAATAGTTTAATATCTACTGGTTGTGCCCGCGACTTCGAGCGCGCTTGGATAAGTACTTTTTTGGTCATGATTGTCCGCTAGATGGCAGTAATATGCTTTACAAATATTTATAGTCATATCTTCTGAATCCTGCAAGATATTTAAATAGAACATACACAAAAATATATTTAAAATTCATTTTAAAATCCTTAAAATTTTCATTGTAATCTGTTAAGCCGTTTCGGAGCCTATTTGAGAAGACAAACTTTCGGACAGCTGCTAGAGAGACTAATAGATAACATCTTATAGGTAGCAGTTTTCACTTTTTTGGCATTTCTTTGGAAATCACAGACAGTCACTTCAATTTGATTTATTAGTAGGTTATATCTGTATGCAGTACTAGGATAATAAATAACAAGAAAAAAAATCATTCATATTTCTAACTGTTAAGTAAAAGATGTCAAGGCTGTTAAAGCTGTTGAACTGTTGAGACAAAAATGTATAATTAATTAATTTAGGCTTTACTAAATGTCCTTTGGCGATAAAAATTTCTTCATCTAAAATAATCTCTATGTCTGTTTCCGATGCTTTTTGAGATAAACATAACAATATATTATGTAAAATAATGCTAATAAATACGATTTGTATCTATTTTTAGTGTCTCTATATTAACATGTTTTTGTAACAAAAGTATTTGCGTATTTTCTTTTATTTTTTCCTAACAAATGGTTAAAAACAATCACGATTACACCAGCTTTCAAATGATTTCAAAAAACTGCATTGAAATCGGTCCATCGGATTGGGAACTACGATACCACGGATAGAATACCGAGCTTTTTAAAAGCGTCGGGGGTTAAAAAATTAGTCGCGTAGATGTTTTAGAAGTCGCATTATGATTTCATATTATAAGGAACGATCGCTGAGAAGGCTAGGCTGATACTTTGATCAGACTTACAAGTTTACGTTCATTTTATGACACCATAAAGTGAGTGCAAGCCGGTTGATCTAATAAAGAGACTAATAACATGCAAGTAGACTTGCGCCATTTCCATTACTGGAAGACCCTACACGGCTACACCCTGCAAATCCTGAATCAGCCTTGTTAACGATGGTTACAAAAATACTGCTATCTCTTGAAGTATATCGATTTTCTCTTCTATAAAGCTCGAATTCCGTTGTACTAGACAAGTACTAAAGTTTTAAACGCTCGTAAAACCGTATTTTATAAGACAACTTAGTTAATTTACCCCTGTTCATAACTCACGGCTGTCAGCGAACAGATTTTTGCCGTGTTCAGACTTTATTAACGCTGTAAAAAGTATTACAGGTATGCAAATATTTTAATTAGCGTGGCACAAATTAAAATAATGCAGTTCTGTAAGTGTTTCTTTTGATTTACGCCTTTTTTATTAAGTTTTATTTTATGAACTGCTGTCGTGAATTTTTGGTAGCTGAGTCACTACAATTCGGATTCGTGATTTTTAATAACTTTAGGTAGTAAGAAGATATTGAAGCAACGAATCAGCATCTTCATAATCTATCACGCCTCTATTCTCCGAAGGGTTGGCAGAAATGTATAATTTAGTACACCCACATTTTGCCAATTATGTTTTAATCCCGTGTCACAGGGAGAGAGCCTATTGCCATGAACCGGGCACAAATCCATTCTCCGGAATACTACTGAGAATTTTCTAATAAAAAATCCTATAACATTGCCCGACCCGGGAATAAAACCCAGAACCTCACACTCAGCAATCACGTTTGCAGCCACTAGACCGAGGCAGTCCTAGTCTTTGAAGATATTGTATAAAAATAATTTCTTCTAGTCAGTAACTTGTATTAAACTATAGAGACCTAGGAACGTATTAAGTTATTTCTGAACGGTGCTTTTTATCCTATAAATTTCCTCCAGTTCCAGTGCGAGTGTGAGTGGAGACCTCACTGAACTGAAGGAAAATGAGAATATGATTACGAAAAAAGTTTTGAGTATGAATGTGAATATAAAAATAAATGTGGCTACGAACTACAATAGGAAAATGACACTAATGGTAACGTGCCAAGTCTCGACAGACTTGCGCGGATTGGCTCTACAGATTGGGCGTCAAATTGGGTCGTTCTTAACTCCTCCATTGTTTAGACTTTAGTGCGAAACATAAATAAATAGCCAAGAATGGAGTGACTACCTAGGTGCTGAGATGACGGCTATTAATAGAAATGTATGGAAGAAAAAGACATATTGCACCGACCCCTAATAAATTGGAATAAGAGCAGGAGCAATATGACTCTCGCACTGAAGCAATAATGACTCGACTGAACACGTCATGTAATGGTCCTTATACCGAACTTATGACTCGACTGAACACAATAATGACTCGACTGAACACGTCATGTAATGGTCCTTATACCGAACTTATGATCCTGTATGAGTTTCCACGAAAGCCTTATCTACTCATACGGTTGTGATAAAAAGCCCGCTCCTCCTTGCTTTTCTAACACCGTTGCTCCAGAACTTTGGAAGAAAAATAAGTAGTCCAAAGAAGCAACTCCACATCTACAACATAGTCACAAACTCACGAGTTACAACTCTTAATTAAATGCTCGAACAACCCACAAGAGATAACCAAGTGCAGTGAATTCTATTCTGGGTAACAATGCTGTGGAACCCCTGCACGCGGAACAAGTCGCAACTTGTCCGCAAGTTAACAACTTGTTGTGGGAAGTTCAAGTGAAGTGGATTGTCCCGACTGACCAAACATTATTTTATTGTTGGGACAACTTTGCTTTTACTGTATTACTGAGGGATCTGATTAGTGGTAAATTGATTATGACATTAAATAAAAATATAGAGGTAACTGAGTTTAATATTTTAGGAAAACACTACTGGGTGTTCTCCAGCACTTTCATAAAAATGTTTCGCCGAAGTCAAGTAAGCTGGTGTTTATTTTTTTTTTATTAATTATAGGCTCGCGTTTGACCGCCATCTCGCCTGATGTTAAGTGATGATGCGGTCTACGATGGAGCACGTGATTATTATTATTATTGTCATTGATTCTAAAATAAAAGGAAAACATCCTTATGCTATACATACAGATAACTTAACAAGTTATTGCCTTTAACTTTTCGCTTGAATTCACGTGAAAACCAATATTATTTGTTGTTTACTTAATAATTATAATAATCCTTTCCTGTCTATTTGTCTAACTTTACACAAATTGCAAACCGAAATTCCATACTAAACGTCTCTAAATCCTAGTACAGTGGCCTAATATTCAAATGAAGTAAATATTCATTGTACTAACGCACGTCAATTGGCGTCCGCATTCAATCCAATCAAACATGAACGTTAATCACCGTTGATTTGTATCAAATTGATGCCAGTACTGACAGCTCTACTCCACTATTGTTAGCAAAATTGCCTGTTAATTTGGTGATTTCAATACGTTTCTAGTTGTTTAAATGGTTCTCGGAAATCGTAACAGAAGAGATTGTATGAAACCATCTATTTTTAATTCAAAAAAGTCACCTTTTACGTATAATGTAGAAGGTACTTGTACAATATTAAACATTAGGTACCTCTTGAAATTGTACTCTATTTTTGTATTACATTTGGTAAGTTTAAGGAACCCTGTAAGTTTTTTATGAAAATAAATGTCTTCAACCAGATTCTTCTTCATGTTTCGTGACGCACGAGTTTTACAATAATAGCTCATCCTTATAAAGTACACATACATATTAATCAGCCTTTAATATTCCCACAGCTGGGACTATGCCTCCTATCAGTGAGAGAGTATGGGCCGTAATTTACCGCGAGGACTTAGTCCGGTAAATAAATGTCATTTTAAAAAGATAAATCTATCATCAAGACAAAATATAGCGGGACTCGTCGTAATGCGTACTAATAGCTAATAGCTATAGCTATAATGACCACTTCCCAGCTCCATCATGACACCCTGGGCATCATCTAGGTCTACATTACTTGTCAAAACAAATCCAACGAGCCCAAACACGACGGAGTTATGTTGAGAAGTTGAGGAGTTCCCATGGCCATCCCGGCTTCATCATGAGACCACCTCCATGGTACCATATTATAGCATTGTCACCGTGGTTACATAGAAATGTGTTCCAAATTTCAGCTCAATCGATTGGAACGAACTGGTCTAAAATTCTGTTGCAAGATTTGGCCTAAACAGGGCAAGTTAAATAAAAGCTTGTAGGTATGGTCCATTTCAATAGAACTTGTAAACTATGTAAACAAACTTTTTATACAAATTCATCAAATTTTGTCATATCACAGTTGGCCATACTAACATTGTTTACAAAGTTAACAAATTCAATTGAAATGGACCCTAATAATATTCTGTGATCAACATTATTTAACCCTGTCTGAATATGATTAGCTTTTAGTAAGTTTACTGCTACTGTCTACTGCTTACTGCTTAGCTTGGTAAACTTTATAGTATCAGTGGCAAAGGGTGAGGGGAACCTGGTATAATAAAATACTAAAAAATATAAAAATACCGCTCTAATTATGTCATACCTATCATTTATTTACTGTATTTATGTATTTTGAATAGGCAAATAGGTATGACCTAAGTAAAACGGAATTATAAATATAATTTTGTTACAATTTTATTGTACCGGCTTCCCCTCCACCCTTCACCACTGGTAAGTAGGTAGGTGTGTTGTCTAATAGTGTTAAAACTTTCGTACACAGACACGTTCTAGGCGATTGGATTATACTTGGATTTATTGTTTAGATCAACAGAAACACCGAACATTTTCATTGATAGCACTATAGATTTTTACTATAGACTTTTATTACTTCTATGCACTATAGATTACACTATAGCATATAGATTACAGTATAGATATAGATAGCACTATAGATCTTTATTACTTCTATGCATAATGGTGGCAGGTAGGTACATAAGGCTATCTATATTGCCCTATGGTATCCCGATTCCCGATTGTTAACAAATGATCATGCAGTTGATATAACCAAAAATAACTATTACAGTATTTTTACCAACTTAAAATAAGAGCAGGTTATCAATTCGCCTATAATTATGTTACGCAATATTTCTGTAAAGTCTGAACCGATTTTGATATTTATTTAAGGGTTCGGTACTCAAACTAGAAACCCTTGTAGTTTCACCATGTCCATCTGTCTGACACAGCTGTTTTAATGATAGAATTAATGCTATAAAGCTGAAATGTGATATGTTTATACGTCATTAAAAATAATGGAGTCTAGATCTGTGCCCGGTTAATGGCAATAGGCTCGCCCCCTATTATTAGTTACATAGGATTAAACATAACTGGCAAAACATGGGTGTACTGCACTATATACCTAGTACACCTCTGCCTTCGGGGAATACTTAAAGGCGTGATGTTATGTACAAAGTAATGCATAAAATTGAAAATATTTTCCTCATCACATATTACACTATTCCCAAATTAATAATGCGCATGCAGATCTTCGCTAATTGTCGTATTCCCGGAAACAAGAAAGTATTTAGAAAAAAAAGTATATAGAGTGGTTAAGTGCATTTTCTTCATGCATAATTTAGGGCTCTTACGATTCAATGATTCGGTGTTTCCGACAATTAGCGAAGATCTGTATGCGCATTAATTTGGGAATACTGCACTCACTTTTGCCCGCGGCTACGCTCGCTTACAAAAGGTACCCTATACCCTATGTCTTTTTCTGTACCTCTGACAACGTAAGTAATACAAAATTTGTATGTATGCAAAATTTCATGACGATCGGTTTATCGGTTTAGGTGTAACAAACAAACAAACAAACTGACAGACAGAATTACATTTGCATTTATAATATTAGTTAGGAAATTAGGATTATCACTCTATTTATGTAATTTACAAAGATTCAATTAAAATGCAAATAACGTTTATAATATTCTCATTACAGCATTATGAATAATTGTTTAGGCAATGATAGTCATCATAATTACTATTACTTATCTAAAAATAAATTTCAGGGTTGGTCAAACGACCAAATCCTTTATTTTAATTTTTCTGAAAGCGATGCAATCCTTACTAATATTATAAATGTGAAAGTAACTCTGTCTGTCTGTCTGTCTGTCTGTGTGTTACTCAATCACGCCTAAACTACTGAACCGATTCAAATGAAATTTGGTACAGAAATAGTCTAGAGCCTGAGAAAGGACATAGGCTACTTTTTAATGCGAAAAAAGGGCTGTAAAGGGTTGAAATAGGAGATGAAAGTTTGTATGGAAATTACGTAATTTTTAAAGCTAGAAGCTTGAAACTTATTTTTGAGGTTTGGGGTGTAGGGTGGGTGTAGGGTAGGTGTAGGGTAAGTGTAGGGTAGGTGTACTAAACTTTACTCGTGCGAAGCCCGGGCGGGTCAGCTAGTATTTTTCAATAAATTGACAAAGAACGGCATAAAATATAACTAATTGAAGAATTCAAGAACTATTTTCGCCTGTTTAACTCAAATTCGTGAAGAGATAGGTAGTTAAAAGAGTGTTACTGTGAATGAAAATAATACAATTTGGACGAGGTCGACCGCGCTCCGACAGTTCACAACCCTGTTACAACTTCATTTTACACTCAAATTTGATTTAAGTAACCCCCAGTGGAAATACTTCAACGAAAATAAATTTAATTACCTATGATGTTGAGCTTTTTATTTTATCCAAGGTATTGTTGGACTTTTCGACCTGTACCTACTTTATCCGCCACGCACTCAGAACCATCAAATAGGCTCATAATTGCGTTACACGCTGGCGCTGGTGATCTCACCCCCGTATTCACAAAAATTACCTTCTATGAGGTCTCGAACGCACAGTGTAGAGGAAACTCATACGAATATAAACCTTAACTTAAATACATTATAGTGGCTTTCATTCTGACAATTCAACAACATCCATGGAACGCCATGGATGTTGTTGAATTGTCAGAATGAAAGCGTATCGTGGACACGGATTTAAAAACAGCCCAATAATGTTGTTGAATTATCAAAATAAAAGCAACTGTGATTGCGAGTGTGTTACACAAATAAGGTCATAGCTCATTGAGCCACCCTACACTCGACCAGCACCGCCTCGCCTCGATTGGTTAGTATTCTTTGTGTGGAGTAGGTACTATGGGTAATATGGGTATACGCTCACTACGCTAATTAAATACCTACCTTACCTATGCACTGACGTTATTACATCATTAAAAATAAAACTCATCTAGCTAAAATAAATTATAATTTAACTTAACTTGATGAGTTTATTTTATTTTATTGGATAACTAGCTTTTGCTCGCGACTTCGTCCGCGTTTCCGTCGTTTTTCGGAAAAAAGTAGCGTATGTCCTTCCTCACGGTTCAATGGTTTTGATGTAACAGACAGATTAACTTTCGTATTTTAGTAGGGAAATATAATATGTCAATCCACAATACTGTTGAAAAATATCGCACTATGGAACCGCAGAATATTATTAATAGCTGTGCCCGCGACTCCATCAGAGTGTAACTCCTTGTTACACGTGTTATTGGGAGTCAACCATAAAATATAGAAATATTCTGTTGTGGGGTATTAGGGTTCCGTACCAAAATGGTAAAAAAGGAACCCTTATGGTGCGACTTCGTCTGTCTGTCTGTCTGTCTGTCTGTCACACCTGGTTATTTCAGCAACTACTAATGCCATCGACTTGAAATTTGGAACAGTTATAAAGAATGCTTGTCCAACTTTATTGCAAATGAAAAAGTAAAAAAATATTTTTATTTTCATTGCAAAGGGGGGTCCAAAATTTCAAAGTGAGGTTACTAGATCAAGTGACATATCATATGAAAGGGCTTGATTTGCACATTTCAAAATATGTATAACATACAGATAGACAGACAGACAGACAGACAGACAGACAGACAGACAGACAGACAGACAGACAGACAGACAGACAAAAATTTTACTGATTGCATTTTTGGCATCAGTATCGATCACTAATCACCCCCTGATAGTTATTTTGAAAATATATTTCATGTACAGAATTGACCTCTCTACAGATTTATTTTAAGTATAGAAGATTATTATGTCTATGAATTTTAATAACTGTTTTAATTTATTTTGATGTTTTTTATGTCCAACAGATGAAAAAACAAGGAAACAATTAGCTAAAACCATAAAATAATAAGTAGGTAGACACATTAATAACAGTTCCGAAGTATTATTTATAACATAACACTACATGAATTGTATTCATCGGAGCACAATAATTCGTATGTTATGTTTAAGTTCCAAAGTCAAAGTCAAGTCAAAGTCAAAACATTTATTTCAATTAGACCATTTACAGGCACTTTTGAATAGTCAAGCAATAGTTGTCAGTCAGTTTGTCCGTTAGTTGAAGCTAGTTGTCCGTTCCAAAACGTAGATTCCTATGGAGAAGAACGGACAAGAAACTCCATGGTTACTCTTTTTCAACTAATTCAACTATACAATTTCTTTGTTTACATTTATGCCCTAATATGTGAGAACAATGTGAGATATTTTAAAAATCCCTTAGGATAAAAAATAAAATCAAAGGTAGGTACTAAAATAAAATAAAAATCATTTAAACCTGTAAAATGTCAAAATATTGCTTGAGCAGTCAAGAGATGACCAGTATCGACTGACAGCGCCCGTTCACGGACATGACGCGTGCATCAGCACCGTTTAACTCAAACATTTTGGAGGGAATCGAACGATCCAATACACACGCCACCATCAGCGGTACATTAAAGCGAGCATGACATGCTCTCAACTGTCATACTACAATCAGCTTAAAACATTGTAAATATCTACATGGTACTCACATTCACAAATCTCAAAGAAATTTACTTAAATATACAAAAATAATGTTATTTATAACTATACAAGAGAAACCAGCTTACTTATTAGAAACGAACAATTAATTCATGACAATCTCTGGACTGATTACCTATAAATGTCAGAAGAATAATAAAATTTACAAAGTCATAAAGGGGAACTTCAAGAGCAGTTATTAACTCCGATTATATGAGTCTAAGTGGTTGTGGAGCAGGACCAGCATTAAGCCAAGCATCATCAGAGCACTAAGGTTCGTATTACAGAACCTAACTCAAGATTCAAGCATTGCTTAAAACTAGTTTCAACCAATCAAATAGCTTTAAATATAAACTCAAGGCAAGATCTGCGCTTGAGTATCGTTCTGTAATACTAGCCTAGGTCTCTAGGTTGCTACTAGAACTTCGCTTACTATATAGTAGTCTCGTTTGTAAATTATGTTCAGATACATTATTCTTAGAGCCAATACAAAACATATTTAGCCCTGGTCCAATAATTGTACAGCGAAAACGTAATAAGAGCACTTGGAATGTGAAACATTTTGAAAATAAATTCAAAAGTTCACCTGAAATTCGTAACCAAAGAAAACACTTTTAGCTGAAGCAAGTTGGCCCAACTTGTCCGAGTTAATTTCGCCGTGTAAAGTTTGGACTTATACCACGACCCGTTTGTTGGAAAATTTATGCTTTGGTCCCGAATTTTCACCTTATTTTTAACTTTGTTGGAGACCCAGAAAACGACTGCCTGCGTATATGGCTTTCTGACCTCAAGTGATCAATCATTAATTCCAATTTACGAACGTACTTTTGAAAGTCAAGAATATTATATTTTAAAAAGTCTTGACAAGGGAAGACAAAGCAATCCAATGTTTAGTTAGGGTACGAAAAATCTCGTATAGGTACAGTAGGTACTTTTTTTTCACGAAATTCACAAAGTTATTTTTATGAGGCAACCCTGGCGAAGTTTTGTGGCTATATTACGCTACTTAGGGCCAGTTAAATCGCATTACAGTAATGTGTCTGCAAACAGCAATTTTATTTCATACAGACTCACCCGGTTCCTTACTATAGAAAAGATATACCTACCTACTATAAAATTTCACAAATACGCCTTACTTATAAACGCTTCTTAATTTAACCACTGATTAATGTATACAGATATCCTTTTCATTTTTATGACAATGAATAGAGATGACAATTGACAATTTGACATAATAGCTGTTTAATTTAATCATCATTTATAGTAAAGAGGACATAGCGCAATACATCATGTGCATACAATAATTGATGGTATCGGGCGCCTCAGTAACTCTATGTAACATCAGGCTCTATGCTCAAATAACGATATCAAAGTAGAAAGCAGTATAAATAGATGCCCATACAAACACCGGGTTCTATTCAAACAGCGATACTCCATACAAGGGACATCAATCAAACGAAAGCAAATAAGACGTAGAGATAGTTCTTTGAATTTTGAATGACAGAAATCTTTGATGGATATTCGTTCATACTGATCGTCAATATTTCCAAGCTTGTCGCTATACTCAGAGATCGATGCTTTGGAAAAATTTGCTTATATATTAATTCTGTAGGTTATACAGCGTGACTCGTAAAACCATTGTTCAGCCGTTAATTCCATATTCTGTTGTGTATTGTTGATCATTGTATGAGATCCCCAACACTGTTTATTAAATTTTTTTAATGTTTTCGACATGTCAAAGTTTTTTTCATATTTTTGATGGAGTCAACCCTGAAATTGATTGACCTCTGTTGAACTTCATCGATAAAGGGATAAATGCGACAGATAGGACACTTAACACATAATGGTAAAAAGCCTATCATTTTCTTGCATCAGAGAGGCAAGTTGTATTTTTATTTCAAGATTGAATTAGGTCTTGAATACCGGTACGGTATGCGACATACCTACGCAGAGCAAAAGTAGATGTACCTACATACATTTGCATAAAACTGTTAGTTAAAACCAGACAACTAGGTTTTTATAAAAATACAAGTTAAAAAAAAACCTTTTAGCTCGCTATGTAATGTAATTCCCTTTGTTTATTAGAAATCCACCCTTAAAAGTACAAATAAAATAATACAAATCGAACGACCTAACTGTTTCATTACTCTTTGGTGAAATACATTTTCAACAGAATTGATTGCAGTTGGAATCATCTGATTGGTAAAAATGCAACCAATGTCGAACGTATTACTACACTAACTACACGCCCTAATTATTTCCGGCTTTCTTATTGGATATGACAAATCCGAAAGATTTTTTTAAGCTGAAATTATTTTGAATGTTATTTTATCATTAAAATAAGATTCAAAGTCTTTCAACTTACAAAAACCCTTTGCTAAGCCGCCTCTGCTAATGTTGCGGACCGACAATCGTTTGAGCTTTGCCGACGCGCCGCCGCGCTGGCTCGAAAATTAATTTACTAAGTTCCGTACAATTGTTTTTTTTTTAACTAAGATTTACAAACCGAACATTTTTCGAAACAACTAGTTATAACCGGGATAAAACAAATATCATTCTAACTTTTAATTTATTCATGCGTCAAGTACCTACATAAGATTAGTGTAATGATGATGGGCAATCTTTATGAACTTTTCGAAAACTGTATTCGATTATTCCGAAATTAGCATTGTTTTGTAATAAGCGATATTTTTTCGTTCACAAAAAAATCAGAAAATAGGTAAAAAAAAATCCGTAAGACTTGTAATTAATGCTACAAATAGTCAACCTCAATATCATAATTTTGTCTCGCTCCTTATCATATCGACAGAATTACCGTAGGCATCACAGTGTAGGTATGTCAGGGGTATGTTTTATCCACAATGAAAAGAACTTCTTATTTTATTTTAAAAATAGTATTTATTGGAATTCACATAATATCATAACGATCTCTAAAATTGTGTACATTTTTATTTGTAGGCTAGTTAGATAATTACGTATTTATTTTGTTAGTT
Source organism: Thalpophila matura (assembly GCA_948465475.1). Taxonomy (NCBI): domain Eukaryota; kingdom Metazoa; phylum Arthropoda; class Insecta; order Lepidoptera; family Noctuidae; genus Thalpophila; species Thalpophila matura. The sequence continues at coordinate 6,852,713 of OX419187.1, read as the reverse complement.
CGTTTGATGCTTCCGAATCGGATGCTTGTCGTCATGTCGTCTAGTTTCGCGTTGGATTGCAGTGAATTTAGCGAGGAATCATGAGTAATCATGACGGAATAGTAGGTAGGTAGGTACTTACCTACCTAGTTGCGAATGAAAATAATCTTCATCAGCAAGACAATGCTACAGGCGGCGGCGTTTTCGCAACAGAAGAATTCCGTAGTAGGTACGATTGCTTCAGTGGTTTGGTGCATCGCCTTCACTCCACTGGGACCTTTCATCGTACAACCCATGGTGGTATTACGCATTGATTAGCCAACCAGCACAAAGAGAATGCCCACCCGTCCCGCCAATTTTTGTGAAGACTAATAAATTAGAGTTATGTGACTCTGACCGAGTTCTGTGTGGAGTTCTGTGTTCAGGTAGGTACCCACCCTTTGTGTTTGTTGTTCCTTTAGTAAATATTTTCATGTAGGTACCTACCTACCTACCAAAATTATGAGTGTACGCGTACGTGTGTAAAGCTACGCGGGATTAAAAAAGGAAAATGGTAGACCCACAAACTTAATAGTTACTGATAATTTCACTCATGAGTGAAATTGTGTCTAATCGGCGCATATTATGAATAATATGCGCCGATTAGACACGGTGTAGGTACCTTTGTGTTTTCGAGCGACGCGCGGCAAGGTCAAAGGACGCGCCAGTGCCTACTTATAGATATGTACAATCTTTGTTAATAATTGGCTCCGCCCATCGATTAGGGTTGCTACGACATGGCAAAGTTAAAATATTATTAGTACTTTGTAAGAGAAAAACAAAATTACTTAAAGTTGAGATACGACCATGGCGACCTTCCAGAATAACTACTAGTGTACAGAGCCATGCAGTGTTTACGGGTTAAAACCCTTATATTGAATCACCCTGTATACAACATGACATTTTAGTGGTTGTTTTCCCGCAGCAGAACGATTTGCCCTCAGTAGTACTATCGAAACATAGAGTTAAATTTTAATAATTACCAAAAAAAAAATTGTTTTTGTTCAAATTCCACGTTTTTAAAACTGTCTAAAAAGTATAAAACAATTTCTAATGAAATAAAAAACATGGGGCGCATCTTACAATTATGCGTCCCACATTTTTCATTTCATTAGAAATTATTTTACACTTTTTAGACCGTTTTAAAAATGTGGTTATAGAAAAAAAAAAATTTTTTTTTAATAATTATTAAAATTTAACCCTATGTTTCGATAGTACTACTGAGGGCAAATCGTTGTGCCGCGGGAAAACAACCACTAAAATTTCACGTTGTATAATATTAGATAGCTTTTATTTTTGTTTTTTAGTTCAAGTGAAGATTCTCAACGGACTACAAAAAAGATACCTAACAAAGTAGGATTAACCTTTATTTAAAAATACTTTTTTGTGCTACAGACATCAAGTTTTGTATAACTACAAACCTAAGTAACAAAAATATTTAAACTCTTATCGTACTTATGCATACATAGTACATACACAGATTTATTTACTGTCTATAGCACCAAAACCTTCGAAAAAGTATTTCTCACATTTCTGAGAAAGGTAGACATTATTTTGTATAGAATTTTCGGTTATATAAATAATAAGTAGCCTAAAAGCTCAACGTATATATATATATTTTTTTTTATATTTATTTATTTATTCTATTTTTGAAGACTTAACAGGTCAACCCAAAGCGTCTACAAACATGTTACATAATATACTTATATACTACTTACTACTAGAACTTAGATACACGTTGCATGCGTACTTAACTATTTATTAGATAGGCATATAATAGCTAGCAGTGGCGAAAAGTGAGGGAAGCCGGTATAATAAAATACTTAGTAGTAAAATTACAAATAACTCCGTTTTACTTATGTTATATTTATTCCCCTAATCAATATACGTAAATACAGTGAATTAACGATAGGTATGACTTAAATGTAAAACGGAATCTATACTAATATAATACCTTTATTATATTAGTATAGATTCCGTTTTACATAACACGTTCAAACACACTCTGCACCTTTGCAGAGTGTGTTTGAACGCGTTAAAATCTCTGGAACTACCAGACGGATTCCAAAAATTCTTTTTGTAGCTATAATTATGATAGCCAATTTATGAGGAATAGTATAAGCTACGACCCTAGGCTACGCATCACGCTACGACTCTTAGGAGCCGAGCAGTGGCAGGTGAAACCACGGCGCATAGTTTGTATTTATATTTCTAATTCTGTTACTATTTTTTTGTATCAGCTTTTCCTCACCCCTCGCCACTGATAGGTATCAACTAATGGGCTTCGGGCTTAAACTCCGTCGATATATATTTATAAGTAGACTGCTGCTTAGCCTTTTTGTGAAACCTATCATAATAAAGTTGATACCTACGAAAAAAGTTTTTTTTATTGTATTCAGCAGAAAATCGTGGCCACATAAATGTCATCCGAATAAGTTTCCCCAATTTAATCTGCTAAGTATACATATTTTCAACAATAGATTGTTAGCTGTCATGAACACAATGTCCTTCTTTACTGTATTCAGCCTCCTATGTTTGAAATAGAATATAATAGGTACGTAATATTACAATAAAATATAGGTAGTTGTTTGTTATACTGTATTCAGCGGGCTTCGAGACAAAACATAAACAATGAGGGCCGTACCACAAAAAAAATAGACACGCGTTAAACGCGAATGCTACCAAAAATAATACGCACTTGTTTTAGCACTAACTTGTCTAAAACAAGTGCGTATTATTTTTGGTAGCATTCGCGTCTAACGCGTGTTTATCTTTTTTGTGGTACGGCCCTGAAGGTCTTAAATAGTCTCAACAGACTGCACTGAAGTGGCGAAGGGTCAGTTTTTTAAGAGGTAAGCCGAAGCTACAAACGCTTACCTGGCCACGAAAAGCTGATTAATAAAAGTATTCTTCCTGTGCTATTTTTCAAAGGGAAGCCGGTAGGAATCGTATTGTAGGGACCCTTCGCTACTGTTGCACTGAAACTGAAACCTAACAGACTTCAAAATCACGCCTTGCACTGTAAATTGTTGACGTTCGTGGTTCATATTAACTTATAGTAGTACCTACCTATAATAATGGTTGCCTAGGTTGTTATTATACTGCGAAGTTAAGATGACCCAAAACATCAACAACGGTCCATCGCATGATTTTGAATTCAGTAGGTTTTGACTTCCATTGTTTACGTTTTGTTTTAAAGTCAGTTGAACATAGTATAATAAACTACCTACCTATATTGTATTGTAAAATTACGTATTGTATTCTATTTCAAACATTAGACAAATAAGATTTCACTCACTAATCAGGTTTCCATGTTCAGAGACAAGTCAACCATTGTCAATTTCCTTTTGTCAAAACGTTCTTTCTATAGAAACTCGATAATTTAATCAAACCTTTGAAAAACGAAAGCTTTTCAGTTAATAAAAAAGAAATGTATGAAAATTGATAAAACATTTGTATCGCTATTTTTTGCTATTTACCTAATCAAACTGTTCAAGTAATTGTAGTTTTTATCTTTCGCGAATTGTACACATGTTTTTTAATTATATCGGGACTTTTCGCGCATAAACATAATCAAAATATCAGTATTTTGACTAACCTCGACGTTTCAATCAAGTTGCATTGACCGTGGTCACGAGAATTGCGTGTGTTTATTTATGCGCGAAAAGTCCCGATATAATTAAAAACCTGGCCAAGTGCGGGTCGTACTCGCGCACCGAGGGCTCCGTATCATTTTTGGACGTAAAAAGTTTGTTTGTGAAGGAATTTTGATGTTTTTGAAAAAAACTATACTAGTTAGGAAGATCGTTTTATTTTTGGTGCAATATTTGGGTCAATTCCTATCAGCTCTAATTATTTCAGATTTTTCGCTCCGCAAACTTCGGAGGTAAGGGGGGGGAATGGTATTTTTTCAGACATTTTTCATCATATGTCGAAAACTGTGAGACATTATAATTATAATAAATCCTACTTCCTACTAATATTACAAATGTGAAAGTTTGTGAGGATGGATGTATGTATGTATGGATGTTTGTTACTCTTTCACGCAAAAACTGAACGGATTTTGATGAAACTTTACAGTAATATAGCTTATACATCAGAATAACACATAGGCTACTTTTTATCCCAAAAATGCGAGCGAAGCCGCGGGCAGAAGCTAGTAAAAATATATTTTGAAATGTACAGATCAAGCCCTTTTAAATGATATGCCACTTGACCTAGTAACCCAACTTTAAAATTTCGGAACCCCACTCCGGCTCCTTTTGCAATGAAAATAAAAATATTTATGACATTTTTCATTTGCAATAAAGTTGGGCAAGCATTTTTTATAACTGTTCCAAATTTCAAGTCGATAGCATTAGGAGTTGCTGAAATAAGCAGGTGTGACAGACAGACAGACAGACGAAGTCACACCATAAGGGTTCCTTTTTTACCATTTTGGTACGTAAAAATAAAAAACAGCTGTTCCATACATTTTGATCGTGTTGTAGTGCATTTTTGTAGGGAACAGCTGATTTTTTTTTCATAATTCAGTGTCGGTCCCATAATTAAAGTTGATCATATTCATGAGTACTTTCACCTCCTAAAATATCCGCACTGGTTTTAATTTTACCCTGTATATTTATTAGATAAAACTACAAATATTCTATGTACTTTTACTTGTTAAATATTTTTTTTGCGATAGCAACCTCTTGTCTATTTTGAATTTTCCCCCTATTTCATGAAATGTGAAAACCTTGTCAGTGTAAAGATTCCGAGTGTACTTGAAACTGAAAATCAAAGAGCGATGCAAAACCATGAGGCGCAGATGAAAAATGTCTACGTATGTGTCAAGCCGATTTTTACTTGAAACCTGAAATAGGTAGGTACACACTTTTTGTAGGTACAGGAAAATCTTGTTTTGATCGACTCTTGGTTTGAATCGACTAAAATGATGTTTGACGGTTTTAGAATACCACAACTAAGTACCTACGTTTTTTTAATTAAGTATTCAAAAGCTCTGACATAAAACAATAAAGAAATAAGTAGAACAAACTCCAATAAGTTTGTAGTAAAGTGGTTTCAAGTAGGTATTTCCTGCGCTAAGATTAGCGCCTTAAATTCTAAAAGAGAATTAATAGCTTCTTCAATTTGCTAGTATAGTTATATAGGTGGCTCTAAACCAGCTTGTCTGCAGATAAAGAAATTCGGAATAGTCGAAAAAGACGGTCCATTTTACCCAATTTCATCCAAAAATGTTTTATCGTTTTTTTATACAGATACTTGACCCGAATTTGAGTTGACTGATGGAATCAACGGATGCAATCTACAAAATTAAACGCAGATTCGATTTCAATTCTACTAGAGGATATTGGGGGAAATTGGACATAAATTTTCGGTCATCATCCAGAGTGTATGGGACTAACTACCGCCTTCCAAATCCCATCGAAACTTTCCCGATAAGATGGGATAAGATCGGATAGGAAACTGCATTTAAACTGAGACACCTATAGCTGATACTTTGTGGGTGAGTGAGGGAAATTTAGTTAACCAAACTTTACTTTGGTTCTACTACCTGATTGAATTAATTTTAGCTGTAATCATGATAACATAATATTATAATAACCCTCTCTTTGCCCATGTCTTCATAAACTAAATTTTATCAAGTGGAAATCAGCATTTTGCTAAGCAATCAAAATTGAGATTGCCAGTCAATAGGTTTGTAAAATCATGCTTATTGATGATATCATTATACAGGCTTCATACCAGGCTACAATTTCACAAAGACGTAGCATAGTGATTAACGAAGAACAAGGCATCGAAATACCCATGGGTGTAGTAAGTAAGTAGGTACTAGTAATATCGTATAATGTTTCAATGGATTAAAGTACCTAATTCGATACATTTAGTTGCAAATCTATCTAATTGATGAAGCAGGTAATTCCACTCAAAATAACCCAATAATGATACATGAAATACAAAAGCTTATCTATCTGTTACAGTAATTTATAACGAAACTGGAGCATTGGAGTACTTCAAGTACCAACCCAAACGTAGGGTTACCAAATAAACCGAATGTTGAAACGAGCGTAGTTGGGGGTACTTACGTTACCTTGTTATTTTAATAATGGGTTACGCTGTGAAAATGTTGTTGTATTACATTACATGTATAGAATGGTGAAAAAAGGGAGGTTAAAAAGGATATATCTTTTATGTGACAGGGCCGGATTTAAATGTGTGGAGGCTGGGGCAACCAAAATTAGAGACACCGAAAAATTTAGGAAACAGACGAAATCAAAATTTGTGAGACGAAATAAAAAAACAGTTTTTCAATAGTAGGTAGCCAGTGGCGAAGGGTGGGGGGAAGCCAGTACAATAAAATAGTAACAAAATTACAAATAGATCCATTTTACTTATGTCCTACCTACCTATTTGTTTATTGATTGTACATATTTACATATATAATAGGCGAATAGGCAGAATTATTTATAATTTTGCTACTATTTACCGGCTTTCCCTCACCCTTCGCCACTGATAGGTTCCTACCATTTATTTCAATAAAAAATACTTAATATCAATGGAACAGACTACTTACTGTATGTGTGTGCACCCACTAGGGTGCAGGCCATTAATGGTGAGAATAACACTTGTCCACAGTATAGTCTCTGGTAAGCTGTCAGCCAGACCAAACAGACGTGTAACCGGATTATCTAGTGCTGTTTAATTCAATGCAACTTTGTCCGTGTGACATACACGTAGCGCCATCTAGCGTCATAAAACAATTCTTTCCCTCGAGAACAGAACTTTGTTTCTGGATAAAAGGTACCCTATGTCCTTTTCTGTACCCCTGACAACTTTTATACAACATGACGATCGGTTTAGGCGTGAAAATGTAACAAACAAACTTAATTTCGCATTTATAATATTAGTTAGGATACCGCACGACTTTTTAATCACCATTCAAATTTTATTATTAATCTTTGGTGAAAATAATAAATATATGAGATATAGGTATTTTGTTTAAAAAAATATTGAGATATAGCATTACAAGTTGTCTACCTCTCTCGTCGCCCTTTTCTCCCAATCAGTACATGCGCGATTAGCGTAGTATTTTACATTTAACTTAGTACCTAAACACGCAGAATTTGGGAAAAATATTATCTTATGAAAATTTTCAAATTCAAAACGATTATTGCGAACTAAGCGTACAAAGTTAGCATAGTATTTTACATTTAACTTAGTACCTAACCACGCAGAATTTAGGAAAAATATTATCTTATGAAAATTTTCAAAGTCAAAACGATTATTGCGAACTAAGTGTACAATGTAGGTGTTATGTTATGTTAGTACCATACTTATGACTTAGCAGCCTTTTACAAGCATTGCAATTATGATTCGCCTGCCCTTATCATCCTAGATTGGCATTCATTAAACAAGATTAATTAGCTACCTATCTTTTTTTCCTATCTTTGATTAACAGATTAACACCTACTGAATGCCTTGAAAAACTTAGGATAAGAAAAAGGTAAAAGTTCTTGTATATCGCAAATACCTAAATATGATGATTTCATGTGTTTTCCGAACTCTCGTTTATCCGAATGCAAAATAATTTTACTTTACTAGTACCTACAACACACAGCATTATATTATGTCCCAACACTATCACAGTCACTCAACCCAGAACGCATCACTAGCGACCACAAAGGCGATGACTCTAAGGGTAGACGAAAATTATTATTGTTAAAGTGCCGGAAAAGGGTTCCCTTCCTCTTTAAGATCAAAAGGGTATACGCTCCTAATTAAATGTCAAGACGATACCGTATCACAATATGACTTGAAAGCACTTTCAAATTGCTTTATTTTATTCCCAATTTTTTAAGTTTTTTGTGCAATTGATTTATTACCTGACTGCGGTGGAGCCCAAAAAGAGGGTGATGTTTTTAGCTGGAATGGTACCTATTTATGTGTCTATCGGTCAGTTGCAGAAATATAATTAAATTTTAAAGGAGGCATTAACCATAGATACAATTTCTATCGTTAAAGTCTCCTTTAAAACTTAACGACCTTATCTGTAACTCAGCGTATGTTCCTCAGATCATAGAAACAAGGGAGATGTGCCAAGGCGCTATCGAGCTTGATGCCTGAACTTGAGCAAATTGCTCATAATAAAAACGTACGCGCTGGCGACGAACCTAACACGATCGATGGTATAAATACAGTGTTTTAGTTTAGTGTTAGTGTTGAGTGACAATTATAACAGTGTTAGATTGGGGGTGTGCGGAATGTTTAATGCGTGGGAGATCTTTTTATTCACAAGGAAGGCTTAATTATGCGCGTAATTGTGTCGAACAATGTACTAAAAGTGGCATCAGTTGTTCCCGTACTAATTTGCTATGATGGCATATCTCCTTGTTTCTATGATCTGAGGTATGTTCCCTCCCAGAGGCTAAACGAGTGAACCGATTTTAACAAATAAAAGTCCTTTGATTGGTCTTAGTGGGGCCGCACACCGGAGCCACACGCTGCATGCATCAGACGCACAGTTGTGTTGTAGGATACTCGAAAATGTCGACATCATCTGACGACACGAATTTCTTGATTTGGCAAATAAAACGCTAGGAGCCTAGGACTCAGGCCTCCTCTCTGAAGAGAGGGTGTGGACTATACTGCACCACGTGGGCACAGTGCGGGATTTTTGAAAATAATTAACTAATTAAGATTATTATGATACCTGTGACAGACGGACAAACGGACAGATGGCGGCGCGCGTTAGCTGAGTAGGTAATAGAATCCTGTTAACACCTTTCGATGCTTCGGGTACGGAACCTTAAAAATAAAACGTTTCAACAGACTCTGTTACGACAACACGGAGCTTCATTATTCCCGTATCTAAACCTTAATTACTTACCTCCACATGCAAGGTGGGAGGTGTAAGAAAAACATGCCACAAGATGCTCTGGCCACGAAGATGGGACGCGCCCCAGTTGACGCAGTAATTAATAGAAATATGATGCACCAGGGCCGCATTTTGCTATAAGAATTTATGTAGGCGTTTTTTTAAAATTGCACTTCAAAACCCACAAATGCCACATGTCTCGATTCCTGTTTAATATACCACGAAGTACCTATGTATTATATAAAAAAATAAAAACCAGGCAAGAGCGTGCCGGACCACTCACAGTGTAGAGTTCCATAGCAAGAAGTAGGTAGGTACCTATTTCAGTTATTCGACCGAAAAATATACCTATCTAAGCTTAAATATTTCTTAATATTATTATGTATAACAAAGTTACTTTTGCGACTGACAAACTCAAAATTGAAAGTAGCTAATATAAAAAATTGACGTATTTTGAGAGACACGATATCTACGAAGCCGTAGCTATAGCTGATTATCTCTTTCTAAAGCTCGATGTGTTATATTATTTTATTACCGGTAAAATTACTGTCACGTAGGTACCTTATACTTGATTCTAGCGTTACGAAAGTACGACAAACATTCAGATTGTACCGTGAATGGTGGAGACCTCAGATTACAGAAACAAGAAGATATGCTATCACAGCAAATTAGTATAGGAACCGCTGTCGCCACTTTTAAAGCAGTGTGCGTCACAACTACAAACGCTCTTTTATAAATACTTATAGAAATCTTCCATACATTGAGAATGCCGCACACTCTCAATCTACTCTTATTCGTCACTCGCCACTCACACTGAACTGAAACACTGTATACAAGGTGGCAGGTTAGACAGTGGAAATATTTTAAGGGGTCATTGTACTCATTATTATGAACAACTTTTACTACGGGACCAACCCTGAAAACGCGAAAAAAAAATAGCTGTTCGATACATTATCCCACTTCCCACTAATATTATAAATGCGAAAGTCGTGTGTGTGTGTGTATGTTTGTTACTTCTTCACGCTGAAATGGCTGGACGGATTTGGATAAAATTTGGCAAAGAGGTAGCCTGGGACCTGAAAAAACACATAGGCTACTTTTCATCATTTTCCGCAGACTAAGTCGCGGGGAACAGCTAGTGTTCACATACCTAACTCAACAAAATGTATGGAACAGCTGAATTTTTCGCAATTTCAGGGTTGGTCCCATACCTAGTAAAAGTTGTTCATAATGATGAATACGATGACCCCTTAAAATGTTTCCACTGTCTAACCTGCCACCCTGTATAAATCATCGAACGCGTTCGATCGATCGGCAACATGATCACATTGGTCATGTCTAAGCGTCAAGCTCAATAGCGCCTTGGTATACCTATCTCCCTTGTTTCTATGATCTAATCATCGAATGTGGAGACCTAGGTTGATTATGGTTGGATCACCCTATGCCTATTCAATGGTAGAAGCTGCCTCTGACACTTGAACATGTCTCAAAGATCTATTTCACACAGAGTTGGTAGGGATTTCACTATGAATTGTGTCTGATCATCACGGTGTATGAGTTGTAGGTATTTATACAGGTGATGATTGGAAATTCTTTTTATAAATTCTCTTTATTAATAGCTGCTTATTTTTTAATGTATTGCTCTTTTTAGTTCACTTTGACATTATTTGTAAAAAGGAACTGTATTCAATTAAATATTTAAAAAAAAAGTATTTTATAGAGCATTTTTTATTCAAAATGGCAGTAGATCTACAAGTTTTTTGTTGTTTCATGGTAATGTCTTTATTTTAAGAAGTTGGTAATAATATATCGGGTATGAATAAACATAAGTGCATTAAAAATACTTGCTCAGAGGTTGTTCAGAATTAATAAACAAAGAATAAAGTCTGTCAAAAAAAGCTACATATTAACAACTATTGGAAAATATTAGATTAAACGCAGAAGCAAGGTAGATGGAAGTACCTAGTTACCTTCTTAAGTAAATACAAAGTTTGCGATTTATTTATTATCAGACTAGAGAGATCTAGAGCATTATTCCTTAGCAACTCACAAAGGAATAAGATCCTAGGCAGTGTAGGCACCATGATTATTACGATTGTGGCGTGTAATTTTATTTAATAAAATATCTAATAAATAATATGTACTTGACATAATTCCTATAGTTATCAGTGTTGTCAGTGACGCATTCATATAATTAATTGAATACAAAGAAGCCTGCTTTTAAGTGTCCTTTTAAACTATCCTAGTTTGACGTGACGTAAACCTTTACGTCACGTCAAACTAGGATAGTTTTATAGCTTAATAGGCGTTACAAGAGATACCTACAATACGAAACTTTTACTAAGGCCCAAGTTCACCGACAAGATATCAGTCCGTTAAATTGAAAACGGTTGTTTATCACATCTTTTTCTAGACAAAAAGTCATGTTAATAGGCAGTTTTCAATTTATCTGTTATCTTCTCGGTAAACTTAGGCCTTAAAGTATTTTAAACGAAAATAACACTGATTAGCTGATTTGTGACGAAAATGACCTTGACTGTTTGTTTTATGTCATAATATACGGGCCCCGTGGTTCATCCGCCGTTTCATTTAAAAGAAATCGTACTATTTACCCCCCCACTCATTCCAACCTCGCCGACGAGGCCCGTCGCGACGTCCCCATCATGACCCGAGTCCGCCGCCGAGTATGACTCAGACCCCAAACCGACCCTTGCTCGAGCCAGCCCGCGCTGAGCCTGTAGATTTAAATTCGACCCAAAATAATGAACCGATCCAGCTAGTAGTCCCTCCCTCTAGTTGCCCTCCCCCCAACGACGCCCTAAGCCGAGGCCCGTACCCCACTAAGGGGTGCCCTTAGCGCGTGGTCGCTTAGTTTGTAGTTTTTATTTAGTTTTAAGCCTGGCTGGAGGCATTTGTAAGTCCTCACCAGAAGTCCGCGTTAAGCAGTGACGCACAGTGTACGGCGTAGAACAAGCCAGGTGGACAAAAATATTTTTTAATGGTTTTGGAAACGTATATCTATAATTTAGTTAATTATATAGTACTATAATATATTTTTTCAAGAAAATGCTTTGTAATTGTATATAAATATTTTATTTCATGTATACACATTATACACATTGCTGGCAGCAACTGGATGCGTATAGCCGAAGATCGGGCTAAGTGGCACGCCTTGGGGGAGGCCTATGTCCAACAGTGGACTGCCACAGGCTGATTATGATGATGATGATGATACACATTATAATACAGGAAAAAAAATAAGAATAAAATTATCTTAATCGCGACAAACATCAACGCTAATTATATATAATTATACAACCTTAGACTAACATATTAAATACAAAAATGATTAATCTAACACTAAAACTAATTCTCAATATCAGAATCATCGGATTCAAAATCCGATGAATCCGATAGAAGATAGTCTTCCTGAGTTTGTGGAGGTCTTTGTTGGAGTTGGAATCGAGGCTCTATAGTGGGAGCTATAATGAGCTTTAAGACCTCCGCACACAATTTATTAGACTTTTTCGTGCTTAAGCCACTCTTCGAAAAACTCTATTTTACTAATAGAGTATAGCTTATCTGCAAAAAAATAAAATAAAAATGTTGTACTCAAGTGTGCTACATAAAATATATATCATAATCATCTATAGCCATGCCGCTAAAACATATCAAAAATTCAGAGTGGATACAAGAGGATACATGGCTTTTCCAAGCCTGAAAAGCTCGAAAACAAAGAAAAACATTGTTTTTTTTGAGTATTCACAGATAGTCTACTTTCTGAATGTTTATGACACATTAAAAGATTCTAATAAGAAAATAATATAGTACATACCTTCAGAAGTAAAATCCATCACTAAAACTTTCCACAAAATTAGAACTGTCACCATGAGATGTTAGTGCAAGTGTCGCGAAAATGCAACTGACCTAACTCTTTAACTGCATTTACCTCATTAGCTTACTTTGATAAACAATGACTCATCAGTGTGGAATGTTAGACGTAAACAATTCTTGGAATCAGAGGTTTAGGGGTGTTGTTTACAAGTAGAAAGTACAAATTTCCGGGAATTTGATAATGACTTTTGTCCACCTGGCTTGTTCTACGCCGTACACTGTGTGACGGCTGTTAGAAGCCAATTGCGAGAGGCCAATGAAAAAAAAAAAAAACAACCCCCACGCATAACTCCTTTTTTGCTTAGCGTTTTTTCTGACTTTTGTTATTTTTGCTCTGCTCGTAAGGGTCGCAGCGTGATGTCAAATAGCGTATACTATTTCTCATGAATCTGGCTATCATACACAAAAAGAGTTTTTCGAAACCGACTGGTAGTTCCAGAGATTTGCGGGTTTAAACAAACAAACTCTTCAGTTTTATTTTAACAGTATAAAATTGATTATTTTTTATAGAAAGAAACCAAAATTAACAATTTGTACAAAAATAATGGCAGTCTCTCAAATCCGACCCTGGTGATACATGAACATGACACGCCACCGAGACCCGCTGACCCGTTTCCCTTCAACCACCTGCGACCAGTCAATTTACCTTTAAAAAAAATCTCGAGCAAACCTCAGCCTGAAAGAAAAGCAGTGTGTTTACTCAACACACATACACACAGTAACGGCCGCGTGCCCCCATTTCTTCTGCCACGCGAAAAGTCACTTTACCCTTTTCACACCTTTGCTTTTAAAGTGTATATTGCTGTGAACTTTCAAGTGGTGCTTCTGACGTTTCGGAAGGTGATTTTAAAGGAATGCTTAGGAATGGTTGAGACCTGAAGCGCGATGTTTACGGTATTCAAATTGCTGTCACACGCCTTGCGCGCGGTTAAAGGTCCGATTGCACTTATGTCGAGGAATATTCTGTTTGTGGGGAACAAAGTATTGCACTCAGATGCGTGTAAAGCTACCTTAAAGTTACATTTATTGTTTTCTTTTACTGCAACATCAGATGTATACGTATCAGATTTTTATGGTTGTAGGTAGGTAGGTACCTCTGTTTTGCAAGATATAACAAAAAAGGGTATTTTATTCATAATCCGGTAGTCGCGGATCTTTTCTTAGCTCTTCTGAGTGTTAGATCAGGTGCGTTTCCGTATTCAATGAATAAAATGGCTTTCATGTCTGTGTCGGGTATTCCTCTATTAGGGACTAAGGGAATGTGTCGTAGGTACCTATAAGATACAACTAGGTATTTACGACTGCTTTGCATGGTAACGATAGTCGGGGACAAAAAGGTCAGTATTTTTTTTGTAATTAACAATTAACACGGATCCCAAAAACAACGATGTTCTTTGAATCCCAAAAAAAACTATGTCATTTGGTTCGTCGACGCAATGCATACGACAACACAACGGAGAAGTGTATTGTGAAGTGACGCAACGCAGCGCAACGCACTAATGGGGCCTCGTCCTTATACCTACTATAAAAATAAATACAAACTTTATAGTTGTTTTTTTGGAAATGTCATTCCTCATTCAACCAAAATGTATCGATGTCGATCTAGTATGATTGTAATGAGGTCGAAGATTTTTCCAGAAACAAATCTTGGATAAACTTACTTAAGTAGGTAGGTACTCAATATTTATATTTTATCTCAAACCAATGAGAAAAATCCCTTACTAATCCTACAAAATCCATAACGTAGGTAAATCTGTTTAGGAAAGTGTCGAACACTTGCAAAGTCACACATAATGCGCGATTGCATTTCAAATACTATCCGTTGAGCCCGCGTACAAGTCCAATGAATAATTCACGACAGGCGGGCGTATTCAAATACCTTATGTATGGATGCAAAGGAAATCCGATCGGTAGGTAAGTACTCGGAAATTTGTTTTTACATGACATTTGCGTTTTGATCTCTAAGAAAATAGACTGGAAATATTTTGATCAATGTGTTCAAGAGGAAAAAAAAGAAAAATATTTAAAGGGTTGACGACATTACAAAGCTATCGTAGTAAAACCCTGAATGCGATGACAGAGTATTTGCATAAAAGACAAAAGATCTTATTACTCAATTACAGTGAGGTTGATAGTCGAAGATGATTATTATGAAAGTGTTAGGTAACTCTTTATTTTGTAAATAACAAATTCGATAGAGATTTATTTATGTATTTAGATGAAAAGGTATTAATGTATCAACTAGGCTTGCTAGATTCCAGCCAGACATAAATAATATCTAAAATTATTTTTGAAAGCATGTAGTTGAATCCCTGCAAAAAGGGAACAAATAAATGCGTATTAGTATTGTGTAAACAATGTAATTAAATATCTACCAATATTATATAGGGTTTTATTATATTGGTAGGGATTTCGCTATAGTGTGCTTGTTGGTTCATTGGTTTGTCCTCTTTTCACACAGCAACGGAGCAAGGGACCCATATTTTTTTGCATAGAGATGGAGAGTGACATAGGTTACTTTTTGTCGCAGTAGTACCTACGTTCCCGTGGGATAATTTCGGACCGCCACGCGGGCTAACCCACGGCCAAAAGCTAGTGACTTTATAAAATGATTAATTTAATGCTCAGCAATCGTTTTTTAGGGCTAGTTTCTAAAACAATAATCGAACAGCAAGAAGCCTATAATATATAATTTTGTACTTTGATTTATGTAATTGGTGTGTATATGCCGTGTAAATCAATAAAATAAAATAAATAAATAAACAGGGTGGCAGGTTAAACAGTGGAAATATTTAAAGGGGTCATTGTACTCATCATTATGAACAACTTTTACTATGGGACCAACCCTGAAATCGCGAAAAATAAATCAGCTGTTCCATACATTTATGTTCACATAACTCAACAAAATGTATGGAACAGCTGATTTTTTTTTCGCGATTTTAGCGTTGGTCCCATAGTAAAAGTTGTTCATAATGATGAGTACAATGACCCCTTAAAATATTTCCACTGTCTAACCTGCCACCCTGTAAATGCACGTATTCTTAAAAAAAATTTACAGGAAACTTTTAATTTTTTAGAATAGCTACCTCCATCAGATTTCAAATTAACGCGAGAACACGGTAATAAAGCCAGGCTCTTGACTGTTAATAACGATGTAGGTTAGGTGGCGCTGCATGCATTTTATATGAGAGTTTTTACACAAGAGCTTTCTCCACTAAACTGAACGTTTCCGCGAGATCCCTATGTGGAAACTTGTAAGGTATTTCGTACACTACTGTATTATGCAGATTGTACACTTTGAGCTCGATTGTAAGCGGGTGTTTGAGCTTTTCATTAAATTCTTTGAGTTAAAGAAAAGAGTGCTGTACTGATTTAAAATTGCGTGGAGATGACTGAATTTCAAGTTCACATAACATAACTAGGTTTTTTTTTTAAACTAGGTTACTGTGACAGTCTGTGACACTGGCTAGTGTGGCTTCAAGTAAATGCGCATAACTTGAAAATGGCTGGACCGAATGGGCTATTTTTTTAATGTTCATAATTATAGTTGTAATAAGCCTTAATAAGATATTTAGGAAAAGAAAAATTGGAAAAGTTGCCCGGAAAATTAGCAAAAAACGGGAAAAACTTGAAAGTGTTTTCTTCTACTATGAATTCAAGACTTTATTGAAATTTGAACAGGACAAGGTCTGCTAGTAAATAATAAAATGTGATAGTTATAACTTTGTAGTTAATATTATTGTTAAAAGTTAGGGCTTATTGCTAATGTAGGAAATGAGGTAGGACTCATATTTGTATATACCTTAAAAAGTTATAGATGAAAATATCGTTATTTTCATCTATAACATTCGTTTTGCTAAACACAAACGCCTTTAAAAAGTGCGGTTAAATACAAAGTCCTATAAGTAACACGATTAAACTGATCTTAATCACAGATTATCCACTTTTAGTGGTTTATCATAATCCAATGTAGTTTTCAGCTTACCAAAATTGTAAAAAAACCTTTGTTAATAATATTTAATCCTGAGTGTGTCCACATTAACGGCCAAAACACTAGAGACAATTTATGGATTTCAATTTTAAAATTCTGCCTAATTTGGTTAATTACACAAAATAATTTAAAACGCTTAATACGGTAGTGGACTACTATTAAAAAAGTACAAATAAATTATTTTATTCCAAAGAAGGAATAGGAATAACAAAAAAGTAAAAAAATAAAATAATAATTTATCACAAAATGGAAAACATAGCTTTTAAAGTTTTTGGAGGGAGTATCGCTCCGTCTTTGTCGCGCGAAGCGGACATAGGTGGTGTTACGTCACTTATCATGCATGCCGTCCGTGTCTAGCAAATCATTTTAAAACACTTATAACTTTGCCAATTTTGTAGATGTTTCATCGGTTTTTTTGGTGTTAATTATCTTTTTTCAAATAGTTTACAGATTCACAATAAAAAAATATATTCAACATCCCTATTAGCTTCACCTACCTATAATGTAGTAAAATCATCTCAAGTTTGAGGCCTTTTCATTATTTAACTGTTATTGGTTTAGTAGTTACAACAAGTGAGGCTGTTGTAGTCTCGGGTTGGATTCCCGAGTCGGGAAAACTGTTACTGGGCTTTCTGTCAAGAAATCCTAAGTATTTCTTCTTTCTTTAAGGCCAGGATATCCGAAATCAACGTATTTTTGATTCAATGGTAAACAGTCAAATATTCTTTGTTTTGATCAGATAAAAATATATGTTGTAGTTTCATAAACATTCTTGATTATTCTATGGTTCAAAACACGATATGTACAACTTCACTCGATCTTAAAATATTACGAAAACAGGGATTTTTTTATCGTTTTTCAGGTCATACTTAAAGTATATCAAACTTATATTCATCAAAATTATGTCAAAAAATAGTCAATAACGTTTAGAAGATTATTCTATGGTTACTTTTTCTCAAAACAGTTTTAATTTTTTTTAATACAATATTATTTAACAAAAGGGAGGAGCGCGAGCGCGCGGCTCGCTTTAGTAGCCCGCGAGGCCTCTCCGAGGTAGGACCTATGTTCCTTTTGCTGGCTCGCTGCGTTCGAATAATAAATCGACCGAAATATCAGTTTATCGTTATTCCGTGATCGCAATAGTTTGAAAAATCTGTCTGTAAATAATATTGTAGTTTCTAGTACCTATTAATAATTAAATTGTAAATATTAGTTTAAGTAGTAAGTAAATAGTTAATATAGTGATCCAGTATTTACCTATTTAAGAATATAAAAATAAAATATGGGGAATAAAAACAGAAAAAAGAAAAAAAATCAAAATTTGAACTACGGAAACTTAAAAAAAAACCAGCCAAGTGCGAGTCGTACTCG
Organism: Thalpophila matura; assembly: GCA_948465475.1. NCBI lineage: Eukaryota > Metazoa > Arthropoda > Insecta > Lepidoptera > Noctuidae > Thalpophila > Thalpophila matura. The sequence goes on along the minus strand of OX419187.1, from coordinate 6,834,564 downwards.
TGCACTAAGTTTGTTTGTAAAGGAATTTTGATGATATTGAAAAAACTGTACTAGTTAGGATATACAATAAAATTGGACAAGCATTCTTTATAATTGTTCCAAATTTGAAGTCGATAGCATTAGTAGTTTCTGAAATAACCAGCTGTGACAGACAGACGGACAGACAGACGAAGTCGCACCATAAGGGTTCCTTTTTTACCATTTTGGTACGGAACCCTAAAAACATAAGGTAAGTTTGATTACTAGTAGGTACCTAACCTATTTATAACTACCTACCTACCTTCAATCAACAATATAATAGGTATTATTGCTGATCGTAACTATCCTTGACACGACAGAGCAATATTGTAGTTGTATTTATATACCTACCTACCTACTTGCTTTCGTCACAGTACTAGCTAAGCCTATCTATATATAGCTGGGTACCAGTGGCGAAGGGTCAATTTTTTGTAAGAGGTAAGCCGGAGCTAGAAATGCTTCTACCTGGCCACGAAAAGCTAATTATAAATATTTCACAATAGTCAATACTGCCTGTGCTACTTTTCAAAGGAAAGTCGGTAGGAATCGTATTGTGGGGACCCTTCGCCACTGCTGGGTACTCACTTAGCAGTGTAGCATGTAATGTATCAGATACGGTATCAAGTGAGTACCTACGTAGGCACGAGCCCGCTGCAAGCCGCACGCGCGTGGCCCGTCGAGTGGCGGTATCACTGCGAACCAGGGACTTGAAAACGAAATGAATTTCGTTCCGTTACACTAAATGTTCCCATAACATTCCAAAGTTTGTAACGATTAGTATCGTTACAAACCGAAAAACAACAATAACGTTATAAAAAAATAACGTTATAAAATAACATTTTCGTAGCACAATATTATAAGTAATGTTATGCTTATATCCGCTATAATAACGTTATAGGTAAAACGTTACAGATTCACTTGTAACGTTATTCATAAGAAGTTTTCTTTCTCATTGACCACCACGGCGCCGCGGCCGTCGCACCCCGTAGGTATAAGTCACCGTCGTATTCAAGAGAGAGTGTGTAGGGTAGGTGCGCCTGTTTGCCGACCACCGCCTATTTTCGACCATTTGACGGCACGTAGCTACAGAACTCCGAAAAATTGCAAAACTAAGCCGATTCTTTTTTAAAACTGTGTTTCCGTAGAAACTTTAACCCGGCGTCATGGGGGTTGGGTCTGTGAGACCCGGCACATTTTATTTTGCTTGAATTTCGGTTACCTACTACCTTTCCGACGTTGCTGTTGTTCTCAGTAGCTGGAGGTATTGAGTTGTTCTAAGCGTCGCAGGCAACACATTGGTCGTGCGACAGCCGCACTGCGAGTTACACGAGCGCAAAGTTGAAAAAGGTCACTAAGACCCACCCCCGCACTTAGTGTAACAATTTTGCGCCATTTTTCACATATTACTTTTACCATACTATGCTGACTGTATCAATGATAATGATGCGGAGTGTTTTTTTTTTTTTAGATATCCTAGTTTCCTATTAAAATGTGCTATTAAAACATTAAGACTGATTGTTTATTACTATTATACGATATTTTTCTTTTATTTATTTACATGAATACCTAAAAAAATAAACCCGAACAAATTTGATCTTTTTAATTTATGAAGTACTAGATTATTTCATATTTAATAAGCGGGTCTGTATGACCCACCCCCTACGTCCATGTTACACTTTTTCACCCCCATGACGCCGGGTTAAGTAGTTTATACACAAGCACTCAAAGTAATTTGTACGCATCTTACATCGAAAGTAATTAAATCATTCTGTGGCTCCGAACGAACGCGAATAAACGGGTCGTTTTCTAATAAAAAATAGTGCGCGTCGTAACATTAATAGTAAGTTTGTAATGTTTTCTAGCACTTTTTAGTTTGTTTGTTGGTTAAACAACATTGTTTAACATGTATTGAATATGAAAAACGACATTGTTACTTCCAATTTTGATATTATAATCATAAAATAAAGCGGTCGAGAAACAGAACTACGGTTTTAAATTGTCTAGTTTTCGACCGGATGGTCGAAAATAGGCATAATATGGTCTACCTAGGCTGTTTAATGATCTACTAAAGCCTCAAAATATTAACATTGCAGTTTTCGATTAGGGCGATGCCGACGTGGTCAAGTTAAATGCAGCTAAGACTTAGGCCTATCTGTTCTCTGCCAAAAGGAGGCCATTCCAGCCCACTTCTACTTTTCGAGACGTATCATACCGATAGCTAACCATCTTGAGCTTCTGGGCCACCTGGACCTATATTGAGGCCAAGGCTCAATTGGCAGCTAAAAAGCTGGGTATCATCTCAATGGTGCGGCGGTACTTCACGTCTGGACAGTTGCTTTTATTGTACTAAGCACAAGTTCGTTTGTGCATGAAAAACTGCGCGTAACTATGGGATGGCTCAGCCAAGTACCAGCTTGAGGCGTTAGAGTTGGAGTCCTTTGAGAAAGGTGCCAAAAGCTCATCAACAACAAATTCCTTTTTCAGACTAACCTCCAAAGTCTTGAACATATATAGTAGATATAACAGAGAGAGAACATACATAGATAGTTGGGTTTCTACCCATGAATTTGGCTATCATATACAAAAAGATCGAACTCGACTAGTAGTTCCAGAGATTAGCGAGTTCAAACAAACAAACTCTTCAGCTTTATTATATTAGTATAGATGTTGATACATGAATTTTTAGATGATTTTGTCATTTGAATTATAAAGAGAGGTTGATAATTTACTCGTTCAATTTTGTATGCTTACTTTTCTTCAATGAATGCTTTACTTTCAGTAATTTCAGTAAGTGGTGGAAAACTGGGTACTAGGTGGTCGAAAACTGAATTTTCCGGTCGAAAACTGGGAGAAACGGCATTTTGAGACATGTAATTATTTTAAAAATAACCAGCATTCTAAATTAACAAAGACTTTAACTTAAATCAAAGAGTATATTAAGAATACATTACTTAATATTATTTTTTGTACTTGTTAGCAGAAATATTATTTTTTGAATTTTGATTTGACAACTCCACTAATTGGTCGAGAACAGGCACAATTACCCTATATTATTTGAAGAAAGTTTGCAGAGGTATTCCGGTTTCGCAGTCGCGTTGGTGGTAAAATAACATAGGTACTATTTTTCAATATGCAACTGACATGATGACTTGATCAATAATAATTCGTAGTAATATATAGGATAGTAGGTATTTAGGCACCTGAAGAGTTTTATTACAACCTGGAACTTCACACTTCGACTATTGTTTGTCATCGCTCAATGAAAAATCTCTGAATACAAAATTTTTCTTCTTACGGCTCATGATTTAATAAACTCAAATTATACAATTGAAATCAGATGTAAATAAAAATAAACACGGCGAAATGCTAGGTTACCGTTGTTGCCAATACTGCGCTCGGGGAATCGCCGCAGATCTCAATGTCAAGGCTAGCTGGCAACGTTGCGTATCGAAATGAATGATATCGAAATGAATAAACGTTATTATATTATATCGTTATATTAATAACGTTATTATATCGTTATATTATTAATATCGTTATTAAATAGTTGTAGATTTCGTTCCGTTTGTAAGTATCGTTATATACAAAGAATTAATTATGTTACGTTTCTGGTGGAACGGTACAAATTATCGTTACTGGAACGAATCGTAACGTTATTTTGAATAACGTTTCAAGTCCCTGCTGCGAACACAAAGGCGGCTCGCAGTGTGATCCGGCAGCTCGTAGCTAGATACGCGGTGGACCGTGGACGAGCCGTACCCACTTGCAGGTTGATACAGTATCTGATACGTTACATGCTACACTGCTAAGTGAGTACCCAGCTTATTATTATTAGGTATCTACAGATTTCAAGCAAAGTCACCATAGTCCCCTTAGTCCTCATTGTCCCCATCGTCCCCATTGCCCCCATAGTCCCCATCGTCCCCGTAGTCCCCTTAGTCTCTATCGTCCCCATAGTCCCCTTAGTCCCTGTCCCCTTAGTCCCAGTCCCTTTAGTCCCAGTCCTCTTAGTCCCCTTAGCCCCCTTTCCCCCTTACAAAAACACTACAGTTCATTGGTTATTAGTCAGATTCAATAAGTGCGCCGCACTATTGAATTTGAAACATCTAAAGAGGATTAAAATTTCATTACTGCCTAAAAGTTTCTTATAGAAAACACTACCTTTGGACGCACTTAAAGGCGAACCAAGTCGTCCTTTTCGAATAGATGGGATGAAAAATATTTGACAATAGTAGGCAATACTACCCATGCTATTTTTTAAAGGGTAGCCGGTAGGAATCGTATTGTAGGGACCCTTCGCCACTGTAAGATAGATATAGATAGTGTAATATCCACCATAGCCGCATAGCTAGCCATAATCCATAGACCATACTCTTAAATAAACGAAGAGAGATTCGTCGAAAATAATAAAAAAAACAATTATTATTAATAAAATAAATTGTGTAAGGTGCTTTATAAATGTATTTACAACGTTTTACATAAACCTAGCTACAAACGAAACCCCAATTTTTGAGGGCTTCGTTTCTTAACGAACGAAATTAATGTTAATATTTTGAGGCTCGTAGAATTTATACTGTGACGCAAAATTTTTGTTCAGCGGGGTCAGCGAGTTCATTTGAACTGCGCTTCCGCGTAATTCGCCGCGCGGGGAGGAAGGGAGCGCTAAATGCCTATCGCACTCGGATATCGTGGCCTTAAGTAGTAGTACGGAGTTTAGAACTATGCCCAGTAAATTGCAATAGGTTCGACCCGTACTTATGATGGGACGTAGAGCTAGCGAAACGTGGCTGATGATAACCTCTGCGAACCGTTTTGACGAAAAAAACTGTGTCATCATTTTAAAAAAGTTAAGTTTAAGTCTCGTCGTACACGGGCCATAAACGCCCGCCATAAATGCGATAACCTGAAACTTAAGCGGGACAACCACCTGTGTTCAATGGTCAACACAAGTTTGTATACAAGTTGCATTATGTCAGCGGTGGCGGTGGTGCCCAGGCACAGGACGCAGACTCTGGAATGACCAGAGGACTAAGAAGGGCGCAGTTATATAAGCTCAAATAGGGCGCTTAAAAGGCTAGTTACGGCACTGTGGGAGCATTTGTGGCTGTCGCAAGTGGTTCGTGTACTCCGAGTTTATATAAAACTAGCCCTATGGGCGTAGCCAGGTACAGACAGGGAGGGCATCTGCCCCCCGCGCCCTCCCCCGAACTGAAATGTTAGAAAGAAATAAAAAACATTTTAAATCATTCATAAATTATTTTGTGTCAAGTTGAATTTCGTTTGAACTACGAGTTCTTCCTAAAATGGTATATATCCCTCTAAAGGTATATTATGTCGTACACCTTTTTAGGTGTATCTGGACAAAATTTGTTTCATAGTATTAATTTCCTTACTGAAAACGATTATTATAAGCTGTTGTCCCCATAATAAACAGATATTTATTTATCTAACAACATAAGACAACAATTATTGTTGTCTTATGTTGTTAGATAAATAAATATCTGTTTAAGCAAGTTATGACAGTAAACCTACTCTTTGTATAATCCACTAAAGGTACAGTAGAAACGTAGCCGTCGTGATACGATTGTGCAACGTCGCTGGGCAGACTACTAAGTGCTACAAATCCCCCGTCCAATGTCCCGCACCCCACGACTTAGTCAACCGTTGACACTTACGAAACACAGTCGCGGAGAATTAAATTAAATAGAAATTCAATAAAAATATGCCTTTGCTATGGCGACGATTTCTCTAATTCTCGTCGTGCTCGCAAATCAAGTCAATCCACAAACAAGCTTAACTACGTTGAACACAGGAAGCGACATAAACAGTTTATCAGAAGGACTAGAAGTTACTGCCATTTTTCCGACGCAAATCCAACAAATTCAAACGACATCGGAAACGACGCTCGCGGCCTCCGCCGGAAACAATCTAAATGACGTCGGCAGCACCGTACTGGCGTACTTGGATGTACCAGAACAGAATTTCCAAGCAATCTCCACAATTTACTCGATGAAAAACAAGAAAACCAATGATAAAAAAAATGCGCGCGAAGGAAATGTCAAATCTCTTTTAGATGGAAATGGACTAGGAAATAACGAAAAATACTTGAAAGACTCCGAAAAGAATCAAGACGCTATCCAAGCTGAATCTCTAGTATGGGACAACTGTTTAGAAACTAATTTTAAGGATATCCCACAGAACATAGAGAAACCTCAGGATATGCAAAATGATAATCACGATTACAGATTTCAAGGGGGTAAAGAAATTGGTAGTTTATGGAGAAAAAGAGATGCAGGGAATTTAAATTTGAATTCAACTGCAGGTAAAGCTTGGTTGGAGAAGTATAATAATCTGCTAAATGCTAAAACTGAGGAAAGACGCCAACAGAAGCTTGAACCAACAGTGGTTAAAAAAGTTACTTCAGTGGCTACTACTGTAGAACCAACAACGATAGTACAAGTGATACCAATTACAAGAGAAGTTTTCAAGGAAGCCATAAATGTATTTAATACAACCCAAAATGCAGTAACTGAGAGTGATATTGTAGCAAGCTACACAGAGGATTGGTTTGAAGAAAAGGACAGAAGTAAAATACGATTTGGTAATTTACCACAAAAAGAAACATATTTAATACCCGCGCTGAAATTGGATCAGGGATTTCACCCTTTTGGTTTTATGTCAGAGTTTTTTTATCTGATATACCCGTTTGATTTTCCAGTGGGTAAGCAATGACTATATTTATTAGTAGTACCGTGATCTTTTAAAATAAGCTTTTGTAAAAGGCTTATGTTTAACTTAGCACCAGACATAGTAACATTTAACAGACAAAAATAGTAAATGATCACCAAAACTAAACCCGCATTTTAATGTAAAATTATAACCAAAGTTTTTATCTTGCTATCCTATTTAAGCAAACTGACACCAAAAAAATATTGTTCACCCTAAAATTGTTAATGAACACCAAATTATCAACCATATTTTAATTTAAAACGACATGCAAAAAAATAACATCTCGTTATCCGATTAAAGTAAAGGGAGCGCCTCCGCAGCCGGCGGCGGTTCCCAAAAATAACGCCGTTGGAAACCGGCTTAGCCTTGGAGTAGCAGTGATACCAGACGAAAATAATTGCAAACTACCGCAGCGGCAGATTAATGTTGCCGTGTTTTTATCTACCTTAGACTGACTTTTAATTACAGTGTCAATGTAAAAAAAAATATAACTTTTTTGGACTTACAAGGGGGAGGGAGGTGGTCTGCAAGGTTAAAAGTAACCTAACACGAAGGGGTTGACGGGGGCTTCGTTCGCTCGCATTGCTCGCTCACTGAAGCCCCCGTCAACCCCTTCGAACCTAAATTGTCCGTGTCGGGGTGTCCAAGTTCCCGAGCTCGCTTCGCTCGCTCTTGGACCCTAGTTAGGTATGTTACTCAAATGAAACATGAAATGATTTTTTTTAATTATGCCAAATTGCAAACCCCATTTCCCGCTTTTTATGGTAATAAGCCTACATTTTATGTCCATTATAGTGGTTTATTTAGGCAGAAATAGCGCATTAATTTGCTCGCTAAGAGTTGGTGATCATTTACTACATTTGGTGTTCGAATACAATTTGAAGTGCAGTCGTGACTAAAATAGCTAGTACTATTGTAATTTTAGACTTTATTTTACTGGTGTTAAGTATATATTTTTGGTAAAAGAACTAAGGGTATCAAAGCATTTTATGGTGGTCATTATATTTAACCCCTTTGTAAAACGTCAAAATATAATCTTAATAATATTATTTATGAAAGTTATAAGGAAAAATATCCTTTTAATGTCACCAATTTCTATAAATATCTTGATACATACAGGTTGAGTTTTGAACAGAAATTACCCGCTGTGGTAGATGTCAACCATCAGAGATAGACACTTTTTGTTTGTTTAAGCACAGTAGATTTAATTTTAACCAGATGTTTAACCATCTTTCATTACATTTTATTGATTTTAGCCCTAAAATCCTATTAATTTTAGCGTAATCTCTAGATGATATTCTAACATGAAATCTTTCTTTCTCTAACGGATGCCATAGCTGCCACAGTGATCCATGTTCAAAATTTCACCCTGTATATTTATGGCTCTATTTACTTACACAAAAGTTATTCATGGATGTAATTTAATACTGCTAGTATTTTGTAACATTTCCAAAAAAACAGTCCCTGTAGATAAAACTGTATAACCTGCCGGCGTGACCTCGTGACTGTCCGTCCCTACAATATCAAAAGGCTTCACATCGGACTCGTACAACGAGGTCAGGGAGATGATCTCGTTACCTCACCCGCTAATAAAGTATCTACAGCAAATATTGGGCTGGTTTTTTTTTTATTGGAAATTTAATTGTAACAGATGTTCGTATTTCAATAGTATATATTTTTATTTGTACTATGACGCAATGGCAAACAGTCCGATTTACATAAGTCATACCTATCGTTTATTCACTGTATTTACATATTTTGAATAGGCAAATAGGTATGACATAGGTACCAGTTATCCTTCCAGTCACCCTTTGCCAACGTTGTGAAGTATGTCTATGTCAAAGGGGTGGTCTGAAAAATGTATTCTGATAACTAGGTAATTAATATTGTGTCAGGTGGAAAAGGCAGAAAGTTAGGTCCTTATAGGTACCTACACTATTAATTGTTTATTTTGTTTACTTTTTCCAGGACTCGTCAAGGATATAGTGTGGGGAGAATTTACATTTCCGTACTCCTTTCTACAGGTATGTCATGTTTATTTTTTTATACAAAATAGAACTTACTCGGATTTAAAAATGAAAGTCACTCCACGTTCCTTTTTTTATATATTATATTTTGTAACATTTATTTTCACTTATTATTCGTATTCATTATTGTGTTCGAATACAATTTTACTTTTTATGACTACCTTAATAACTATTCCCTAAAAGTTTTATGTACTTACAACTCCAGTAACATACACTGTCTTAATTATGATTTCACTAAACCTTTATAATTTTTTTCACAAAAAAATCAGTCAATAAACAATTCATCTTTGGGAATAACTTCAAAGAACTTCTTTAAAATTCTAGTAACTATTTCAACAACTTTATCAACAAGAGGTTTGCCAAATTCATCAGCAATTTGTTTCCAGTTCTGGTTTAAAAATAGTAAAACAGCTTCACCTAAAAATAAAAATATAAAAATCATTAGAGATCAGACAACTGTTTTAATATCACTCATTGTTTGTGTCATTTCCAAAATCTAGAACTCGATAAGTATTTCGTGTCCTAATACTAATTATATTAATTGATAGAGCTGAACTTGAGGAAAGAAACCGAAAGACAGCTGATTTTATCTTTAAAGGCACATCATAATGTTCGAACATTTAAATATCCACGAGAAACTATCAACAAATTCATGCCAAGATGATAATGAAAAAACAAAAAAGAAAACAAAACTTTTCCATTGTATACAAAATATAAATAAAATAAATAGCATATAGTCCGCTCAAATATTTAAAGCGATATTACGTCACGTCCTTTAGTTTCCTCAATTATGAATTTATTGATGTATTGCAAAGTTCAAGTTCACCTTCATGAACATCAAATACCGCTAAACTTTCTGTTATGACGGGACGTTTACGATGTTGACATAATATAAGGTCTAAATTACAATAATTGACGCGTGCTCGTGAAACGCAAAAGCTATACAAATAATCATCATCTTCTTACCCGAAAGACATTTACAACTGGACATAGGCCATCCCAAACATCGTCACAACGGCTGGTCTCTGCTTATATCCAGCGGATTCTGCGACCTTCACGAGGTCATCAGTCGAGCTTTTAAGGCCCATGCTGCGCATTAGTACAAGTATTATGGTCGATACTTACTCAATTCAGAGTTTCCGTCGAACAAATTCGTTAGATTAAGCGTGATTTTGTCTCCATAACTTTGGGTGAGTTCAATGGTTTTCACTTCGCGATAAGTCACTCCGTCACGCACCTTATCTTCGAACTTCATTTTCCCATGCACCGCAGCATTCTCTAAAAGTTTGTTATTATTTATATACACACAAAAATAAATTTAAGAAAATAACAAAATCTAAGGAACGTAGTAAACAGGATGTAACTCGAGTTTTACTACAGGCTAGCTCCTTTTTATCCGATTGCTAAGGAAGGGTTGTTTTTTGCAAAAAAAAAAATCTAATAAACTAAAAAAACAATAAAAAAATCAAAAAAATAACCTGACTACGGTTTGCACTGCATCTTGTTAAAACCACAAAAAATAATAAAAAACCGGACAAGTCCAAGTATGCCTCGCGCCCTAAGGGTTCCGAAATATGATCATAGATGGCGCTACTGCATACTTCCAATGGCGCCATCTATGAGCACATGGCTCCACTTATGGTCCGGTGACTGACGGCGGACAACAAAGTGATCCTATAAGGGTTCCGTTTTTCCTTTTGAGGTACGGAACCCTAAAAACAAGGCGACATCGCAGTCGGGACTCACTCTTATACTTATTATTTATACGTATTTTATTTTACCTTAATAATACCTTAATTGTCGAAATCCATCCAGCCTTTGGAAGATGCGAGGTAACAAAGATACATACCTACCTACATACAAGACACGCGCGATAAACATAATCCTTCCTTGGCAGTCAGGTTAAAATGCCTATCAGTTCTTCATCTTTCTACAATCCATTGAATGAAAGTCGATAATTTTACTAAAGCAGAAAATTGTACTTACTAATTTTAACTTTGGCATCTCCATCACCATTTATGGACACAATTAATATTCTTCCAGATGCTTTATACTTTCCCTTGATGGTTAGATCACAGTGCATTTTCAAATCAGCTTCTAGATCTTTGTATCTAAAAATGGTGAAAAATCATTATTGGCATTTGCAGTTCCGTAAAGCTGTAGGTACTGTAAATATAAGACTTAATAATGTTTTCCATTACTTATGCCTTAAAATATCGATCGTGGGTTGCATGGGCTTATCGCCACACTGTCATGATAATATTTTCTCTAGTACAAATAAATGAACTAACGTCATAAAATTAATCCGTACACTTAAATCAGATAGTCTAAAAAACAAGCATGCTAATTAAATTTAGGGAATTATTCAGAAGTGCTTTTTTTAAGATATTCTAATATTTGACTCGTTCTTAATTATTTTTAAGTGTGCTAGTAGATTAAATCGTGGCGCTCTGATAGGTTAAACAAATTGCAGCTTGCTTATATCAAAAACTTAAAATGTGCTTTTTACACCTTAATTTTAAACAATCAGTTTGTTACTTACGACGCTGAATCTACAGTGCACTTTCTTAATCCAGTCGTAGTTCCATTACGAATATCTACTTTAAATCCGCCAGGGAGCACCACTTTAATGTGATCTTCTCTCAAGGGATCAGTACTGTCGACTCCTAGTTCTGGAATACCCTTAGTGAATAACGGCAGCATTTCTTGTATAACTTTCTTCAAACAATCTGACTTTAAACCTGGGCAGATTTTGATGTACGAAGCTAAAAGTGAAAAAAAAAATTGAGCTTTCGTTAATCGAGAAGATATTGTAAGTGTTGGTTCTTTACAATTAACATACATAGACATACTTATAAAATATTATAATAATTGAAACATTGAAGTGAACTCTTAATTTTGGACCATTTTATTATTAGCAGTATTCAAATAATACTGTCAATTTTTTTTGTGACATAATTTATGTAAGTACTGTCAATCTTTTTCACGAAGTCCATTGGGTTATGAATGTTGTAGGCGTGCATATACAGGGTGTCCCAGAAATCAACGTCAAGCCGAAATCGAGCATTAGGCCAAGTCGTAACAGTTATCAGAAAAATATGAAAAAAAATCTTGGTCATGTACTTTTCAAATTATATGTATTCAAAAATAAATCTTAAAAACTGACACCCTGTGATGATCTTTCAAGTCCTGTGACTGCAAATATTAACTTTTCGTCATTTTTTTTTCTACCGTATAACTATGAATAACCCTTCCTAACATTACAGAAAAAAAACTGAAGAAAAGTTAATATTCGCAGTCACAGGACTTGAAAGATCATCACATGGTGTCAGTTTTTAAGATTTATTTTTGAATCCTTATAATTTGAAAAGTACATGACCAAGATTTTTTTTCATATTTTTCTGATAACTGTTACGACTTGGCCTAATGCTCGATTTCGGCTTGACGTTGATTTCTGGGACACCCTGTATACAATGCTTTAGTGTGCGTAAGCGCGGCAGCGCTCAGTCACGATCTCGGTACACATTACACACACAACGAAAGTTAAACGGACTTCGTGAAATAGATTATCTGTACTTACCTACACTAACACTCACATACTAAAAAACTTTTTTAGCAAAAAAAAACGATTTCAAAAATCCACTACAAAGAAAATAATAATTATGGTTTCGGAAGTCGGTGGCTTTGGTTTTTTGTTTGCTTTTTTTTGCCACCGACTTCCGAAACCAAAATTATTATTTTCTTTGTAGTGGATTTTTGAAGTCGATAATTTTTTGTTAAAAAAGTTTTTTATTTTTCCCTTTTTAGTTCTTTATCCCGTGTTAGATTACTTTCACGAATTCGTTGAACAGTAAATCTTCTACGGAGCGTGTACATTTATGCCTATAACTTTGTACATAGGAATGATTACATAATGTATTATATACTAAAACCTTCCGGAAAGTATGTAGATTACGTTAGTGAAAACCCCATCCAAATCGAATCAGTAGTTTTTTCACATACAAACATACATACATACATACTTACATACTTACATACATACATACTTGCATACATACATACGGGACGAATACAGAACCTCCTTTTTTGAAGTTGGTTAAAAATAGGAGCAAGCAGCAGATTATTATGTATTATTATGAAAACTTATTTTGGTTTTCTATCCTATATTAATGAATTAGGTAATATAGAATTAATACCTCGTAAAATAATTACAAGCTTAAAGCAAAAAAAATGTTCTATAATCTGTATTAAAATAAAAACCTAACTACTAAGGGGTTTGCTGTTAGAGAACTCAATAATTCTGGATTAAGCTCGCCTTTGTACATAAACTATCTTCTTAATGCTGTTTTGTAATTTCATATGTATGTACAATAAAGAATAGATAATTATAAATATGAAATGTTTATGTATTATATTTATGTATGGTGCAATTTGCACATATTTGTTTAGTTTATATAAGTAAGTATGTATGTATGTTTATAATTAGTATATTATAGCCTATTGTGCACTTATCTCTATTCTCATGCTCTCAAATCTCTCTATCACTCTAAGGTTTGCTGTAAGAAAACTCAATGTTGAGTTAAGCTCGCCTTTGTACATAAAATCTCCATACAAAAGTTGTATTTAATATTTGTGTGTACAATAAAGAATATGAATATGAATGAAATAAATACTAAATTATATTTCAGAAATAAATAAAAACTTGTAAAAAACTTTGGTGAATACTCACGCGCAACTCTAGCGGAACTTCCATTTAAAACCGCAAATAAAATAAAAGAATACAAAACGGTTATTTTAAACATTGTGACCCATATAAGTCGTTTACCACTGTTGATGTCCGGAGTTGTACTGATTTATATTCGTTAAAAGTCCTGCAGAATCAAGCCTACTTAATATTCAATCGTTATTAATAGGTGTCGCGGAAAAAGCTATGTCTTGTAAACCGGTTCAATTATGGATAGATTTAGATAGGATATAATACAAAAACTACGATGGTGACGACCTTACTGGCCTATTTGGTCAAACAAAAAAAAACAATATTCCTAAAGCATAATAAACATAATCATCAAATCAATGCATAATCAGCCTAAAACGTTCCCACTGATAGGACTCAGGCCTTCTCTCTGTGAGAGAGAGTGGGCCTCCACCACACGGGCCCAGTGCGGGTTGGTGGATGTTTTCGAAATTTTAGTTCTATGGTAAAACGGTTTTGACTCAGGCCTCCTCTCTGTGAGAGGGAGTGGGCCTTGATCGACCACACGGGCCCAGTGCGGGTTGGTGGATGTTTTCGAAATTTTAGTTCTATGGTAAAACGGTTTTGACTCAGGCCTCCTCTCTGTGAGAGAGAGTGGGCCTTAATCCACCACACGGGCCCAGTGCGGGTTGGTGGATGTATTCGACATTTTAATTCTATGGTAAAACGGTTTTGACTCAGGCCTGCTCTCTGTGAGAGAGAGTGGGCCTTGATCCACCACACGGGCCCAGTGCGGGTTGGTGGATGTTTTCGAAATTTTAGTTCTATGGTAAAACGGTTTTGACTCAGGCCTCCTCTCTGTGAGAGAGAGTGGGCCTTGATCCACCACACGGGCCCAGTGCGGGTTGGTGGATGTATTCGAAATTTTAATTCTATGGTAAAACGGTTTTGACTCAGGCCTCCTCTCTGTGAGAGAGAGTGGGCCTTGATCAACCACACGGGCCCAGTGCGGGTTGGTGGATGTTTTCGAAATTTTAGTTCTATGGTAAAACGGTTTTGACTCAGGCCTCCTCTCTGTGAGAGAGAGTGGGCCTTGATCAACCACACGGGCCCAGTGCGGGTTGGTGGATGTTTTCGAAATTTTAGTTCTATGGTAAAACGGTTTTGACTCAGGCCTCCTCTCTGTGAGAGAGAGTGGGCCTTTATCCACCACACGGGCCCAGTGCGGGTTGGTGGATATTTTCGAAATTTTAGTTCTACGGTAAAACGGTTTCCTCACGTTGTTTTCTATTACAGTTTTTAGAGCAGTGGTAATTAAATAAATTGCACAAAGTATAGCGCGTGCCTGTTTTGGTTCCTACGACTTGTAATTCGGGACTATTACTACTGGGCCACCACTGCTCTCACATTTACTAAATACTAAAACTTAAAAAAAATATTGAAGTACTAACAAATAAATCGAGATGCAAAGTGATAAAGCAATAAGTAACCTCCACAATTAATCTTATAGGTAGTCACACACAACAAAGGTACCTAATAAGGTCCTTCATAAAATTCATGAACTGTTTAATGCGAGTGAAACTAAAATAAATAATCACTAATGCCTCAATTACAGACACAATAAAAAATCTATTAGGTCTCGCGTGGATCTGCGTTTGTTGAGTCGGCATTGAGTGATTTATTTAAAATTCATATATTTTAATTTCATATAAACCAGTAGGTACTGGTACATAATTGTAAGAAGTCGAATTTAGTTTCAGGGGTTCCAATTTGTAGATTCCTATAGAGAAGTACTTACCGGCAAGAAACTCCATCGTTACTCTTTAAAAATAGTTAATTCAACCCACACAATCCTACTAATATTATAAACGTGAAAGTTTATGAGGATGTATGGATAGATGGATGGATGTATGGATGTTTGTTACTCTTTCACGCAAAAACTACTGAACGGATTTTGATGAAACTTAACAGTAATATAGCTTATACATCAGAATAACACATAGGCTACTTTTTATCCCAAAAACGCGGGCGAAGCCGCGGGCGGAAGCTAGTTTAACATAACAGGGGTGAAGTTGGCTCACAATTAAAATTGGACAATAAACTTTGTTGTTAGTTGAAAATATACTTTTTTGCGCGGAATAAAAAATAGCTTTAGTTACATTTTATCACCAGTGCTGCATCTCTATCTGCCAATGATAATTCCGTCAACATCGGTCCAGCCGTTTTGGAGATTAGTCGAAACAAACAAACAGACAGACAAAAAGTTTTTTTAGTACCGTAATACATTTAGTAAACAGCTGTTATTTTGACAGTACAAACAGACAACTTCAATTTTATTTATTTCTATAAATTACCAGTTTTATTACCCCACAAAGTAACGGTTTTTCCCCCGAGGGGGTAATTAACCCCAAGTTAGGAACCCAGGTCCTAGAGAATTTTATTAGAACGTTGTGAATTTAACATTTTCTTATTTTCATCAAGAGGTATGCATATGTGTTACGGACAACTTGATAAATCCGGTCACTATGAATAATAACCGATCTGTATTAATAGTGCCCGTATCAATTGGGCAATGTCATCATAACTGCATGACTAATTACTTTTCCCGGTCATTAGAAATAATGACTATTTGTCTTGGGCAAAAGAATCAGGTAAACTGTAATGTTTTTTTGAAAAATAACGCCGTTGGCAAGTGGCAGTATCTACATTGATGCAGGCAGCTGAGATAAAAAACATCGGCTGCCGGCGTCACCGACTCCCATAATAGACACCAAGGGGTCAAGAGGGGGGGTAATGGGTTAAAAGAGTAAGGGGGTTAGGGGAATAAGAGGGGCAAGGGGGAAAGGGAGCAGGAGGTAAAGGGGAAGGGTAATGGTTGACGTAGCGGGGTAAAGAAGGTAAGAGGGGCAAGGGTAAGCGTAAGGGAGGTAAGAGGAGTAAGAGGTAAGGGAAGAAAGGGGGCAAAGGGAAGGGCATATTATGGTCTACCGCTTCGCGGGGCTTTTATTTCAGTGTACAAGTTTAAAAAAAACCTTACATGAAGGGGTTGACGGGGGCTTCGTTCGCTCGCTCACTGAAGGCCCCTTCAACACCTTCTAATCGTTTAGCCACTGCATTGATAAATGCAAAACGGTTATGCAACATATATTATGTGCTAAAGTTCAGTAAATATGTAAAACTGCTAAACGTCGTTCAGTTGTTTTACTTAGCGCAGCGAATTTAACAATCCATCTGCGATATACATACATACATAGACTTTTGCTTGCGACTCCGTCCACGTGGACTACAATGAATTTGCCATTTTAAATGACTTCCTTAGTGTAGGGTGGATAGTACTATGAAGAGATTAAGCTGTATCTCTGGTTCAACCCAACGGAAAGATAAAATTTTGCTCCGATTTTAAGTTGCACCCGAAGCTACCAAACTGTGAAAACTACATCAAAATCCGTTCCGTATATTTTGCGTGATACGCGCACAAACAGACAAAAATAAAAAAAAAACTTTTTGGGTATGGTTACCAGCCGGCCTAGCATGACCACGATAGAAACGGGTTTTGTCTACATAGAAATAGACAAAGTGACAGATTGTAGAAACGTTTCATTCATAAACCGTAGAAATGTTTCTACAATCTGTCACTTTGTCTATTTCTATGTAGACAAAACCCGTTTCTATCGTGGTCATGCTAGGCCGGCAGTACCCTATCCCAATTGTTTTTTCTGGAATAACTTAAATGTACAGACACGGCTTTTTTTTACAATTTTATAATAATATAGATAGATATAGATAGAACTTACTCGGATTTAAAAATGAAAGTCACTGCACGTTTTTTTGTATAGGTATATTTTTATATTATTTGTATCATTTATTTTCATTAATTATATCCATTATTGTGCTCGAATACAATTTTCCTATTTATGAAGCATTTTAATTGCTACTCGGTAAAAGTCAAATTTTTGTACTCACAACCACATTAACTTACACTCTTATGATTTTACTAAACCTTTACAATTTTAGGCACAAAATATCAGTCGATAAACAATTCATCTTTAGGAATAACTTCAAAGAATTTCTTTATAATTCCATTAACTATTTCAATAAGTTTATCAACAAGAGGATTGCCAAATTCATCAACTATTTGTCTCCAGTTCTCGTTTAAAAATAACAAAACAGCTTCACCTAAAAATAATGAAAAACATTAGAGATCAGACAATTTTTTTAAAACGCTTCATTACGATGAAGCGTTTTAAAAAAATTGTGTGTGTCATTACCAAAATCCAGAACCAGTGTCTCGTCAGGTATTACGTGTCCTAATACTAATTATTATTAATTGATAGAGCTGAACTTATGGAATGATGATTACTTATGGAACGAATTCGAAAGAAAACTGATTTTGTCTTAGAAATTAAAACAATCAACTTGCTATCATACTCAAAACATTTTATAATGTCTGAACATTTAATTATCCACGACATACTATCAACAAACCCATGTCAAGATGAATAATTAACTTAAAAAAAGGATAGGTATTTTAATTACCAAAACCTTTCCATTATACGAGTATAATCCACATAAACGTTTCAAGCAATAACGACACGTCCTTTAGTTTCCTCTATTTTGAATTTTTTTAGGTATGTACTTATTGCGAAGTTCAAGTTCACCTTCAATGAAGGTGAACAGATTAAGGTCCTTCATCTTACATGAAAATCAAATACCGCTCAGTACACGCATGCAGTTTTAAGGGCCAAGTTCACCGATAAGTTAACAGTCCGATAAATTGAAAACGGCTGTTTAACTTGAATTTTCATGTATAAAAAATCATGTTAAATGGCCGTTTTCAATTTATCGGACTACTAGCTGTTGCCCGCGACTTCGTCTGCATGAAAATGGATGAAAAGTAGCCTTAGGTGTTTTTAACAGGTCCTGGGATACTTTTTTGCTAAATTTCATCATAATCCGTCCAGCCGTTTCAGCGTGAAGACCTAACAAACATACACACACACAAACTTTTGTATTTATAATATTATATGGGATTATAATTACATATTATTATATAGTTTTTATTATATAGTGGACTAGCTGTTCCCCGCGGTTTCACCCCATTGATCGGCTCCTAAGGGTCATAGCGTGATGTTAAATAACCTATACTATTTCTCGTGAATCTGGCTATCGTAAACAAATAGGATTTTTCAAAGCCGACTGGTAGTTCCAGAGATTAGCGCGTTTAAACAAACAAACAGACTAAGATTATCTTGTCGGTGAACTTAGCCCTAAGAGGTACATACATAAAGGTATATCAAGGTTGTCTTGAGGACTTTATCGACACAAAACTAGATCTACTGAGTAAGAAAAACAATAAATGAAATATTACAACAATAAAACAACATTTGCCTAAACTTCGGTCATGTGACTTTTACGATGTTAATATAATATAAGGTTTAAATTAAAATGATTGACGTGTGCTCGTGCGTGAAATGCTAAAGCTATACAAATATTTATCATATCACCCGTCGAACAACTGGACATAGGCCTTCCCAAACATCGTCACAACGGCCGGTCTCGCACTGCCCATATCCAGTGGATTCCGAGACCTTCACCAGGTCATGAGTCGACCATTCAGGTAGCATGCCCACGCCGGACACAAGTACCAGTATGGTGGATACTTACTCAATTCAGAGTTTCCGTCGAACAAATTCGTCACATTAAGTGTGACTTTTTCTCCATAATTTTGGGTGTTTTCAATAGTTTTCACTTCGCGATAAGTCACTCCGTCGCGCACTTTATCTTCGAACTTAATTTTCACATGCAGCGCATCGTTTTCTGTTTAAAAAAAAGTTTCTAAGTATTAAACAGTAATGTAAAATGTACTAAAAAAGCTATGAAAACGCCTACCACTTCTTCATCCCTCTACTATCCAATGAATGAAAGTCGATAATATTAATATGGCTGAAAATTGCACTTACTAATTTTAATTTTAGCATCTCCATCGCCGTTTATGGTCACAATTAATATTCTTCCGGACGCTTTATATTTTCCCGTGATGGTTAGATCACAATGCATTTTCAAATCAGCTTCCAGATCTTTGTATCTGAAAATGGTGAAAAAAATATTATTACAGTTCACTGTAAATTTCTCCATTACATTACATATCGATCGTGGGATGCATGGGCCGCTCCTTCACGATTTATTTTTATCGTTATACTGTCATGATAATATTTTCTATAATACAAATAAATCAATCAACGTCATTTTAAAATGAATACATACTAATGGGCTAGAAAACAAGCATGCTAATTAAAAGGGCATTTTCAGAGGTGCTATTTTAAGAAATTCTAACATTTAACTCGTTGATACCTAATACCTATTCATAAGTGTGCTAGTAGATTAAATAGTGGCACACTGATAAGTCAAAAAAAATTCAGCATGCTTGTTTACTTCAAATAAAAATATTATAAACTTTAAATGTTTTTTTTTTACATCATAAAGGACAATGCCAATGGGCCATACCAATTTATGCCGCGGAGTGGCACAACCAAATTTTGTTCATAAAAGACTTTTTTATACTAATCAGTTTTATTTAATTTTTAATGATAATACCTAAGTCCCGGATTTCTGACATAAACACGAGATAATATTAAGTAGGTAAATTACAAATTAATACAAATCGCGGAGCTCCATCTAAAAAATAGTTAGCTATACAGATGAACATTAAAATATATTTTTTCTCCGAATACACTAGGTTTGGTCGTGACACAAAGACTTTAGAGTTTGTTACGGGGCTTTCTGCTTTAAACAATCAGTTCGTTACTTACGACACAGAATCTATAGTGCACTTTCTTAATCCAGTCATAGTTCCATTACGGAAATCTACTTTAAATCCGCCAGGGAGCACCACTTTAATAATATCATCTCTCAAGGGATCAATACTGCTAACCCCTAGTTCTGGAATACCCTTAGAGAATAGCGGCAGCATTTCTTGTATAACTTTCTTCAAACAATCTGACTTTAGACCGGGGCAGATTTTGATGTACGAAGCTAAAAGTGAAAATATATTTGGGCTTTCGTTTATAAAATAAGATATTGTAGGTGATGGTTCTTCACAATCAAATTTAAGAAAACATCTTTTAGTTATTCTAACCTTTATGAATTACTTAGGTTATGTAAATAATGTCTTGTAAAATTATATTCTACAAGATTAAAGAAAAAATAGGTCTATAATCTTTAATACAATAAATAACTAGGTATCAGCTAAATTATATTTCAGAAATATAATTAAAAAAAAAGTGAATACTCACGCGCAACTCTAGCGGAACTTCCATTTAAAACTGCTATAAATAAAACAAAAGAATACAAAACTGTTATTTTAAACATTGTGACCCAAAAGTTGTTTACCACTGTTGATGTCCAGAGCTGTACTGATATATATTGAAAAAGCCCTGCAGAATCAAGCCTCCTTAATATGCAACCTTTAATAAATAGGTGTCGCGGAAAGGGCGATGCAGTGTTGTAAACCGGTTCAATGATGGGTAAATTTGGATAGGATGGATAACACAACAATTACTATGGTGACGAGTGGAGACCTTACTGGCAGGTGTTCGGTCAAACAAAAAAAAAGAAAATATAGGTACTGTTGCATTTACTAAAGCATAATAAACATTGCAAAATCAGCCTATAACGTTCCTACTAATGGAACTCCTCTCTGCGTGAGGTAGTGGGCCATGATCCACCACACGGGCCCAGTGCAGGTTGGTGGATTACTTTTGGTTCTAGGGTAAAACGATTCCCTCACGATGTTTCCCCACGATGATGATGTTTTTGAGCCACCACTGCTCTCACATTCAAATAAAACTTTATGAAAATGAATTGAAGAATCGACAAGAAAAAATAATAATTAATAAGTAACCTCCACAATTTATCTACACATAAAACAAGGGTATCAAGTCCCTCAAATAAATCATGAACTATTAATGCAAGTTAATAAGAAACTAAAACACAACACGCTAGTATGCCTCAATTACAGACAATAGGTAAAAAAATTATAATGTCTCGCGGGGATGTGCGTTCACCAGTCGAAAAGTTAAGTGATTCAATTAAAATTTTAATATTCTAATATGAAATTAGAATATTTAAATTTTAATTGAATCTTTTATAAATTATAAACCAGTACAGGTAGATACATATAAGAAGTCGAGTTTAGTTACACCGGTCCAATGTGTCGATTCCTATAGAAAAATACCGGCAAGTTTCATCGTTACTTTAGAGATAGTAAATTCAGTCTACACAATTTAACTTAACAGGGGCGAAGTTGGCTCACCGAGACATTCGCTAAGAAAATAATTAAAAGTGGACAATAAACTTTATTGTTTGACAAAAATATACTTTTTCTGCGCAGATAAAAGTAGCTAATTAAGTTACTCCTTATAACATCAGCTATCTGCCAGTGAATCAGTATCTCCTTATAATTCGGCTAATCTCCAACTGTTCTGGAGATTAGCCGAAACAAACTGACAAAAAGATTTTTTTTTTGTTATAAGTACCGTATTCGTTTAATAAAAAGTTTTTATTTTGACAGTACAAACTAATGATATATTAGATGCGTTGCCCGCGCTCTATAATGGCAATAATAAAGTACGGTAATTGGCCGGAATTCACTTAGTCACGTACCAGCACCGAGCAGTGTCGCGGCTGGACGTTATTTCTTGCAAAAATTTGTGAAAAAAATGCCTATACAAAATAACAGGTAAGCCGGCATTCGTTTTCTATCCCTTTTTCGCGTATATGCACTGATATGTAGCTATTACACTATTACACTGATATATAGTATTTACGCTATTTTGTGCTACAGAGATGTTGGTGTATGACGCGTCTATAATTATCTATAATACGTCATTGGTACAAACAGACAACTTCAATTTTATTTATTTGTATCGATTATACCAGTCTTATTACCCCACAGAATAACTGTTTTACCCCCGAGGGGGTAATTAACCCCAAGTTAGCAACCCACGTCCTAGGGGATTTTATTAGAAAATTTTGTATTTAACATTTCCTTCCTTGCATCAAGAAGTATGTATAATATGTATGTGTAACAAGTTTTAAGCAATTATGACCATGTAATAAGATTTTCCATACCTACAAAATTTTTAAACTTTTTTCATCAACGAGGTTGAATTTTCATAAAAATAAGTTAAATATGACCACAATAACGTTTTTGAAACAATTTCGGAAGTCGATACCTTTGATATTTGATTTGGTTGGATTCGGCACCGCCTTAATTAAGTTTAATATAATAATTTATACATATTGCGAACTAAGTTTAATTTATATTGCATTAGATGCACTGATATTGACTGCTAACTGGTGACACGCGTCTGGCAGTAACATGTAGTAGGTACCTAATCATTTATAGTACTTATTCATAAAAATCTTGCATTTTACATACGTCTTCAGCGTTACGGGAAGTGCAGCCCATCTGCCTTTGCGTAACAAATCGCAGGCACTCAGTACGGCTTTGTTACAACGGGCGGGGGCTGCTCTTCCTCCACGCCTCCGAGTTTACAAAAACACTCTAGGGTAGGGCAGACAAGACCACGCGGAGTCGCGGGGTTGAACGATTCGGTTCTGTCACAACTTATTCACTACCGACATGGTTACTTTCAACACTTAACGTGTCTCTGTGGTAAAACCTAAGATTTACCGAGTGAATGGTGGTAAAAGTTCGAAATGAATGATGATCACAGAATAGTTCGGACTTTTACCATTAAGAGTTGCTAAATCTTAGGTTTTGCTAGTAAATCTTAGGTTTTGCTAGTAAATCTTAGGTTTTGCTAGTAAATCTTAGGTTTTGCTAGTAAATCTTAGGATTTACCTAAGTTCGGGCTTTTACAGTAACATAAACATATAGATTCTATACATAGATAGACTTTTGCACGCGACTCCGTTCGCGTGGACTGCAGTGAATGATCTCCTTAGTGTAGGGTGGCTAGTGCTATGAAGAGGTCAAGCTGTATCTCTGATTCAACCTAAAGAAAGGAATTAGATAAAATGTAGCATAGATTTAAGTTGGACCTCAAGCTACCAAACTCTGAAAACCACATCAAACTCCGTTTAGTACATTATAAAAGAACGATTTTTTTTTTCTGGATTATCTTCAACTACCGCCCGGGCTTCGCACGGGTAGCACTAAGTACCTACAGTACATGCAATCTAAGTTGACCGGCCCGCCAGGCTCCTGAAGTTCTTCCGTCGTCGGCGTCATATTATTTTGTTGCGCAAGTTATTTTAATTCTGTAATATTTCCTAAGATATTCATCCAAATTAAATGGTAATTTTGTTCTAAATTAAATACTTGAGATGACAAACATATTTTTTTTAGATAAGGATTAATACCATGCTAGTAAAAACAGCTTCACAAATAAAGCCTTTAGACTAAATTTAAAAAACATTAAAATTGTTATTATGAGTCAACCTTAAAATATAGACATACGCTATTCGGGACGTTTTTGTAGAACTTTTAAGATGTACAATACTGTAGTACATTATTTTGAACTATCTCGCCAGCGTTTGCAATGTAAGCGCAAAAAAATGTGTTTATTTACGACATCACATTAGAAACCTCTAAAATTATTAGTGTTTCTCTACTATATTATGCATTTATTATACATATAAACCTTCCTGTTGAATCACTCTATCGAAAAAACCGCATCAAAATCCGTTGCGTAGTTTTAAAGATCTAAAGGGACAGACAGACAGCGGGAAGCGACTTTGTTTTATACTATGTAGTGATGTACAGACACTGCTTTTTTACAATTTTATAATAGTATCTATAGATATAGATTGAACTTACTCGGATTTAAAAATGAAAGTCACTGCACGTTCTGTTGTAATTTTTATTGTGTTTAAATACTATTTTATTTAGGTACTTTTTATGAAGTAAGTATCATAATGACTACCTAAAAGTCACATTTTTGTACTCACAACCACACTAACTCACACTTATGATTTCACTAAACCTTTACATTTTTAGGCACAAAAATATCACTCGGTAAACAATTCATCTTTAGGAATAACTTCAAAAAATTTCTTTATAATTCTACCAACTATTTCAACAAGTTTATCCACAAGTGGTTTGCCGAATTCTTCAGCTATTTGTTTCCAGTTCTGGTTTAAAAATAGCGAAACAGCTTCACCTAAAAATAATAAAAATCATTAGAGATCAGACAACTGTTTTAATATCACCTCATTAATTGTATGTCCATTTCCAAAATCTAGAACCAGTATCTCGTTATGTAGGTATATCACCCCGATACCAATTATTTTTAATTGATAGAGCTGAACTTGAGGATAGAAGCTGAAAGACAACTGATCTTTAAAAACATATTATACTGTCCGAATATTTAATTATCTACAAGAAACTATCAACATGCCAAGATGATATTGGTCTTAAAAAACAAAAAGATAATCATTTAAAGCAATTACGTCACGTCCTTTAGTTTCCTCAAATTTTAATTTATTTATGTACTATTGCAAAGTTCAAGTTCACCTTCACTTTACATGAACATCAAATACCGCTCAATGCATGCATGCAGTTTTAAAAGGTACTTAAACATTTATCAAGGGTTTTATAGACACAAAACTAGTTCTACTTAGTGAAACAAACAATAAATAAAAGACTACAACAATAAAACTTTGTGTCCTAAACTTCTGTCATATGACTTTTACGATGTTGACATAAGGTTTAAATTACAATGATTAACGCGTGGTCGTGAAATGGAAAAGCTTTACTATACAAATATTTATCATCATCATATCACCACCCGAATGACATCCACAACTGGACATAGGCCTCCCTAAACGACGACTGCCAGTGAAATTAAATGAAATGAAATATTTATTTCTGTAAGTGGGTTACAAGTAGGTAACACTTTTACATGTCAATAGGTATTTTTTAAAACTAGATGATGGTCGGTGTTTCCTATCTGACTACCTTTGAGAAGAAACACCGAAACAAACTCAAAGGTCAAGGTCTCTTTTAAAATCCAGACAATAAAAATTAAACTATGTAAGAACCATGCAGGTTAGTCTGGCATGGCCTTTAGAGGAAAGAACCACACAGATTTGAGTGGACCTGTCCTGACTGTGCACGCATGTGGCGAGTATCGTAATAGCTCAACCCTGACTTAGGGAGCTCAACGACCCGTCTAGTCTAGTCTTTCGCTACCCACATGCAGTGGATTCTGCAACCTTCACCATGTCATCAGTAGACCTTTCAAGTAACATGCGTACGCTGCGCACTAGTGCAAGTAGATATGATGTATACTTACTCAATTCAGAGTTTCCGTCGAACAAATTCGTTAGATTAAGCGTGACTTTGTCTCCATAATTTTGGGTGAGTTCAATGGTTTTCACTTCGCGATAAGTCACTCCGTCGCGCACCTTATCTTCGAACTTAATTTTCCCATGTACCGCAGCATTTTCTGAATATAAAAAAAAACGCATTCTATTATGAGTAAACAAGAAACGCAATAAACAATATGTACCTAACCCAAGTCTTACTACAGGCTTCCTCCCTTTTTGCAAAATAAATTCTGATAGACTAAAAAAAGCAATAAAAATGCATATCTATTCTTCATCTTTCTACTATCCAATGTATGAAAATCGGAAATCTTACTATAGCAGAGAATTGTACCGTACTTACTAATTTTAATTTTGGCATCTCCATCGCCGTTTATCGTCACAATTAATATTCTTCCGGACGCTTTGTACTTTCCCTTGATGGTTAGATCACAATGCATTTTTAAATCAGCTTCTAGATCTTTGTATCTGAAAATTATTAAAAATTATTATTAGCATTTGATGTTGACTCTTTTTCTTATAAAAGTACTGTTAATATAAGCCTTAAAAATATCGATCGTGGGATGCATGGGCCTCTTCGTAACGAAGTCTATAATTTTATCGGCATACTGTCATGATAATATTAATTTACTGCAATACAAATGAATCAGTCAAATTTATTTTAAAATAAATCATTAAATTTAATTATGGTCTAAAAAATAAGCAAGCTAATTAAAGTTAGGGAATTTTTCAAAATTGCTTTTTTAAGACATTCTAACATTTGACTCTTTCATAATAATCATAACTGTGCTAGCAGATTCAACTTGTGACGCTCTGATAAATTAAACAAGTTCTATGTTGAAAATCATTTTTAAAAACAAGCTTTTATAATGACTGCTTCCCAACTCCATCATGAGACCCTGGACATTATCTCGGACCAGAGCACTTGTGAAGACAAATCAAACGAGCCCAAACTCGATGAGGTTACGTCGTATCGTTACAGAGTTCCTATGGCCACTTTTCGGCTTCATCAGACCAGCTTTATGACATTACTAAATTACATCTTTATGCGATTTACACATGCATGCAAAATTTCAGGTCAATCGAACATCGGGAAGTGGTTCAAATTTAACTTGTAAGATTTAATTACCGACAGACACCGCGACAGGTGAAAGTAAATAAAAGCTTGTAAAAAATAGCAGCATGCTTATGTCATAATTCAAATAGCTTTAAAATATCAAAAACTTCAAATGGTCTTTTTATACCGTAAATTTAAGTAATCAAAAATCAAACAATCAATTAAAATTGTTACTTACGACGCAGAATCTATAGTGCACTTTCTTAATCCAGTCGTAGTTCCATTACTGAAATCTATGTTAAATCCGCCAGGGAGCATCACTTTAATATAATCTTCTCTCAAAGGATCAATACTGTCAACCCCTAGTTCTGGAATACCCTTAGAGAATAGCGGCAGCATTTCTTGTACAACTTTCTTCAAACAATCTGACTTTAGACCGGGGCAGGTTTTTATGTATGAAGCTAAAAGTGGAAAAATATTTGAGCTTTCGTTTTTAAAGAAGATGGTGTAAGTCAGGTTCTTCAATTCTTCAATATTTTGTTAAAAAGAGTACATTATTAATATTATACCTAATACTACGTACGGTACTTATAAAATATAATGTAACATTGAAGTGAGTTCTGATTTTGGACCTTTTAACTATTAGCTACAGTATTCAAATTCCATACACTGCATACTGCTATTTTTAGGGCTCCGTACCATAATGGTAAAAAAGGAACCCTTATGGTGCGACTTCGTCTGTCTGTCTGTCTGTCTGTCACAGCTGCTTATTTCAGCAACTACTAATGCTATCGACTTGAAATTTGGAACATTTATAAAGAATGCTTGTCCAACTTTATTGCAAACTAGCTTTCGCCCGCGGCTTCGCCTGCGTGGACGTCGGAAATTATCCCATGGGAACGTACCTCAGCAGTAAACTTTAACTACCATTATATCACTCTCCGGTTCATAACAGTACCTACAACAACATAACAGTACAAACAGACACTTCAATTTTATTTATTTGTATAGAAGATTATCAATCTTATTACGCCCGCAGAAGAGCTGTTTTACCCCCAAGGGGGTGAATAGTTTTCTATTTTGAGTGACATAAACACACGCGATTACAGCAACATCACCACTAACCGATCCCGCGTCGAGCGCGGCAACCGTTACACAAAAATAATTCTTATAGCATGATTCAGTATTCACGCGCGACGGCGCGATGGCTTATTAGCGTAATTTTCATGTATAAGTTTGGTGTTTCTTTACCGATTTCTATGATTCTTTTTTTATTGATTATTTTTTTTAATTAGGGATGAGTGAGAGTATTATAAACGTAAGAGTGAACAAATACAATCAGAAAACTCCGAACTGCTAAGCTATAGGGAGTTACACGTGTTATTGTGAGTCAACCATAAAAGATAGACATATGCTGTTGTAAGATATTTTTTAGACTATTTTATGTAGAACATTTCCGTCACACATGATTTCTATGTAGCTTTAACCATTAAGGCTGCACACGCGACGGAAGCTTAAAAAATGGAGTGATTTCTCCCGTTTTCCCAACATTTCCCTTCACTTCTCTGCTCCTATTGATTGTAGCGTGATGAAAAGTATACTATAACCTGCCCAAGAGTATGAAAAATAATTGTACCAAGTTTCGTCAAAATCCGTCGAGTCGTTATAGTTTCTATAAGGAACATACAGACAGACAGACAGACAGACAAAAATTTTACTGATTGCATTTTTGGCATCAGTATCGATCACTAATCACCCCCTGATAGTTATTTTGAAAATATATTTCATGTACAGAATTGACCTCTTTACAGATTTATTATAAGTATAGATTATAACTAAGAACACATCTTTTAGTTTTTCTATCCTTTAGGTATTAATTAATTAAGTTATGTTATTATTAATATCTCGTAAAATAATTACAAGCTTGAAGCACAAAATAGGTCTAGATAATACGGTAATACCCTTTATATTATAATAAGGTACTCAATTATATTTCAGAAATAAATATAAAAAAAATTGCTAAATACTCACGCGCAACTCTAGCGGAACTTCCATTTAAAACCGCTATAAATAAAACAAAAGAATACAAAACTGTTATTTTAAACATTGTGACAAAAAAGTCGATTACCACTGTTGATGTCCAAAGCTGTACTGATATATATTCAAAAAGTCCTGCAGAATCAATCGTTAATATGTAAATAGGTAGGTGTCGCGGAAAGAGCGATGCAGTCTTATAAAACCAGTTCAATGATAGATTTGGATAGGATGATAACACAACAATTACTATGGTGACGACTGTGACGAGTGGAGACCTTACTGGCAGGTGTTCGGTCAAACAAAACAAGAAAATATACTGTTGCATTTACTAAAGCATAATAAACATTGCATAATCAGCCTATGACGTTCCTACTGATGGGACTCAAGCCTCCTCTCTGTGCGAGGGAGACACACGGGGCCAGGGCGGGTTTGTGGATGTTTTCGACCACTGTTCTCACATTTAATAAAACTTTATGAAAATTTATTGAAGAATCGACAAATAAATCGAGATGCAAAGTGATATAATAATAAGTAACCTCCTTAGTGTATCTGCACATAAAACAAGGGTCCTTCAAATAATAATTAATGAACTGTTTAATGCGAGCTATTTTGAAACTAAAGCACTAATAAAATTAATCGCTAGTCTGTCTCAATTACAGATAATAAAAAATCTATTTTGTCTCGCGTGGATCTACGTTCACCAGTCGAAACTTTAGGTGATTCAATTAAAATTAAAATATTTATAAATAAATTAAAATAATAAGTCGATATAAACGAGTGCCGGTACATTTATAAAAAGTCAAATTTAGTTACACCGGTTTCAATTTGTAGATTCCTATATAGCAGAACCGGCAAGAAACTCCATCGTTTCTCCTTATAGATAGTAAATACAGTCCGCATGATCTAACTTGGCTGGCTCACCGAGACACTCGCGCATGTAGGTACAGTCGCTAGTTAAAGAATAAGAATTAATTTATTGTCTCAGAATATGTACAACATTGGATTGAAGTTGTAGACCTCATACTAGGATTCCCTGTGTCATGAGAGTTAAAGGTGGGTACATTTCCTTAGTTATTTTTTTATTAGGATAATTAGTAAATAAAATTAGAAGCCACTTGTGACTTACTTTTGCCAAGTTAGATTATGTGAATTGTACAATTTTAATTATTAAAAATCATAGTGATTAAAATTATGAGTGGAACAATGTAAGTTATTGTTATAACCTTTATTAAGATCGAGAAAAAAACAGTAAAAAAATCACGTTTGTTGTACCTATGAAGCACCCCACCTTAAATATTTATTTTATTCTGTTTTTAGTATTTGTTGTTATAGCGGCAACCGAAATACATCATTTGTGAATATTTGAACTGTCTAACTATCACGGTTCAGATACAGCCTGGTGACAGACAGACAGACAGACAGACGGACAGCGGAGCCTTAGTAATATGGTCCCGTTTTACCCCTTGGGTACGGAACCCTAAAAATATATTTTTGTTTATGGCTATGTCCCAGTATTCTATCCCGACTGTTTTTTATGGATTATCTTCAATGTCAGACACGAAATTTAACAACTTTTTAATAGTAAGTAGGTATATAATATAGATGTAACTTACTCGGATTTAAAAATGAAAGTCACTGCACGTTCTTTTGATAATTTTATATTATTTAGTATCATTTATTTTCATTAATTATTCATATCCACTATAATTATTGTGTTCGAATACAATTTTACTTTTTATGAAGTATCTTATTTACTATTTCCTCAAAGTCAAATATTAGTACTCACAACCACACTAACTTACGATTTCACTAAACCTTTACAATTTTTGCACAAAAATATCAGTCGATAAACAATTCATCTTTAGGAATAACTTCAAAGAATTTCTTTGTAATTCTATTAATTATTTCAACAAGTTTATCAACAAGAGGTTTGCCAAATTCGTCAGCTACTTGTTTCCAGTTTTGGTTTAAAAATAACAAAACAGCTTCACCTAAAAGTAATAAATATCATTAGAGATCAGATTTTTTTTCTTAAATCGCCTCATCGTATGTGTCATTTCCAAAATCTAGAACCAGTGACTCGTCAGGTATTAAGTATTCTAATATTAATTTATTATTAATTGATAGAGCTAAACTTATGGAATGATCATTAGGTACTTATGGAAGGAACTAGCGTTGAAAATGCCGGAAAAAATCATTTTTTTTTTCCAGGAAAAAAACAAATCGTGGTTTTTTTCGCATGTTACATGGAAAAATTCACAGGACGAATCTTTCGGAAAGAAACATGATTTTTTCGAATTTTTCGCAAAATGTTTTGAAAAATTGAAAAAAACATGTTTTATTCAAATGTTTCATTGAAATTAATAAGTGAAATATGTCTTAGGACGTTTGTTCACCACATATGGTTTCGTTTTTACTTTGATTAGCCCCCCTCCCCCACCCCACCTCTCCACTACCCCCCCACCCTACCCTTTCCCTCCCCTCCCCCTCGCCCCGCCCCAGTTCGCCCTCCCCTCGTCCCTTCCCTCCCCTTCTCTTCCTCCACCCCTCCACCCGTCCCCTCCCTCTCTGCCCCTTCACGCGTCACCCTCCCCCCCCCTTCCCCGCCCCCCCTCCCCTTCTCTTCCCCCCCGGCCCTTCCCCTCCCCCCTCGCCCACACCCCTGCACCCCGCACCCTCTTCACCCACCCTTAAATGTCTTGGAATGGAATGTTTCCGCCGTTTCGTTCGTACTTTTCCGTTTTTTTCGGTATTTTTCGAAAAAAACATGAAATATATACTGGCGAATCTTCTTGAAACTTTCGAATAAAACATGAAAAAAAACAACGGAATTGGAAAAATACGGGAATTTTTCCTGCTTTTTTCAACGCTAGAAGGAACCCGAAGGACAACTGATTTTGTCTCTAAAATTAAAACAATCAACTTGCTATTATACTCAAAACATTTAATTATATTATCCACGAGAAACTATCAACAAATGCATCTCAAGATGAATAATTAACTTAAAAAAAGGAAATATATTTTAAATATATAAAACCTTTCCATTATTTCCTTGTTGTCCTTTAGTTTCCTCAATTTTTAATTTATTTATGTATTGCGAAGTTCAAGTTCATCTTCATCTTACATGAATATTAAATATCGCGGTATCAAGGTTGTCTTAAGGACTTTATCGACACAAAACTAGATATCTACTAAGTGAGAAAAACAATAAATTAAATATTACAACAATAAAACAACTTTTTCCTAAACATCTGTCATGTAACTTTTACGATGTTATAAGGTTAAATTACAGTGATTGACGCGTGCTCGTGAAATGCTAAAGCTATACAATTATTCATAATTGTCATAATCACCCAAAAGACATTTATAACTGGACATAGGTCTTCCCAAACATCGTGACAACGGCTGGTCTCGCACTGCCCATATCCAGTGGATTCCGCGACCTTCACCAGGTCATCAGTCGACCATTCAGGTAGCATGCCCACGCCGGACACTAGTACAAGTATGGTGGATACTTACTCAATTCAGAGTTTCCTTCGAACAAATTCGTTAGATTAAGCGTGACTTTTTCTCCATAATTTTGGGTGAGATCAATGGTTTTTACTTCGCGATAAGTCACTCCATCACGCACTTTATCTTCGAACTTAATTTTCGCATGCAGTGCATCATTTTCTGAATAGAAAAAAGTTTGTAAGTAAAAAAAGAAACGTAATAAACAGTAGGTATGTGATCAAAGTCTTACTACAGGCTAGCTCCCTATTTGCAAAGCAAATTCTGATAAACTAAAAAACGATAAATAAAAAATGCCTATCTATTCTTCATCTCTACTATCCAATGAGTAAAAGTCGATAATTTAAATAGTTAGGTTTAGCAGAAAATTGTACTTACTAATTTTAATTTTAGCTTCTCCATCGCCGTTTATCGACACAATTAGTATTCTTCCGGACGCTTTATACTTTCCCTTAATGTAAAGATCACAATGCATTTTCAAATCAGCTTCTAGATCTTTATATCTGAAAGCAGTGAATAAATCATTATTGATATTTGAAGTTCACTCTTTTATTTATAAAAGCGCTGTATTTTTTTCCATTACATAAGCCTTAAAATATCTATCGTAGTATGCATGGGCCTCTGGTAATATTTTCTTCAATACAAATATAATTAACGTCATTTTAAAAATAATCCATACTAAATCGTGTGGTCTATAAAACAAGAGGGATTTTTTAGAGTCGCTTTTTTAAGAAATTCTAACATTTGATTTGTTGATAATATTCATAAGTGTGCTAGTAGATTAAATTGTGGCGCTTTGATAAGTTAAAAAAATGCAGCATGCTTAATTAATTCAAATAACTATAAAATATCAAAAACATTCAGTGTGTTTTTTACACCTTAAAATTAAACGATCAGTTTGTTACTTACGACACAGAATCTATAGTGCACTTTCTTAATCCAGTCATAGTTCCATTACGGAAATCTACGTTAAATCCGCCAGGGAGCACCACTTTAATATGATCTTCTCTCAAGGGATCAATACTATCAACGCCTAGTTCTGGAATACCCTTAGCGAATAGCGGCAGCGTTTCTTGTATAACTTTCTTCAAACAATCTGACTTTAGACCTGGGCAGATTTTGATGTACGAAGCTAAAAGTGAAAAAATATTTAAGCTTTCTTTTATAAAAAAAACCGGCCAAGTGCGAGTCGTACTCGCGCACCGAGGGTTCCGTATCATTTTTGGACGTATAAAGTGAAAAAATCCGGACCGCATAACTAAGTTTGTTTGTCAAGGAATTTTGATGATTTTGAAAAAACTGTACTAGTTAGGAACATCGTTTTATTTTTGGTGCCATATTTGGGTCAATTCCTATCAACTCTAATTATTTCAGATTTTTCGCCCCGCAAACTTCGGAGATAAGGGGGGGGGGGAATGGTATTTTTTTGGACATTTTTCATCATTATGTCGAAAACTGTGTGACATAAAATAAAATAAAAATATATTTTGAAATGTGCAGATCAAGCCCTTTCATATGATATGTCACTTGACCTAGTAACCCCTCTTTGAAATTTCGGACCCCCACTCCGGCCCCTATTGCAATGAAAATAAAAATATTTTTGGACTTTTTTCATTTGCAATAAAGTTGAAAAAGCATTCTTTATAACTGTTCCAAATTTCAAGTCGATAGGATAAGTAGTTGCTGAAATAAGCAGGTGTGACAGACAGACAGACAGACAGACAGACGAAGTCGCACCATAAGGGTTCCTTTTTTACCATTTTGGTACGGAACCCTAAAAAGATATTGTAAGTTTTGTTTCTTCACAATCAAGTAATTAGTTAAATAGATCACATTATTAATATTATACATCCTTAAAATAATAGGTCTTTACCTATGAAATTGCCGTTTTGTATGAAAAAATTTAATAGTATATTATGCAATTAGTGAATAAAGGACGGATTTAAAGCGAGGGCCATAGATGAATCACGAGCTAGTTGAAGGATTCTAACGATTGAATCACGACCGTAGGGAGTGATTCATGATGATTGAATCACGAGCGTTGCGAGTGATTCAAGTGTTTGAATCCTGAGCGAAGCGAGTGATTCATGGCCCTCGATATAAATCCGTTTTATTCAAGAGTTGCATACTATACTTTATACCATGACTACGAGAAAAAGAAAGATTTAAGTGAAAATATACATATAATGAAGAAAAAGTAAAGTTAAATTGGCTTTGATGTAAACCAGCCGTGATTTTTTGGGTAGCAAGCTTTCCACCTTTTCACTATATCGGCCGCCCTCTCTTTCACAAACTCAGGTGTTAACACATCTTCATCACTAGAATGCATTTTTAATCGATTAGAACAACACTAAACAAACACAAAATTAAAGATTAAAGTAACACTAAACTTTGTGTTCGTACAACTTACAGTATTCAAAATAGCGCCAATTTACTAAGGACAGCAAAGAACACAAAACAGTTTTTATTCTAATGCTAAACTCCTTGTCGAAAATGTCGACCAATCAAATTGAATTTAGAACACATCAATATAGGTCGAATACACAGATTACACTTACACTAGATACGGCAAGCCACGACCAAGCGTGCCCTGCATGTTCGACTGTTCGTACTAAAAAAAGTCTGTTAGCTCAGTGACGCTTAGTGATTGAAACAATTCTGTTTACTCTGAGCACATCACTAAATGGCTGGGGTGAAGTTATCGTAGGTATAAAAAAGATGACACGTTCGGTTTTCATACAATCTAATAACGTGCCGCATCTAGCGTAGGTTCTTTAAATCTGTGGTATGGAGCACACCAATGTATTCGACATTGGTGTGTTCCATTTTCAAACATCAAAACAGTGAGTAAAAGTGCTTTTTATTCACTGTTTTCAGTGAATAAAATAAGCTTTTTAGAGGGGGAATGGTATAAACTAATTTTTTTCATGTATTTTTTATTTGTATTAATCGAAGTAATCACCCATGCAATCAATGCATCTTTGCCAATGCAGTGGCAGTTTATTGATGCCCTTCTTAAGGAAATCAGCTGGACGGGAGGCAACAAAAGCTTCAAAGGCATTTTGTACTGCCTCTCGGGTATTGAATTTTTTTCCCGCCAAGAAGTTATCCAAATTCTGGAAAAAGTAGTAGTCTGTAGGCGCAAGGTCTGGTGAGTAGGGCGGATGACGGAGAGCTTCCAACCCCAGTTCTTGCAACTTGGAGACCGTCTGCTGTGCAGTATCAGGTCGCGCGTTGTCGTGCAGGAGCAGTGGAGACGAGCGATTGACCAATGCTGGTTGGAGATGTGCCAGCTTCTTCATCATTGTGTTCAGTTCTTCACAGTACACATCTGCAGTAATGCTCACCCCGTTTGGTAAGAAGCTGTGATGAATCACACCGGCGCTAGACCACCAAACAGTGACCATCACTTTTCTAGGGGTAAGTTTTCGTTTAGGGCATTGTTTAGGTGCTGAAGCAGGATCCAACCAACTTGCTGAGCGCTTGCGGTTATCAAACAGAATCCATTTCTCTTCGCAGGTAACAATGTGGTTCAAAATTCCTTCATTTGTGTGTCTGTTGAGCAGTGCAAGGCACGTCTCGACGCGTACTTCGCGCTGGCGATCATTGAGTTCGTGGGGCACCCATTTGTCAAGCTTTTTTACCTTGCCAATTTGACGCAAATGGACCAATATTGTTTTGACGCTAACGTCGAAAGCTGCTGCTAATTCAGCCGTAGATTGTGTATCATCAGCTTCCACAATCACCTTTAATTCGTCATTGTCAACCAAAGTCTTCGGACGACCGCGAGGTTCATTTTTCAGGTCGAAATTTCCAGAACGGAAGCGAGCAAACCAATAACAGGTGGTGCGTTGGTTTGTAGTGTTAGCTCCGTAAACGTCGTTGATGTTGCGTGCCGCTTGTGCGCGTTGCTGCCACGACGGTACTCGTATTCCATAATTACTCGAATTTTTAACGTATCCATGATGACGAAAAAGATTGAAATGCGATGAAAATGTAACACTAATCAATAAACAAATGACTACTTTTGGAAAAAAAAAAACATGTTTTTAAAATAAAATTAATTTGAAATTAGAATTCTTAGCCAAACAAAAATTATTTTGATTTGAAATGGCCAGTACTGCAGAACGGCAATTTCATAGGTAAAGACCTATATTTATAGTTAAAACATTTAAGTGAACTCTAATTTTGGACCATTATCCTACTGTTGACTGCAGTATTAAAATTTCTTACACTGCATACTGACATATTTTTGTTTTGTAACTAAGTACCTACTTACCTATACAAAAATAAAATTTCCAAATGATTTTTTTTATTATTATGTCAGAGCAAATAAGAGCAAGCAGCAGTTCATTGTGTATTATAAAACTAAAAAAACATATTTTTAATTTTCTGTCCCATATTAATGAGTTATAGGTTAAATTTAATTCATAATTATCTAGTAAAATAATTACAAGCTTATGGCAAAAAATAGGTCCTTATATAATAAAAAAATAACTAGTTAATCAAAATTAATATTTAAGAAATAAATAAGTAGGTTGGTACCTATAAAATTAGGTGAATACTCACGTGCAACTCTAGCGGAACTTCCATTTAAAACCGTCATAAATAAAACAAAAGAATATAAAACTGTTATTTTAAACATTGTGATTGTGACCCTAAACTCGTTTACCACTATTGATGTCCAGAGCTGTACTGGTACGAGTATACATATAATATAATCGAAAAGTATTCCACAATCAAGCCTATATACTTATTATCCGATCGTTAATAAATAGGTGTCACGGAAAGAGCGATGTCTTGTAAAACCGGTCCAATGATGGTTAAATTTGAATAGGACGTTATTACAACAATTACTATGGTGATGGTGACGACTGTGACGAGTACCTTACTGGCAGGTGTTCGGTCAAACAAAACTTTACGAAAAATTGATTGAAGATACGACAAATAAATCGAGATATGCTAAGTAATAAAATAATAAGTAGGTCTATAACCTCCACGATTAATCTTACATGCCTGTAAGATTAATCTTCTTTCAAATAATTCATGAACTTTTTAATGCGAGTTATGAATTTAAAACACAAATTAATCGCTAAACTGCCTCAATTACAGACAATAAAAAAATCTATTGTCTCGCGTGGATCTGCATTCACCAGTCGGAGCGTTAAACGATTCAATTAACATTTAAATATTTTGATTCGATATAAACCAGTATCGGTACATACCTACTCGTATAAGAAGTCGAATTTAGTTACACCGGTCCCAATTTGTAGATTCATAAAGCAGAACCGGCAAGAAACTCCATCGTTAGGTACTGCCAGTGGCGTGCCTAGAGGGCAAGCCTTTCTTTCGTTTTAGTGAGTATTATTAATGTTTATTTTTCATGAATGTAAGTTATTTTAATTTTTAATGTCGTATTGCTTTCATAACGGCCTTAACTCACTTAAATTCATGAAAACCGGGCAAGAGCGTGTCGGACCACGCACAGTGTAGGGTTCCGTATCAAGAAGCATTTCAGTATTATTATGAAATACAAAGTTATTTTTGCGGTTGTCGAACTCAAAACTAAAAAAAGTAAATATTACAAAAAGTTATTGACGTATCTTATTCAAACCAATTTTAATCGATAGTATTTATTGGATGCCATAAGCTTGATTTTTTTCAGATTTTTCGATAGCGCGGTTGGAAAATTACAGGGGGGGGACACATTGTTAACGACTTTCGGAGCTCCTAGTTCACTCAATATGCACTTAAATAAAACAGTCATTGAAAAACCTCTATATTATTTTCAAAGACCTATCCAATGATACCGCACATGATGGGGTGCAGGAAAATATTTTTTTTCATCCTTCAGTTTTATACAGGCAGGTTAGACAGTGAAAATATTTTAAGGGGTCATTGTACTTATCATAATGAACATCATGGGACCAACCCTGAAATCGCGAAAATAAATCAGCTGTTCCATACATTTTGTTGAGTCATGTGAACATAAATGTATGGAACAGCTGATTTTTTTTCACGATTTCAGGGTTGGTCCCATAGTAAAAGTTGTTCATAATGATGAGTACAATGACCCCTTAAAATATTTCCACTGTTTAACCTGTCACCCTGTATATGGGAGTCCCCCCTGATTATTTTATTTTTCATAATTTCATTACAGGCCTTTATGGCGGCCTATAAAATACATCTACTTGCGAAGTTACATAC
This sequence comes from Thalpophila matura, assembly GCA_948465475.1. Classification (NCBI taxonomy): domain Eukaryota; kingdom Metazoa; phylum Arthropoda; class Insecta; order Lepidoptera; family Noctuidae; genus Thalpophila; species Thalpophila matura. Next base: position 6,795,935 of record OX419187.1, on the reverse strand, counting down.
AAATGAACTGTAGATTTGACGAGGGTGTGACAGACGGACAGACGGACAGACAGACGGACAGACAGACGGACAGACAGACGGACAGACAGACGGACAGACAGACGGACAGACAGACGGACAGACAGACGGACAGACAGATGGACAGACAGACGGACATGACGAAACTATAAGGGTTCCTTGTTTTGCTTCGGAACCCTAAAAATGAACATAAAACCAAAAAAATGCGCCGGGCTTGCGCTATTTGTTACTCCTCCGCATGATCGTGAACTTGGCTGGCTCACTGAGAATTTCACGCATCGCGTTCATAAATCAAGAAATAACTGAGAAAGTTTACCCACATTTGTTTTCTTAATAGAATGAATTCTTGATTTATGTAGTAAGGCATAATTAGTAATTAAAATTAGAAGCCACTTGTGACTAACTTCTGCCAAATTGGATCATGCGAATTGTACAATTTTAATGATTAAAAATTGTGAAAAATTATAAGCGAGAACAATGTAAGTTATTGAGTTACTTCCATACATGCTGTAGGTACATATAAATAAATGAAATTACATAGACATTTTCCAAAATAGTCTCGACCAAGATTTCGCCCCGTAAATAGCGGATCCTGTGACAGTGGCAATGAACGTGAACATTTTAATTATAATTCTAAAATCATAATAATATTCTCACATATCAAGTTCACATACGCCACTTGTGTCCACAGTAAGACATTGACATTTTAAAAGGATCGCTTCCTGTTACCCGATAGTGCTTATTGATCGCTCAAGTATGAAGAAAAGCGATAATGCGACGCCATTGTCACTACCACTGAATATGTTTGCTTTCTCAATTTCTCCTAATAAAAGTAATGAAGTTAAGATAGCAAGCAGATCAATCGCGTCCAACTTTTGGTGAAAGAATTCTTTAAGGACACGCCTGTATTTCTCTTTGATGTTACGCCCAGTTCGGCCATTGACAGAAACCTTTCAAGTTAAAACCAAGTTCAGACATCTTCCTTACCCTATTATACCTTGGAAGTCTTATACATACCTAATACGGACAAAATGGAGGAGTTGCTTTACAATTTATTGAAATTGTTTTACGTTATATTTTCAATTTCCGTGTGTGTTATCTGAAATAAAATCTGAATTCTATCTGAATCACACTAATGTTGTGACGGAGTCATCCTTCATTCATCATTTAGTGCTGGCAATCTTCCATTACTGGCCACTTCATCCACTCCATTCTTCCAGATTTGAACTTCAAATTTCAAAATTAGAACATCTCATATGTTTATGCATTTATTTAACTGTTTCGTCACTCTTGGTCTGGTCTCCGAAGACATCGGTCGTGGACCGCTGAACCGCTGCTCTGTACCTAGTATTATCTATAACAATGTGCTCAATGTTATAAGCAAGCAACGTCTTTTATAACAGTATTTTTATACCAGTTGTAACAGTGATATAAAGTGCAAAATTACGTCAAATATACCTCTCCAACCATCCAAGTTGTTTTTATTCATCAAGATTGTGTCCGAAGACTCCCTCCGATAGCTAGCCGAGGCTGAGAGGACAGAGGGAGGGAGGCACTCCGCGACAATGTTAACACGTAGGAAACTGCTTTCATTGAAAGGTAGCCCAGTAGTAGTAACCTACTAAGATTTTCATTAAACATCAGAAGACCCCAGTTAGGATCCCACTTATCTCAGAAGGATCCCAGAAGTATAGTATAGCATAGCATAGCATTAGAGTGAAGACTCTATGAAATATTTACACTTACAAGTATAACCAATTTATTAAATACTAGCACTTTTCTCGCGACTTCCTCCGCGTGACCCACGGGAACTACATTTTTACGGGATAAATAGTAGCCTATGTTACTCAGTGATAATGTAGCTTTCTATTGGTGAAACAATGGTTAAAATCGGTCTGGTAGTTTCGGAGCCTATTCGGTACAAACAAACAAAAAATATTTCCTCTTTATAATATTAGTATAGATATAGAAAAGTTTTTCTGAACGAATACAGGATATAATGTAGTTATTTATGTTGGAGCCATTAGAGATTCCTCAGAGATTCTCTCGTTAACACGAGAGCACATTTTTCTCTTGGACAAGAAATATCGCTCATTCCTAATTACGTAAGCTTTTAAGGCAGATTATATCGCAGTTATTTTTATTTATTGCTACAAAGGAGGTACCAGTGGCGAAGAGTGAGGGAAAGCCGGTACAATAAAATAGTAACAATATTATATAGGGTGGCAGGTTAGACAGTGGAAATATTTTAAGGGGTCATTGTACTCATCATTATGAACAACTTTCATTATGGCACCAACCCTGAAATCGCGAAAAAAAAAATAGCTGTTCCATACATTTTGTTAAGTTATGTGAACATAAATGTATGGAACAGCAGATTTTTTTTTTCGCGATTTCAGGGTTGGTTCCATAGTAAAAGTTATTTATAATGATAAGTACAATGACCCCTTAAAATATTTCCACTGTTTAACCTGCCACCCTGTATAATTCCGTTTTACTTATCGATAAGTAAAATAAGTAAAGATAAGTAAAATGGAATTACTCGTATTTATAATTTTGTTACTATTTTATCGTACCGACTTTCCCTCACTCTTCGCCGCTGAGGGGTAGATTGATGGTGCGGTTCATGTGGCTCAGCGATTGGCTGCGTGTCATGGGTTCGATTATTGCTCTGAAAAAATATCGTGTTAGTGCATGGTCCATTCTCAAAGTTCCCAGAACTTTTCAGAATTTTAATTCGGTGCTCACATTCGAACTTGTTTAAAATAATCTATTAAATCAAAAGCTGTCGAGTATAGATTCTCAGATTTGTCAAAGTCCAAACGTACAGATTAGCAAGTAGGCCAAAATAAAAAACGACATGACGTGGGTCCTACCTATACTCTACGTATTATGTAAGATTTGACATCTTAAATTATTGTACAATAATTGACAAGGAAGTAGATGATATTCATCATTTTTGACCTTGAATACGAGCAGAACTAAATATTTTTAAGTACGATATTGTTAAGGCACGCGTCGCCGCTAAAGATCAATACCTACCTTCTTTTTGTTGATACGTCTTATTTCCACATCCACAAACATTGGGTAAAATACCTATGTTGATCACCACATTTTTAAATAGTACGCAATTTTTAAGTAACTCCGCAAAGAACACTAAACAGCAATTGTTTTCGATCTACCTTGAACAAAATTTGAAAAGACACGATCTAGGGGACTAGGGCTTAGGTCTATTAATAATATTTTCATGACCGAGGATTGCCTAGGACATACGCAATCCTCGGTCATGAAAATATTGAAAACGTGGAAAAAGCACTGCAGTCGAACCATAACTTTACCGTAAATAAGAACGAATACGGCGACAAAAAACAGAGCACTCGCTGAAATTTTTTGTTTCCCATAACAATATTTTTGTTCTGTGTAAAAAAATCGCAAGCTTGCAAAATTTTTCTGAATTATAATTTTTATAGATATTTCGGGCGAAAAAAAAAACGATTTTTTTTACCTTAAACAAAAATATTGTTATGGAAAACAGAAAAAAAAATCTCAAGCTGTGCCCAAAAAATTATTCAATTATGTATAGTACAGTTTAGGTATACCTACGTTATATTACGTTTTTTTTGTATTAGAAAATAATTATGTACGACATAATCAAAAGATCAATTTATTATTGTTTTTTATACGGATGATTACACGGTCAGGTAGGTACTTCTATACTACCTATGAATTGTATAAAAAATATTTTGATATTGTACACCATGCTCAATCAACATTATTGAAATATGATTTAGGTACCTATGTGAAAATATAACGGCGGTACATATCAAGGTTATTATTCCTTTTGAATAAAGTAACATAACTTTAGGAATAATGTTATGTAATTTTTTTTTATTGGAAAATAATAACGCTTGCCCAATCAAAAGAAAAAAACAATAAAGCTGGTTATCTATTTAAATAATCTCACAAAAACGTATGGCTTGTGTATGCTAACGACCTTGAGTGGTTGGGGCTATATACGCGATGTAGTGATACTGTTCTGTGCTAAGCACGCACCAAGCAATATTAGAGCAGATCATTGCTCATATCTTGAAGATTTGCAAGGAATATATTTATATTATGTTACTGTAGTTGCTATAATCAGCGAAAAATCTTGCTACGAAGTACAAACACTCAAGGTTGCTGGCGTATATCCACGGGATGTTTAAATATAAAATATTTTATACGCATTTAATTTGAACGCATTTGATATACCACAGAAAGACTAAAATAATAGAAGTTATGAACAACTTAAAATTAAACTCAGACAAAAAGAGTTAAATGGAAATTATATTACTTACTGTTTGTATAAAGTAGTTTGTTTTACAGTTTTTGCGAAAAATCTGTTCTAATTTTTAACAAAAATGTTATTTTTGTTTCAGTCAATAAAAGTGGAATCAACGTTCCTGGCATTTATTATCGCCTTTGCCTGCATTGCTCTCATAATACCTGCGTACCTCCTCATCTTGGGAATTCTGTCCTTATTTTCAAGGTCTAGGTATGATGAAGAATTGGAAACAGGAGCTTTATTTACCGAAGCAGAGAACTCAGATTGCAGTGACAGAGCATTGGTGGTTGTGAACTTATTCATCGTGCTTGTCTGCTGGTTAGTACGATATTAATCTTGTATTTTCTCAAAGAACTCTCAAAGGCTTTGGTACTATTCCATAATACTACAAGATACATCAACTTAAGTGGAACAGATTTTCATCTAATAATTTTTGACGTGAGAACACGTGACGTGACGGGAACAAAACACATTTGGGACTTATGACGTACTAGTGACCCGCCCCGGCTTCGCACGGGTGCAATATTATGCATGTATTATACATTATAAACCTTCCTCTTGAATCATTCTATAGATCTATTAAAAAAATCGGATCAAAATCTGTTGCGTAGTTTTAAAGATCTAAGCATACATAGGAACAGGCAGACAGCGGGAAGCGACTTTGTTTTATACTATGTAATTATCCGAATAGAGGCGAGATACCAAGTGCTATATCTAGCACTTGGTATCTTGCCTCTATTCGGATGCCTATGGTTTATGGTATTTGCATACTTGGGCTAACGCCCAATAGTGTAAATTGTACTTTTAGGATGGAGGAGAATTCAAAACTGATTTATTAAAACACTCATCATTCTAAGAATCTATCGGACAAATGACGAAATGATTCAAAATTACATAAATATTTGAACTATATTTAAAAAGCTGTGCCTGCGACTATGTCCGCGTGGAAGTCTGAAAACAACACAATGTCATTATTTTCTTCATTCAATGTTTACCACCCCTTTGCATTTAATGTAGGGGTGGAATTTCAAAAAAAAAAAACCGGCTAAGTGCGAGTCATACTCGCGCACCGAGGGTTCCGTACCGGTTTTGGACATATAAAGTGAAAAAAACCGGACCGCATAATTAAGTTTGTTTGTGAAGGAATTTTGATGATTTTGAAAAAACTGCACTAGTTAGGAACATCGTTTTTGGTGCAATATTTGGGTCAATTCCTATCAACTCTAATTACTTCAGATTTTTCGCTCCGCAAACTTCGGAGATGAGGGGGGGGGGGGAATGATATTCTTTCGGTCATTTTTCATCATATTATGTCGAAAACTGTGAGACATAAAATAAAATAAAAATATATTTTGAAATGTGCACATTTCAGGCTAGATCTGCAGATCAAGCCCTTTCATATGATATGTCACTTGACCTAGTAACCCCACTTTGTAATTTCGGACCCCCACTCCGGCCCCTTTTGCAATGAAAATAAAATCCTAAAAACGTTCCTTAGCGCACCTTTAGAGTACTCAAGGAATATTTCCATCAAATTTCTAATCTCAAGATTCACCGGTTTATGCGTTGTCTGTCAGTCAGGTTACTGTTTTATAGCTAAGTATACTACTCGTAATAGTACCTATAAAGCTGAAGAGTTTGTATTTTGTTTGAACGCGCTAATCTCCGGAACTACCGGTTGAGTTCGAAAAAATCTTCTTGTATAAGTTAGCCAGATTTATGTGGCATAGTATAAGCTACTTAACATTACGCCATGACCCTTAGGAGCCGAGCAACGGGCGTGAAACTGCGGGAACAGCTATATTAGATAATGTATGTTAATATAAACGAAATTTTAAAAACAAGTAAACACATTATCGTCTTCGAATTATTCTCGAATCCGTATTTAAATAAATTAAGACCTAATTCGATCCCCATGTTTACACACATCCCAACCGCGGGTGCTACCTAATTAATTTTAAAACATACTTGATGGAAATGTTCTCAAGAAACTTCCGACCTCATGCAATGCGTAGGAAAGTTCTGGAAAGTTAAATTAAACGTCGACAGTGTATCGTGTTGGAAATCTGCCTTTTCAATCAAACCGGGAGAATCTTTTAAGGACATGATATTAAATAAGACTAGGTGGAATGTTTTGTCAAATATCAGATTAATTTTTTTCAACTTTTCCTCATTCTAGAAATTTCTCCTGAATCATGTGTGTGTTTACAAACACTTATCTTCAGCCCCGAAACAAATATTTGTTCCGTAAGGGAATCGAACCAACGACCGTCGTGCAACAGCCAATAATCACTGCGACAACTGTAGCATCTTATTGAAAATTTTAAATGATTCTGTGATCTAGATCCTTTATTCTTTAATGAAGTTCCACTATATTTCTGTGCACCTTGCATTGGTGTGCTTCAGTTTAGATCCTACCTGCGCTTGCCATGAGGTACCTACGATTATGCTCAACACAACCAAGCCAAAGAATAAACAAAAACCAACAGTAATTGACGTCCACCGGATAGTAATTACCTACGATAATAATAAATGATGACATTAATGCTTTACGTAATCCCTTAAACTTGTTTGACGAGTTTTTTTTTCTTCGCAAAATATATTAAAACACCTATTAGCTTTTACCCGCGGCTTTGGTCTCAGAAAAAATAGCGGATTTGTATCCCACAGGAACTTATATGGATATTTTTCCAAGATAAAAAGTAGTTTGTGTTACTTTCGGGCCCATGAACTATTTTTATGCCAAAAATCATGTCGATTTGTTGCTCCGTTGCTGCGTGAAACAAGGACAAACCAACAAACCCACTTTCACTTATATATATGTATAATATTTTATATACATATATTATGTAAGTAGATATTAAAAGTGGCTGGTTTTTTTTACCGGAACATCGTCATTGAATCTACTTATATTATATTAATATAATGTTACTAAGCTTTTTGTGACCTTGCTACAATATCGTTTGGGACAGGTTTGTTTTATTTTTACTTTTCTTGATTTTCGTTTGTAGATTACAATTATTAAAACCTGATTATTTGCGATTTAACGTGTTTTTATACATAAATGAGAAGAAGTAATATTTATTATTACCTAGCAATGGCAAAAGGTGAGGGGAAGTCGGTACAATATAATAATAAAAATAGTAGATTATTCACCAAGGGGATAAAGCAGTGTCTTATGTCACGGGCGCAATATTGAATCCCGAGTGCAACGAAGGATGCTAGGGTTAACTCCCGAGCGGAGCGAGGGAGTTTAGAGTTAACTGCCGAGCGAAGCGAGGGAGTTAAAACTGGCATCCTGAGTGCAGCAAGGGATTCAAGCTCGCCCAAGACGTAGACACGCGTTTATCCCTGAGGAGAATACTCTACTTTTCACACCTTCTGCGAGAAAATAAGAAGCAATAGTACCTACTAGAATCGTATTATATAAGAGTTTTAATAGTGTAGGATCTATTACGTATCATTCCGACATGTACGCCTCCAGCATGACTACACTTGGATCACCAGCGTGTACACTATAGACCACACAATAGTCAGTAGTTTCGTCACTCGACATTTTTAAGACAATGTGTAGATTGGTATTTATTTATTCACCACAGCGATTTGCAGTTCACGCTTTTTATTTTCTTTTGTTTTATAATCGCGACGGCCATGGCCAGTTTGAATTTCGAACAAGTTCTTTTGGGTACAGGCCTTTGTGATAAAATAGTATTCATACGAATTTTTAGTTGAGGTTCCAAATTCAAATCACACTATTGACCAAGGGTTATAATGAAATTCAGTACAATATTATTGCCCATGGGCTTTAATGACCTACTTTAGGTTAGAGTTACATGACATATAATTTGACATTTTCGAGCAGGTGGTGTGAAAAAATATAAATAGTTCCGTTTTACATAGGTCCTGTCGTACCTATTCACATAATTCAAAATACATATCTATACTTTTATTATAAAGCTCAAGAATTTGTTTTTTTTTTGTTAGTGCTAATCTCTGGAACTACTTAACAGTCGGATTCGAAAAATTATGTTTGTATATGATAGCCAAATTCATGAGAAATAGTATAGGCTATTTGAAATCGCGCTACGACCCTTAGGAGCCGAGTAACTGGGGTGAAACCGCGGAGAACGTACCGTTAGTGTAAAAAATACAATTATTTATAATTACAACGGAATTATTTATAATTTTGTTACTATTTTACTGTACCGACTTTTCCTCACCCTTCGGGCCTTCGCTACTGACACAAAAACATGATTGGACCATAATAATTTGCATATCGAGGTACTGAAGCAATAGTTTGAACTCTCTACGATTATTAAAATTTAATAGGACCAAGTGCCGTTATAGTACCCAATGCTTTCCTTTGCTCGTCAGCGCTCATTAAAACAGAACGTCATATAATGAGGAAATAGTACAAAAAGTTACCGATTCGAGCTTCTAGGTCTTCATACCATTGAGTTGTGGATTTAAAATGGAAAACCAATTTGCTGGCTGATTACAGCTTTGTTTATGGTGTCTGTATAACTGCTATTTATTCACATTTGTTTGAATAATCTGTGTAAATGTAAATATGATTTAATTATGTACTTTGTACAGTCAACAAATGTCGGCTAACACTTCAGTTTTTTAAATTACTACTTAACTAATAATAATAATTAATGAACACCATAATGAAAAAACAAATGAGAACAGATGTAACATTAAAATAACACCTATTGACTGTTAGATGAAATGCTGGAAATTTTATCAGGGAAATTTTGTGATATTTTAGAGATGTTTTGTAAAAGTAAGAGTGTTAACAAATTTTTATTTCTGACTGTACCTGAAATAAATAAACAATTAACATAATGACTAGGAAGCAAGGTATCGGTATGAATAAAAATAATATTTGTACTAACGAATTCTTAAACATAATATATTATTCATTGACGAGTTTGGCTTGCACTCGCAAAGACCGATGTATGTAGGTACCTACTAAATTAGAGACCACCAGAAATAATTACTTATTTATCAATAACAAGGGTTTATGATCTCAGGTACTAAAAATAAAAAAAAAACATAATGTAATTATCAAAAAAATACGGGTATAAGATCTCAGGTACTCTAAAAATAAATAAAAAATGCTAATTTAGGCTCCTACCTTGACATTGATAGTTCACATCAAGCTGTGAAGAAACTCTTATTCTTAATAATAATCTTCTTATACTTAATTTTATACAAAGTTTATATCTTTCCAGCGTACTAATATCAGGCATGGTAGTGAGTAATGAGCAGGCCCACTCAGCTGCATCCGACGGGCGTAACGTAGTAAGCTGCGCGTGCGCCGACGTCGCATCCTGGCTGTCGGCAGCTGCGCGGGAGTTACACCACAGTCTCGTACCACCTGTGGATCTTGTGCTGCATGCCTATAAACAGGATTTGAAGAGTAAGTATACCTATTTTGGGCAGTGGCGTGCCTACAGGGCAAGCCCGAGGGTATATCTCTAAATTTTTCATGAATGTAAGTGAGTAGCGTACAATAAAAAACACTTACAATCATCAAAAATTACGCGAAATACCCTCGGGCTTGCCCTGTAGGCACGCCAATGATTTTGGGGTTCCGTAATAAACCTAGAAACCCTTATAGTTTCGTCAAGTTCGTCTGTCCGGCTGCCACACCCTCGTAAATATAGTCCTTAACCAATTTGTGTGGAACTTCGTAGGTAAACCATCATATAGGTATAGGCGTGTAGTAAAATTAGGAAAAAAAAAAAAATTGTCGCGGGGCCCCATAGGTAACCTACTTGAATCTGAGGGATGGAAAAAAATATTTTCGCGGTTTTTTTTATGTTGGGTACCGTTGGATAGGGCTTTAAAATTATCATGAAGGTTTTTATATGACTTCTTTATTTAGGTGCATATTTAGTAAACCACTAATAAACACTTTTGATTTGATACGTCGATTAGTTTTTGACATGGCTGTTTGCAGTTTTGAGTTTGCCAACCACATTTAATAACTTACTTACTTCCTTTGGCGCTACAACCCTTTGTGGGTCTTGGCCTCCTCAACGATTTTCTTCCATTTCGCTCTATCTCTGGCCTCCCAAGCGATCCGGGTTTCTTCTTTGTGGACTTCGCAACCGATTTTCTTTTTACCATGATGAGTGGTTAGCCCATCGATAAACCCTCTTCTTTTATCCGGGCTTGGGACCGGCAGCGTCGTCGAAACGAACACTGGCAGAGTTCCACATTTAATAAATACCTTGTATTTTATAAGAATTTTATGAAAAATTAAATCACGTTATTAAATAAAATACCACAAAAAAAGCTCTAAGATGACTTCCTTGTTGTTGGATACAATCTACTATCGATATATTTTATAGTCGTGTATTACCTGTCTTCTATGTAAGTTTATGCATGAGTTGCTTGTATTTCTAATTATGTTACCGTAAAAAATGTCGTCAGCTACCTTGTTTTGTAGGTATTATAATAAGACGGATTAATTAACCAAAGCAAAAACAGAGCTTTGAAAATAAATCAACATAATAACTTCGGTCGAAAGAATTAGAATAAAAAAGTGCAATCGTTCTAATAATACTTCGATTCTTGTTCTTATTATATTTAAACATTTTATCTGCCCTTGCAAATTTAAGAACAAATTTGCAAGGGTAGATAAAATGTTTAAATATAATAAGAACAAAAAAACAGTGTTTAAAAATTTTATGTTTATTTGTTCATCTTCTACGCGTTCGCACATCGATCATCCGATTGACTTGATAAATGATATTTATTTTGTAAATAGGTTAAAAATAACACTTTTACACGTAAAACATTTTTTTAAGCTAGATGAGGTCGGTGTTACCTATATTCCTATAACGCGAACGAAGTCTGGGCATCAGCTAGTATATTATTCTGCCCGCCAAAATAACACCAATGACATTGTATTGATTATCTCTAGAATCTATTAGAACAAATAAACATGACGAGATCAGATTGGTCAATTGACTTACTCTTCAGCACATAATGACCAATGACACCCGACGAATCACCCTCAAACGAATGACGCGCAGGTTTATTAATAGCTGAGGGCACTTGTCATGAGTATGTTTTGAAGGTACAGTCGGTTGTTTGAAACGGTGCGCACTCCAATTATAGGTACCTATACAGGTACCTACCTATACTTTATGCGCCAACGAGAACTCGTTTTGATGAGATGTGATTGAAAGCGGAACTCGATTCATTTTTAGAACACTTTGAATTTTGAGATCATTTCTAAACAAAATGTTGTCCTACTAGTCTATCCGGTAAACCAAACCCGTACTCTTTTAAATATAAAAACCGGGCAGGAGCGTGTCGGACCACGCACTGTCTAGGGTTCCGTAGGAAGAAGTATTTCAGTCTTCCGACAGCAAATATAAGTTTGTATTTCAAAATATTATTATGAAATACACATTATTGCGGTTAAACTGAAAATAGTGAATATTTCAAAAACTAATAAATGTATCTTGTTCAAACTAATTTTAATTGAAAGTATTTATTAGATGCTACAAGCTTGATTTTTTTCCGATTTTTTGATGACGCGATTGGAAAACTACAGGGGGGGGACACTTTCTTTACGACTTTCGGAGCTTCTTATTCACTAAGTATGCACTTAAATAAAAAAGTCATTTAGAAACCTTTATGTTATTTTTAAAAACCTATTTAACGATACCCCACATGAAGGGGTGGGCGAAAATTTTTTTTTTCATCCTTCAGTTTGATGTATCCCCCCCAAATTATTTTATTTTTTATATTTTTTCTGCAGGCCTTTATGGCGGCTTACAAAAGACATCTACTTGTGAAGTTTCATACAAATTGCTTAAGAACTGTAGATTTTACGAGGGTGTGACAGACGGACAGACAGACGGACATGACGAAACTATAAGGGTTCCTAGTTTTACTACGGAACCCTAAAAATGGATTCACAAAATCTGTAAAAAATTTAAAAAAACACGCCTGCCATGCCTAAAAGTTCTAAAAAGTGAAAAATAAGTTAGTGTGTCTGTAAATTTTCATCTCAGTCGCGGGACCTATAAGAAAATAATCCACAGAACTGTCCCCTGACAGCGATGAAAATTCACACATACTAGTACTAAGTTAAATTGCTATGCTATATTGCATAGCAGTTTAGTTTTTAAACGCAGAGACTTGCCTTTTGCAGTAACATTTTAGAGTACCTACCACGTTTTTTATAGAAAGGCACTTGATGAACGCACAACCTTAAATTAGCAGAACATTGTTTGCTTAACTAAACCAAATAATGAACTGCAAAATGTTAAAAATCTTCTAAAATTTTATTAGGTTTTAACGTCCGTCCGTCCGTCACATGTTTTTTTTTAATCCTTTGGATAGTAGGTAGGTTCTTTTGCAATATTTGATCCACCCAATTTCATAGATCTATCTGAAATCATATCCAGAATTGTGGCTAGTATTCCCAACTAACTTCCCAGAAGCATAAATATACAGGGTGGCAGGTTAAACAGTGGAAATATTTTAAGGGGTCATTGTACTCATCATTATGAACAACTTTTACTATGGGATCAACCCTGAAATCGCGAAAAAAAAATCAGCTGTTCCATACATTTCGTTGAATTATGATCCCATAGTAAAAGTTGTTCATAATGATGAGTACAATGACCCCTTAAAATATTTCCACTGTCTAACCTGCCACCCTGTATTTGTATGAGCTCGCCACAAACATTCGATCGAATCTGGACTTGTGGGACTCTGGGACTGCTTTGATCCAACCGGCTTGTGAATCGCAATAGTGTTGGACATACAATACAGTTTTAGATACCTTTTTTTTTGTTTTGAAAGTTGCCTACAAATAGTTTATTAACAGTATCACAATTCACAACACAATGTACTATGTGAAGAGAAAACTTAATACCTCTTTTTAATCATATTGTGCGCACGGAAGAATGGCATAGTAAAAGTTAATATGGAGAGGAAGAATAGATTATGTATAGGAACAGAGATCTTAAAATACTGAAACTGTAATCTTGTATTTCGAAGTGTAGTTTCGTAGCTCGGTCATGTTGACCTGTGGGCCGATCACGAGTTATTTGACGTTGGTATGGTATCGTAAATGTAAGCATATTTTGAATTGAAAATATACGTTTGCTAAACAATATTTATATAAATATTGTGTAGCAAACGTTTTTAAAAAACCGGCCAAGTGCGAGTCGTACTCGCGCACCGAGGGTTCCGTATCTGTTTTGGACGTATAAAGTGAAAAAATCCGGACCGCATAACTAAGTTTGTTTGTGAAGGAATTTTGATGATTTTGAAAAAGCTGCACTAGTTAGGAACATCGTTTTATTTTTGGTGCAATATTTGGGTCAATTCCTATCAGCTCTAATTATTTCAGAATTTTCACTCCGCAAAAGCAAATATTATTATAAGTAACATAGCCTTCAAGATTATTTTACATTACCTACCTACCTTATTGGACATCTCTAAATCCAGTTTTTGCACATAGTACGTACCTAACGAAAAATTTACGTAACTGTATGGATACACTTACATTTAAAGCATAGTTAAAAGCACCATGTATGAAGCTCTATTAAATTATTATAAAAGTAGGAACATTGTTCAAACATTTTTTATCCTTTTATCACGTTAATTAAGTTTTCAGAAAATCCGGTATGCATAATATGAAGGGCTGGGCTGGTATCGTTTTCTTTTTGGGCAACTAATAGTAGTACCTACGTTATGAAGCTTACGTAGCTCTAACGATCTATCCATTATGAAAAGCGCTACGGTATTTTTTTATTTTTCGTGAGAAAATTAGATAATCCCGTTATTTAGACAGCCTGTTTTTCAATCCAGTTATTCTAGTGTGGAGTGTAGGTTCAAATATGTTGAACTGCCATGTTTTAAATCCCAAGCAGATTATGATGCATTGTAGTTTTATTTTGAAATTAATAAGTATAATTTTGATAAAAATCCAATCAATTTTAATGAGTTAACTCAACAAGCTATAGTTAAGTTACTCATTTAATATCTGAACTGATCTTTTCTGAACTAGCCTAATTATAACTACCACATTACTGACTGCTGCGCAATTTTGTTTTTTATACCACGATGGTGGCAAAGAGGCATACGGCCCGCCGACCCTTTAAAACCTATTTACCTTTCTTATAGAACCCCATACTGTAGTCTCCCGGGAAAACCTTGGCACGAAACTCATTCCGCAATCGAAGCGTTCACGGGAGGAAATTCCTCTGAAACCGCACTTCAAATCCAGGTTTCTTGGCGATGTTTTCTTTCACACACTTCAAGCCAGAAAAATAATATATATCGTCTGTTTTCCCGAAGAGATAGGCAAAAGTGTGACCACCTATATTTCGGCAGTCTGAGTAATGCCCTCATTACTCAGACTGCCGAGTTATTCCATTAGGACAGTTGCAATAGGCTCGTCCCTACGAGCCTATTGCAACTGTCCTAATGGAATCGAGCTAGTCCAACCAAAAAAATAATATAGTAGGAAAATACAGAAGATAAGGACGATTTAGGCCAGCTGTGAAGCTATAAACGATAATTAATAGTCAAATAATTAAATTAATTGCCTCTTTGTTCATCCGCAGATGTTAAATCGCTGTTAGGAGAACCTATTCAACAGGCGATATCTTCAGAGAGCGGTATCGATCTAGTCTTCGATTCTTTGGCGGATATTATTTCAGGTATAATTTTGTTTGTTTACATTTACTTTTTTTCTTAACAAACTTTGCCTTAGCTTAGACCTCTAACGGATAACATTGTGTTTGCACAATCGTGTCTGCAGCACCCGAGCAATCTGTGAAGTTGTACAGATTTATTAGGGCGTTACAGATCGCGCATTAAGAACATCGTTTGTTAAAGGCTCTATATAATCATTACTGTAAATTGTTAAGTTTCAATTTCAGCATTATTTTGTTTATCTGTGTGCTTTTTGAAACTTTCTGTTGGCTACGTTTCGTGTAAAATTGTTTCGTTCCATGCGGTTGCATTGAGCTAAACAATGATCCAAAAGGTAACATTGATTAACAGTTTAAATGTTTGCTATCGGGCTAATCTAAACTGGAGTTCAGGCTAAATTGTGATCTGCAAAAGCGTCTGAAACTTACAGACGGCATATAAATATGCATTAGGATCCGTCACTGACTAATGGCATTATGCCTTTCTCAGAAATCATAAAATATTTCATCCAATACGCACAACTTGGACAGAATTAAAAAACTTGGAAATTGTTTAAATTACCAATTTGATAAGGTCGCATAAAATAACCTACATGAAAGATTTATATTGGAAAAAACCTAGTTGCTAACTAAACTTTTAATAAATGATTAAAAAATCCGGGTCATAAATATGAACAAAAAAGGGCAACCGCTAGAATTCGACTGCGTCTTTCGAGGTGAAATGCAAGGTACTGATCTAAAGACCGTGTACTTATTGGCAGTTCTTCTGTTTTCAGAAAGTGAAGACCTGTCGATAAAGATATCGTCACTAAGAGACGTGAGCATCAAAGCAGGGTCGCTGGCGTCTGCCGCGTCAGACAGAATCCGGGACTTGGCTCGCCAGCTGGAGAATCTCAAGAAACATTGTAATTTAAAAGATTCGCCTCTCTGTGATACTATTAATACTCATTCGTTGGAGTTGAAGATGAAGTTTGATTTGGTAAACCTTATGCGCTACTTATCTCCTGCCGCAAACAGAAGGGTGTTATAATATAATATAATCTGTGTCGTAGCTCATAAACGGATGAACCGATTTTGATTTAGTTTGTTTTTGTTGAAAAGTGATTTGATCGAAATTGTTTTTAGCTATGATTCAAGAAAATTTGTTCAGCCGTTTGAAGATCATCAGCTCTTTTCTAGTTATTAACCTTTAGGATTGCAGTTTTGATCATGCGTGTTGTTAACAAATAC
Source organism: Thalpophila matura (assembly GCA_948465475.1). Taxonomy (NCBI): domain Eukaryota; kingdom Metazoa; phylum Arthropoda; class Insecta; order Lepidoptera; family Noctuidae; genus Thalpophila; species Thalpophila matura. The sequence continues at coordinate 6,779,666 of OX419187.1, read as the reverse complement.
CAAAAGCTTAAACAGACTGTTTTGTTCACTGATGATCTGGAACTGTTCCATTAGGTATGTGGGCTACCTTCCCTAAGCACAGTGGCGTGCCTACAGGACAAGCCCGAGGGTATTTCTCGTAATTTTTCATGATTGTAAGTGTTTTTTATTGTACGCTACTCACTTACATTCATGAAAAATTTTGAGATATACCCTCGGTTCACCACTACCTTAAATTTGTTTACTACGTTGATTGAAGTTACACCAACTTCTTCATTTATTTCTTTATTACCATAACATATCTTTCCAGATACTACACGAGCAGCAGTTATTGGAACTCCGTACTCTAGGGGTGGAGAATTTGACACGGGCGATATCAACAGCCCGACAAGAGTTCAAAACATTGCCTTCAGCCATATTGGCGCAAACCACACAAGTTAGAGAAGGTAACCTATTGATTTTACTTATTGTTTTTTGCTTTTATACCATGTAATAATATTACTAAATTAGCTATAAAATATTCAGTGAAAATAATTTAAATAAGATTTTTTTTCATACTACGACTAGCTTGTTCCCCACGGTTTCTTGCTCGGTTTCTAAGGGTCATAGCGTGATGTTAAATATTAGGTCTTTACCTATGAAATTGCCGTTCTGCAGTACTGGCCATTTCAAATCAAAATAATTTTTGTTTGGCTAAGAATTCCAATTTCAAATTAATTTTATTTTAAAAACATGTTTTTTTTTTTCCAAAAGTAGTCATTTGTTTATTGATTAGTGTTACATTTTCATCGCATTTCAATCTTTTTCGTCATCATGGATACGTTAAAAATTCGAGTAATTATGGAATACGAGTACCGTCGTAGCAGCAACGCGCCACAAGCGGCACGCAACATCAACGACGTTTACGGAGCTAACACTACAAACCAACGCACCACCTGTTATTGGTTTGCTCGCTACCGTTCTGGAAATTTCGACCTGAAAAATGAACCTCGCGGTCGTCCGAACACTTTGGTTGACAATGACGAATTAAAGGTGATTGTGGAAGCTGATGATACACAATCTACGGCTGAATTAGCAGCAGCTTTCGACGTTAGCGTCAAAACAATATTGGTCCATTTGCGTCAAATTGGCAAGGTAAAAAAGCTTGACAAATGGGTGCCCCACGAACTCAATGATCGCCAGCGCGAAGTACGCGTCGAGACGTGCTTTGCACTGCTCAACAGACACACAAATGAAGGAATTTTGAACCGCATTGTTACCTGCGATGAGAAATGGATTCTGTTTGATAACCGCAAGCGCTCAGCAAGTTGGTTGGATCCTGGTTCAGCACCTAAACAATGCCCTAAACGAAAACTTACCCCTAGAAAAGTGATGGTCACTGTTTGGTGGTCTAGCGCCGGTGTGATTCATCACAGCTTCTTACCAAACGGGGTGAGCATTACTGCAGATGTGTACTGTGAAGAACTGAACACAATGATGAAGAAGCTGGCACATCTCCAACCAGCATTGGTCAATCGCTCGTCTCCACTGCTCCTGCACGACAACGCGCGACCTCATACTGCACAGCAGACGGTCTCCAAGTTGCAAGAACTGGGGTTGGAAGCTCTCCGTCATCCGCCCTACTCACCAGACCTTGCGCCTACAGACTACGAACTTTTTCCAGAATTTGGATAACTTCTTGGCGGGAAAAAAATTCAATACCCGAGAGGCAGTACAAAATCCCTTTGAAGAATTTGTTGCCTCCCGTCCAGCTGATTTCTTTAAGAAGGGCATCAATAAACTGCCACTGCGTTGGCAAAGATGCATTGATTGCATGGGTGATTACTTCGATTAATACAAATAGAAAATACATGAAAAAAATTCGTTTAAATTTTTTCATACAAAACGGCAATTTCATAGGTAAAGACCTATTAGCTTATATTATTTCTCATTAATCTGGCTATCATATACAAAAAGATTTTTTCAAATCCAACTGGCAGTTTCAGAGATTAGCGCTTTCAAACAAACAAATAAACTCTTCAACTTTATAATATTAGTATAGAATTAGATGATGCAAATATGCGTAGGGCCCGTCTGATGGTAATAAATTACCGAGCCTATGAAACGCTTGCAACACCAACTAGGTATAACATGCGCGTTGTGAAGATTTGCTGTACCGACAGCTTAGGGAACAAGCAGGTCCCCCACTGTCAACACAGCGCATCCTCTGGAACTGTCGACCTTACTCACCAGAGGAACACAACACTACCGAAGAGCAGCGTTATTTGTTTGTGATATTCTGTAACGTGGCGGTATCTCCCGACTCGGGCTGGACCACGGCAGGACCCATCTCTCATATTTAATTTCTTAAGTCATCGTTGTTGCCTTACAAAATACTTATCATAAAAATCTTAATACCTATGTGACTTCTTCGTTATAATGTATATTATATGTTACCCTGCGCTGTTAAAATATTCAGTACGGTATTATTTGTTTCTGCAAAATATTATTTTAATCACTAAACTTTTTTTTGGTAGCCTAATCAAAATTCAAGCTGTACCTAATCTAACACATTATTGTATTTTTCAGACATCCTCCGAGACGTAGAAATCCGTAGAGAAGCGGTTCACATTTCTGCTAAAATACTTAGCGATATAGTGCGCCATCTGACGTCGGGGCTGCACACTATTGCAAGACAACTGGAATCGAGTCTCGAGAGAGTGCAAAGATATGAGTTCGCTAGGTGGACACTTATGTTAGGTAAAGTTTGTCTTGCTTTGGAACTTACTAAAGGTGTTTATTTTGGTTTTTGTATCTGTAGAGATTTGTATTGGAAGCGCAATTTTGTAGATAGGTACGATTGTTCGGATCTACAATTGCGCTCTATAATTATAACTTCCTCTAAAATCAACCTTTGATGTTTGAAAATGTATTGGGAATAACGAGGCAAATAATTTTGTGAATGATATTTAAAACAATGGACGAGCATTAATGGAATGTAGATTTTTGCAAGATTATAAGTAGGTATTTCTGTAAAGTTCCAATTAACACTTTGTTTATCAACCTAACTACTATCTATCTTTCTACTATTCACATTTTCATATTATAATATCGTTTAATATTTGTTTATCATGCTTTACCTAATATTATTTTATCGCTTTATTAATTTACTAACGCAATTTCAGCATGCATTGTAACTTTCGGCTTTGTTATGGTGCTTATAATACTGGCTATGCTTTGTGGTTGTGGGCACGCCAAGAAACATGCAATGAGGACCTTGAAAGTGTAAGTACTCTTGAAATAACATAGGTAAAACTTTTGAGCATTTAATTAAGGCATTCAGTGAGTAATTGGTTTTAAAATATTGGACTCATAGACTGTTTTAAAAATAAAAGTTATTTTTCCAGCTCAGCAGTCTGGTTATGCCTAGCGTCTCTAATACTCTGGAGCATAGTATCAGCAGTGTTCCTCATAGCCGGCCATGCAGAAGTAAGTCTTAGAATAATCAAAGAGGAAAAAGTACGTTTAAAAACGCCTTTGTTCTCCGAGTTGCGAAAATCGCTTCCATGTGTATTGCTCAGTATTTCTTTGAAGGCGTTTGAAACACAGCCACCAGAGCAACTGAGCACGTTGTTCAGAACATCAAGAACATGCGTTCACTGATACGAACTTGGAGTTCTAAGTAAGTCTACAATGCATACTACATCTACAATGTTGTTTCTGGTGTATGCTGTTGCAACGCAAGTTTCATGTTATGTAAGTTACCGCATAATATTCTATTATGGCTGGTTAATTAAAAATAAATAGGATAAATAAGGATAAATTTACATAAACACAATATACACATTGGGGTATATATATTTAGTAGAGCGTCGAGTAAATTCCATTAAAAATATTGCCTATTTTTAATTAATTGTAGGTTAGACTGGAAAGAGATATAGAGGCATATCTGATATAGTAATATGTTTATACTAAACTAATTCTAAGTAATCAGGTAAAGATACTTACATCCTTAATCTTTGAAACATGCTAAAGTTCATCTAACTTCCGCCTATTTCTTGATAAGTGCTAAGAAATGACAGCTAAGTATACTTTTGGTTGAGTCCCAAAATGGACACTATTGTTCTGTAAATGTGCGATCATTTACATCATTCTCAGTTGTTTAATTACAGGCTGCTGATGTAGTCACCTACGTAAGGTAAGGGAGTGATTCCACCCGTCATATTGAATAAGTTCCCAAAGAGACCCGTATCCAATTCATGAAAAAAAAAACCGAACAAGTGCGAGTATGCCTCGCGCTCTAAGGGTTCCGAAATATGATCATAAATGACGCTACTGCATACTTCCAATGGCGCCATCTATGAGCAGATGGCTCCACTTATGGTCCAGTGACTGACGGCGGACAACAAAGTGATCCTTTATGGGTTCCGTTTTTCCTTTTGAGGTACGGAACCCTAAAAACAACATTCTGGCTACTTTTTTAATAAGTTGCCGAATACCTATTTAGTTTTTTTTTTTGTATAATTGGATATAGGAGAGAGAGTTGTTCAATATGACGGGAAGAATCACCCCCTATTATCACAGTAATACTTAATAATAACTACAAACGTAACTATGTATTCAGATGAAGTAATCCAAAAACATATCAACTCCAAGCTACAAATACAACACATTGTTACAGGTATACGTATGCCATGCCTTATGGGACTCACAGTACGAAACACTAACAAATTTACTAGACAGACCGTCACCACTGCTGCCGAACAATGAAGGAATCTTCGACGCCATGTTTAGAGAACTTGAGAATATAACTATTGATGTATCTGTCAAAGATGTGCTAAGGTACATTTCGTAGAGTAAATTGTAGTCTTTCTGGACCTTTTTAATTTGCGATTCTAACGTTATAAGATATGGGGTAAGCTTGCCCTGGTCGTGAGGTTTTGTTATCAAGTTTTTATGTCAGGAAATTCTAAGTAACAGCCTGTAATTTGAAACTTGGCCCAGTTTCGTCCTCCATTACATGGGACTTAAACTTAACTGACGACATGTGGGTATATTATACACCTGAATTTTGAGGTATATTGTACACGTGGGTATATTATACACGTGAGTTTGGAGCTGACACGACCTTATCGTGATTCATGACATGGTGAAAAAAAAATTAGCCGTTTCTTAAAAAATAAGTTACGATCACCCAACAAAATGCAGGGATCTGATATTTTTTCAGGATTTCAGGGTTGATTCCATCGTAGAAATTGTTCAAAACGTCCTTCGGCTCCAAAATCAACGAAAATTTACCGTGTAATTAATATTTAAATATGAAGAGAAAACTAGGTACTTAATACACCTACCACAATACATTAAGTAAATTAAATATTTCAGGGATTGTGAAAAAGATAGACCAGCCTACGTGGTCTTTCAACTAGATAAAATACTTGATGTAAATAAAGAGACCTCGTATTTTGAGTGGGAGGAACTGCAGGCCGATTTTGGAAGACTAGCTTCATCAATAGATGTTGGACTCTTGAAGACAATATCAGTTAGCTTCAGCCGATTGTTGCACGAAATGCTGATTGTTTCTAATGTGAATATTGCTAAATATAGGTAAGAGTTTTCAAATGTTTATTGAACAATATTATTCTGGATTACAAGAAGTAATGGTCTGATAATGCCAGAACTAAAATGTTCTGAAAATTCCTACCCTTTGTGTTATTAATTTCCATTTTCCGCTCTAGAATGGATTACAACGTACCCGTAGTTGGTAAGGACCTACCGTCTTTGATTGACCAACTTGAAAACATTGCAGCTCAAGTGACGGACTTAACTACTGCGGGAAGACTAGAAACTTTAGGTATGGATTTGGTTTTCATTTTCATTACAATTTCTGAAGCATCTATCATCGATATCTCATGAAGATTTCTCTCTAAAACCATTTATGTAAGATCTTTTCTTTAGGCTTCTAATTATTGGAAGCTTTACCTTACTTACTATCAACAAGTGCGCCAAGCACCATACAGTGAAAGTGGAGAAGGTATAACGTAGTTGTACTAGTTGTGACACAACCATAACTACATCTTACCTCATATTTTTGTTTACAATGGGCATAATGGCATGTAGTCACATAATTTATGATTTTCCAGCAACAAGAACTCAAAGACTATACCTCACAAACATCAAACCACTGGAACAGCTGCGAGCTGACGTTGTCTTCAAGTTGACGGAGCTAGAACTTCAACTGTCACCGTTTAGAAAGAAACTGAACATTTCGCTCAGCCACATCCATACGGCGCAATTTTATATCGACAACCAGGGCGATGTTATTGCTCAGAAGGTAAACTAGTAGAACATAGCTTTTGATAAAGGTATTTTAAATGTAATAAAGAGTCCGTCTGTTACTATCGTCCAGGATTTTCTCCTTTACTAATTAAGTTACAATAGTACCTAACTAGTTCAAATTCAAGTAGTAGTAACAGATAGGCAATATTAGTGCATGATAACATATATTTGATAGCATGCTTATTAGATATGATCATAATAACATGCTCGTAAAAAAATATGACTCCAAAACTTGTATCAAACCCTAAACAGATGATCCGGTTTTACATCTATAGTCCTTATTTATTGGTACTCAGTGAAAGCAAAGGATAAATGATAAGGCATGCAGATTATGTGGTGTTATGCGATAGAATAGAATAAGAAATGAGTAATACGAGAAGTCTGAAAGTTGCGCCATTGACCGAAAACTTTTATGGAATCATTTGTCTTGGTTATTGGCATATTGGGCATGTGACAAAAGTTTTTAATTATTAAGAAGGCTATAAGAACAGAGAAAAACCAAGGAAGCAATAAATTGACTGTGTGAAAGATGATATAGTGAGAAAGAAATCAAAAGAGATGTACGGAAGAAAAAGACATGTAGCGCCGACCACAAATAAATTGGGATAAGGGTAGGAGTAGTAGTTGTACGGAAGAAAACGAAGCTGCGCCAACCACAAATAAATTGGATAAAGGCTGGAGTATGAGGTATGATTCTATTTTTAAAAGTCACAGAATCTCGTTCCCTAAATAAGTCTTTTAGCAATTCTCACATAAACACCTTCCTTGGACCAGCTCCACATGGCTACAGTTATTTTAAATAATGTTCTGCTCTGTTACTGTTCCAGAAAGTTTCGATGTACATATCCCGCCTAATCTCTCATGCTGCTGGATGGCGGACCCACGTGCTCATATCGACCGGCAAGCATGCAGCCCGGTGTAGACCATTATACGCTGTGTATGCGGCTACCAGGTCCTTGTTGTGCTCGCAATATGTTTCGTCTTTGGTAAGGAAAAACTTTCTTGGTGCTTCTATTATCGTATCAGCACTTGTGAAATCAGAGGCTACAAAGCTTCTTATTTTATTTATTTAAGGCCCTTTAACGACTCACTAATACACATACATACATTGATTTTGGAGTTCTTAAATCATGGTGGTGGTGGTAAACAGTCTTCAAGAAAATAAAGCAATGTGGCTGATTACCTGGTTACATAATTCAATGTAGATTTCACCAGCGAATGCAATTATTTGACAAAAAACAGCGCGTAGGTAAATATTTATTTAGGATAAACTTAGTTATTTCCCGTGCGTTTAGAAATCTTATTCTATTTGTTTTTATTACTAACCAGCTTTAATTGAAAAGAAATCTGAATATTTATTTACCAGTCTGCGCTATTACTTCATTTTCGCGTAGCGTTTTTCCTGTTTTTTTTCTTTTTCTCGGCTCCTAAGGATCAGGGCGTGATTTTAACTATTTCTCATGAATCTGGCTATCATTATACAAAAATATATTTTTAAATCCGATTGGTAGTTCCAGAGAATAGTACGTTCAAACAAACAAACAAGCTTCAGCTTTATTATTATTAGTATAGATATTATGTGTTTGTAAACAGATAAACGGTTTTATTCTTCTTTTCAGCACGGGTGGTGGGTTTGCGGATTTTTCCTGGGGATTTCATGGTGCGCGGCGCTTACTCCACTTTGTGTCAAACTTTGGCGCGCGTACGGAAGAAAAATTAGGGCACACGAAGCTATGACCCTTGCAAACTTGGGCTCTGGGTTAGTACAAGTTTTGCTTAGCATATGCCCATTTGAAACTGGTTATGTTATGTGACTTTTATTAAATTTTACACTGACTGGGTTAAATAGCAGAGTGTACCTACCTATCTATGAATTGTTTTTTAAGCATTAATTATATAATAATATACCTACAGAAAAAAAATATGTGCCGTCTCTTTTTGCTCATCAGGACCGCAATTAAATGGGAAAAGACCAAGTAGGTATTAGTTGCAGATCCAGAAATGATTTGGGGAGGAGGGCTGAAAGGTCATACAGATATTATTTAGTGGGGATAAGGATTGGAAATCAAAACATAATAATCACTACCTAATCTAATTTGAAGTCTATCAGGACTTTTCTTGCATCCACTACTGATTCGTATTAAAGGACTAAAAAAACTGACTTCAGCCATGTTTTTTTTCTTTTGTTCAGACTACAAGAGACTCCGACAACAGCTTTATGTGACGGTAGCAACTGGAATACGCCTGGGTTAGTGTAAGGCCCGCCCACGTCCGACAATCGGTGACCGATTTTTTGTCGGCAAAAAATGAAACACATATTGCATTATTGAAATGCACACGTAGGAAAAGTCAGTCCAAAAAAAAAATCGGTGCATCCCGGCCGACCTGATTGTCGGTGCAACGTTCGGAAATGTATGCGCTGACGCATACAACAAGGTACTTACTGACAGTGGGTCACGGCTAGAAAACAAATGTGACGAACGTGACGTATGCGTTGAGTTGGTCAAGAATCGGTAATGAAAGTCGTCGAAAAATTTGGCCCGATTGTCGGACCTACAAAAAGTGTGACGTGGCAAGTGGCAAGTAGCATAGGTATCAATACTCGTACATATAGCTATTTATTCTACCAAACTCAAACTCATGAACTTAGTTCATATCCTCATGAAAATATAGCAATTTCAAAATGTGAATGACGAATACACTGTGACGTTATTTATATCTTTAGTATCTGGCTATCTTTAGCATTGATTAGTTTCTAATTCAAAATAAGGCATTTTTTTAATCTCCTTATAAATAATGTTTTTTCAGGCCACCAGCTCCGCCGCCAAGAAGTGATAGTTGGTGAAATAATGATGAAGGGGAAATTATAAAGAAGAAATGCTTTTAAAGGCACAAAATGAATTCCTTAAGTGACTTTTTCCTAATACAATCAAGAGAAAAGTTAGAGTTCTATTATATACATCCCATCACTCATGTGATTGAGATAACGTAAGGCGTGATATACACTTATGAGGGTTGGCACATTCGGTTCGGCATTATTTGCTGAATAATAAACGATACCCACCCAGTGAGGCTAACATGCGCACCGCGACAAAATTTTGTCGACGCTTTTATCGTGCATTTGTCTCGTATTCGCACGAGTAAGAGCGAGACAAAACAGTCGACAAAAGGAGACGGTCAATAAATGTATGGGGCTTGGTACTAAATTACGAACAGCAATCTGAGCTATATAGGCTCAAAGAGCGTAATTATTTTGATTTTTTTGTGCTTTCAAAATAATTTTACAGGCCTGCGTTTTTTTTTTAATGAAGAAACAAAAAATAAAAAATAATAAGCTTATGTCACTACAAATATTATTTTATGGGTTGGCAACCCTGTGCCAAATGACGTAACAGTGACAGAAATGACAGTAAGATTTTGACAATTTACGGATTTGACCGGATTTGATCCTTTTGGACACGTTTTGTTATTTCATTAACATTATAATAAATATTTTTTGTCATAATTCGATAGAGATTTAGCTAAAATTATATAAAAAACTCAAAGTATTGAATTGAAACGGTGGCTTCAGCTACATTTTTAATTATTATATTGCATGGAAACGAAAAAATAAGGGTAATCTGCGTTTTGTTTTTACTGAAACATTTTTCAATTTTTTACAAAAACGCAGGCGTAAAAAAATAATTTTTATATTGAATCGAGTAGCTTACTAAATAAGCTTTCTAAAAAGGTATATGACATGAGTGTTCGAATTTCTTCGGAATATTATACCACTTTTGACCGTCTCCTTTGTCGCGGCGCGCATGTTAGCCCGGTAGTAGTGATGAATAATGCCGACCTGCATTATGTGTAAAACACGCCTATTTTTTAGTTATATTAAATAACATTCAATACTTTTGAGTACAATGATACTGTTGTAATTATACCTAATAAGTAAAAAAAAAAATTAAATGTACGTATTTTAGCGACAACTAATAGGTATAACATGTAGGTAATTGTACATTTATTAAGCTTGATAAATAAATTACAGAAAATATCCTTTTTATTTTTCTATATACCTACTCCTATTCTCCTAATTTTACTGCGACTGCGATGATTCGGGTGACAGATGAATGTTCTTCTACAGTTTCAATTTCTTTCATCTGCTTCTCTAACGCGGAGAAATTCTTCCTTTCTCTAACAAAATACTGAAAATCTGAACAGAAACGCGTAATAAGTGCTAGTTGTAGGTACATTGTTTACAGCCTACCGTGCTTGTCGAGTCCTATATCATGTCACATATGTATAAATCATGAATATTTTTGAAAATAATTTTGTCGTGCAATGCTAACGACAATTTGACAACGACGATTCACGTTAGCATCTGTTTGAAACATTTTTTAAACGAGCCAGAATTTTGCTAAGCAAATCTATTGGCCATAACAGTATTAAGTTGCATGAATGCATCGGCTAAAACTAAAAGTAGAATAATTTAGTTTTTCTACACAATTTTCAAAACCAGTACGAATATTTTATCTAGTTACGATTTATTTGGCTACCATTGTTTTAGCCAGTTTTAGCACAACGTAACGCTTTTAAACTAAAAATCTAGTATGACTAATGGTTTTTTTGTTCCTTGCTAGACAGTCCATTCTATATTTTAAACGTTTGGAAGAAATATGGTTTGGAACTTACTCAAGATTAAAATTTCTCTAGAATATAATCCCACCGCATAAGATTTTGGATCATATATCTTGGCCACTCTCCGATTCAGTACTAGTAAGGACATGTATTTTTTTATAGAAACCCATTACATACAAGTAATTTTCCTACAATTTGTAAGAATTAGTTCACCAAATTCTAGAACGGTACGCACGTACTTTGTAAATATTCAACAATACAGGTAGGTACATACACAAATCATTTACCTATTATGATTTTCAAAATGAGTCAAAGACACTAACTTGTCATGCGTCTCACGTTTACATTTACGTCCCATGTGATATTTAAAACAGACTCTATGAATTATAATAATTAATTAAAATTAAAAGCTTAACTACAAGCTTACTTAAAGTACAAGCTGCAGCGATAAAATATATGTAATAATAATCGTTTCGGTGATTTTAAGATTTTTGTGACTGAACCGAATTGAGTAGTCCACTTGCAAACACCGCTAAGTTAAAAAAAAAAAGAAAGTCAGATAGTGCTGCCATTTTATTAGTTGTTTGAAATGCTAGAGGTTTTAATTGATTTTCCAAAATTTCAACATAGGGGACTTTGCAAGTGGACTACTCAATTCATGGCCTCGAATATAAAAAAAACTTTTTTAACAAAAAATAACCGACTTCAAAAATCCACTACAAAGAAAATAATAATTTTGGTTTCGGAAGTCGGTGGCTTTGGTTTTTGTTTGCTTTTTTTTGCCACCGACTTCCGAAACCAAAATTATTATTTTCTTTGTAGTGGATTTTTGAAGTCGGTTATTTTTTGTTAAAAAAGTTTTTTATTTTTCCCTTTTTAGTTCTTTATCCCGTGTTAGATTACTTTCACGAATTCGTTCAACAGTAAATCTTCTACGGAGTGTGTACATTTATGCCTATAACTTTGTACATAGGAATGATTACATAATGTATTATACACTAAAACCTTCCTGAAAGTATGTAGATTACGTTAGTGAAAACCCCATCCAAATCGAATCAGTCGTTTTTGAGAAAATCGCGCACATACAAACATACATACATACATACATACTTACATACATACATACATACATACATACATACGGGACGAATACAGAACCTCCTTTTTTGAAGTCGGTTAAAAATGGAGATAATTTTGTATATAAACAAACCAATGCGGTAGCATCATGTTTAACGGAAATAGGAAGGCAAACATCATAAAGGTACTACCGCCTTAAAAGTAGATTTTTGACCAATATTCGTAATACAGAACAGTTAAAAAATATTATAGCTTCATTCATTTAATGTTTAATAAAATTCTGAAGGTCGGTAGAAACTTCTGAATTTATTCTTGACGATATAAATCACGTAAGTGTTACTTCAGGCAAGGCAGGCAAGTCAAAAAGATTTATTATGTGAGATCTGTCAAGTTTGATTTGGACTTGACTTATTTTCACGATAACTTTTTTAAGATAATAATTATGCAAAGGATTTCACGATTTTTTGATGAATTGCATATTTAATTATAATTGACGACTTGAAAAAAAAAAACTTCTTGATAACAATAACGTAATGTGTGTGTAATAAAAAACAAACGAACAAACATGGCGGAATGCCCAACTTTTTGAGCATACTACCGGTACGCAACCGGTATTTGTTTACGCGCAATATGTACCAGATTGATTACAGGTATAAATTATCTACCATACATCAAAGAGTATCCGGACCCAAGGGTGCGGTTATTTATAGACGTAAATAATTTTGGCTAGAACATTTCTCTGCAATCACCTGCTTTATGTAGGTTTGTTTTGTAATTAGAGAAATATGGAGCAGAAATAATTCATAATCCTCCAGAATTCGAACGAAATTTATATAAGAGCGACTGGCCGATGTTTTTGCCAAAATAATAATTTTAATTTAGGAAGTCGGTGGCAAAACAAAGCTAACAAAAACTATAGGCACCAAACTAAAACTACTTTTTAGTGTTTTTTAAGTCGGTTGTTTGTTTTTTTTTGGAAAAAAGGTTTATTGCACCTGCTTTTCCATGGGACAATCCCAATACTATGCTTCATAACAAAACCAAAGTAAGTACATAATTTCAAATGACGATCATAAATCAGAAAACAACTGTGCATCAGAGCATTCACAATACAAATACAATGTAGTTGAATGGAATCTCTGCAATATAACTTCGTGTTTGACTCGAACACACTTTCTAGAACAACTGCGACTAAACATGAAAGACAAACAACACGTTTGTTAATTATAACTGGTGCTACTAAAATATAGAGTTAATCAGTACACAGTAAATATGGACCTAACTAAGCAGTGATAGCCTAGTGGTTTAACCATGTGCCTCACACGGCGAATGGTTCGAGTTCGATCCCGAGGCACGCACCGCTGACTTTTCGAAGTCATGTGCATATTAGAAATTAATTATCACTTCCTTTAATGGTGACGGAAAAACATCGTGAGGAAACCGGCATGTCGTAGAACCAAAAATTCGAAAACATGTGACGTCCACCAACCCGCACTGGGCCCGCGTGGTGGACTACGGCCCACTCCCTCTCACAGAAGAGGCCTGTGTCCCAGCAGTGGGAACATTATAGGCCGATTATGCTTATGCTTATGCTATGGACCTAACTCTAGATAGTGGGATACTATTTATTAGGTTGGAAGTAGGTACTGTGATTTTTGGCGTTTAATTTTCTGATGAACATAATTAAAACACGTTTTTGATGCAATCATTATTTAGTTACTTTGTGTAAGACTCTAAATATCTTTAAATATTTAATATACCTACATATATATTTTTTCCCTTAAATTTCATTAACATTATAGTTAAGGATACGCCAGTTATTACCTTTATGGGCCTGCCATAAAGCTAAATATCATTTATCTACTAGTATAAATAGTACCTATAAAACAAAGTCACTTTTCATGTCTGTTTATCCGCTTGCTTAATTTTTCTAAACTACACAATGGATTTGAATGCGGTTTTCACCGCCATTTAGAGAATTTATTCTGAAAGTTTTGTATGCATATCGTCGCTCTATTTGCTATTTTATATACGAAAAAAATCGCATATCATACAAGGCGTAATCTTATCGGGCAAAACGAAAAAAAATGTAATCCCAAAATTATAATAGCCATTCAAACTATGTACCTACCTGCATATTAGGTACTACACGCAAAACCCAATCAACTAGAACCAGAACACTTAAGGATTAAATTCAACATGCAAATATCTACAATTAGGTGCGTTTGCGCAAGTCGTTCGGATGTAATGATCCATCTGGCCACTGTCGACCGCTTAACATTTCGCTTGGCCTTAAGCGTTGCGACATTTAGTCGGATAGAGATCCTGAACTCATTGTTGACTAGATACAGAACTATTGGGTACGGATTATTGATTGGAAGGTCGCATTGTGTGTTTAGGCCTGAAATAGGTACCGTATTAAAGAAGTTTTTTTTTCGTTTGTATTGGAAATGTTTAATGGATGTTGTTTAATGATGAATGGATGACACAAACTGGTAAAGTGTGTTATGAATGTCGTGGTGAAGCTATTCTATATTTATTTATTTTTGCTCTGGCAAATAAATATAAAATAGATCTGCAGGTGATATCGCTGTCAAATTTTAAATTATTTTCCCGGGCTCCATACATTTTACTCGTTTCTATCGAAGTTTTTATTAGTTAATTGTCAGCATATCATACTTCATCATCATCATTAATATCAACCGAAAGTGGTTCACTGCTAAACATAGATAGGCCTCTGTCAAGCATCAACACATCACACAATACACAATATCACGTAGTTATGTATAGGTACTTACGTAATAAATAATTATATCACAAACTCAAATGCCTTGCAAGCATTGCACAACATAGCATTGTGATAGATTGTTGTGTCATTCTATAAGATAAGGGTGATTTCACAGTCACGCTGACTGTCAGCGCGGGTGGTCAGCGCGACTCGTAAGCCATACAATCGTATACGCGTTTCGTACGCGTCTTACTATGAAACGGTACAAGATACCTACGTCTATCCCGTGGCCCGCGCCGCTTACCATCCGCGCCAGCGTAAGCGCGACTGTGAAATCACCCTAAGGTAGCCTATATTTAACAATTGACGTTAACAGACCATTTAATATTTAACTGATAGTCCCGTCAACTTTAAAAATAATTTATAGATGGAGCCGAGACTGTTAATTACTAAAATACAATTTACTAGCGACATATGACATGCCGGCCGCTTACTACACGACACGTACGGTAATAATTAATAACTAGAGTTTTGCCCGGACTCCGTCTGCGTGGCCTACAATAGCTACAATACAGTTTTATAAAACCGTTCGCAACAAAAATAACAATACAATAACTTATCTGTTTCCATAGCAATATAATAACAACCCACGGATGAAAACCACTTTTTTTAGCAGCAACAGCTAAATTACTTACCAACGCCTACTGACGATCACAATCGCAGATTCGAGCCATATTTAGGACCCAAATATCACCCGTTTCTCCATAAACGTCACGTTAAAATCAGATTTTAATAGAATGTCTTACGTCAATTTGTGCACGGCACGTTAACTGTCTCAATGACTATCATTTTTACCGAAAAATAGGGGTAACGAAGGTTAACATTGTGTTTGTGGAGACGGACTAGCCAGTGGCATCTGAGACAGGTACACCGAGCGCCATCATAGTGAGGCGCCGTAACTAAGCTCAGAAGTAGGTTGGTCTGTCTAAAATCGGTAGGTACTGAAAGATAAAGAAGCCTAGCTAAAAATAAACCTAACCTTTTTAAAAATAAATCCGTCCCCTTCCGTCTGTATGTAATCTATCTCAAGCTTAATCACGACTCACAAGTAGGTAAATGCATAGAAAGAGCTCCAATTTTTGTGTTAGAAGAGGCACCACCATGAGGTCTCGCACCACCCAACAATTTAGCTAGGGCTGTCACTGGGTCTAGCGACACATATGGAGCTGGAGCTTCATATTATGAAGCTCCAGATAAAAGCTGAGATACCTACCAATATAATCTAAGTTTTTCAAAAATGGTTTCGGTTATGTACAGAAGAAAAGGAAAGAGAGAGAAATTATGAATTCAATTTTATCAGTATATTTATTGCCTTTTATAAAATATCACATAGAAACAAAAATGCTCGTGCTTCTTAGAATAGATTAGTAATAGATCGATCAGAATAATTGAATCGAAGGCCTTCCTTATCAAAATCTTTGACATGGCTTTCAACACAATCATGTAGACTCCATATTTCAAATACTTACCAGTGAACCTTTTTGGATTAGAAATTTTTTTAATGTAAAAAAAAAAATAGAAAAAAATCAAGCTCTAGAAATGTAGGTGTATTTATTTACTAACAAGATTATTTTCATCAACCTAGGATAGTTGACCAGTTATAAAGAACAACTATGTTGCCAACATAGCCTCAAGTTTACTCCAACCAATTAAACTCCGATCCAATTAAAAATTCCGCTGCTTCGGAGCAAAAAGTTCATCATTTCGCAATAGGCCGTACGAACATCTCGCCTTGGCACAGAATTCGTACAATAGTTAATTACGAGTGCGGACCGCACAAGTACATTGTTATTATAATCCAGGGACCGATTAATCGGGTTAAAAGGTTACCGGTTAAATCTCTAACCCACATGTTTGGTTAATCTGAATGCAGGGTAACCGGTTAACCCTTTAATACGGATACTGTTACCGGTTAATATTGCTGATTAACCCGAAAAAAATAGAACAAAAATGAAAAAAAAAGGAACAAAAATGAACTCTATGCGTGAACCGGTTATTATTAGGCTGATTAACCCAGAATACGGGTTAACCTTTATGCAAGGTTTTTCACCTAACCCAAAAAAAATAACCCGGGTCAACCCCTATACGGGTGACCTTTTCGGTCCCTGTTATAATCTTATAAACCTACTTTATGCTCAACATTTCTTTGTTGGACGCTTTGGGCGAATATCGTGGTATCATTACGTGCAAATCTATCACGATAATATTTTCAGTCTGTTAGTCGATAAAGATGTTGAGAATTATATTAATCGTGTTTCTAGTCTAGATCCCTGACTAGACTATAGGTGTATCGCGTTGTGCAAAACTTTTGTTCAATGAGTGGTGAAATACTCGTAAGGTAAATGTTACTATGCCAAGTTTATTGACGTCACGGAAAAAGTCAAGCTCAAACGAAATGGACACCGAGAGATTGCAGAAACTGTTTTGTGAGCAATTATCAAAAATAATGGTATGACGATAGTTGCTTTTTTCAGCAGTGGTTGGTAAAGTGGAAGGTGGTGATGGGAGTACATTAACGCTGATATAAAGGTCCACCAGATCCCGGCCAAACCCCTTATTATAAATTCATGATACCATGACGTGATCTGACATTTTTTATTCTTAAAAGCGTGTTGAGATGTGCGAAATATCAGCATTATTAAATGCGTAAATACTACACATATTAAAGAAGCTTTATAAAGTACGTGTACAAATAACAAGTAAGATCAATGGCCAGTAACAAAAAATAAAAACAAAACAATGCTAAAGATGGTACATGACCTTGAACTAATGCCTTATTGACGCTCTCAAGATCTCGACCAACATAGTCAAGAGCCGGACCAGACTCGTCTGCCGTGCCTAACATAGAGTATAAATATGTCCAGTAGATGCGGCATTGGCCATAACTATATTGTAATTAATTTGGCTTATTGGGGTTCTCACTCATGTTATTACACTGACGGTGAGAGTCGTCTGCCGTGCGTTACTTAGACTACAATGAGCCAAATTGTGGATATGGTATTATTGTCAATGCAAATATTGCAATTTGTTGTGACATATGAGCTCAGTATAGTTACGTATTGTGGTAAAAATATAGCAATAAGAGACCAAATCTAGATGTGACATAGTCCATATAAATATCTGCCTAGGCTATCTTGAAAAGGCAAAACAAGTGACACTTTGTTAAAGGTTACTAGTTCACCTTAATGCATACCTAAAACGTATGTAGGTACTGTAAGTAGTTATTCTAAATTCTCAGTTTACTAAATTGGAAGTTATATAACTAGCTTCCGCCCGCGGCTCCGCTCGCGTTTTCCGGGATAAAAAGTAGCCTATGTGTTATTCCAGGTCCCAGACTACCTCTTTGCCAAATTTCATCCAAATCCGTCCAGCCGTTTCAGCGTGAAGAAGTAACAAACATACACACACACACACAAACACGTACAAACTTTTGCATTTATAATATTAGTGGGACCTAATATAGATTTTAATTAAACTTCTTTTCTTGCCGGTAAGCCAACCGTCTGCGACACAAGGATAGCGAAATCATATTATAAAAATGCAAATGCGTGTATCAATCTGCCTAATCGTAACAGGCCAGTAAAGTTTAATGTGATCATTAAGTATAACAAATATTTAGCAAGAATTTATTAATTATTCCTATAGTTGTCTTTTGGCTGATATGTTGATGATGATCCAGTAAGAGTTAGAGAGAGAAAAGTCTACAGAGGGCTCAACAAGAGCGGACTGATAACTTCTTTAATGTTTTGGGAACCAACATACTTTCTGAATTAATTTCCACACAAATATTTATTTATTTCTATACAAAATAAGATAAGATTAAAATTTCAACAACTATACAATAAATCGATCTCCAAATCAATAAGCAATCTCTTTGGTAGGTCCAACTTCTTAATAAAAGCACACAAAAGCTACATTATAAATCTACCGCATCCACCTTTCTAGCTGCGATGTCTCAACGTGTATTATTTTAATGTAACGGAATGAAGACGAGTAGGTAACATACACAAACAAGGTCAAGTCTAGTCTGCGTCACAAACATACTGCATAATCTACTACGACCTACGTGATCGACTCGTGCGCATCTCGGTGCATCATTGCGTCATTATGAATCAACGTAGGTTGATGAACTTTGTAGTAAAGGTTGTAAATATTATTATGAATGGCGGTTTAAGCACTTTATTGCAATGCAATGGTCGATATTTAAAATATTTCTTTATGAAATTGAACGGGTCTTTGCGGTTAGCGCTTAAAACGCTTTACGGGCATAATTATTACTATTATGTTAAATTGCAGCTACCACGCAGCGAGATTTGCTATTTCCTTTTAAAGGTAGTTTTTAATTTGGAGTTTACCAAACTATCGGAAAAGGGGGTGTGTAAAATGTCACTAAGTAAATTATGGGAGCACCAATAAAAGCAGCTTATTTATTATATTTTTTTTATACCAATACGTCGACCAAGGCAGCTTGATATTGATGGCCAACTGGCCACATCAAGCTCTCAATATGGATTCTATAAGACTAATTACAGCGAGACTCATAGTTAGCGTTTACAGGCTGTTAGTATCATAAGTATCATACCATGTTAAACTTTAAAACATGGTTCTACTAACTTATTCCAAAGTAAATATTCAAGTCGTTGAAATTTCCATCTCTTAAAACGGAAATTACAAAATATAACATAAATCTACGCTAAAATCGAATTCAAATACAAAGTAAACAGGCCCTAACACTTAAATACCTATATTTCCACCACACGTTGCCTAACACCGTTCGACAGGTTAGCATGACCTTTCACCGCAAACGGACAGTCAGCGCTCTAGATTCTCAGCTAGATAAACCATAGAAAGCTTAATAAAGTAACAGACATGACATCCGAGAGGATTTAATACCAAATTATGATAAGCAGATAAGAGGTACATAAGTAGGTATTTCATACATAAGTAGGTAGTCATATAGGAAACACCGAACTCATCTAGCTTAAAAAAAAAAGTTTTGACGTGTAAAAGTGTTATTTTTAACCTATTTACAAAATAAATATCATTTATCATTTATAAAATAATATTTTTACCTTATCCCGTCCTCAATTATATTATTGCGAAACAGATTATTTTATTTGATACTACGAGTATTATTACCACAACCAAACTTTACTAAACCGATTGTTATTTTGTTCTACAAAAGTAGGCATCGCGTATATTCAAGTTTTGTAAGAAAACTAATTTTACTCACTAGTAAAGCTGCGGACATAGCCATTAGATAAAACTAATTATCGGTTAAAGTATCTATAAAATTAATTAACGAATAAAGATGACAGCTTTATTCGTTAATTAATTTTTTTAATCCAAAATGTGGACGTGTACTTGGACGGTGAACATGTTACTTGAAATAGCATCACTTCTATACGTTCGTTAGTTAACTACATTTCCGATCAACTTATGTAGGTACGTTTGCGAAACATAAATTGGTAAACGCTCGAGAATTCTGGAAGTGTCACAAAAACTATCGATATCTCGATAATTAATCGTCTCGTTATGATAGAGCGATATAAATGCCGATACGCTGGTTATGAATTTAGTTATTTTATGTGAACGAAATTCTTATTTAGGCAAAGGATTGCAAAAGGTGTGTAGTCGGATTAATATCGAAGTGTTGAAAAACTATTGATTCTTATTCATGATTAAATATATGCCCAACAATATAAATTAACATCTGAAATGGGTTTAAAACTTTTAGACCAACTGGGCAAATGCATAAAATTTGTTTCCATAGTTAAATCAGTTATTTTTCCACTAGTGGCCCAATCTTATTTATGTTAGGATTAAGAAATTGATGACAAACTCCTGAAGCTCAAAAAATCGATTCTGTAGACTAGACACAGCCTACTTTATCTCTAATCTGCAAATAATGAAAAGTCTACAGAGAGTTCGTAGATTTCGATACCGAATCCCTTATCTATTGGTACCAAAAATTACAGTGATCCTTTGGTTAGTGTTTACCGACTATTAGGGGAATGTCTTTGTCTTTAAGAGAAGTAAATTCTGGAACAAAATTCCGACTGCCAAGTCTTGCGATTTACAAATTACGATAGTCATTAATTTGTTTCAGGTTTTGTTTTATTAAATAGAATGCCTACATAAACGCCTATGTGAGAAGAGAGGAGAGGTAATACTCTCCCCTACAACGTGTATCAGAAATACAAGTTCATAAGTATTTAAAGGACTTTTTTTTTCACTCTCCATACAAATACCATTAGCGGATTGGGTCAATTTGTATGGAGAGCTGAAAAACTTTTACCGATTTATTTGACCAATCAAATGTTGCTCTGAATAAGAGTCCAAACAACCCTCTTAAATGACCACGAATTTCTATTTCACGTTGTATAGATAGGGATTATTTTGAAATGGAGGGATAGCAATTACATCGTGTCGTGTACAAGTTACAGGAATGCGATCACCGAACCCCTGGCCAGACGTAGTGACCTAGTTTGACAGTGCCTCTTTGGTCTAGTTGTTGTTAGTGTGACTGCTGAGCTTAGGATCCTGGGTTCGTTCTTCAGGCCGGGCAAAATGTGATAGGGTTTTTCCGCGAGAATGTTCTCAGTGACACGACGTCTTGATTTGTGCCTGTGATAGGCTCGACCCTGAGATATGGGACTTCTGCAAAGACCTTTGGATTTTTGTCCTTCTAAGTGCAAACTTACTACCTATAACTACATCAAATTATAGAGCGTCATACTCATATCTCACGACACGATTCGGTCTAGATAGATAATTAATACGCCATTTCAAATGCCTTTAACTGACTCTGTCGGTTACGAAATGAGTTCTTACTTGTATGACTCGCCCAAGTCATAGGTAAAAGTCATATACGAAGGTGCAGTACTTTTCCATACAAAATTTTAATCAAGCAACAATATTAGTTCTAGTTTATACAATAATTATATCGGTCTTATCACTGATTAGTAGAAGAATATTATGTTTTGTCAAAAAATAATTACTTATTTGAATATTTTTAACGCCAAAAAACCAAAAAGATAAAAGAGCCTATTTGCTGTGAACATACAGCAAATATGTTAGGCATATTGTTAGGCGTTAGGCAACATAGGCTCTGGCAACATAGGTTCTTTTATCTTTTTGGGTATTTTTGGGGTTTGGGGTAAAAAGATTTTCCTTGGGTATACTTAGTATTTTTTTCAGTATACTTGATTGACCTACATAACAGCTCACGACGATATCACCCAAAGGGATAAATAGTTAAAGTTTATACACCCACATTTTGCAGTTTATGTCCTAAAATGAGATAGGGGTATTTCGGGTTGCTACTGAGAATTTTATAATGGAAAATCCAAGATCCGCAGATTGAATCCAGACCCCTCGCTCAGCAGTCGTGCTTGCGTCCATAGGTCCACTAGACCAGTGTTCCGCAAACTTTTTGTGTTCAAGGTACACCTAGGAAATCGGAAAATGTTGGAGGTATACCATAAATAAATGAAAAATCATTTTTACGTCCATAATATAACTTCATCATAAGCGACAAAACAAAAGCACACGGTGAATTTAACTTTCGGAGATTTCCGCGGCACACCAACTAATAACCACGGCACACCAGTGTGCCGCGGCACATGCTTTGCGGAACACTGCACTAGACTAACGTGCAGTACTTTTATTTACCTTTCAGCCCGCACCACCGTCAACTGCTGAATACAGCATGTAACAAAAACCCTGTTCGATCCCGAAATTATTCATAATGATGAGTAGATATATCATCATTATGAACAATTTTGTATAACACAACCCCGAAATCGCAAAAAAATCTGCTGTTCCACACATTTTATCGATTTTTTTTTTTCAAAATTTTATTTATTCAGACAACTAAGATCCATGCTGTTCCATACATTTATGTGAACACAAATGTATGGAACAGCAATATTTTTTTCGCTAATTTAGGGTTGTTCCCACAGTAAAAATTATTCATAATTATGAGTATAATGGCCCCCTTTGGGATCGAACAGAGTTTTTGTTACATGCTGTATAAGCCTCTTTTAAAAATAATCCTAGACTACACTGAAGACGAGAACTTTTTTCATATCGATAGGCCGGTGTCTCATGAAACCAGAACAAACTTACGACGTGATATTTCCCCGCATCCACACGAGATAAAGACGCGGACAAAGTTGACGAAGGATGACCAAGATGCGGATAATGTAAACAGTTGATCCGAGCCTGTATACGGTAGAACAGATACTGGTGACAGCCTGAAAATCTTATATGGCTTCTAGCCCACACTTAAACTATAGTTGCAGCCATTTATCTTGAGCTGGCGGTGGACTGGTGAGGGTTTGTGTGCGCGAGCTGGCGGTGGACTGGTGAGGGTTTGTGTGCGCGTCGTATTATCTCAGAAGTAAGGTCCAAAATTGCTTAAAGTAATTAAGGATCAGAGCTCAAGATTTGTGCCGGGTATTGTAACCATACTCAATATTCTATACTTTTAAAACAGTACCGTGTCTGACTGACAATTAACACACTGACTACCTAAACTGGTGAATCTGTTAGAGATTTGAAATTTGAAGGAAATATTCCTTGAGTAGGTACCCCCGAGGTGTTATACAAGGGATTTCTTGAAATTCTATCCCCATAAAAGGGTAAAAACGCGTGGTAAAGTTTGTATGAGGAAAATAAAGACATTGTGTTGTTTTACAAATACTACGCGAATGGACACGCGGGGATCAGGTAGTGGTTCATAAAATTACTATATTGTATTAAATCCTTGATGCAAACACGTAGTTTATTTCTAAGCATTTCCTTGTTAAAATAGGTCTTATTTGTCTAATGTTACGTCAATTATGTACTATTAAACCCGCAAAGCAACCCCCTTCGTGAGTTTGATACCAACCAATAACTTCATAGATACCTCGCTAATGAACTTTCGTATCAGTTTAATGCACAATCAAAGCAAGATCCGAGTTGAGACTGCATGCCTCACTAATGTATTATGATCCTTACTTTACGGATACGAGTGTGTGATACGATTGTACGTTTAGATGTCAAGTTTATGTGTTGATGTTAGGTTTAAACTTGCACTAATCTTGGTGTGATGCGTAAAATATACTTAAGTACCTATAGCACTTACCCAGCACGGGTTCACATAAAACAATTTTGTAGAAGTTTGAATATTTTAAAGCGATTAGAATATGGCAAAAGTGAATGCGGTCAGTCAGATTAACGAGTGAATTCACGTCTTAGATAAATTGAAAAAAAATCGGCCTAGTGCGAGTCGTACTCACGCACCGTATCATGTTTGGACGATAGAGTGAAAAAAACCGGACCGCATAACTAAGTTTGTTTGTGAAAGAACATTGATGATTTTGAAAAAACTGTACTAGTCAGGAACATAATTTTATTTTTGGTGCCATATTTGGGTCCTTCCAACTCCTACAATCCTCCAATTCCTACCAACCCTAATTATTTCGAATTTTTCGCTTCGCTAACTTACTCGGAGATAAAGGTATTTTTTCAGACATTTCTCATCATATGTCGAAAACTGTGAGACATAAAATAAAATGAAAATATATTTTAAAATGTGCAGATCAAGCCCTTTTATATGATTATGTCACTTGACCTAGTAACCCCACATACTTATCATACTTATCATTATGTGAACCAATTATGGGAGCAAACTGTGTACTTCTTGAATGACTCAAGCGAAGTCAGTAGATATATATAATTTGCAAGTACCTGCCCTAAAGAGGACACTACGACACTTATGCCAAAAATGGACAGCGTTTAATACAGCATTTTGCACGTTTTGAAATTGTGTAAAAGTCCTTCTTTTGTAATATTTCACGGCTTAGATAAGGAGGCGTTGAGGCGACAGACCGTCGTGTTGAGCTCACGAGTCTTTAGTTTATGTATTCAGATTGAGCTAACAAAATATAGTCAACATTTATGGATCGAATTGAGATCTTTTTAGTTTTTTTAATTTTATTTCAAAAAGTTAATGACCTATGAACCGATACAAGATCACATGGCCAACCGTGTAGTGCTGTGTTATGACCATTCCCAATAACTGATCCATGAGATTCTCGGCTCTTTCCCCTACCAGAGATCGATTTTTGACATTACTAGAGATGAATTTCTGACATAACTTAGGTAAGTAATTATACTTAAGTTATGTCAGAAATTCATCTCTAGTAGGGGAAAAGTCTTCAGTAGGGGAAAGAGCCGATGGATCGGTTTTTGGGAACAGCCATTATTATATTATATCGTGCAACTCTTGTCCTTTTAATTTAAAAAATGTCTTCAGTTCTTAGGTAAAATATTTCCATCCGGTGGAGCGAAATTAAGTATCTCTGTAGCGGTAATTGGTACAGTCAGAACTGAAAGATAGAAGCAGTTCTATCTGAAATAACTTATCATTCCAGTCTAGGGAAGCCTACAAACAGTCTTAGGCCTTCAGAGCGTTAATAGCTGTGTCATCATAGTGTACCTACATAGTATAATTATCTACTTAATATAATTTTTAGCCTTGTTGTGGTCCTTCATTGTCCTATTTATACCAGCTGTCTAAGATGACCTAACAGTATCCAAACCAGTGATTCTCAACCGATGGTTCGTAAGAACTAAATTACCGTCCGTGAAACAAAGTTAGGTAGGTAGGTACTATATTTTTTAATTATTACACCGATTTTAATGATTTTTTTTGTGTGTTTGAATGGATCCCTGGATAGTTTTGATTCAGAATTGGACCCGGTAGTTGGCACTGCGATTGTAGGAAGCCAACGCCAAATTAATATTTACAGGCGGTGGCGGTGCAAGGCTCGTGGAATTTTTATTTTTTATTGTGAACTTTTAAATGATAATGATAAATGATATTTATTTTGTAAATAGGTTAAAAATAACACTTTTACACGTCAAAACATTTTTTGGGTCCACGCATCGAATGAAAAATTCCTATTAGTCCCTGACCAAAGAAAGGTTGGAATCCACTGACTTAAACTAGTAGCACTAATTAACAAAACATTGATTTATTATGACCGGAATGCTTAAAACCTCGACTTTTATCATTTATGCAAATAGTTACAAGAATTTTAAATTAATTTCACGGCCTGTTCTAAATGCATCAACATGTCGTAGGCCATATAAATCAGTTTGTTAATGTTTTTGAGTTGTGACATGAAACACTTTTAATTATACAGCAATTATATCAATTAGAGTAACATAATTTGATATGAAATGAGTTGGAGTGACTACTTAATTGTTTTCATGCTTGAAAATTTTTATTTGATGGGTTCATGTTGTTTCCTTTTTGTATGCGCCTCGATGAACAACGTAGGTATAATACCTAAATCAAGAATATTTTATATTTGTTCAAACACGTCAAGCAATTGACTATATAGACGTCATAAATTCATACACAACCGCACTCTCCTCAACTATCGCACTATATACCTACATAGTGCGATAGTTGAGGAGTCTAATCTAAGTACCTACCTAGGTACTTAGATTAATTCTGTTTTTTAGCTATCTGGCCTCTGGAATACCAGATTATCGCACTAAAATACGAATAATTCTATCACCCATACTAATAGATATCCTCATAATTATTATCATCTTGAAAGCCCCCAAAGGACATGGATAAGCTTTATCGTAGATTAAAAGCCTGTGTCTATATCGAGTCGTATAACATAGCCTGTTTCTCACAGCAGAGAATATTCCAAGCCAGTCAGATGATAACTCACGGAGTTAATTGCTGTAATTTTTCTCGCTAATTATACAGACATTTTGTAATCACTCGGTAACGGAACTAAGTATTCATAAGATCAAAGGACGAACTGTTCTATTTTAATTATAACACCTGTATTTACGCAATATTCTTTTTATAACGCGAGACTGATTTATACGAGAACTACATTCACCTGTTACTTTGTAAGTATAATAAGTACATATTTAATAGACAAATCTTAGGCGTACACTTATTCAAGTCGGCACGAAGTGTACCGAATGAATAAGTGAACCAAATGGTTGGCCATATTAGCTGAGTAAGGCCATGTTGTTTCATCTTACAGTTACGTATCTGTAACCGTCAAATATGGCGGCTTGTACGACAATTTCATACTGACTTAACGATTACGTACTGACTTACGAATACAGATGGTTTGAAGCAACCCGCCCTAAGACGTGCTATCAGTACCACACGGGCTAAAATCGGTTGTTAGCAAGTAATATAGGTACAACAAATAATGACCAACCGAATAAGAGGGGCTCGTGGCTAAATGATAGCCGCGCTGATCGATCGATCTGCGAGGTTAAGCTGCGCTTGCCGCGGTCAGTCCTTGGATGGGTGACCGTTCTTAACACATCGAGACCCCTCCGTGCCTCGGAGAGCACTTTAAGCAGTTGGTCCCAGTTGTCATAGGAATATCTTTGACAGTCGTTACGGGTAGTCAGGACTTCAGGAGCCCAAAAGTCTGACAACTGGTCTAACATTCGAATACCGGTATTCCCCAATAATTGGGTTGTGGAGGTCAGATGGCAGTCGCTCCATGTAAAATATTGATACTCAGCCGCAACCAGTTAGACCGGAAGCCGACCCCAATCATGTTTGGGATAAGGCTAGGCGGATGATGATGAATGCCCAACCGAATTTGCCAACATGTCTAACAGTTGAGTTGTTTTGGAACTTAGGCTTCAACTCTATTCGTAGAAAAATCAAGGAAATGATAAGCCTGCATCTGTCAACCTTAACTGTTCCATCACGATATCCTTTTCATTAAAACCCATTTCATAATCATAAATAAAATCGTGACCTTGACCAATATTGTAATAACACTCAAAATTACCCAACCTCTGAATGTCTTCTTATTATGAATATGAACCTCAGATCACAGAAACAAGGAGATATGCCATCATAGCAAATTAGTACGGGAACAACTGATGCCACTTTTAGTACATTTTTCGACACAATTACAGGGGTTAAGCGCTCCTTGTGAATAAAAAGATCTCCCACGCATTAAACATTCCGCACACCCTCAATCTAACACTGTTAATCGTCACTCAACACTAGCACTAAACTAAAACACTGTATTTTTACCATCGATCGTGTTCGGTTCGTCGCCAGCGCGTACGTATATAAAATGAGCAATTTGCTCAAGATCAGGCATCAAGCTCGATAGCGCCTTGGCACATCTCCTTGTTTCTATGATCTGAGATATGAACAATCTCCAATTTTGCGGGTCTGCCGACATGAATGAAGTGTCTCGCTTTTAATGCAAATTACTCAGTTTGCCTTATCGCGATCACTTTGTTTTGCCATTGTTTGTGCTTTAATATGTGGAGGCAGTATTTCTGTAAAGTTTTCATCAAAATTTATGTTTATTTGTACGTTTGCTTTTAAATGTGTAGGTGTAGAGATAGTGTGTAGGGATAATAATAATTATTGTTCGTATATTTTAAGCAAAAAAAGCGGTAGGTACTTAATGAGGATTTTATTTTCTACAAACGAGCCGGAGCTACAAATGCTTACATGGCCACGAAGAGCTAATTAATAAAAGTAGGCAATACTGCCTGTGCTATTTTTCAAAGAGAATCCGGTAGGAATCGTATTGTAAGGACCCTTCTCCACTGCCCTAGGGTCATAGTAACCCGCCTCTACGGTACCTACCTATAATATTGTAGCAGTCAAAATATCAACCTACCTTGTGCCACTTAAATCCTATGTAAAACAATATAAGGCTTAGACATAAAACTGTTGATCACTCGGGGTGTGGCAACCGCGTCGAGCCAACTTTTGATATATCTCTATCAAGGTCTTACTGCCGCACTCCGAGACGTCATTTAAAAAGAATCCATAAATAACTTTAATTGACGAGCTTGATTTTGAGCAAATTGCTCATATTAAAAACGTACGCGCTGGCGACGAACCGAACACGATCGATGGTATAAATACAGTGTTTTAGTTTAGTGCTAGTGTTGAGTGACGATTAACAGTGTTAGATTGAGGGTGTGCGGAATGAAAAACATGCAATGCGTGCGAGAAATTGCGCAATGCGTGGGAGATCTTTTTATTCACAAGGAGCGCTTAATTATGCGCATAATTGTGTCGAAAAATGTACTAAAAGTGGCATCAGTTGTTCCGGTACTAATTTGCTATGATGGCATATCTCCTTGTTTCTATGATCTGAGATTGTAACGCTTTCAGTGAAAAATATGATAGCTTGATAACATTTAAATTTTGTTGACATGTGCTAAGATCATCTCTGGTCAATTAAAGTTAATTATTGATTATTTTTAAGTGTCACCTCTGAATACGGCAGTAAGATAATATCCACATTCCACCGACATCATCAACCACGGGACGTGAAAAACGAACCTTGCCACGAATTGTTGTTAGAAAACACATTCTGTGACATATTCTTGTCAGTTTAGTGTTACAGTTATAATGCTATAAGTGGAATAAGCATACGCATACCACCCTCCTGTTTGTTTGCCAAATTATAAAAAACTAGCGACCCGTCCCGGCCTCGCACGCTATAAACCTTCCTCTTGAATCACTCTATCTATTAAAAAATACCTCATCAAAATCCGTAGCGTAGTTTTAAAGATCTAAGAATACATAGGGACAGACAGACAGCGGGAAGCGACTTTGTTTTATACTGTAGTGAAGTCGAATGCATAACCTCCTCCTTTTTTGAACTCGGTTAAAAAAAATCATACATTTTTCGAACATCTCGTGATTATTATTTATGGATGTATGACATCAAGCAGTAGGTACCTATCGTAACATCAACACGACACGTTATTAATATTGCCTACTGCGAGAGATCATTTTTCTTGAATTTAGACCAAGGTGACGACTCGTTAACTCTTGAAGTAAGTACAACCAGATCGCTGTTACGTGACCATTCATATTGTACGGGACGGGCGTACTCGTAGCTCAAGTGTATGTCTATAGCGTTTGAGACGCCGATGTCCCGGTGCGCATTGGTTCACAGCTTCGTGTCAGCATACGTTGAAGATCACCTATTCATACGGGCAAGGAGTCTTGAAATAACAACAATAATAAGTCTTCATAACTCTTCAGGGAGCGATTTCAGGATCTGGTGACGTAGTGAAGTACCTTGCCGATGACTACGATTCGCTAAATTCACTGCGCCGCTCAGGTACCTCGAAACTTTACCGTAACGAGGCCCGCGAATCGCTCCCTGATTTAACTTTATTTATTAACAATTTTTTACTATTATTTACATGGTTTTCAGCTAATTACAGTGCTTATACTAAACCTGACTATCACATGTTATATATCACTGAAAACCTAATGAGGTAGGCTACACGCTACAACAAGTCATAACCTTTCAGGACCTAACCCTGAAAAGCTATTTCAGTATGAACAAGAAATTTCGGTTAAAGTTGCTACAAAAATTATTTTACAAGTTAAATATCTACTAAGCTATGCAACTTATAACCATGAAACTACTTGTTATAGGTAGCCTAGGTAATGAAACAACGAAATGTAATATTTTTATTGTCACCAAATACATAATTATAGCACTATATAACAAAATATAAAGGTATAAAAAAACAATGTTTACAAACGACCTAGTGCCTATGTAAATAGGGGTTCCAGGGCTTTGCACATCAAAAGGGAATGTCTAGACCTAGGTCTAAACCTAGGTCTAGATCTAGGTCATCGATCTAGGTGCCCTGGAATGGTCCTATTTACATAGGCGACTTTACATACGAGTTTTACTTACGGTTGTATAACAAACTGACTCTAAAACTTAAGTATTTCAATATTTACAAATTTAACACTGCACATAACACTTTGGTGACATCGTCACGAACATTTCTCCCGCCGTGCAGCGCCGCGACGACCCGGAGTGGAGCCGGCGCTGCAGTACCCGGTGAGTGACGATCGCCGGCGCGACGCCCGTCGTCGCGACGCCTCGTTCACTTTGGCAGTGGCACTAGCTTCTTCACCGGACGCTTTAGAGTGCCGCCAGGGGTGCGCACCTCAGCGATTCGGACTTCACCGTCGGCGCCTGGATGTACCGCCGTCACTCTGCCTCGCGGCCATGTGTTGCGAGGCAGTTGGCCGTCTGCGATGAGCACAGGGTCGCCCACCTGCAGACTGGGCCCTCGGGTGTGCGGCTCCCGCCGGTTTTGGAGCTCCGGCAGGTACTCTCTCACCCAGCGGCGCCAAAACATATCGGCGAGTATCTGCGAACGTCGCCAGTGCTTCTTGCTGTCTATATCTTCCTCGGTGAACACGCCGGGCAGCGGTAGTCTCGCCGAACCACCAAGTAGGAAGTGATTCGGCGTTATCGATTCGTCGTCTTCGCTGTCAACAGAGACGTGAGTGAGCGGTCTGCTGTTGACGGTGTACTCGGCCTCACACAACAGTGTGGACAGCACTTCTTCATGCGGGTGCTTTTCGTGCAGTACGGTGTAGAGTGCGGACTTCACGCATCGGACGAGGCGCTCCCATACGCCTCCCATGAACGGTGCTGACGGTGTGATGAAGCGCCACACGATGCCACGGCGACTAGCCTCTTCTTGGAGCGCCTCTCTGAGCTCTCTGTCTGCGCCGTGCATGTTGGTACCGTTGTCCGAGTGTATTTCAGTGGGGCATCCTCGTCGAGCGGCGAACCTTCTCAGCGCCAGTATAGCGGAGTCTGCGCTGAGGGTGGCGGCGATCTCTAGATGTACTGCTCTGGTGGTGAGACACGTGAACAGCGCTACGTATCTCTTCTGATGCTGACGACCAACGGTGACGGAGAGCGGGCCAAAATAGTCGAGCCCGGTGAAGGTGAACGGCCTCTGGTGATGTGCGAGGCGCGTCTTCGGGTGGTCGCCGGTCGCAGGCACCGGAGGTTGCGCCTTGCGAATGCGACACTGTAGGCACCGGCTCACCACCATCTTCGTTGTGGGCCGCAATCTGACGACCCAGTAGTGTTGACGTATCTCGTTGATTGTGAGCTCCGTCCCGCTGTGCTGTAGACTGCGATGCGTCCAGTCTATGTATAGTTGCGTGATGCGATGACCGCCGTCTAGTATCGGCGGACGCTTCATTTCTTCGGTTACTTCGCTGGTAGCAGCTATGCGGCTCTTCAGTCGTATTACGTTGTCTGTTAACTCTACTCGTAGCGGTCGCAATCGGCTATTTCTGTCGACGCTCTGCCCGTTCTGCAGATCGCACAATTCTTGTGCGAACGCTTCTTGTTGTACGACTCGAACAAGCACTTTTTCTGCTTGTATGACGTACTCTGCTCCCAGCTGTATGTATTTCATGTGCTGTACTTCTGTGCGAAGCGGCGATTTGCTTGAGGATGGCAACGTTTTCTTGTGCTTCCTCCAGTCTGGATCCTTTTCGATGTTTTTTCTAGTTCTCTTGTAGAACGTTTTCTCTGTCTGGGCGCTTTTTGATTTTTGACATAGCGCGATAAACTGTAGAACGTAAGCCGTAGCACGTAGTAGTCGTTCCCATCTTGAAAATCTTAGCGGGTCTGGGACGGCCTCTGACAATTTCTGTGTGCTTCGCATTTCTGTGGCTATGTGCGTTCTTTCTTCGCCTGTTTGTTCGTCGACTGCCGGCTTCTCTGACGGCCAATTTGACGGATCTTCATACAAGAAGGTGGGGCCGCGGTACCACTCGTGGTTTGAGTCGAAGTGGCGTGGCACATCGCGGGTCGCGATGTCGGCGATATTCATCTTCGTAGGTACCCAGCGCCAGTCTTCCGTCTTGCTGTTTTCTTCTATGGCGGCCAGTCGATGAGCTACAAAGGGTTTGTAGACTCGTGCCCCTCTTCTGATCCACGTCAGTACTGTTTTGCTGTCTGACCAGTACGTCACCGATTCCGGCGTTGCCTTGTGTTCTTGTACCGCCGCTGTTGCTATGCGAGTTCCCATCACGGCGGCTTGCAGTTCGAGGCGTGGTATAGATTGCAGTTTCAACGGTGCCACCCTTGCCTTTGCCATGACGAGACTGATGTGAATCTTGCCGTCCGGTGTAACGGCCCGCCAGTATACAGCCGCTGAGTATGCCATCTCGCTCGCATCGGTGAATACGTGTACTTGAAGTTCCATAGCTTCGCTGTAGCCGGGGTAACATCTCGGTATGTTGACGTTCTTGAGCTGTTCTAGATGTTGAATCCAGTTCTTCCACTGAGTGGCCAGATCTTGGTCAAGCGACTGATCCCAGTCCACGCCTCGCCTCCAGGCTTCTTGCAATATTTGTTTGGCCCGAATCGTGACTGGTGAGGCGAGGCCAAGGGGGTCGTACAGCGACATGACGATTTTCAGGGCTTCTCTCTTGCTGGGCGTTTCTTTTTCTAGTATGTTGCACGGAAGGCGCGCGAGCTCTAAGTTGAAGCTCAGCACGTCTGTAGTCGGCCTCCAAATTAAGCCGAGTATCTTCTCTATGTTTTCTTTGTTTCCGATGTTGACAACTTCAGACGGTTTCTGTGTGGGCTCTATCTGTTCTATTACTCCTGCTGAGTTTGATACCCACTTCTTGAGGTCGAACCGCGCCTGTTTGTGTATATCTCGAACTGTCTTGGCTATGCGCGCCGCCTCTTCATGTGTTCTGAAGCTGTCCAGATAGTCGTCCATGTAGTGGTTTTCGACTATCGCTTCTACTGCCTCCGGATACTTGTCGATGTATTTCTTTGCGTTCCAGTTTTTTGCGAAGATAGCTGTACACGGTGAACTCGCTGCGCCGAATATGATTGACGTCATGCGGAATTCTTCAGGAGCTCCCTCCCGCCGGTTTCCTCTCCAGAGATAGCGGAGCGCATCTCTGTCTTCCGGTCGCACCTTCACCTGCATGAACATTTCTGCTATGTCTCCAGAGATGGCGGTAAGGTGTCGCCGGAAGCGCATCATGACGCCTGGTAGAGACTGTAGCAGATCTGGTCCCGTGAGCAAGAAGTCGTTGAGTGATTTTCCTTGCGACTTCGCGGCTGCGTCATGAACGATGCGGAGTTTTTCCGGCTTCATGGCGTTGAAGACGTCGAAGTGAGGCAGGTACCACGTTTTGCCTGGTGTGGTGTTCTGTGGTGCTCTTTCTGCATATCCCTTTTGCACGAGAGAGTCCATCTGTTCCGTGTATCTTTCCTTGAGCGCGGGATTGCGATCAAGCTTCCTTTCTATTGCTACGAGCCTCTTCAAAGCTGTCCCGTAGCTATCTGGCATCTGAGTGTCTTCATTTTTCCACAACATTGCTGTCTGTACATGTCCATCTTCTAATTGTTTCGTATGACGATTGAGTATATCTTCTGCCTTCTTCTCAGGGACAGAGTCTTGACGGCGTGGATTGATGTACATCGATTCAAGTGCGAAGAATTGACGCAGCTGCTCTTCTATGTTCTCATCGCTGGTTGACAATTTGTTGACGCAGTGCACCTGCTGACCCAGTGTCCTGGTGTGTGCTCCGTGCAGGGCTCAACCTAGTGCTGTGAGTGACGCAATAGGCTGGTGTTTGGGTCCCCTGCGAATGTCGCTGGCCAGCAGTAGGTGCCAGTTGTCTTGACCGATGAGTATCTTGGGAGTGCCGGCGTCATAGATGAGATGTTCCCTGATGTCTTGCAGGTGCTTGCAGTGTGCGACATCTTCTTCGCTGATCGTCTGTGGTGTGAGATGAAGCTCAGGTATGGTGCGCGCTCTGAAGGGGATTTCGTTGTTCTTCTGCGTGATGAGTGTGACGGTGATTCTTCTCGAACAAGGGGTGTTGATTGTTGTGTTTCCAATCACACCGATCTTCAGCGGTTCAAGCTTGCCCTCTGCTCCGAGTTGCTTTGCTATTTCTTCATCGATGAGTGAAACAGTCGATCCATCGTCGAGTAGCGCGTAGGTACTGACTTCTCCCGCCGGTCCGGCTACTTGTACCGGTACTATCTTCAAATACGTCAGGCTGGATGAAGTGTGCGAACTGGCCACTGTTTCTTGTGATTGTTTCTTGTTTTCTATAGCATCGGGCTTCTTGACCTCTTCTGTTTTCGTCTTCTTCTCGTAATGAAGAAGTGTGTGGTGCGAGGCTGTGCATCCCTCGGCGCCACATCTTGTAGTCTTGCAAGCGTGTCCTTGGTATCTGCTCCGTAGACAGCGGAAGCACATGCCATGTTTCTTCGCGAGTTCCCACTTCTTGTCGATTGAGGCTTCTTTGAACTTCGCACATTCAGATGCGTAGTGTCCCTCCTTGTTACAGACGCGGCATCTACTGGGTGGCCTGTCTGTAGTCACGTGGGTCCTCTGTGTGTTGCGTCTTGTTGTTGAATCTTCGGTGGTCTTGATGTTCTCAGGCGGAGCGAAGGCGCTGCAGAAGCGAGCTTGTTCAGTGATGAAGTCGCTGAAGAGACTGAGGTCCGGTAATGCTTGATACTTCTCGGTGAATGTTCTGTACCACTGTGTTCGCAGTGAACTCGGCAGCTTCTCGGTGAGTGAGCGCAGTAACTCGGCGTTCATCAGGTAGTGTTCTTTCTTCAAGGCACGCAGAGTGACGACACCGCTTCTGACTCGGCTTGCGAATGTGCAGATGTCCTTTGGAGTCTCGTTGCAGCGCGGCAGTCCTCGCAGTCTTTCTGTTTCCGCTTGTGCTATTGAATCTGGACGGCCGAACTGCAGCTCCAGTTCCTTCATGATGTCGTCTGGTCTTGCGTGGCCGATGAGTTCAGAGCTCACTGTCTCGAGTGCTCTTCCTCGCAGGCTTCTTCTAAGTCTTGCTGTATTTTCAACGTCGTTGAAGTATTTCCGTGTTGTTTCATAGATGGCACGGAACGATAGCCATTCTGTATGTGCTCCACTGAAGTTCGGTAACATCATGATGACCTTCGACGCAGGGTTGTATGAAGCGCACACGGCTTCACCATTCTTCTTGGCGGCAAGCGACGCGATGGCAGACGTGAGCTCCGATATGAATGGACGGAGCTGCTCTTCCCCCTTGACATCTTCTTGAGTCTTGAGGGTCGCGGTGCTATTCTTCTTTTCGATTTGCTTGTTCACTTCGTTGACTTCAGAAGATGGGGGTACTTGCTGTTGAAGGGCTTGCATGTCGATGTCCACGGTGGGGGCCGGCGGCTTGATGCTTGTATGTCTATTGCCCCGCTCTGTGGCGTTGTCCTCCGTTGGCTGTGGCTCCGGTGCTTCTTCTAGCCAGGAACGCACGTATTCACTTTTCGAATTTCCATCTTCTAAATATCCATCGTCCGATTCTTCTTCGGCTCTCTGAAGTGCTATCTGCGCAAGTTCCAACTTAATCTTCAGTAAGTCTTCACGTGCTTTCAAAATGTTTCTTGTCGATTGAGTTTTGTTCGTTGTTGACTGCGGCGGCGGTCGGGAATGTTCGTTACGGGTGTCACCCCGGGTAGTCATCGGCACGGCGCGGGTTGCTGGCTTGTCAGCTGGTCTCACTGTTCGGTCCGAGTCTCCTTCTTCAATATGGATGTCCCTCCTGGATGTCGATGCAGCTGGTACTTCGGTTTCTTCTATCTGTATCGATGCAGGCAGGTCTCCCCCCTCCCGACGCAGTGGAGGGCGTGGCGGCTCGGTCCCTTCAGTCGTAGACGGCGAACGCGGTGGCAGGTCATGATGGATAGGCGGTGTTCTATGTTCTCTGTCGACGTCCACTATCCACGCTTCAGGCGCCTTGCCATGCGATCTTGTAACCGGCATGCTTGATTGAAGTCTTGACGTCACAGGTTATCTTCAGTCTTCAGGTGTTGACACGAAGAAAATATCCGGCTCGAAGGACCAGCAGATGTACGGGACGGGCGTACTCGTAGCTCAAGTGTATGTCTATAGCGTTTGAGACGCCGATGTCCCGGTGCGCATTGGTTCACAGCTTCGTGTCAGCATACGTTGAAGATCACCTATTCATACGGGCAAGGAGTCTTGAAATAACAACAATAATAAGTCTTCATAACTCTTCAGGGAGCGATTTCAGGATCTGGTGACGTAGTGAAGTACCTTGCCGATGACTACGATTCGCTAAATTCACTGCGCCGCTCAGGTACCTCGAAACTTTACCGTAACGAGGCCCGCGAATCGCTCCCTGATTTAACTTTATTTATTAACATTTTTTTACTATTATTTACATGGTTTTCAGCTAATTACAGTGCTTATACTAAACCTGACTATCACATGTTATATATCACTGAAAACCTAATGAGGTAGGCTACACGCTACAACAAGTCATAACCTTTCAGGACCTAACCCTGAAAAGCTATTTCAGTATGAACAAGAAATTTCGGTTAAAGTTGCTACAAAAATTATTTTACAAGTTAAATATCTACTAAGCTATGCAACTTATAACCATGAAACTACTTGTTATAGGTAGCCTAGGTAATGAAACAACGAAATGTAATATTTTTATTGTCACCAAATACATAATTATAGCACTATATAACAAAATATAAAGGTATAAAAAAACAATGTTTACAAACGACCTAGTGCCTATGTAAATAGGGGTTCCAGGGCTTTGCACATCAAAAGGGAATGTCTAGACCTAGGTCTAAACCTAGGTCTAGATCTAGGTCATCGATCTAGGTGCCCTGGAATGGTCCTATTTACATAGGCGACTTTACATACGAGTTTTACTTACGGTTGTATAACAAACTGACTCTAAAACTTAAGTATTTCAATATTTACAAATTTAACACTGCACATAACACTTTGGTGACATCGTCACGAACACATATTGACTCGTTGCGTTGGCCTAGTGGTCGTAAACTCGAAATAGACAAAAGAGGTAGGAAAGAAAATTATTCCTGGTTTGTATTAAAAAGGCTCTCACATTTTGTAACCTCTCTCGCTCGCACAAAACCATATCTTTCAGAAAAATGACATCACTTTGACGACCTCAAAATAATATTAATTTAATGTGAATAATGCAACGTATTCCATATAATTAAGATAATGGAATACATTTCATAAATAAAATATTCACATTTTTTTTAAACCATTTCATTTTTTCTAATGTGCCATTTGTGTCCATTTGTCCAGTTTAAGCCTAACGTACACAGTAATCATGGTCACCGAATAACAAGATACCTACATTGTAACATTTAAGACGTAGTACTAAACGTACAGTTGCGTACAAATGTA
Organism: Thalpophila matura; assembly: GCA_948465475.1. Taxonomy (NCBI): domain Eukaryota; kingdom Metazoa; phylum Arthropoda; class Insecta; order Lepidoptera; family Noctuidae; genus Thalpophila; species Thalpophila matura. The sequence continues at coordinate 6,741,790 of OX419187.1, read as the reverse complement.
ATTTTACGTTCATAATTTAATTCTAACAAGAACACTTACTACAAAATATGAATAAATTATCTTGTTTCGTGTTTTTAAATTACTACTAGATTAATATGAAATAGTAATTTCGTTACGCCTTTACTTTATCGCCTTGTATTAATGTTTTTGACTAGGATTTCGTTCTTATGAAATAAATAGAGGGTGTTATAAATAAACTAAATAAAACTAAATAAAATATCTGATTTGATTAATATTGAACTCAAAAATCTGATCAGTAAAAAATAAGCGTGAAGACATTAAGCAGTACCGTAACTAGACTTTTGCGCGCCGCCCGGTGCGAACTTCTATAATTGCGCTCTTAAATAATGTTCTAATCTGAAACTTAGTCCTAGTCTAGCTATTGCTGCGCCCCTCCAGGGCCTGCGCCCTGTGCTTGGGCACTGCTGGCACAGCCCTAGTTACGGCACTGCTATTAAGTACCTACCCACTTTGCTTTATCATATAAGTAAGTAATTTTTAAATTACCATGCTACCATCAAAAACACCATACATATCATGACATTTTCAAAACTACGAAATTTGTTAATATAAAAAGTGCGTCGTGTAAAAAAATATAACAAATGTAGGAACTCACTAGTAACTAGTGCTAGTACCTACCAAGTGTCAAGCTTGAGAACATAACAAATGATGAGTAAAGTTATTGATTTTGTAACTTTTGTGCTTGACTGTCCGCCTGACAGTCAAGCACGCCTGTTAGTAGATTGTGACAAATTACTCGATTGTCTTCGACTGTACTTGAACTTCAATAATGGAACTCAAGTAGATGGGTGATTAATGGAGATAATATGTGAGCCTTCAAGTATAAAGTGTCGGTGTTACATACCTACCTTAATTTTTGACATCCTTATACTTAGGAACATAATCTGTCGAATGGCTACTATTAAATGTTAGTTAATATAGCCAACATAGTATAAAGTTAAAGTTTTTTATTGCACTTGTAGCGACATCTGCCGACAACAGCGAAGACTACCTACACAGCTAGACATCTGACAGTGACAACTTGTCAAACGATACTACATGACGTCTAACGTCAAAATCCTACATCACGCAAGCAGAGTTTGCAGCGCAATTAGCATATTTACAGAAATCTGACATCAACTGTCGGGGCAGTGGCCCGCCAGACTATAACACCCGGTCTGGTAGGAGGAACCTCCCTTTTCAATGGAGGGACATTCCACCTCGTTCCTCCATTCCCCAAACACTCTTAGATATGGCTGTTAATAGTAATTAAATTATTAGTCCATACCTGCTCAAAGCATAAAGGTTAATAGGTATGTGATGACGGAAATTATACACAAAAATATGATCTTACTTTTACTTTAGGGAAAGAGTTAGTACCTACCTACGTATAAAGAGTACCGATAAGATTGGCACATTAAGTATCACCACGTATACTACATGGCATAATTAAAACAAACATTTCATACTTAAATCGCGGGATATTTTTTTTCATTTTAATATTTTTTGGCGAAGATAGTCCATACATTGCCATTCTGTTTATATCATAACTATTATACAGGGTGGCAGGTTAGACAGTGGAAATATTTTAAGGGGTCATTGTACTCATTATTATGAACAACTTTTACTATGAGACCAACCCTGAAATCGCGAAAAAAAATCTGCTGTTCCATACATTTATTTTCACATAACAAAATGTATGGAAGAGCTGATTTTTTTTTTCGCGATTTCAGGGTTGGTCCCATAGTAAAAGTAAGTTCATAATGATAAGTACAATAACCCCTTTAAATATTTCCACTTTTTAACCTGCCACCCTGTATATAACTTGTATAGCCGCTGTACTATTTAATGTGATCACCCCATCGGCAATTCAGCACCTTATTATAATCAATCCATCATCTACTCCTGCTATGTTACTTACCACTCTTGTAAACTCTTATCCAATTCTTCTTTTACACTTAGTAAGTTAAAACAAATTAAACAAACAACCAACATAAAACTGTACTTGTTTTAACGTCAACATTACTCCAGTAATTAAAGTTTTATTCCAAACATTTCGTGGTATTTAGTCTAAAATAAAGTCCTAACAAAATAAAGTCTGGAATCTTCTGGGTTCGTAGCTTTATTTAGTTGGCTCGTAAATTCAGCGGCAGACGCTACATTGGTACATTAGTGACCTAACTGTAACGTCTGTAACCCAGTGCGACTGCCTTTGTTATTTCTAGGAAATAAAACATTTGTGTTTTCTTCGCTGAATTTTAGTGCTGAGATAATCATTATGTAGTTCTTGTGTTAAAAAGGGCTGTCCCATTTCTATCTGTGGGTCATAAATCGTTAGATCGTGATTTCGCATATCTTATCAGCTGTATCTTGTAGATTTAATATAAATGTATTATATAACTTTCGTGAGGTAGGTATGTATAATCATGATAATCGAGAGTTAAACTCACTCACTTGCCGAGTGATGAGCTCGGGACTACTGAAATATCTAAATATCTTGTATCTTAAGTATTATGAACTGTACACAAGTTAGGTATATTGTATGATTGTAAAATATTCTGTCATTTTTCGAACAGCAAACGATGCATCTTAAATAAATGATAAAAAAAAAAACAAAACGAAGACGGACTTAAAACCAAGAACTGACGAAAACTTCAGACTGATAAATTTATTAATGTTTTTTTTGTATCATAAAAGTAAAAAACAGACTTTTATCTCGGGAAGTAACTACACACATCAAAAGTATCTAGGGATCAACATATATTTTTGCAATAACTTTTCTCCTGATTGATATTAATTAAAATTTTCTTTAAGGATTCATCAAATAAAGTGTTTTCGTTTGTCACAGTAACGATAAACCAAGTCACCTTTGCATTAATAAAGAAATTTGCCATTTTCCTAATAAAGGGATTTTTGACATTTGAACCACTAACATTAAAGTTCGAAAAAAAGACTGAAATAACAGTTTTCTTTAAAATTTTATTGGGTAAATTAAACAATTAATAATCCGTGTTTCTACCGCGAACACTAACAACACAAGAACATCGGTTTGGCATACTCAAAATGAGTTCATCCAAATCACGCTGTGGAATGGCCGCCCATGTTCGTTGCAACAACAAAAAAAGGTCTTCTTGCGACTGGATACCCTCCATATTCGGCAGAGCTCTTCTCTGTAGCATATCCCATGCATGCTCAATCGGGTTCAAGTCTGGCGACTGAGCAGGCCAGGGCAGGACATTGATGTTAGCTGCGGCGAGAGTCTGTCTTACAACTCTTGCGGTGTGCGGTCGTGCATTATCATGCATTAACTGAAATAAGGGACCGATTTGCACTTGTAGAGGAACGATGACGTCTGATACAATCGTCTCAGCATAAATTTGAGCGTTGAGGTTGCCTCTGATCCAAATCAACTCAGTTCTTCCGCCGATCCAAATACCCGCCCATACCATGATGGTTCCACCACTATAAGGATGGACTTCCTGGCAGGATTTTAATCGCTGTTGGCGTCCAGGGGTTCTCCAGTGTCGTATACGTCTTGTATCCGGTCTCATACCAAAACGAGACTCATCAGAAAAGCACACGAAACGCCATTGTTCTTCTGCCCAATTTCTGTGTTCAAGAGCCCATTGATATCGAATCCTACGATTGTGCATTGCTATAGGTGGTACCCGTAGCGGTCTTCGGGAATGAAGGTTCACTTCATGCAAGCGGTTTCTGACTGTTTGGTCGCTAATTAAGTTCCCTGAAGAGTGATGAAGCCTCACGGCTAACATCATGGCGGTTATTGTTGGAGCTCTTCGAGTTAAGATTTGAATGTATCGGTCTTGTCTCCGTGTGGTGCAGCGTTACCGTCCTCCATGGCGCTCAGCCACGGTACCAGTGCTTCGGTAACGTGTCCAAAGTCGACTGATAACACTCTGACTTGTATTCAGAGCTAAAGCTACAGTACGTTGCCGGGAACCAGCTTCTATCATTCCCACGGCTCTGAGCATTTCTTCCCTGCTTAAATGACGTCGCCGCTCCATAATAACGTTGGTTTTAATCAGTAGTAGGGAAACAGTAGCACTAATAATGTCTTCAATGCGTTGTATGTTTTTATAGGGAAAATATTGACAGCTTATTTTCATCTTTTACTCGAATTTGATTGAGAGTTCCTGATTCAAATTATGAAATGCACCAAAAAGGATCCATATAAATTTATAAAATCATAAATTTATTACAAAGCCACATCTCAATCTCAAGAAATCCGCATAAAAATGCTTGATCCCTAGACACTTTTGATGTGTGTATCTCTATAGAATTTCTAATGTCTACACATACTAGGAATTTACTACAGTGATAAAATCGCACTATGTAGGTATCTCTTCCATTGTGTTAAGACACAATGGAAGAGATACCTATATGCGTGTGATTTTACACTAATGTTTAATTTATTCGGGCTAAACAAAATCTTCAATGGAACGAAAACGAGAACACTCAAAACCGTGACTAATTACGTTCTTAATCAATTAAAACTTCATTTAATAATACGAAGGAATTTTAACCTCGTTATTAAGAATAAAACCGGTCAAGTACAAGTTTAATTCGCGATTCCGAATTTCCGACCTACGATAACGTACGTACTTGAACCTTGAGAATATCGACCTTTGTTACACATATAATATAAAGATCCAGTTGAAAAGGTTCTTGGATGGTTGGGCTGGATATGGTTACCCTGGCAAAATTAATGTAGTGTTTTTAGATTTGATATGCCAATTTTCAGAGCAGAAGGAACAAAAACAAATCGAGATTCTAGTATTTAAATCGGAAAGATAAAAAATACTAGATTTTTATTTAACGGTTTTTATATTATTTTTTAGGTAGGTAACTTAAATATTAAATAATTATTTATGATTTTGATATTCTGTAAAATAATTCATTTATATGGTGCATGCAACACAATATACAAAAAGAGCATTAGGTATTCTACCACTTGAACTAATTTAGCCATTTTCAAAATCTACAAAGACACCTAGAAATCAAAATATATCATAGTTATGTTCTAACCCAACTAAGCTGAGCTTTATCTGTTAATGTATAGCGGCTCTTTGGTCACTCCTTGAAAAGGGCTTTTCAGTCCACTTAAATTAGAACCTAACTTAAAAAGGGTAGGATAAACGCGTACCCAAACATAGACCCAAGGCCTTTTAAACAAACCCTTAGTGGACTACTACACCACTTATTGCCCACGCAGAATTCTAGTATTTCACTTTTATTAGATTTATTTAGAGTAGCCATACTCAAACTGTGTAAGTGGCCCACCAGATTTAGCTTCAAATTCTATTTAACTAAAGGCCGATTTTACCATTGTTAACTTTTATCTAAAAAGTTAAGAATACTATGGTTTAAAATTATTTTCTAATCAGCCGATGACGTAGGTATTTAGGCCATGTTGTTTCATCTTACAGTTACGTATCTGTAACCGTCAAATATGGCGGCTTGTATGACTGTTTCATACTGACTTAACGATTACGTACTGACTTACGAATACAGATGGTTTGAAGCAGCCCGCCCTAAAAGTAGCGTGCGGCAATTACAAGCCGGATCCAGATGAAATTGTTTAAAAATATTCCCAATGTCATCCATGCATCACTCTCACAAAAATAAACAATTAAACTGTAGTAGGGTTTTTCTACAACACCTAAGTGGTGTGATAATAAGTGTTGTGATTTATATGTATGTGTAAGTGGCCCAAGACAAAACAGTTTGAGTGTCGGGTTTATTGTGCTCAGCATTCTGTCACTACCTATCTAATTATAGTCCCAGATTCTAAGTTTCTCGACCTCGGAGTAATCTCACAGACCTCTCTAGAATAAAATCTTGCGATTTTGTTTGAATGACGAAGGTCAAGGAAGTTTTCAATAAACAACTAAGTACTACTTATAAGTACTAACTAATATTAATATAAAAACAAAAAATGTCAAATAATTTGACATTTAAAGAAACATTAACGAACTACCAACAAGTTTATTTTCCGTAAATACACTTTTAATGAATTAAAAGAATGCACATTAAGAAAAAAGCTACGTCAAAGTTAACATGACATTAACCCGAAGTACCTATTACATTTACTTATATTCTTTTTTATGCAGAAATTATGGATACGAAATGGTAAGCTTTAAAACATGAAGCTATGGAGATAACAAAATTCAGTTTTATACGTAGAAATCTAAATTCAAACTTCCAAACTAATAACATTAATAAATGTGAAAGTAGGTACCTCTGTCTGTCTATTAAGTACGTTTTCAGGGTAAAACTGCTTAACCGGTTTTGATAAAGCTCGATATATTTAGATATAGATACTTTGAACCCTAAGAAAGGACATATAGGATAGGTACTTTTTATCCAGGTAAACATAGTTTTCCTAGGATGCAAGTGAAACGACGGGCAAGCTTAGTACTGATATATGCCACTACCACATCCAATCGTTTCACACCTCTCTAAAGAATTTGCTCGAGTTTAAAAATTAAATTACTTGTTCGATTCACATTGACCCACATGTCCGAAGGTCGGACAAATGTCAACAGGACCTTTGCGATGAGAATCGGAGCACCTGCAGTGGCAAATGTTATAAAACTCAATTTTATACATTGCACATCGATTGGGTATGAGGCTCGACTAGCTTTTTTCTTCGGGTGATGCGTAAAGTTGCCTTTACAAATGGAGACTAAAATAAAATACTTAGTATTTTATAATAATTTTGAACGCCAATCGATCAGTGATATTACAAGTACGTGAAGGTCAAGTGGTAGTAAATACAAGAGAAGAATATCGAGAGATCACGGTGTCGGCGCTTATGTCATGAAAGAAGAAGAGTGTATCTTCCTCAGGAAGTGGAGAAGTTTTTTGTGAGAAGTGGATAGAACTTAAGAAGCCCTTTTTTATATGCGACGATGATGGATGGTGGCAAACAGGCGTACGGACCACGTGATGGTAAGCGGTTACCATAACCTATGAACCGCTGGCACCAGTGCCGTAACTAGCCTTTGGCGCGCCCGGTACGAGCTCCTATTACTGCGCTCTTGAATAGTGCTCTAATCTGAAACTTGGTTCTGGTGTGGTTATTTCTGCGCCCCTCTAGGGTCTGCGTCCTGTGCCTGGACACCGCAGGCACCGCCCTAGTTACGGCACTGGCTGGCACCACTGAGTATCACATCTGCATTACCGATCTTTTAAAGTAAGGATTCGCTGAGCCCGACAGGGGACAAACAAGTCCCTCGCCGTCAACACAAAGCATCCTCAGGAACTTTTTCCAGGAGTAGAACAATAAAAGCTAACAAGAAAAGGACGACTTTTAAAATAACTTGAACTTAGGGTCTGAACAGCATCTAGAACATCACCCTATGATCTGATGTCATCACCACTTTTAGATAAACTTGAATGAAACCAACTCTAAGTACATAATTAGCAGTGAAAGCTCTCTCTCGTAATAACAAAGAAAACTATCTCAATCACAATCGCATAGGTCCGTGTTCACACGAGTGTGTCGCAAAGTTTCCCCATCGTTATAACTTATGGCTGACACCGGTCATTACGTCCCTTACTTCCTTCTGATAAAACTTCTTTTTTATACGCGGTGGTCTTATTACTTACTAAAAGTTTTAGTATCTACTTTTGAGGTGATGATTTTAACCTGCATGGTAACGGAACCTTAAAAACCGGAGATGAAATTAAAGAAAAGTCCAAAAGAAAACATACATATTACGGAACGAGGGGTCTTCGACTATTTTCAATTTTTCCCGATATACCATAGGGAATCATACACTTGCCACCATTGGATCTCATGATAAGTGCCGCTCATAGGAAGTATTCCTGTTTGATTTTCGGTACTCGATGCATTGGTTCCCTGAAACACGTGCTCAAAGGGAATACTCTTGTGTGTATCAAGAGTAAAAGCAGTAACATAATAAGTGCATCCTTTCCAACTGTAGTGTTACTGCGTTATGCGGTTGTAACAGTGATATCTAATTGGTGTTTAATTATAAGTAAGGGGGTGAATGTAGGTACTTAAAATAATTTAAAAACAATTGACGCGATAACTAACAAAAAATAGAGTGACGACGCCACGGAACAGCAAAGGTCGCTGGGCTCATGTGAGTAATTTTAAATCTCTTAGATATTTATTAACAATTTAGTGAACATTGTTCTAAGATGTCATACGACTGGTGTAGGTAATCGTTAGTTAACAGTTCATTATAAAGGTTACCTAGAGCGGCTATTAATTGCACAAAACTAGTTGATGCTCGCCCACGAACACTAATCAATCATGTTTATCAATAACGCGCAAGAAAATAGAATCATTAAACTTTTTGCCGTCTTCAATACAAAATAGCTGTAATAAATAGCATGGCTTCCATCTTAATATAATATTTATCCATAAATAAGCCATTAATAGTCTTACTGTAGGATTAAATGCTTCTCTTATAGACAAGAAAGACAAGCAGTGATTACCAAGTTTGGTTACTGACGATCAGACGGCTAAGCTGTTGGGATTATTAGATGAGAGCATAATCTTAAGAATCACAATAGCTTTTATATTAAAAATTCAACAATATCCATAGCTTTTAAAGAAACAAGACTCTTTTCGTGACCACACGGTCAATGCAACTTGATCGAAACGTTAGTGTTAGTGAAAATGCTGATATTATGTTAATGTTTACGCGCGAAAATATCCCGATATGATTTAAAAACATGTTAAAATTTGCGAAAGTTTAAAAACAATAAAACTATAATATCAATGCTTCATCTGAGTTTTACAAACTTAAGCAATGGCTGTTGTCGATTTGTCAAAAAGAAAGCTTTTTATTGATAACGATCACGAATGTGTTATTAATAAAGGTGCAAGTTTCTTCACGATGTTTTCCATTGCCATCAGTAGTCTAAGATTAACTTAGATATTGGAATATAAAAAATTCACCCAAAAACTAGTAGGTACTTAGGTGCTTAATTATCGCGTCTTTATACTTCCCGACTACCACAATATCGAGTAAATCTCTTAATGAAATTGTATTTATTATGTGGAGTCAAATAATGCAATAGCTATAACCTTATAAGTACAAATCAAGTAATTGTACAGCATGTTATATAATTTTGCAGATTTTTTTTCCTTTAATGGACTTGTAGCAATCTCAATTATTATCGCCTTAGTAATGATATCGTCGAGTTATAAGATTTTGTAATATAATTTATAATGGATTGCACTGGTCATATTGTTTTAAAACGATGTAGAAATATTGACGTCACAGAATGCTGCAATGCGTTGGATATTCCTTTTCCTGGTTCAGTAGAACTAATAGCGTAACGACGTCTGACAGAGCACAATGTTACAGCCGCTATGTCAGCTATCTGGGTCAAAATGTTGATTTCCGTGACGTTTATCACCCTATGTGATACTCCAAGATAGCTGTGCCGACACACATCAAAGAGATGCAACGACGTACCGCAAAAATCAGGACACGTCATCGGATTCGTACGTTTATGAAATGCCTGAAGTATTAATATTTCCATGTCGCATCGCCTTGATGTGTATCGATCTTTACGGTCTAAATATAAAAATACAATCATAATTAAACACAATTATACTTTAAACAAATTCTGGTCCATCCCTATTATGATTAAAGTCATACTCCTGAATCCACTCGCACGAATAATTCAGTTGATCCTTAGACCAATGAGTCAGAATTATTCAACGCCCGTGCATACCCGATAGAAGCCGTGAATATTCAAGCAAATTGTGTGTAGAATCTAGGACTCAAGTGCCCAGTTCTCCCGTCATGACTTATTAAATAAACAGGAAGGAAGCAGGATACTTCCAAGATATTATTATGCAATTTCCTCTCTAATAACATCGGACAGTAATAAAAAAGTACTGCAAAATTCTTCCGTTCACTTGACAGCGCAGGATATTTAATAAAATTAAGTACACAATTACTGTTTCAAGTTTGCATCACTTAAAGTCCGAAATAGAACTTTAAAACATCCTTCTTTTTGAGGCAGAACATTAATTGAACAAGTCTTTATTTCCCATTCTTAAAGAAAATTGTAGTCAATTAGAAGCGCAGGCGTCGTCGTTATCAGCCACAAAAATTACCCCTGGCTTGTATCCAGCACCATCTGAGCTTGAAAGACCAATTACTGTGGTTAAATGACACCTACCCCGCAATATTGGCAGAGGAGCTACACAGGTTAGGCTCGGCGCCAACCTTCCGTGATTATGAGTCTGTCTAATGATGATTATGGGAACAGGTTTTTTGAATGCACATTTGCACAAGGGTGCGAAAAAAGGATCGGGTCAAGACTCATGTTGAAACATTAGTTGAAGGAGGGCAGAACATCTGTGTTCTTTTAATTTAAATTCAACCCGCATTATTTGACGTATAACTTATATTCTGCTTGAATTTAATGTTTAAGTTGAAACAGTTTACAAATTATAGTAGCTCTGTCTGAAAAAAATTGTTCGTGGAAGTTCCTACAGCACCACAATATTTTTTCGCCATATCGTGAGTTACCTACACTACTAGGGCCAGATTCAGAGTCTACGAAATGACAGTATTTATCAGTTCAGTGCAAAAATGGAACAGAATTTTGATGATATTAACTGACAAATAAGTTAAACAGACTTTACAGAGACATGATGTAATCCGACGTAAATGAAATACAAACAACTTGTATGTTATAATTATGACCTAATTATAAGTTAGTGCAAATAATCTAATAGGTAATTTTCTATTAGATTATTTGCACTAACTTATAATTAGGTCGTAATTATAACAATATGCAAGCAGTAACAGAGCAGACAACGTCGCAACACGCATCAAAGTCAGTTGATAGTCAGTTGTTATGTAATATTGTGCCGGGGCGACAAGTAAATAGTAGTTACAGTATTATTATAATAAATTAAACTAATGATCTATATACCGCCTTTGCGAAAGTAGCCTTCACTATCTTAAGATTGGCAACATTAAAGCCTGCGCCAAAGTTTCAAAAAGACATAACCAATTTTGGACTAATATTTTTTTTCAGTAGTCATCAATTTTGAGTAAAATATTGTGAAAGAATACACATTAAGGATAAAGCGGTCGGTCGTTGTCACCGTTGTCGGAATTAAGCCTTAATTATTTTTACTATGACGACAAAGTTGATAGCAATTTTAGTTCGGATGAACTAGTTTAGCAGCAACAAGTTTTATTTTCACATTTTCATTTGTACGTTTTCTTATTAAATCTTCAGACTTAAATTACTTAGTTACTATACATAATCCACCTTTCGAACTAAATATGGTTCATTCATGGCCGCAGAATTTAATTTGACCCAATTCACCGTTTTAAGTGAGTCCTCCTTTGAACAAACATTTGCACGATCACGTAGATCAAAGTGTTCAAAGTTCAAAACCGATAACAATGTACAGATGTGGGACAAAATTGTACAAGAAATAACTACATCCAAAATCTTTATAAAGGACTTCATTGAAGTAAACAAATGAACTATTGTCGCTGTCAAAGGACAATCAGTAACAATATTATGAAGTTCCAAAAAAGATTCTTTGTTGGCATTTTCGTTTTTCCACACGATTACTTTTATTGAATCATCTGGGAGAAAGAATTCGTCATACAATTCCTTATGTTCCGTTAGAACAAAAATAGTCAACCTCTCTTCACTACTGTTACCGTTACTACTAGTCGTTGTAATTATGGTGAAATATTTCATAATTACGGGCAGACTGCCTCGTTGGTATCGTGGTCGAAAGTACGACTGCTGAGCGTGTCCTGGGTTTGATTCTCGGGTAGAGCAATGTGGATTACTCCATCACGCAGAAATTCCTAGTGGATTATTCCATTAGGAATTTTTCAGTAGTAGCCTGGATTTTCTCCCCTTATTATAAGAGTAACCATGGAGTTTCTTGTCCGTTCTTCTCCATAGGAATCTACGTTTTGGAACGGACAACTAGCTTCAACTAACGGACAAACCGACTGACAACTATTGTAATATTGTTTGACATTTCAAAAGTGCCTGTAAATGGTCTAATTGAAATACACACATCAAAAGTGTCTAGGGATCAAGCATTTTTATGCGGATTTCTTGAGATTGAGATGTGGCTTTGTAATAAATTTATGATTTTATAAATTTATATGGATCCTTTTTGGTGCATTTCATAATTTGAATCAGGAACTCTCAATCAAATTCGAGTAAAAGATGAAAATAACCTGTCAATATTTTCCCTATAAAAACATACAACGCATTGAAGACATTATTAGTGCTACTGTTTCCCTACTACTGATTAAAACCAACGTTATTATGGAGCGGCGACGTCATTTAAGCAGGGAAGAAATGCTCAGAGCCGTGGGAATGATAGAAGCTGGTTCCCGGCAACGTACTGTAGCTTTAGCTCTGAATACAAGTCAGAGTGTTATCAGTCGACTTTGGACACGTTACCGAAGCACTGGTACCGTGGCTGAGCGCCATGGAGGACGGTATCGCTGCACCACACGGAGACAAGACCGATACATTCAAATCTTAACTCGAAGAGCTCCAACAATAACCGCCATGATGTTAGCCGTGAGGCTTCATCACTCTTCAGGGAACTTAATTAGCGACCAAACAGTCAGAAACCGCTTGCATGAAGTGAACCTTCATTCCCGAAGACCGCTACGGGTACCACCTATAGCAATGCACAATCGTAGGATTCGATATCAATGGGCTCTTGAACACAGAAATTGGGCAGAAGAACAATGGCGTTTCGTGTGCTTTTCTGATGAGTCTCGTTTTGGTATGAGACCGGATACAAGACGTATACGACACTGGAGAACCCCTGGACGCCAACAGCGATTAAAATCCTGCCAGGAAGTCCATCCTTATAGTGGTGGAACCATCATGGTATGGGCGGGTATTTGGATCGGCGGAAGAACTGAGTTGATTTGGATCAGAGGCAACCTCAACGCTCAAATTTATGCTGAGACGATTGTATCAGACGTCATCGTTCCTCTACAAGTGCAAATCGGTCCCTTATTTCAGTTAATGCATGATAATGCACGACCGCACACCGCAAGAGTTGTAAGACAGACTCTCGCCGCAGCTAACATCAATGTCCTGCCCTGGCCTGCTCAGCCGCCAGACTTGAACCCGATTGAGCATGCATGGGATATGCTACAGAGAAGAGCTCTGCCGAATATGGAGGGTATCCAGTCGCAAGAAGACCTTTTTTTGTTGTTGCAACGAACATGGGCGGCCATTCCACAGCGTGATTTGGATGAACTCATTTTGAGTATGCCAAACCGATGTTCTTGTGTTGTTAGTGTTCGCGGTAGAAACACGGATTATTAATTGTTTAAGTTACTCAATAAAATTTTAAAGAAAACTGTTATTTCAGTCTTTTTTTCGAACTTTAATGTTAGTGGTTCAAATGTCAAAAATCCCTTTATTAGGAAAATGGCAAATTTCTTTATTAATGCAAAGGTGACTTGGTTTATCGTTACTGTGACAAACGAAAACACTTTATTTGACGAATCCTTAAAGAAAATTTTAATTAATATCAATCAGGAGAAAAGTTATTGCAAAAATATATGTTGATCCCTAGATACTTTTGATGTGTGTAAATGTTTTGACTTTGACTTATTAAATGAGACAAACATAATATCTGGCACAAAATTTAGGCCCGTATTTCAGAACGATACTCGAGCACCGATCTCTGCTTGAGCATAGATTTAAACTAGTTTCAACCAGTTGAGCTTGAGCATAGATTTAAAGCCTTTAAATCTATGCTCAAGCAAGAAATCTGTGCTCGAGCATGTTCTGTAATACGAGCCTAAACTTGTTTTTTGAAAAAACAAAATACCCACTGCAAAATATTTAAACACTAGCGGCCCGCGACTTCGTTTGCGTGGAAATTACAAATCTATTCCACAGGAACCGTATATTTTTCCAGGATAAAAAGTAACCTGTGTGCTATTACAGAGTACTCGTATAATCTATCGGGGAAATAAGTGGGTGTAATAATTATGGTAAACCTCTCCCTCTAACCTTTCGGTGAATTACAGGTGTTATATTATAGGCAGTGTTCTCTTGTATGCTAAAAACAAAACACTTTTATAATCAATACATCTGTCAAAAGGTTAGGAAAATATCCATTTACCAATTTGGAATCTATCGTTATAAGAAACAAATTATGTCACTATCCTCTCATTTAGGTGATCACGACCCTGAACATTTTGGTGACCCTAACAGTCTCGTATGACGAGAACCTTAGTATCGCCACAGATTACTGTATCACCAAAAACATCACCATAAAGGTGATTTTAGCATATCACAGCAGAGATGCTATCTTACATAATTATGTGCAGATGCAAGATATGCTACAGGTTAATTTGAGCTTAAATACTTCTCCCATGCCCTTTACAAGTGACATACTAATGCAACCTTGTGTAAATACAAACTTGTATAATATTATCACACACTTATAATTCACATACATAACATTTTATAATGGGAACAGAATTTTTATAACATTAATAAAAAAAGTATTTCAGTAGTTATGTTTAGAATGTACCTAATAAGAGCTTAGTAAAGTTCTGGCTCCGTTAAGAGGTTGTGAGGGCGACCATGCTAGCATAGAGTCTTAGGTTCGATTCCCGGGTTATGTTAAACTAACCCTTAAACTTCGATCCGGACATTGTTTGTACCATCGACAAAGTTTGTATATTTGACGAAAAAAAATGAATTCAACCAGTTGTATTATTCGAAATAAAATTGAAGGTATACAGCATTTGCTGACAAAATGTCTCCGGAATAAAGATAAACGCGACTCGTTGCTGAACGAATTGAAATAAATTGGCTGGATATAGGTCTGACTTAAGGCATTTTATCAAGGCCTGAATCAGAGACAGTAAAAAAATTAGGTATGTCGAGTGAATGAGATAACTAAATCGTAAAAAGAAACTACACAGTCCTTGAGTACCGGACGAAGCTCAATGAATTAAATGCTAACTTTTGTTAGTGAGCTTTACCGTCGATGAGTCAATGTTATAAGGAAAACCGCAGCTGTTACTGAATCGATGAAAGCTGTATAACCAGCTGTTTACTTCAAACAACTGCGAAAGAAATGCCTTCACTTCGTTGTAAGTCCTCATTGGACAGAGGTTTATAGCAGGCATTTATTGGCTTGTTATATAGCTCGGATATCTCGAAACTAATTGCTAGCCTTATTAAGGCCAAATACCTCTAATAAGTGATACTATCAAAAACATAAAATGTAAATCATCAAAATAACTTCAAGAAGGTTCTGCCTTACCTAAATTAAAATCATATTGTCTTTATTTACGGCAAAACGACTTATCCAAAATAGCAAGTATTGAGAGGGAACTGATTCTGTCTGAATTAATTTTAAGGTCCGAAGACACTTCCCATTCCGAACAACTGTCATTTATTTGGCATTACCGCAAAAAATCGAATGTAGGTCGCAGTTACAAGGTTGAAAAACCTTATTAATTTTACGTCTAGTTTGTGTTGAGTTACTTATGAAAATTGCGACCAAACCCACTTGGCACTATTACACACATGTTGAATAAACTAGTCCGGTGGGAAAACGGAACTTGGTTGTACAGACAGCAACAAAATTGTATTCAAATAGAGTCTAGAAATAATTTTAACGATGGAAAGGGAATATGTATGCATGTGTTATGGGTTATGTAGCAGAATGAATTTTCTAGTTACCTATATTAAGAGCTGTTGCAATATTCGGTGAAGTAGATTGAATTTCATATCGTCACACCATATTGAGTCATGTATTCCCTGAATAGATTAGCAAAGGTGCACCTACTGATTTTGCCAATTATGTTGATCCCATTTAATAAGGGCGATGTTATTATGGACCAATGGTGGCACAGTGGTAGCGGCCGCAACTTGGAAGTTGTAGGTCGTAGATTCGAACCCCGACAGCAACACTTTATGCAATTTGTTTTATGTCATTCGTGCCCACCAACCCGCACTGGAGCCGCATGGTGAATTACGGCCCACTCCCTCTCACAAAGAGGAAGCCTGTGTCCCAGCAGTGGGAACATTATAAGCTGATTATGCCATGCTATTATGGTGGTATTATCTACCATTAACAGGCACAAATCCAGACTTCGAGTACACACCAGAAAAATAAACAGATAATGGTGGTAGGTACTGTAAGTAGTACCTATATCCATGCACACGATGACCGCTTCTATGTCTATTCTACCAAAGAATAGATAAAGTTCTTTCTATCCAACTCTTTATCTACCCAAGCACGCGGCGACCCGTCCTTGACATATAATCTCCTTTTCATTGTATGCATAAATCGGTTGATAATGTTGATATCTTCCTACAATCTGTCATTTTGTCTATTCTTCCGTCAACAAAACCCGTTTCTATCGTAGTCAAGCTACGCGTGCTGGACGAGCTCTAACTACAACAAAAATAATTATATGCGTAAAGCATTATTCTGCTGATCGTACCTAATTTAATGTCGGACATATGCATGCAAGGCCGATTTAGACTCATAATAATTAAGTAGGTATTATAAAGCAAATACTTAACTCTACACGTACACAGACTACACGTTATATTGCTATTTAGACATAAACCAAATTGTTACATAAGTTATTGCAATAGACGTTAAAAAAGGAACGGATTTTGTTCCCATTTCCAATAACATTTAATGTATGTAAGTAACTTTATGTACGGGTAAAATATGTACGTAAATAACATTACCTGCATGTAATGCATATTTTGCTTAAAGTCCTAGATCGACGGGCAGGCTTTAGCGCGGTCTTGTGGCTTGCCGGTAAACGGTATATAAAGATCGTTAAGAGACCGCAATACTGTGGCTTTCAAAACCGACGTGCCAAGCACGCGGCTCTTCAGCATTGTTTGTTTTAACAACTCAAACTAACAACTGTTTTGTTCGCTTACCGTAAAAAAACAACTTAATTTCTGGAAAAAAGAATCAAATCAATTAAATGAATGAATGAGAAAAGTTAGATATCCAAATTGATAGTAGATACCTATTAATGATATTGTTTTTTCTTCTGAAAAAAATGAACACAATAAATACCAAAAAAAAATTCCAGTTCAAACCAAACTGATAAAACAGCAATTTTTTTTTTATAACTTAAACCAATTAATATCGAATAAATAATTACCTACATACGGCTCCAAAAGTTTTTATCGATATAAATCAAGATAATGACGAAACGATATGTCGATGTCTATTCTAGATCAAATTGCAAAGCGCTTAAATTAATATATCTAAGAATACATTTTATTTCATTGCACATTAAAAATCTAGATGTAGAGCTTATCAAACATGTAATTTACGACATGGGATTGAAGCGAATCAACAATTAGAATGATTGTGTGAGGCAATCTCTGAACAACAATCGTTATAAACTATACAAGTTCGATATATCTTGATACTTCATACGCTAGTTGTAATGCTAAAATGTCAAAATTACGTCAAATTCAGTACATTCAAGTTTAGTTTTCTATTTTCACGCGTATCAAGGGCCAAGGTATACTGGTCACTGTATAATTCGATGAACGACAGATGTTAGTTGATATTGGTTAATGGTAAAAGATCACCCGGGTCTGTAGTAACAATGGGAGTACCACAGGGCTCAATTCTTGGCCCTTTTTTGTTTCTTATTTATATAAATGACTTACCCTTCCTTATAAGGGACAGTCATGAGATAGTACTGTTTGCAGATGACACTTCACTTTTGTTTAAACTTAAACGTCAGCAGCTGGTTACTGACGATGTAAATAGCGCTATCTCAAAAATAGTGCACTGGTTCAATGTTAATAACTTACTTTTGAATGAAAAGAAAACTAAATGTATTAAGTTTACGACACCTAACGTTAGACAGGTGAAAACTAGTGTACTAGTGAAGGGTGAGGAGCTGAATCTTGTGGATACCACAGTGTTCTTAGGTATAACATTGGATGCTAAGCTTCAGTGGGGACCACACATAGATAAGTTGTCGAAAAAGCTTAGCTCTGCAGCATACGCCGTTAGAAAAATTCGGGATTTAACTGATCTTGAGACTGCCCGTTTAGTATACTTCAGTTATTTTCATAGTGTCATGTCGTACGGTATTCTGTTATGGGGACATGCCGCCGACATACAGACTGTTTTTGTTTTGCAGAAAAGAGCTATTCGATCAATTTATAAGTTAAGTCCCAGACATTCACTCAGAGAGAAATTTAAAGATATTAATATAATGACTGTTCCATCTCAGTACATTTATGAAAATCTATTGTATGCACATAAAAATATTAATCTCTTCACTAAATATAGTGATATTCATAATATTAATACTAGAAACAAACATAGACTTGTTGTTCCTGCCACGAGGCTCCAGAAAATAAGTGGCACATTTAAATGCCAAAGTATACGCTTTTACAATAAAATCCCTAGCCATATTCAAAAATTAAGCCTTAATAAATTCAAATCATTAATAAAGCGAAAACTTTGTCATAAAGCTTTTTATAGTGTTAAAGATTATATGGAGGACAAAAAGGCTTGGGATTGAGCTGTTCCAATACATACATCGGCCAATACTACTATTGACATAACCACAAAATTATTGCTCTTTTATTTGATTTTATAATTTTTTCTATAATTATACACTTTGACATTGAATGTTTCCTTTTGAAACAATTTTTATACAAAATGACATTGAATGTGATAATAATGATGTAATATATTGATTATAATTATTGTAAATGTGAGTACTATGTGGGTTATTATGTTACTGTTATAGATCTCAAGTTCAGTCTGACAGTTTGAGTACTTTAGGGGGCCTACCCAAATGTCCTCTCTGATGGTAATGTTCGTCGGGTCGTTGAGCTCCCTAAGGGCGGGTTGTTTCAGCTCCACTTAACGCACGCGTAAACGTTAAAAATGGCGCTAACTATCGTCAAACCAGAAAAAGTGTTGTTTCACACAATGTTGGCCTTAACATACGTTAAAAAATAACGATAACCGTAACCAGTGCTCCACCCACTGGTTAACGTAATTTTATTTTAAAACAGCTGCGTCAAACAGTAATAAACAAGGATTCTCTTTTGTATTCGTCTCTTTATTCAACGATAGTTCATCTGGTCATGTTACAATAGTGTAGAAAAAAAGAAAAAGTATTTAAAACACGTGTTAATAACCTAGACCTATGGGACGAACAGGAATTTATTGCAAGATATCGTGTAGCTTAGTTACGCGTAATGTTTTTAGGGTTCCGTAGTAAAACTAGGAACCCTTATAGTTTCGTCCCGTCCGTCTGTGCGTCTGTCCGTCTGTCACACCCTCGTCAAATCTACAGTTCATAACCAATCTGTATGAAACTTTGCAGTTAGATGTCTTCTGTAAGCCGCCATAAAGGCCTGTAGTAAAATTACGAAAAATTAAATAATTAGGGGTGACCCCCATACATGAAACTGAGGGATGAATAAAAATATTTGCGAGCACCCCTTCCTGTGGGGTATCGTTGGATAGGTCTTTGAAAATAACGAGTTTTCTAAATTACTTTTTTATTTAAGTTCTTATTAAGTGAACTAGAAGCTCCGAAAGTCGTTTACAATGTGTCCCCCCCTCCTGTAATTTTCCAATCGCGTTATCAAAAAATCTGAAAAAATGGTTTGAACAAGATCCGTTAATAACTTTTTGAAATATTCACTATTTTCAGTTTTGACCGCAAAAATAACTTTGTATTTCATTATAATATTAGGAAATACAAACTTATGTTTGCAGTTGGAAGACTGAAATACTTCTTCCTACGGAACCCTAGACTGTGCGTGTTTCGACACACTCTTGCCCGGTTTTTATATGTAATTATGAACGTGCGCCGTTACTATTTACACTGGGCCCAAAAAAAACTGTCCTTTACAGTACGTTCTCTATAGAAAAAAATACCACATATCCATTAAGTCCAAAAACAATGAGAAACAGAGCAATATCGTTACTTTAACAAATAGCATCAAGCCTATTATATTTACTTTGGTGTAAAAGTATTCATTTTGCAGCAGTAGTAATTTTTAATCACCAAAACTTCTCGCTTCTGCTGCGTTACATTATTGCAACTGAGCCATTGTCGAATAATATGCAAACACAGTATCACGTTCTGAACTTCTGGCTTCTATTATAATACAACACGGATCAATGAAGTTCAATTATTCTTATCTAAAACATCTACGAATAGGAATACAGAGATAAACAGTACGTAATTATGGTAATATAACATATAAATTTAAATTCGCGGTTAAAACGTCTAGCTTGTCAGATAAAAATTGACGTTTACAAATACGTATTGCCATTATTAAAAAATCTCCCAACCATTTTTATTGGAAAAAAGTGTTGCTTTCTACTGGCAGCCCGAATAACTTTGACGATCGGTGTTTTATGCAATGAAACAACGCTTTGTATTTAACGAACGTTAAACATCTCACGTTAACGTTAATATTTAACGTACGTATGTTACGTTAACCAACCGATTGAAACAACCCGTCCTAAGTCTGGGTTGAGCTACCACGATACCCGGCACATGCGTGCACAGTCAGATCAGGTCCACTCAAATCTGTATGGCTCTTTCCTCTAAAGGCCATTTCAGACTAACCTGCATGGTTCTTACACATTTTATCTTAATTGTCTGGACTTTAAAAGAGACATCAACCTTTGAGTTTGTTTCGGTGTTTCTTCTCAAAGGTAGTCATATAGGAAACACCGAACTCATCTAGCTTAAAAAAATGTTTTGACGTTTACAAAATAAATATCATTTATCATTTATCATTGTGCGATAGTTTGACCTTCGATTCGATGCATCGAGTTCTCGATTTGACTATCGACTATTTTATCTGATTGTAATCGAATGGAAGAATGCTATTGTAATGTGCGTAGTTCCTAGGAAGCCTACGTTCATTGGCTGCGAAAGGTTACTAAGTTTTTAAAATTAAGGTTGCTTAATAAGTGCCTCTTTGGTTTAGTAATCAAAAGCGTGACGGTAGAGGTTCAATCCCCGAGTTGGGCAAAGTTGTATTGAATTTTCTATTAGGACATTTTCGGTAGCAGTTTTGAATTTGGATTTGTGCCATATTCATGGCAATAGGCTCATCCTCTATTCGAGTATCTGATTTAAACGTAACTTTTTTATTTATTATCTAATTGCCTGATGTTAAGCGATGATGAGGTCTGCGACGGAGCACGGTTTCCTAGAAGAAACCGATTCACTCGCAACTTGAGGACACCCAGATTGTAACTATTGGGGAACACCCACTCACCCACAAAATTTGGGTGTACTATACACCTCTGCTTATTCCTTTCACATTCGTGATATTATTAAGTAACAAACCTCCTGGGCATCCTTGACAGTTAGTCCTGCTTCCAGAATTGCTGACTAGCTAAAAGCTCTTTCACTATGGCACGCATTTATGCCTTCATACAATAAGTAGGTATTACTATCATTGGTTTAAATTAAATTATAACAAATCGGGCTTTGTATTCTACAAATATTTTAATTGTAAAAGTCGTAATTTGTAATAGAATAGCTGACAATAATTTCACAATATTAGAATACAATTAAAACACAAGTAATAATAGGTAGGTACATTAATGTAGTCGAATAAATACGGTTTTGTAATTTCTTCTATATTGCGCAGACTGTAATGAAACAGGAAGAAAACTATACCACTAACACCACCATTATTACTGACCATAGCTTTAAGCACTAAGTTGTTAAATAACAGCTTATACCGTAGATAATGCACTCTAATTAACTCTACAAAGCGTTGCAGCACTTGTAAAACACACATTGGCTCCAAATGTTGGCTAGTCAATGCCAACGCCTTACATTTTGCTTGTGTACAATTGAAGCAATCTATGTCTCTTGAATTTGGTATGCGTGAGCCGTGTTGGCAGCCAAAGGTAGTAAGTTAGTAATACAGGTTCTGAATAACGTCTGGCGAAATATATATTGTATGGTGTACTGTGTCCTGTATTTAAAGGGTCATTTTATGATTGCCTTTCTAAGTACAAGATGAAAATAATTTATGCTAAACGAAAGGCTATAAAGAGGTCTAGAAGCTGGCTCTCAATAGTAATGGAAGATACTGTACCGACAATAGCATAGATCATAAGGTA
The DNA here is from genome assembly GCA_948465475.1 of Thalpophila matura. Classification (NCBI taxonomy): domain Eukaryota; kingdom Metazoa; phylum Arthropoda; class Insecta; order Lepidoptera; family Noctuidae; genus Thalpophila; species Thalpophila matura. The sequence goes on along the minus strand of OX419187.1, from coordinate 6,719,607 downwards.
AAGTTGAAGAAGAAACGAAAGGACTTCAGATTTATTTAGACCATCGTAGATGTACACAAGAAGAGTCCAAAGAGGAATAAATTGCAATTTAATTATGAACAGATATACCTACCTAGCTAATTATGAGCTGTATCAATATCCAAAATAATGGCTTATTTGCTTTCTTTTAATAAAATTTATTTTTGTTCTTATTCTTCTTAATGTTTAGAAGAAGAAACGCAAAATGCGATCCATATCGAACCCGCGAGAATCACCTCCCTGCTATTTTCCTTATTTACTAATTAGGTAATTGTCAAATAATAAAATTTTTATTGTGTCTTTTTCAAGAAATCTTAGCAGCCAGCATTTCATTACTTTTTCCCTACGTAAAAATAGAAATTAGATTTTATCACACACCTACACCACAGTACACACACGGACACAAACGACAGTGTTAATGTTAAAGCTAAGGCGCCGCGCCACCATCAATTACACAAAGTGTCAAAACTGCACAGTCTATTTTAAACTTTATTTCTTACATCCAAGTATTAAATCAGCTACAGCGTAGATTATGAAAGAAAGATGAAGATCGTAATCTTTTTGACACGACTATCGCAAGTTTAAAGGACGTCGGCAGTTTTAGGCTTGATATGGTACAGTAATAAAAGCTTAACCAAAAATAAAAATATATTTTAATTGTTCTTTGCCTAATTTATCTTAGAGATTAAGAATTGGAATCAAAAATCGAAATAAATAAGAAATAAAATGATTATGCCATTGACATTTTGAAAAAACCACTAAAACAAAAACGGGTGCATGCTGGGTGGCGCGTGCTTCCACAGAATATCATGGTGACAGCAACTAAAACCTTTGAATTGAGAACTCATTAGTCGGGCTGTACTTCACTGCATCATTCACACCATACATAACCTCACTGTCAGAAATAAGAATATTTCTCTTTAACCCAATTACGTACAAAAACAAATAAAAAATGAATTTAAATACTCTTGAAATACTCGATCACACCAAACTAATTTCATATCTGTACCGACTTACACAATCTGAGGCCCAGCGTTCTATGGGCGTCTGCCAGTGCCCTTTGTTGAGTTAAATAATTGTAAGTTAGTGTTAGAAATGAGATTAAGGCTTAATTAACTGGGTTAAACAAAACGTAATATCTCCCCATCCATCATCTGAAATTATCTTGTCATGAACATTTAGTTAGGTACCAACAAAATTTTGAACTAAATTATTTTATTAATTACTGCAAAGGCAATTATATAATAATATCAGTAAGTTATACAATGGTATCGAAAAAACCTAATTCTATGGATATTTTTTTTATTGTCAATCGTAATGAATTGCATCTTTATTATTTTTGGTACAATTTTAGCACAACAATAATTACGGTCGCCTGTCTTCAATTTCACCAATGTTGAACATAAAAATACATCTTCCAAAAAAGGCATAGAGGAGATAAAAAGCCTAGTAAGGGATACATAATAACTGTAATCATACCAAGAAAATTAAGATGCTAATAATTTGACAACATCAAGACTCCCGTTTTGGTGATTCCTCAATACTGTACCTATACCATGCCATGTAAGTGAAATTAAATAAAATGAACTATAAGGCACATTACATCTAGGTACCTAATTTGTAAAGCGCTAAAGGCAGTTAGGCAACTAGCGCTCCTTTTACTTAGCACTACAGCAGTGATCAAACGCGCATAAATTGATTAATGTAACGCGGGCATTCGTGAACATGACGGCCCGTTCAAATCAAGTACCTATATTAGAAATTCTTTTTCAACAACGTTCATATGGGCCATTCAAATCAAGTAGATTAAAATTTCCTTTTCAACAACGTTCAGAAAATATTAGGTACTGTAATCATTATAGGATTTCACACAAGAAAAATCTCCAAAAACCTAAGCTTTCAAATAATAATTCTAGAACCAAAGTTCTGGAATTAGCTTTCAAATAATAATTCCAGAACTTTGGTTCTGGAATTATTATTTGAAAGCTAATTCCAGAACTTTGGTTCTAGAATAATCTAATAATTCCAGAACCAAAGTTCTGGAATTATTATTTGAAAGCTTAGGTTTTTGGAGATTTTTCTTGTGTGAAATCCTATAATGATTACAGTACCTAATATTTTCTGTGTGTTTTGACACAAAGAAAAAGTCGCAAATGGAACGATGGGGCGTCTGCCGTAGGTACGTTGTGGTACGACAGGGGTTCCCACTTACCATCCTATGTTTTATTGATGCGCCACCCAAGCCAACCATTAAGTTTTCATTGCTTTATCACCCAACATCCGCGTTATGTATGAGAACAGTAATTGCTTCATACATGATGTTAACCATTGAAAACTTCGCGGAGAGATTTTCATGCATCGTTTTGAGTGGTCAAATTAAAATGTGGTTTTTGTTATTTTTGTGTGCAAGTCGTGGCCGCTGCTTTGAGTGGAATGGTTTAAATGAAAATGTTATTCAGATATGTAACTTTAATTTTAATAAGAATGAACATAGGAAAAATTTGGGTGTCTTTAAATTCGTAATGATGGTAGATTTGTAGATTTTTCGTTGTGTAAGTAACAAAAATATCACATGTGTTTATTTTATTATCATTATTTTGTTACATTATTGTATCAGCCCGTAATCGTCCACTGCCCAACTATCTATCATTGAGATCTGTGGTTATCAATTTTCTTTGCCGACAAAACGATTACTGTACACAAAAGCATACTTCCATCCGAATAGCCGAAACACCATCCAAAACAAATCACTGAACACAATCTGTTTCGAGTATCAGACAATTGAGGTCACACCTACGTACTAGACTCGATCGCATGTAGGCACTCGCTAACCAACGCTAAAACAGTTCATTGACAGACCATATTGCAATTGCAACAAGCATACGTACCAAATAAATTCTCAGAACGATTATGCAACAAATCGAGTATGTAGAACTGATATATCGATGTTTAGACTCCCAGGCGACAGTAACAAACGCAACCGACAAGGGCCCACCCGTTGGGAGTCGATTACTCATATTTATCGATACCAGGCTAACGAGCATCCATCGAATTGTTTGCGGTGTGATATGAATAAAACATATCGATTGTTCATAATTCGCCGACTCGAATACGCAAGCTCATGTAATTACAGGATCATTACATTAACAAAAACAATCGAGTCGTACGATAAATTGAATCGTATGAAACCAATATGCATGATGATACTCAATGTTTCAATAAATTATTATATTGAGATTTACTGAGATGTAAAACACGAGTGGACTTCAAAAGATATTACAAGCAAAGGCAATGTTTATTTAAATGTTATTTAACAAATTACTTACAGTTCTGTGGAACTTAGCAAGAATTTAATCGAAAGCCTATGGATAATAATGTAATACTATATCCTTTAGAAGCGTACTATAAGGTCAGTACTTACATAATTTACACAAATTAAATTGCGGGCACAAAAAATCTAAAACTATCATTGATAAAATCCTTATAAAGATATAATTACCATAGAAGTAAGAAAATTATCAAGAATGGAACCCACTAGAAGTCAATCACGTTGGAAATATTCCAAATTCAGTAACCTGTGTTTTACGTTAACTACAATGAAAGTATGGTGCAGTCATGAATAATCGCTCATTCCACCTTTATGGTGTGTTATTAAGTCAAAGGTGAACCTGGGTTTAAGGTCCCAAACTGGTTTAACAGCTGTTATGTAGTGAAGCATATCACCTATTAACTTGTTCATTGAGGGTGAAATTGTTAAAACGGTCGATGTATAAAAGCTTGTAACTTTTGACAAAATTGTCATTCATTTACCAAAGTTTAAGGAAAATAAACGAAGATATGATGCGGAAGGTTTGTTTAAAATAAGTTAAAAATTAATTGAATCAACTTTAGGTCCAACTCATAGAAATAAAATTTTAATCTTAGATTCAATATTATCCCTATTTTATTTTTTGACTACCTATTTGTGATAATAATATATGAGATGTATTTATATTTCTTTTCAGATACTATTAATGCTGTGCTCATATGCACTAGTCCGTGCTGGAGTTATTGGGACTGATTATTCGCCTGCCACCTCAGTTTCTTACTCTACAATATCAACACCTATCGTCAAGACTATTTCAGCCCCTATTGTTAAAAAAACCATCAATGCACCAATAGGATACACCAAAATTATTCAGTCACCACCAGTATACCAAACTATACTGACAACAAAAGAAAGTAATTATGAAAGCCCAGATGGCATTCAACACGCAGCGTTTACCAAATCTTTGGACACATCCTACTCAAGCCTTAACAAGTTTGAAACGAAATTAACTAAGGACGGTGATGTCATAGCTAACACAATACCTGGTGTTTACTCAACTGCTGTTCATTCTCCAATCGTCTATCACCCAAGAGCAGCGTATACTGTTTCTTCTCCATTAGTTCATACGGTCCATGCTCCGACTTTCACAAAATCTGTATCAGTCCCTGTTTCTTATACTACACATGATGTTCCTTTAACTAAAACTTTTGTTTCTCCTATAGCCTCATACTCAACACCTGTCTTTGACAAAACCAAGTATATAACTTCAGGATTGTCTTCATATTCTTCTCATACGCCTGTGATTGAGTCTCAACCAATTAAAACAACTATTACTTACTCTGAGGCTCCTTTAGTTTCCCATATGTCGTTCACAGGTCTAGGAGCAAATTATGCATGGTAAATAGTTGAGATTTTTTCCTTCACATGGTATGCGCGACTGACTGCTTGATTAAGTTTAATCTATGTTTAAAATGTTACATTTATGTAAGTTAAAATTATATCTTACAAAAAATAAATTATTTCTGCATCATATCTGTGACTCATTTTTCTCCTCGTCATTTATGTTGATAATTCGAAGTATAAGCCATTCGCCCATCATGTATTTTATAAAATGGTTGAACTTTGAAGCCTAATTATAAAGATCCTGTTTGGAAAATAAACATCTAGGTAGTAGGTGGAGTTAGCAACTTTACCCACATAAAATTTCTACATTCCACACGATAATCGTCAGGCAAATCACGCCATTAAGTTCTAAGTTCTAAACTGAATCAACATTCTAGGCAACTACGTACCTGCTATATGAAAATAATCACAACTTTTCTATACAAATGAAAGTTTCTTAGCGTTTATTTTAGTAAGTGCGTAGTAATGACCCGTCTCATTACTACTTTATTGTCCGTAAGATATTGGCTAATAATGGCGAAGTTCGTCACCAAAGTTTTTGAATCAGAAAGTTGAGTATTATTTCGCCTAACTTTAGGAAATAAAATAACAACAAAACAAAAATAAATAAGTAGTAATACTTAAAAAACCTGGGAAAATAAAGAACAAAATTGCTGTCGCTGCAAAACACGGACACTAATAAAATGTTAATGAAGTAACACAAACGCAGTCGTTATTCGAGATTTAAATGATAAAGTTTAAAGTTAAATAGGTTGCCGATGAGGTATACAGGGGAGACATACGTACATTATGTACAATTAATAGTACAGCGGCTAGTAGGTACAAGGTATTTCTGTTAAAATAATAATAATTATAAACAGAAAGGCAGGACTATCTTCGCTGGCCATAAGTCTTTGACTTAAAACTCGTTCCTGTAGTAATCGTCAAGTGATTGTTCTCTATGCATCTATGATGTTGTTAAATATAAAAATCCCACGACTAAAATATTAAATATTATTATTCTATTATTGCCATTCTGTATCTAATAGGAGAAACGAAATTACCATTGATGATATTTCAGAAGAATGTTTGTGTAGATATCACAAAATGAAATGAAATAAAAAAAGATTAGGCAAAGGCAATGACTCGATTAATGAAGATACAGAACCACATCACTTCGAAGGTTAGGAAGGAATGTAGTAAGGTCACATTACAATTAATAAAAGAGCAGGAAAAGTAGATTCAATATTTACATCCAAATTAAGCCAAGTTGGCCAATATTTTTTCAAGGATCATTTCCGTTCAAAATTAGGAGCGGTTCCTGTTTACTCAGTTTTTACAACATTTAAAAACAAAACGGTGGTCAGTATTATTTCCGGTAAAGAGATATACATATTTTGATTCATAAAAAATATCCATAAATTGTAAATTACACCCACTGATAAATGTTGGTTACGTCTAAATTTATCCGGTGAAATACAGCACGTAAATAAAAAGATTCAATATTTCAGCTGAAACAAAAACAGAATGAGCGTAATCCATTTTAGACAAATCCCGACATTTGCGGGAAAAAATCTATCTACATTTCAACTTTGAAATAGAATTTTATTTGGATTTGGTACCTAAAAGTGTGAGAAATTGTTTCTGGTTGAGCTGGTTGGTTGAGGAGCGATGGTGACCCAGTAGTAGATAACGGCCCCAACTTACAAGTCGTAGGTCGTTTGAATCCGGGCAGGTACACACTTTGTGTAATTTGTTTCATCGCTACTGCTAAACGATGTAAGAAACCATCATGACAAAATAATACAGCTTATCCTAGAACAAAAAAAACCGGCCAAGTGCGAGTCGTACTCGCGCACCGAGGGTTTCGTATAATTTTTGGACGTATAAAGTGAAAAAAACCGGACCGCATAACCAAGTTTGTTTGTGAAGGAATTTTTATGATTTTGAAAAAACTGTATTAGTTAGGAACATCGTTTTATTTTTGGTGGGGTGGGGTTATGGGTCAATTCCTATCAGCTCTAATTATTTCAGATTTTTCGCTCCGCAAACTTCGGAGATAAGGGGGGGGGGGTGGTATTTTTTCTGACATTTTTCATCATATGTCGAAAACTGTGAGACATAAAATAAAATGAAAATATATTTTGAAATGTGCAGATCAAGCCCTTTGATATAATATGCTATTTGACCTAATAACCCCACTTTAAAATTTCGGACCCCCACTCCGGCCCCTTTTGCAATGAAAATAAAAATATTTTTTTACTTTTTTCATTTGCAATAAAGTTTTTTATAACTGTTCCAAATTTCAAGTCGATAGCATTAGTAGTTGCTGTAATAAGCAGGTGTGACAGACAGACAGATGAAGTCGCACCATAAGGGTTTCTTTTTTACCATTTTGGTACGGAACCCTAAAAATACTAAGATAGGTATGTGACATCCACCAACGCGCACCGGGCCCGCGTATTAGACCTACGGCTCACTTCCTCTTACAGAGAGGAGGCCTGAGTAGTCCTTTAATACTGTTTAATAAAAGTAAAGTATACAAAATAATGTTTTCATCATTTCTGGTATCCAGAGCCATGAACTAAACCTGCGATGATATATAAAACAGAATATTACAACATACTGTTAATTTTCCTTCTGTGACCTTATTATACTTGCAATTTTCAATAAATTTTTCAAATAAATTGTTCTAAAAGTTGGCTACCCTAGTTGGCTTCAGTCTCAGAAGTGGAAAAATTATAAACTAATTATGCTACATATATGCTATGAGCCTGGTTAGTTGGATGACATTTAAGCAGGGTAAGTTTCATCCGGAAATTAAGATCGGGCATTTCATACACTAGTTTCGTAGAGGGCCATTTCTCATAGTTAATTAGCAATATGTCTGAAACTTGACCGAACTAAGACTAGATTTTAAATTAACTCATTTCAATCTCAGTTTTGAAGTTTTAGCACTAGAATAGGTACCAATTTTGTTTGTGTCAGTTCAAACAGAAAAATACCGTTTTGACTTTGAACAACTTTCAGTGAATTTTTGATCTCGTTGCGATATCACGTTTGACGTTGTTTGTTAGTTTAGGAGAATACCAATTATGATATTTGTGACACTAAAACTAAATATAAACTATATAAACATTTTTAGTTGGGAGAATTGGCTTTCAGGAGAGATGAACGTACCTACAGCTGATAAACTACTTAAAACTCAAAGCTTTCCAAAAGTGTGGGTGGATAGAAGTAAACAGAACAGTGAACTGAATTAAACCCCTTTTCCGTTCATGTACAATATAAGAAAGCCTTTTTCTTATTTCTTAACTACAAAAACATCTATTGTAATTTTTTGTAACCTAAATTCAGCTCAATCAAGTCATTAAAAAAGTCTAAAGTTATATAGGTCTTTACATAATCCAAAATCAAGTAGAATAGTTCAGAAAAGTTCAAAGAACCACTTATTTCACAGTAGCTTCCACCCGCGGTTTCACCCGCGTTTTTCGAGATAAAAAGCCCTATGCTATTTTAGACTATAATCTATCTTTGTGCCTAATTTCATCCAGATCCGTTGAGCCGTTCTGGCGTGATTGAGTAACAAACATCCAAACTCTTGCATTTATAATATTAGTTATGTTAAATAATACCTCTTCATCGGTTTAATGAAACATATCAATAACAATATAGTAAGTGTCTTTGAAGTAACCAATAATCTAAAGCTCTGATTAAAACCAGCTATTTGCGTACAGTATCCTGTTAAACTACTAAACACGTGCGTTACAATCTAAGATCAGATTACCACACGCACGGCGGGTCCAATCGGCTGGTCACAATAGGTGAGTGGTCACCTCAGATCATAGAAACAAGGAGATATGCCATCATAGCAAATTAGTACGGGAACAACTGATGCCACTTTTAGTACATTTTTCGACACAATTACGCACATAATTAAGCGCTCCCTGTGAATAAAATGATCTCCCACGCATTGAACATTCCGCATACCCTCAATCTAACACTGTTAACCGTCACTCAACACTAGCACTAAACTAAAACACTATTTATACCATCGATCGTGTTCGGTTCGTCGCCAGCGCGTACGTTTTTAATATGAGCAATTTGCTCAAGATCAGGCATCAAGCTCGATAGCGCCTTGGCACATCTCCTTGTTTCTATGATCTGAGGTGGTCACAGTACCGGACTTGATAAAGATGTATTGTGGCCAGCATTTGCGTTACACACTCGACTTGCTGCCCGCACGATTGACCTGTCCATGTGCGTTGCAAAACGCAGTCTAAGCTCGGTACACATGGATGTAAAGGTGATGGATAGTTCCAGAATATGGGTTAATTTTTATGAAGCAGCCAGCTTCTCGCCCGCTGGCTTTGCTTGCGTATATACCAACTTAATACATAGCCTATGACCATCTGCAATAATGTACCTTCCAAATGGTAAAAGATTTTTTCAAATAAATGCACTGGTTCCGGAGATTAGTGGTATTAGTTGTAAATCTACCCTTCACATTATACACAAAATTTGAAAATTCACACTCTTTATAATAATATATATGATGAAATGACGAAAGCAAAGCATTTTTAAACGACTTCTAAAAAAAGGAGGAGGTTATGCATTCGGCTGTTTTTCTTTTTTAAATGATTTTTGATGATTCATTTTTTATTCGGCAATGTATTTCAATTTTAAGTTAACATGGAGATTTAATCATAACTGTCCATTTGTACCAAAAGACCGGATTATAATTATTTCAATCAGACTTTTTAGTAATCTCAAGTATAACTACACGAAAACAGGGGCCTATTTGATGTAACCACTCTGCACTCTACTCTTCACTTTTCAAATATTGCAGAGTGTAAAGCGAAAGTGTTCCAAATTTCAATTTTTAGTCTGCAAAATGTGTGTACATAAAACATGATTCCGCACTCCAAATACCGAAATCTTCAAGAGTTCGGAATTTGGAGTGCAGACTTGCAGAGTAGTTACATCAAATAGGCCCCTGATTGTTCGAAAGTATAGAAATATTTGTATTTTTGGTTCTTTGTTCCGCGCTATTCAATTTTTAGGGTTCCATAGCCAAATAGCAAAAACGGAACCCATATAATTCCGTTTTGTCCGTCGGTCTGTCCATGACTCTGGGGACTAATGGCACTTTAGAGATGAAACTTCGCAGGTAGATGTCTTCTGTGAAGTGCCATAGAGGTGTGTAGTAGAATTACGAAAAATTAGATCTCTATACATAAAACTGAGGAAAAACATTTTCATGCGCACCCCTTCATGTGGGGTATTGTTGGATAGGTCTTTGAGAGAAACATGGTTAAGTACCTTTTATATTTACCACCTAAATAAAACCCACTTAGAAACCATCCTGTTGTTTGTAGTTTTTGCTCGCAAAAATAGCTTTGTTATTTTGCGGTAGGAAATCTAAAATATTTCTTGCTTCGGAACCCTACTATGTTCGTGGTGGTACACACTTGATCGGGTTTTTTTACAATCTAATGACGTCAGATATCAGACAAAGGTTTCAACAGCCTATAAAGATTCAAGTATTGAGATTGGCTAACCGAAAACCAGAAGTTTGGACGATTTGTTTATTGTAGGCGGGAGTGACATACTGTGCAACTGTCGTGTTATGTTATGCATGTATGTTATGTCATGACGACTAAATTATAATCTCGGTCATGTATCTTGACCTTGGAAAATGAACACAAAGCTTTTTGACATTTATGAGTAACATGGTTTTGAACTCACTGCACGCTTTGTAAAAATTATGTGGAAATTAATTCCTTGTAAGTTTTTATGATAGGCCATTTAAGCCATACATGTAAGCACTCACACTGCTTGCAGATGTTCAATTGAGACACACCAATTACTAAGCCGCTGAAACTTCTGATAAGGTCACTGGTAATCATGACATCAAAAGCAAAACTTGATTTCAGCTATAATTCCAGCGTCATTCGTTTTTCCTTGTAAATTGTGTAACATATTTTCTACTAGCTTCCGCCCGCGGCTTCGCCCGCGTTTTTTGAGATAAAAGGTAGCCTATATATTATTGTAATATATAAGCTATATTACCGTAAAGTTTCATCGAATTATGTTTAGTAATTTTTGCGTGAAACAGTAACAAATATACATCCATCATCACAAATTTTCATATGATTCATATTAGTCAGATTTCATCTGGTCTTTTAATTTTCAACTAAAACATTTGTCATTTATAAAAATAAACATTGTATTTTTATAAATGACATATAAGCATCATCACTTTAATGTTGATTTATAAGACAACATTTTAATGGTCAATTAAGAAATACTACACGGTTGTATTCAAAACAAGTGAACCGGAACTAAATGAACAAGTTAATTTGAATAAATGAATTTTAATGAACTGAAAGATCAATGGCGACAAAATATTTTATTAATTCTATGCATGGATAAGTTTTACGGATCTTTGATCAACCTCAATGGCTTTTAACTATCAGAGAGCGTGAACGAGCTTCTAAAGGAATATGCTGTACTTCTATGTATATGGTTGCGTTAGCCACCCGTCCGAACATAGTATCTGTCTAATACATTCAGCGACAGAAATTGGTTCACACTTTATTTTTTTTTAATTATATCTAAACACAAACATCTTTTCTTTGTCTATTGTTTTATAGATAAAGAGAAGATTTTAAGTGTTTAGTTGTCACCGTGACTGATTGATAGACAACGCACAGCCTAATACGATGAACCCCACTTGACGCCTATCTGTAGAGCCAATCCGGGCGAGTCTCAACATATTGGCACGTTACCTTTAGCCCAACGTACACTATTCACGTGCCAATCTGTTGATACTCGACCGGCTTGGGTCTACAGATCGAGCGTTAAATTGGGTTGTTCGTATACACCTATAGTTGACACTACAACCACTTACAAAAACGCATAATTAAATCAACTAGGCTGAAAATTAGCACACCGTTGCCGTGTGAACGGAATACTGATGTGTTTTTTCAACTAAGAAACAAATAAGCATTTTTACTACATTTTTTAATTGCTTTTTGTCGTTTTACAGAATATACCTCAACATTTTGCACAACATAGGTAGATCACTAAAAAATAATACTAGTGCTATTCTCAAATCAGTCTCAAATGTAGTCCTAAATGATCTAAATGACATGTACGCCAGCCTTATGAAATACCAGTATATTGCCCTTAGACAAAAGCATTCAGGCTTGCATAACTATGATACTAAAGTTTCATATGAAACCGTATGCACGCCACAAAGTAAGCTAGGCTGTCGTAAAACTTAATCTGGATCATGAATCAACACTTCGTCGTCTAAATAAATGAGTAATAAGGATGTGGTAATATAATAAGGATTTTTCAAGGTTATTGGTTGACGCTTTCAAGTTGACTGTAAAAATAAAGGTAAAATCATTCATAAAACCTCATGAAAGAAGTGATATTGAAGTGACTTATTTTACACGATGAAGTAACAAGACTTTTTATCTGAAACGTCTGAATTATGAAGTAAAACAATAACAATTATGTTTATATTATAACGAAGAGAACATAAGAAGACTACGAAAGAAAGATCCATAAAATTCCGTGCTTTGACGGGATACGCATCGTAATTTGAAATAGCAGGATAGCATTTTTATTACTTACCTAAATCTGACATCAAATTTTAAGGGTAATCTAACGAACTAAGAATAATTAGATCTACCTACTCCTTACGTCGTAAGCAACATTTATTATTTTTCTGATGGTATTTACTGTGGAACCTAATTTCCCCAAGGACTATTGTCAGGTTACATAATACAAAATGTCCTACAGCCATTTCATAATATTAATAGGCACACTTGATCAAATTCTATCTCGATGCTAATGCAACATGACAATATTAATTTCTCTATCCAAATTGATCATGAAACTAATGAGCGGTATTGTAACAGCTTATCCATCAGATAAAGCAGATCCATAAGATAAGGATAGTACTACCCGTTCTATCACAAAGTTTATAATAGAGACAAATTAACTAGCCGTAAGATAGATTACTGTGTTATGCCGAATTGTGACTTTGATAGTAGGAAATTACAAGCTTACAAGCAAGTTCGTTCATTGATTAAATCAAGATTGTGTAAGTATCTAAGACTACTCGTTTATTACTTAGTGAATAGGAGAACTAAGTAATTATTTGAAGCTGATTCACCGATGATGATATTGATGATACGTAATTATAAGGACCAATGAATAACCGGCCTTGGGGTCGTGTTCGTGTACAATAGAGCAAGCTATACGCACTTTGTAAAATAATTTTGGTTATACATAACCAAACTTTAGTCAACCTTTAACACAAAAAAGTGACCCCATAACTTTATGCAAAATGTAACCAAAATCAATGGTCAATCAAGTTAACTTTAAGTTAAGTCTTGTGAAACTTTGGTTAGTCCTCAACAAACTTTGGCTATTCCTCAAATAGCCGAGTGGTTTAATATTTTTTTTCAGTACAGGTAACATAAAGTGGAATAACGAACAGAGATATCGATAAGAGTCCGGCATAGTCCATCGTCTTACCCATGGTGGAGTATATCCTTGAGGATTATCCTAAGTAAAAAAATACTTATTTACCTACCTATACGGTCTAAATAGAGATGAAATCGGTCGTGATCTTTGCAAACCATAGTTACACGGAGGTGAAGCTTCACTCAGTTGTAATTTGAGCCTTCTAGTTTCAATCAAAGAACCTTACTCCCATACGTATTTCGACTTGATATTTGTTTTAGTACATAAAGTTTAATAAATCTTTTCCTGCGACATTCATATCACCTTGTATCCTTTACAACGAAAATGTCTAAAACTCATAATATTCTCCTAATAGTACATTTTCCTAAAATTTTCGCATATGTTACCTATGCGTTTGGTGGCACACATTTTGGGCGGTCAGTTAGTGACAGGGTTCTAACTAGAACTTGCGATACTAGACCACATTTGGTACATGCGCCTGCGCTCGCGGGGGTAACGAGTCTAGTATAAAAGTGCTTGTATGTACACAGACCGTATCACTTGCTGTAGTGGATTTAATATATCATAATGGCTGCTAAGGTACTTTGTTTTATAGTGTTCTGTGCAGTTTTAGAGTAACAATTTTAAGAATTTTGCGATAATAGAATTTTTATAGCAACTGATAAATCGCAGTAGGCCTTTCTGGTGACACAAAAAGGACTTTTAGGAAATATGTTTACTAAACACCAGTTATTATAATATAAGGACTTAAAAGTTGTGGTTATTAAAATAAAATAAAACTGTTATCATACGAATGTATTGAATATAATATCGCCACGGTACGGCAGAGGTCGCGGGTTCAAATCCCGCCCGTGTCAGTTGTTTTTAAATTTCTTGTATATTTCATAACAATGTATTGAATACTTTAATTTAATCCAACATTAACGAAAGTACTCGTAGTTTGAAACTTTCAAAAACATTCTATGCGAATTATGAAAAAATCTCTTTTTGCGAAAAACTGTAAAAATTTAATGGTACCTAAGTAATTTATATTATATTGTTTTAATTTCAGTTACTAGTCCTTCTGTGCGCTTTGGCGACAGCCCGTGCTGGCGGTCTATACGCTTCCGCTCCCGTGGCCGCATATGCCGCCGCTCCCGTGGCCACATATGCCTCGGCTCCCGTGGCCACATACGCCGCAGCTCCAGTCTACAAGAGCTACGCGGCTCCGGCCGTAGCGTACTCCGCTCCTCTTACATACTCCGCCCCCGTTGTAAAGGCGGTCGCTCCCGCGGTGTCGTCCATCTCATCATACTCCACACACACCGCGCACGCGGCGCCTCTGGTGGCTAAGTCCTACGCTCCCGTCGCCACCTACGCCGCTGCTCCCGTAGCGACATACGCACACGCCGCTCCAGTAGCGGCCTACGCCGCTCCAGCCTACGCTGCGCACGCAACGTATGCAGCACCTGCCGCCTACGCTGCGCACGCCACGTACGCAGCACCTGCCGCCTACGCTGCTCCTGCTGCCTACGCTACGCACGCGGCTTACGCTGCGCCCGTCGCCACATACGCCGCTGCTCCCGTAGCGTATAAGTCCTACGCTCCCGCTGTGACATACGCGCAATCTGCTCCCGTTGCAACTTACGCTGCCCACGCCGCTCCCTACGCCACATACGCCGCTGCCCCAGTATACAAGTCTGCCCTGACTTACTCCGCGGCTCCCGCCGTCTCTCATGTGTCATACAACGGCCTCGGATCCAACTACGGCTGGTGATCGCCATAACGACTGTACAAATCTAGTTGTTTATGTTTGTATATATACTTTTATACAATGAGAATAAAATTTATAAAATACAAAAAAATATTGTTTTATGTGTATTTGGATACTAATGCATTATTATAAGACGCTACAAGCAAATATTGATATATTTTCTAAAATCAGGTGAAAAATCTGTTGATAAAGTAAAATATTATAAACCAGAACGAAAATGATAGGAAAACCATTCAAGTTACCATTTGACAGTATTATTTGTTTGCCACAAAAGAATCTTGATCATTCGTATCTTAGTTTCTCATTACATAGGCGGAAGGGTAGATTTACGGGCTCCCTTCCTATCTGAGAACATTTTATTTATTTCCTCGTTCCTTATAAAGAAAGGGATTTATTGCTCATACAAGTTATCATGATATTCGTTTGCCTTCAAAAAATCCTTACAAAATAAGTAAATAGGTATTTTTTACAGAATACATGTATGTAATTATGTATGTATAATAATATTTATATTATTATGGAGTGACAAGCAAGCAAGCAGCTCATCTGATGGGAAATGACCACCATCGCCTGAGTACATCAGCAATACCAGAGGCATCGCCGATGCTTTGATACCCTAGAGACAAAGTTAAATATTGTCACAAGTGTCTGTAATTAGTAGTTACCACCAGCCCCACCGTAACACGTAATGCAGCTTAGCGGCAGAAGTATGAGGTTGTGTTTTTCGGACTTGCTCTATTTATCTTATTTTGACAGAATAAATCTTTTTTTTTTTTTTAACAAAACTTTGTAAAATACGACATTTTGGTATACGTAAGCTGTATCTGAAATCTCTCTCTGAAATCTGTATATGAAAATCCGCTAAAAAATAATTTTAATATTAAAATTATTTAATAACAGTAGCTATTATAATAATAGGATTTTTTTAGAATTTCTAATTGTTTATTCATAGATCTTATCGTTCACAGTTTGGGATATAACAAAAGATAACATTACTAGCATCCTAAAGACCGAAAACCTAGAGATAAAAAAACTTCGCACTAATTGGTGTATTTAACATTCCGACAATAAATTTATAACGATATTATTATTATGTGTTAATATATACATAGGCATCATAATAATCATCGTCATTGTCTTGAACAAGGTTGGAATTGATGTCGAAAGTATGGGAACTAGCCTTGTCTTACGTCACGCGACCTGCAGGTCGCGTGACGTATATATATATGACACATATCTTGTAAAGTGCGTGATAAGCCTGCAGGCTTATCACGCACTTTACAAGATATGTGTCACAAAATTTGTCGTAATGTTCTATGGAAGTTTCGAGAAAACTGACATATGTCTGATCACACTTTAATTGTAATTATTATTAGATTCATTTGTCCCTTTCCACAAAACTTCCACTAACACAGAATTTCCCCTTTCAACTACCAAAATAACGAATTAGTCAAATATGCTGGTCATTATGGCAATATCCCCTTGGATCCGTTGTCATTGAAGTGTCCGTTAGCATTGAAGAAGTCCGTGACATGTGTCTTGTCGTCAGTCAGTTCGAGCACGTGTCAGAAACCTCGCATAGGATAATTGCGATCACTGGGACCAAAATATGTTGTTTCGCAGATACATGACGCAATTTTTCTCACTTGACACAGATTAGATTTTAATAGTCTGTACCTGTGTATACTTAGGCTAGTGCAATGACTTACATTAGGTACTTAGTGATTATAATAAACGTATATTTCCCATGTTGATCTAGGCAGTGAAATAAAAATTCTGTACAGGTTGGTTGCGTAATTGAAAGAAGTACTAGAAGTAAGAGAAACGTATGGCTTGATGGCATTGGGCTACTTAATCTCAATACTATTTATAGAGACACCCAACACAGTATAACTTTATGTCGTGAAAATCATTGAAAATCACCGTCGGGTTAAAAAGAATACCTAGGTAGACTTATTGTCGTCGAATTATGGAGGATTGTGGGTTGTCAATGAGGCTGTTGTACCTATATGCCAAATTCCTTCGAATAACCGCCTCTGTACGTAGGTACTGATACCGTTTTGAGCATAAAAGGGGTGGTGGCTCTTTACTTAGACCACAGTGTAAAATTATAAACTTACAGTGGTTCATCGCCCATACATTTGACAGGACGTGACAAATGTCATAATTTATATTTCGAAAGTGAAAGATCCCGGATTGGAATGACTGCATGTATGGTAGTTGGGGGCCTCCTTTCCCACAATCGACCTGCGAAAACCATCGCGTTGAACGATTGTGAGGAGTATGTAATAGCTCGAGTGTTCTTATGCACTTAGGTGCCTTTTACACTCATGCATGCTAGAGGTGCCTTATTCCAGTCGGGAATCACACCGACACATTATTTTATCTGATCAAATATAGGTAAAAGTGCGAGTAAGTCCTATTCAAATATTTCAATCAAGATAAAATGACAAAGCTCGTGACATAAAAGGCACAAAAACCTTCATTAAATATTCATGTGTTTATTGAATAAACAATATGACAGTAAATGGCCAGTTAATAAAATGAATACCAATAAAAAGGCATGTCAACAACGCTCCGTCGCTAAATATCATATTATTTATTCAGTTCTCACATATAAACAAGCTTTATTGCTCAAATAATTCGCACACTCCTGCAACCTGCTCTCGCAACGTTCATTCAGAAATAACAGCTTCTGGTCATTTTTTTTGGATTCCGTGGCAATTGGGTTACAATTTTATGATGCACGAGTGCTCATTACGTATGTCACAACGGTACATGTTTAAGGTGATAATATTACGTCTCAAAACATGACGAATAGGTTCGACATCGTAAACACATGTTCACATTTTTTAATGTTCGTCGTTGTTTCGCACAAAAATGTTTTTCTTAATTTGAATGATTTTTTTTCGATATTCACTATGCAGAGTTGATGCAAAAATATTTTTTTAATTTCTATACTTATAGCATTTTGTTGCGCATTTTGTTCTTCATAATTATTATTTTTCATTTAGCATTTTAGGATTCCGCTGAGCTTTGAATCCGTGAGAAAGTGATTCACAACTACGGGTTGATCCCTATCGACCCGTAGTTATCAATCACTTTCTTATAGGGAATAATGGCGCAAGGATTAGACTTACTTAAGGATTAGACAACAAAAACCATGTGGTGACCATCCTCAGCTCATAATGAGGGGAGGAAACCTCGTTGAAACGCACCGTTGACCCATACTTTAGCTTTGGCTTAGGAAAACAAACTCAGTCGGAGTTGGCAGCGCGTTATCACTTACGTCATAATATCAATTTGATTGCAATTACCTTTCTCTTTGCAAACATAACGATAATAGCAAAGTGCCCGTGGGATCTGTGTTGTACTTTTAAAATATGCCTTTTACGTAAGTTGTCTAATAAATTATATTTATACATACAGTAGGTACAAACACTGAACCCATCCGCGATGAATACAGAGTTATTTAATGATGATACAATTCATCTAGCAAAAAAAATACTTGGGACATTGCCAAAACATATGAGTATTTTTCGGCTTATTGCGTACCTATCTCAGTATATGAAGGAGGGTTTTATTTATTTATTTTTATGGGAAGTAAATGGTAGGGAAGTTTTTCGAGAACCTAGATATTACGGTTATTCATCATTATGATTGGTGTATAAAGTTCTGTATTAGGTACTGGTTTTACGTAGGTACATAATAATATGTAGGTACTCGTATGTATAAATGTATATAAGTTTGTCCGTCCATATTTGCAGTGCAGTTATATTGATTGCATCAATTTCTAGGAATTTCTAGGATCAGAATTTCAATTTATTTGAACCCAAAATATGAGTTTATTTTTTTTAAAAATGTCTATCACACGAAACAATATTAAATATTAAGCCTGGTTTCCACGAGCACAAGTTACACAAGTTACCATGTGCAGCCAAAATACACTCGTTAAGAAATTTTCAGAGACCAATCAAAGGTCATCTAAAATAGTAATCATTAGGCCTAATACCTAATGATTACTATTTTAGATGACCTTTGATTGGTCTCTGAAAAGTTTTGACGATTGAGTCCGCTCATAAAGTTTCGTAAAAAGTGACAACTACTTTTGAAAGATTAATTGCTGTAGGTACCTACTATTTAGTTTAAAATGACGCGTCACTATACCAAAAGGTAGTAATATAAAAACAATGGCCACAAAGACATTACATGGAAATCAATCCCTCATTTCCAAAAATAACACCAGTGTACTTGCAAAAGTTGCAAACCTTCTTTACGAAGGCCAAAACAAAGCGTGTTGAGTAATAATTTAGACAAGCAGTAACAAGATAAAAGTGCTATGCCACATAAAGGCCTATCTTTTATTGTGACAACACATGTGCATGTCAGCACACAAACTTGTTATCCTTATTGACGTATAATGAAATCTGGTCCTTCTGTTCGAGCTGTTGCAACTTATAATATAAATTGATGTGCCTTTCTTGACAGTAATATTTGTAATTATCAATAATAATATGAAGTTTTCAATGAAAAGATAGATTAATGATGCGTGCAATGGCAATTAGAATGAAAAGACCACTTAGGCTCACATTTTTTAGGTTTTAAAGCTCACAAAAGTAACATTTAACACACCGTAAATTAGTCAGTATATAAATCTTTTCACGTCCTTACCTCGACATTTTGAACGGAATTCATAAAAATATAAACTCTACCTACGTTTTTGCTGCTTCCATTTATCTTATGTTGCGCAGTGTGTCAATATAAGATATAGCACTTACTTGATAACTGTAATTAACTTAGCAAGTCAAAGTCAAATCAATCTACAATACCGAGATAAAAGGTACCAATCAACAATCTAATAAACGCATTCACACTGCTAATATTAATGATTAAATATAAAACAGATCTGTCTAATTACCGCTTAAAATCATTAGTCATGTTGTTAAAAATATTAATTTAGAAACAGACGTCGCCGCAGGGCAGAACAGTACACAAGCCGGTAAACTTGTTACAAAATACATTGACGTATACCTACCTAGTTTTTGTCGTGACTCGTTATCGAGACGCCAACAGGCCTAATGGGTCAGCGACCTTTTTGCAATTATTGACCCCAGCAAATAAATAATATTACATACATACATAACATCACGCCTGTCTTCTCCGAAGGCGTAAGCAGTGGTGGATAGCAAACCCACATTTTGCCAATAAAATTTTCCATGTGATCGAGGGCCAACTTTTTGCGATTAATTGGGCAAAAATCCAGAATCTGAGGTGCTACTGTGAATTTCCTAATGGGAAAACTCAATAATACTTTGCTTTAGTAGAATAAACTATGTCGGGATTTACACCATGTACCTGTTTATTTTTGAGACTCCGATATTTCGGCGCAGTTGCATGCGCCATGATCACGGAAGAACTGTCGATTGTTTCGTGCGGGTAGATGTTATTGGCAGACGAAGCGGTCTACCCTCCGTCTAGTTCGTTTATTACGCTCGACACTGTCTGCAAACTCACTATTCACTCGAATCTGTTCTCGACACATTCGAGTGAATAGTGAGTTTGCAGACAGTGGTCGTATTTTTTTCCCAATTTACCGGGCAAATTTTCGAAATTTTCTTTCCCTGAAAAACTTACTCGGACTAATAAAAACTTTTAATTTTATGGATTAGTGTTCTTTTATAGGACGTACCTAAGCAATAAGTGTCAAATGCAATGAGTCCGCGCTGCATAAAATCGAATCTTATTATTTTCATACGTGCGACCTCAAGGGAGACCAGATTCATCAATGTCATACAAGAGATAAGGCAGATAAATCCATCCATTTAGCTGCGCATTACTTAACACAATCCTAATCTTACGTCCTCGACAACTTATTTGCACTTATGTTTGATAAATAATATTGATATAAATCTAAATAAGACAGAGGCAAAAGATATGACATCCATGTGACTAAGGGATTATTTTGTATAATCACCAATCCGTCTGTCAGACGTTAGGTGTTAATTACTATGAAGACTATGTGATAAATAAAGGGTCACTCAGGCCAGCACTTTTTTTGACATACATATTACATGATCCTGCTAAGGCTTAGCAGCTAAGCAGCACTTGTTGCAGTCCGTGAATAGGTAACCAGTGATACATCGAGACACCTCCATGCCTCGGACAGCACGTTAAACAGTAGATACCGGTTATCATACAAATATCTGTGACAGTCGATACAAGTAGTAACCCAAAAGTCTGATGAGAGTCAAAATGGCGGGTGTATCATTACGAATCCAATCAAAATTATTACCAAATAAATGTACTTAAAATGTACTATTTAGTACCTATACTCATGAAAAATGTACCTCCTTTAGAACAAAATTATAACCAAATTAAGATACACCCGCCATTCTGATGTCAATATGGCGGGTGTATCCTAATTTCTCCCTAATTATCCATTGGTGATTGAATATTATTATTCCAAAAAAATCTACCTAAAAAGTACCTACAGTAAAAAGAAACACTCACTCGATCTGTTCATTAGTTCCTGAGAAATAAAACTACAAATGTTTGGTACCATACCGTGGCGTCGCTCTAACTACTGAGCTACCGAGTCAGTGATTAAAGCGACGCCACGGTACGGCAGGGGTCGCGGGTTCAAGTCCCGCCCGTGTAGTTGTTTTTAAATCTCATATATTATAAGTATATTATAATGATTATGTTGTTAGTTACATTTTTAGGGTTCCGTACCCAAAGGGTAAAACGAGACCCTATTACTAAGACTCCGCTGTCCGTTTGTCCGTCTGTCACCAGGCTGTAATGAACTCATGAGCCGTGATAGTTAGACAGTTGAAATTTTTACAGACGATGTATTTCTGTTGCCGCCATAACAAAAAAAATACTAAAAACAGAATAAAATAAATATTTAAGGGGAGTTCCCACTTCCCATACAATAAACGTGATTTTTTTTTGCTAATTTGCTAATAAAGGGTGTCTAATGTTGTATAGATAATGGTACGGAACCCTTCGTGCGCGAGTCCGACTCGCACTTGGCCGGTTTTAATATTTTGACAACACTCTTATTTTATGGTTTCCTAGACAACGTATAAAAATGTCAAGCCCGAGTCGACCGGCGAAGGAGGTCGACACCATAAAACCTTAACACTATATGACTTCGAAAGCCAAAATTAAATAGGTATGTACAAGATTGACCTATATGTCCCTAGACAAGCAGTTCCGAACAAAAATCATGCCCCACACGTGGGTACTTGTCTGTTGCACAAGCCTCACATTCACTTTGACGTTTGATGCAGTCATCAAACGTCAAAGTGAATGTGAGGCTTGTGTTGTGCCCGCACAACACTAAACAAAAATATAACTGAAAATCTATTCACGAGTCTTTTGGATGTGCCTTTTGCCAAATTAACGGTTATAAATAGATTACATAGCTTTGTATTTATCGTCAAATAACGAGGCTTAATAAGCGCAAATATCCAAATAACGAAACATGTATTTAACCGTTTTTTGTTTAATCTTAAAATTTTCGATTTCGGCTAAAACTAGAGTAGGACATGTAAAAAAATATTCAATAAATAAAAGTTTACGAAGTTGAAAAACGAGTTTGGCTATTTTCTTTTTATATTATTATATCAAATACATATTTATGTTATGTTATATTTTTGTTTAGAGTTGTGCGGGCACAATACAAGCCTTGCATTCACTTTGACGCTTGATGCAATGAGCAACAGACAAGTACCCGCGTGTGGGGCATGATTTTTGTTCGGAACTGCTTGTCTAGAGACATATAGGTCAATGTTCGTACATAACTATTTAATTTTGGCTTTCCAAGTCATAGTTCAGGTTTTATAGTGTCGACCTCCTTCGCCGGTCGACTCGGGCTTGACATTATACGTTGTCTAGGAAACCATATTATAACAGTGTTGTCAAAATATTAAAACCGGCCAAGTGCGAGTCGGACTCGCGCACGAAGGGTTCCGTACCATTATCTATACAACATTAGACACACTATATTATTATAACCTTTATTAGCAAATTAGCAGAAAAATCACGTTTATTGTATGGGAACTCCCCTTAAATATTTATTTTATTCTGTTTTTAGTATTTTTGTTATAGCGGCAACAGAAATACATCGTCTGTGAAAATTTCAACTGTCTAACTATCACGGCTCATGAGTTCATTACAGCCTGGTGACAGACGGACGAAAGGACAGCGGAGTCTTAGTAATAGGGTCTCGTTTTACCCTTTGGGTACGGAACCCTAAAAATGTAACTAACAACATAATCATTATAATATACTTATAATATATGAGATTTAAAAACAACTACACGGGCGGGACTTGAACCTGCGACCCCTGCCGTACCGTGGCGTCGCTTTAATCACTGACTCGGTAGCTCAGTAGTTAGAGCGACGCCACGGTATGGTACCAAACATTTGTAGTTTTATTTCTCAGGAACTAATGAACAGATCGAGTGAGTGTTTCTTTTTACTGTAGGTACTTTTTAGGTAGATTTTTTTGGAATAATAATATTCAATCACCAATGGATAATTAGGGAGAAATAAGGATACACCCGCCATATTGACATCAGAATGGCGGGTGTATCTTAATTTGGTTATAATTTTGTTCTAAAGGAGGTACATTTTTCATGAGTATAGGTACTAAATAGTACATTTTAAGTACATTTATTTGATAATAATTTTGATTGGATTCGTAATGATACACCCGCCATTTTGACTCTCATAAAGTCTGACTACTATTAGAATAAGCAAACTTTTAACGGATTATATCGCGTGTATTATTGATTTTTTGAGGAAAAACAAAATTCAATAATACACGCGATATAATCCGTTAAAAGTTGTTTTATTTTAATGTATAGTGATCGCGAAAACTTAAGACATTACTATCTGACTACTATTTTAACCTTAAAATATCCTACTAATATTATAAACGTGACAGTTTGTGAGGATGTATGGATGGATGTTTGTTACTCTTTCACGCAAAAACTACTGAACGGATTTTGATGAAACTTTACAGTAATATAACTTATACATCAGAATAACACATGCTACTTTTTATCTCAAAAATGCGAGCAAAGCCGCGGGCGGAAGCTAGTAACTAATATTATAATTAGGTAGTGGAGGTCAGACAGCAGTCGCTCCATATATAAAATATTGATATTCAATGACCCCATCCTAATTGGGAAAAAAAAACGTAGATAGGTACATCTGATAAAATCATAACCATTCCTTTTGGTTGTCGTACCCTTTCTGATAGCCTCTTTTTTAGCCAACAATGCAGCAGCCACTTCTTAGCTCCGGAACTACACCGTCACTTCGTAGAATAAGAATCAATCTTTCCCATGTACGCACTTTATCCACACCTAAATCACAATCGCTTTCGTAAAACCCGAGAAAAACGGCCAAACCAGAGCGCCTAACATGCGCACCGTGACAAAATTTTGTCGACGCTTTTATCGTGCATTTGTCTCATATTCGCACGAGTAAGAGCGAGACAAAACAGTCGACAAAATATGTCGCGGCGCGCATGTTAGCCTTACAGGAATGGCCTCTTCTGATAAACAAATATCTAGACCGGAAGAATTAGAACTCGTTACATTAAATAAAGCAATTAATATTATAGTGTCATCTGAATTTATGAGATTTAATCTTAATTAATAAAATAGAAAATAATAAATCTTATTAGATGTAAATAATTTTGATCAAGTTTCATCGAAAATAAAACCAACCTTGGCAAATTATTAGTAAACATGATAATGAACTATCAACTTTGGTTGAAATTGCAACATATACAGGGTGGCAGGTTAGACAGTGGAAATATTTAAAGGGGTCATTCTACTCATAATTATAAACAACTTTTACTACGGGACCAACCCTGAAATCGCGAAATAAAAATCAGTTGATCCATACATTTTGTTGAGTTAAGTGAACATAAATGTATGGAACAGCAAATTTCTTTTTCGCAATTTCAGGGTTGGTCCTATTGTAAAAGTTGTTCATAATGATGAGTACAATGACTCCTTCAAATATTTCCACTGTCTAACCTGCCACCCTGTATATAATAATACTCGTATAAATCTGAACGAATGTTTGGTGTACTGGATGTTTGATAATCGGCTTTCCTTTCATCTTGTCAGCTAATAGTCAGGTCTGAAATAATAGGACATCGTACGATGAGATCTCAAAATGATTCCAACTATATAAGGATTACCCTACTAGGTATCCGAACTAATATTCTAATATTATAAATGCGAATGTGTGTTTCTTGGTTTGTTCTTATTTTACGCAGCAACGGAGTAACGGATCGCCATGATTTTATAAAGCTAGATTTGAGAGAGCATGATTTTTGAGAGCTAGATTTGAGAGAGCATGATTTTTGAGAGCTAGATTTGAGAGAGCATGATTTTTGAGAGCTAGATTTGAGAGAGCATGATTTTATAGATCTAGATTTGAGATAGCATGATTTTATAGAGCTAGATTTAAGAGAGCATGATTTTTGAGAGCTAGATTTAAGAGGGCATGGATTTGAGAGAGCATGATTTTTGAGAGCTAGATTTGAGAGAGCATGATTTTATAGATCTAGATTTGAGATAGCATGATTTTATAGAGCTATTGAGAAAGCATGATTAGAGCATAGAGGTAGTAAATAGTTTATGGACCGGAGAGTGTAGTACTGTCTCGTGGGATAAATTTCCGACTTCCTCGCGAGCGAAACGATATTTTGATTATGTTTGTGCGCGAAAAGACCCGGTATACCTAAAAATCAATATTGTATTGACTGAATAAACTATAGTACAGTTGTAAATATCAACAACCGACTGTTTACAAAGCCTTTTGAGAAGCCAAACCTTAGTTCTTATTATTATAGTACCTTCTAAACGGAACCAATTCTGGGCAAAGCGCCAAGAGACGGCACATGTGAGTTATTTATTTAACAACGCCGTGTGATTGCAATAATGTTATACTGGGCATGCATACTGTGTGTGTGTATAGACGACTGCACTAACTGGGTACTCCTCACGCTTAGCAATAAGGGGTAACCAATTAATGCAGGTGTCTGTACTTCTGCACTTCGAGTATAAAACTTAGTAAACGATTACATTATTATTTTGATAAAGCATTATGAAAATCACATCATTCAAAGCAACACAAAATATTTTATCATTCTGATGAGATTAATGCTAACCGGTAGAAGCAGTTAAGATAGAGAGAACACGTGGCACCTCTATTGAATTCCATTTACTCCATCATGTGGTGGATCACCAGCAGTTCGATCACTTTGTCTGTCATCTCAATACCTACTTGCATTTCGTAAGTCATACTTTGTATAAGTATGTAAATTGTAAAGGTTTTGACTAAATATTTCTAACAAAATATATAATCACGACACGTTAAAAATCAACAAAAGCAAAGCGTTAAATAAACTACAAATAAAAATCACGATCGAAACTATTGCAACACAATAACAAACGCATCCATACTTCCACTTCCTGTATATTTAAGTAAACAGTAAATTAGTTCACCTTCAGTTCACCTTTTATTATTATAATAAAAAAATATATTTTAATTATAAAATAGACCTTAAACACAACATTTGTGATACAATTATGCGCCATTTTACTAAAATTACCTAGAAACTTGACAATGGCGAGGTCGCTTTGTTTCCTGAGATTTGGTAAACTATATAAGCTGACATTTTTCGTTTGGCTAACATTCAACACGTCATTTTCCAAGAAACTACATCAGAATGATCGCTAAGGTAAGAATAGTGATATTCATCTATTCATCGTTTAAAATGCATCACCTCAAGGACCTATCGGAGTTTTATTAAAAAGTGTTGCGTATTAGTGCAGTGAATAGTTCTAGTGATAAAAGTGAATATTTCGAATTTCTATTGCTTCTGGCAGTTCCTCAGTTTGTATACCAGATTGACCAAATTCTGGATTGCTGTTCATTCTGTGTTTCCAATCCAATATGAAGACAAGCTAGTTTTCACCACACTTGTCTTCAATCACAATAATTATTCTTTTTATGGAATCAAGTGACAGAACTTCTTTAGCGACAAAACACATCCGGTTATCCCTCAGAGAATAAAGGCAAAACGGTTGTACGAAACATCAGTCATCAGTCATCAGTTTTCAAGCTTAAACGGATTAAATCGCGTTTTTTTTTAATCATTAATAAACGCGATTTAATCCGTTTAAACTTGTATTATTATAATGTGTAATTGTGTAGTAATCGCAAAAACCTAAGACATTACTAAGCTTGCAAGCTTTGAAAAGCGCTAGAATCTGACATAATCCGACATCCGACACCTTATACCGATACGTCTAAAGTTGGAGCCCTAACGTGTCAGTAGACAGATAGGAGTCGATGAACAAGGGCATTAGAAGCTTATTCACCTACATAAAACAGTGTATCACTATACAACGTAGGTACCAATATATAAATAACTAGACTTGCCCGGGACTATCCGTGTGGACTACAATAACTTAACCATTTTAAATGAGCTCTTAAATGTAAAATGGCTAGTACTACCAAGAGGTCAAGCTGAATCTCTAGTTTATCCCATCAAAATTAGTTAAATGTGGCTTAGATTTTAAGTTGGACCTGGATGTTGACTACCAAACTATGAAAACCACATCAAAATCCGTTCAGTACTTTTTGCGTGATGCGCACTCAAACAGACTAACAAACATAAAACAAAATTGTCATGGTTGCGTTTCAGTACCCTATCCCGACTGTTTTCTGGAATATCTTCAATGTAAAAACACGGCTTTTTTACAGTTGTAAAATAGTATAAAGTTAGATAGATGTTATACAAAATTACGGACATCTAGATAAGTGAAACGTTAGCACGGTTTTGGACCTGTGCCAGAGTTAAATTTTTCTCGGCATGTGAGCGTGAACTGACTTTTATAGTTTCTTACATTATTTTTAGTGAGCCTATTCTCATGGAAATAAAGACTTCTAATCTTCCATGAATGTGACAACTGATGGTAATAATAAGGTAGGAGATAGACAAAACAAATATTTTGAAGATGCAGATCTAGTAGTAGTTAGTACAGATTCTGTACTAACTACTACTAGATCTGCATCTTTAGTGGAGAACACCTAAGTCCTGGGTTCCTAACCTAACTACCCCCTCGAGGGTAAAACAGCTATTCTGTGGGGGTAATAAGACAAACAAACAAAAATGTTATAATCATTAATAAAAAACTAAACCTAATGCAAAACAATACAAACCTTCACACTGAATATCATTAATTTATGAACACTTTTTGTAAGTAATTGTGATCCATAAAGACTTTCATCTGTTAATATTTAGGCAAGAAGGGCGGGGGTAAAATTTCTCTAAGGTTTCTCTAAGGTTATTTAGGGGTAACAAGATTTAAAAGGCTAGAAATTACTGAACTAAGTGATGTACTCGTTGGTCTTAAGATATTATCCACAGACAACAGCTTTTCATTTGATAAAGTCTTTTTACAATTTTATACAACCCTATTCATAATAGCTTCTTTCTATTTAACCATTGAACTTTGTACAAAATCAGTGTTAGAAAAAGGTATATTTTCGTTTCCATGCATCCCGAATAATTACTTAACTACCTAACTTATAATTAAATTGTACCTATGCGCTGGATGTAAGCAATAATTCAACCACCAACAAAATTGTAGGCCGTTAGCGCTATTAGCTGAAAAGCAAGCAGAAAGGTTCTCTACTGACTTTGTTTACCAAACTCACTTTCAATTTCTGTTGTTTGTTTAAACTGTATATTATTTTCTTTGGCAGGCTTTTCGCTTTTAGATATAATTAGTGTCTGAATGGGCGCGCTAATTGCATTCTGCGTAGTTATTAGGATGATCACTTTTAGTATTCTGAGCCAAGTTAATATTTAACGGGTCCATTGTAACTGTTTCGTCTTTATTGTCTTTCAGTCTCCTTATTTCATTTTTTTTGTAAATGTTATTTCTAAGTTTTCATTTTTTAAGTTTCGTTAACATTATGGTCCATATTCTACACGGTACTTTTTTGGGTTAATATCAATTTATTAGAAACTTCCTTAGAATAGTGTCATAGTGTATTTCTTGCAAAGTAGTATAGCAACATAGCACTACGCCTGTATTTTTCGAAGGTTTAGGCAGAGGTGTATAGCACATTTTCATTTCATCAGTTACTATTGCCATCAACATAGCACAAATCCATGCTCTAGGCTAAAAAATTTCTCTATGAAAAACCCAAAGACACTTTGTCCGACCCGAGCATGGAACCCGGGACCACACGCTCAACAGACGCATTTACGACCACTAGACCATCGAGGTAGTATAGCAATAAATAATAATCTTCATTTGCAAGTCACACTTGACTTGTTCTCAAAGCTCAACCAGATCGGCCTATTCAGTACCTATTACTATTACTCTAAATCTACTCAAAGGCTTGCCTAACCCAGTTCTTATTAAGTAACTCTGGCCTTTAAGCGAATCAATCAGTACTGGTTTTAAATCTCTGCCATCAGAGACAGCTTTCATAATGTCTGTCACACATGCAATCAGCTCGATCGTTAATCATAATGTCTAATGCGAATTAATAAGTAAGACATTCCCCTTAATATGTCCTGCAATATGGATGTCCTGCAATAGCCAATTGATGTTACCGACCTGACCTTTCATTGAAGATAAGCGCTACATCGTTTCAAAATGTCTGGGAGTCAATTATTTCCATAAATCTGTTAACGTAATTACATGTAAAGCATCTCATTCTTGGAATCATAAGTGCAACATTTTTTTTCCAATTGACATGGGACAAGTTTTTTAGCTTGTGCTGTGGAAACATATATGTTTCCACAGCACAAGAAAGAAAGAAAGAATGATTATTTAATTAAAAGTAAATCAATACGAAGAAAAAAATTATTCAATAATATAAACAGAATCATAAAAAATAAAGCATCGCATTCACATATAAAAAGGTTGACACTCAGCAAAATGTTGTTGTATGACAACATTGAAACTATATTCTCAACATGCCACACTGACAACGCTGATTTTCAGTGCCGACCCAACTAGTCTAGTCTGAGACCCGACCAATCTGCTATTATATTTTTTTCAGTTAATACATAACAATGAGAGCTAATATGAACAATGCTTCAAAGACTTGCTTAGAGTATATAATTGTATATATTTATCTAGATTAAAGTTCACAAGTGGCAACTTCTAGACATATTATTGTGCAAGTCATAAGAGTCAAAATCCTTGTGAAGCAAATCAATTCGTCACTGCTGTTTGTTATTTAAATCCGTCTAGTTATTGCTTCATCTACATTTAAATTAAGTCAGTGAGTGTATTAGCTGCGTCCTTCTTGTTTTTTAGGGTTCCGTACCTCAAAAGAAAAAAAGGAACACTTGTAGGATCCCTTTGTTGTCCATCTGTCTCTCTGTCAAGCAAGACCCTTTTATCTCAGACATGCGTGGAGGTATGAAGTTGAAATTAATGTCAAATACTTAGGTCTACGGTCTCTTGGAGCTGTAAAAAATCAAGCTTCTAAGTCAACGCAATAAAAAATAATGCGGCATATTTTGACACTCATAAGTAAATCAAAACATGAAAATCATGTTTGGCAAGAAGCAAGGTTTCACAGGATAAGTAAAGCAAAATCTCCGAAAATCGTTAATTTATTATTATTTCACTTTTTTTTTGCGATTACAAACTTACTTTTTGTACGGAATCCTCAGGATGCGAGTCCTACTCGCACTTATTCGGTTTGTTTTTTTTATTGTGTAAAAATAAATTCTCCTGAAAGAAACCTCTGTTTGAAAGAGGTGAAAGGTTTGGGTTGCCTGTTTCCGGCCAAGTTACGATTGGCCTATGCAATCACCGTCCCCTGGCAGAGGTAGTAATGACCTCCTATATGCCAATAATTAATATCTGCAATCACCAATCTACTTGCCAAGGCGATTAATATTATTTTTTTGGAATTGTTGACTGTTTTTGTGCGCGCATCCCGCAAAAAGTACTGAACGGATTTTAATGTGGTTGTCACAGTTTAGTAGCTTAAGGTCCAACTTAAAATTTAAGCCATATTTCATCTAATTCCGGTGGAATGAACCAGAGATACGGCTTGACCTATTCGTAGTACTAGCCACCCCACACTCAGGAGGTCATTTAAAATGGTCGATTATTGTAGTCCACGCGAACGGAATCGCGGGCTATAGTCTAGTTAGTGATAAAAACTGTTATTAATATGCGTAGGTGGAAGAGTAATGTGGATTGTCTTCTGACAGTCACCTCCTTACGTCTCGTTTCGCAATTGTCAAGGCATCGGCCTCGAAAGTGGTGACGGCAGACGGGCCGAGATGTGGGCCTACTTTTCAAAGTAACCAAAATTCGTTATCACGCTATGTCTATTAAAGGGTTAATAAAAATGCAAGGTCACAGCAGTTGTGAGAAACCAGTGTGTCTGTTGATAGGAATTTGGAATAGGCTGCTATTTTTTTAGATAACTTTATAACTTTTATTTGTTACATATAGAACGATAAGGAACACTGCACAAGTTATTTTATTGTTTGTACCCAATATTATAAGATTGAGGAAGTAAATAATGAGGAAAGAAATGTACTACATAGTCAACTTTGGTTTTATGCAAATATTCTCTTCCTTATTTTGTTATATTAATAAATATTCAATTGTTTCAGTTCGTCGCCGTCCTCTGCCTTTTCGGCTTGGCCCGCGCTAGCGGCTGGCATGGCAGTGGCTTGGACTACTCATCCGGCTACAGTTCTGGCCTAGGCTATGCATCAGGCATCGGCTATGGCCTCGGATACACCGGCTACGTGGCTCCTGCCTACACCGCTCCTATTATCACCAAAGCAGTAGTTGCAGCACCTATTGTGACTAAAGCAGTTGTTCCTACCTACTCGTATGCGCCAGCGATATCTACTGTTTCCCGGTACCAAGTCCATTCATCGCCCATTGTGAAGTCTTACGTTGCCCCTGTGACTTACACGTCATACGCTCCTTACACCGTGTCTTACGGTCACGGGTATGGCGGCCATGGATACAGCAGCCTGGGCTATGCTGGCCTCGGTGGCTACAGCACAGGCTACAGCACTGGCTACGGCAGTCACGGCTATGGCTCCAAGTACCTTTGGTAAGCAAACGAACAAAAGTTGTATATAGCAAGAATGTTTTACTATGAACGTGATTGTAAATAATGTATTTCTCTCTGTACATAAATAACTATGGCTGTTTTAATTTATAGCAGATTTTTGTTGCTGTTCTATATTATATGTATTTAATAAACTTGTACCTGTCTAAGTAAGAAGTTGTTTAATTTTTAACTGCTGTGCTTTCGTTTAGAACAAGTCCTTGTGCAATTAATAACACGTTGATATGATTTTAAAGTATAAAATTATTTGAACATAGGTACGCATAGAAAACATATTGCACTTTAGTGCAATATAAAAGTGACTGAGTGTGACAAATAATTAAATATTTGTACCTACTACGTTTTAACTAGGTATTCTGTATACGATATTAACACGATAAAATATTTACGGTTCCGAAAAGGGATTTTACGATACTGAAAAATATAAAAATATCGAACCCTTTAACACCAAAAGAC
Source organism: Thalpophila matura (assembly GCA_948465475.1). NCBI lineage: Eukaryota > Metazoa > Arthropoda > Insecta > Lepidoptera > Noctuidae > Thalpophila > Thalpophila matura. The sequence continues at coordinate 6,687,007 of OX419187.1, read as the reverse complement.
AGTCGATTACATTATTTTACTCATATTCAAGCCCTCAGATCATAGAAACAAGGAGATATGCCATCATAGCAAATTAGTACCGGAACAACTGATGCCACTTTTAGTACATTTTTCGACACAATTACGCGCATAATTAAGCACTCCTTGTGAATAAAAAGATCTCCTACGCATTAAACATTCCGCACACCCTCAATCTAACACTGTTAATCGTCACTCAACACTAGCACTAAACTAAAACACTGTATTTATACCATCGATCGTGTTCGGTTCGTCGCCAGCGCGTAAGTTTTTAATTTGAGCAATTTGCTCAAGATCAGGCATCAAACTCGATAGCGCCTTGGCACATCTCCCTTGTTTCTATGATCTGAGTTCAAGCCTATATCTGGCTACACATAATTTTACGATCAAAGTTGCGTTAAAACCTCTGTACAATGTCATCAATACATCCTTCCTTTACTAGGTCTAAGAGACTATAAAGCTCTTAATTAGAAACATAAATAAATACGATATCTATATTACGATCTATAATATGCTTATATCTAGCTACGATATAAGCATATTATTCAATTGATTTCTCGGAAACGGCCCTAACAATTTGGATAATTGGATAGTCTAGATAGATGCCGAAAGACGCCGAGCGAAGCTTGGTACTGTCACTAACATTAATAGGATTCTTTAATCGTGCAATCTACCACGTTTGTTTTTACATTTCAATTAGCAACAACTTATTTTAAATTAAAGCAAATACACTTATGGTAAAACCTGACAACAAACACCTGAAAAAGTAATGGAAATTCCTAAAATGTGTGCGAACAAAACTTCTGTTCATATAAATCTTGTAGGAAATATCTAATAGAAGAAATTCTAAGAAGAAAGTAAGAAGACCTCATAAAAAAAGGTTCTATACATTTACATGCATTACAAACATACACTGATCTTCCCGAAGGGATAGGCATAACTGGTGTAAGTATAGTTAATCCACATTACGCCATATACAAATCCCATGTAATAGGAGGCGATCATAATAGGTATTAAGCAAGCACAAATTCAAACTCCGGGCTGCTACTAAGAATTTCATAATGAAAACATCTAATAACACTTTGCCCTCAAACCCTGGACCTAATGTTATGATGACCTAATGCAGCCGCGCCTGCGACCGCCAGGCCAACGAAACAGTCAAAAATACCAACCAAAAACATTACCCACCTTTTCGGCTCCGCCGTAGTTGGGTAATTATGTCATATAATTACAACGAAACTTAATGAGCAACTTGTGGCAACTACGCTCTCAGTCGATCGACTATCTTTTGTTATGTCAAGGGCGCACCAGCGCAACTGTCATCTACATACAATAGAGAGTTTAGCAGAGCCGTAGTACCTACTGAAGCTTTATTGTACCGGTACTTGGGAAAGGCCTATGTCCAGCCATTAGCTAAATTGATTGGTTGATTGATGCTGATTGAGCACGTAGTTTTATAAAACGTAATTTAACTTCAAAATCATCAATATGTTCATCAAGATCATGAATACCGTAAAAATAACAAAACATTTATCACATATCAAATTCCTAAACAAATTAATAAATTAATTAACTACTACGCGTTTTGTAGTTTACTCTAATGCCAACCCTCATACAACAATTCTCAAGATAACACCATAAATAAAAGATTATCATCTTATTACCATTCATACAACAACCTGCTTAAAGTCAACACAATAAGGTTAATAATTGAGTACAATTTTAACCAATACATTAGTTAATATTGCATTTAAACGTAAGCTTAATTAAAATCCGTCACGCTCCGTTTTTCTCAAAATCTAATGGAACCTTGAAAAGAATACTTATTTCCTACGTTTTTAATATAAAAGAGTGAAACAATAGCATCTAACACATTCAACTCATCACTGTTGAAGATACCGGCAACATGTTCACTAAGGTAATTGCATATTATACAGTGTTTAAATCTTAATTGCATTGTTCAGTTTAACGCTTTAAAATAATTGTTTCTTTATATCAGACAGTTTATATAAACATAATTATAAGTTACTGATACTGAGTTTATCTAAAGGCTGCCGTGAACCTTCCATAGCACAGGGTTGGTGAACTTTTTACATCTACGAGCTTTGGTTCACCATCCTTGCTAAGGCCAATCAATTTGTCAGATTAGTAATCCTAGTAACATCTTTATATTCTACAGATATTATTCAGTCTCAATACTGTAATCTTGGGGAGCGTCATTCTAAACCTCATATTGTTCAGACTATATTGTATAGCTTGGACCTTTATATCCATTATTTTGCTCTAATTACAGATCTTCGCCGTTGCTGCCTGCCTCTTTGGCTTAGCCCACGCAGGAGGTCTTTACGCTGGCCAAGGTGGCTATGGTGGTTACGGCAGCGGCTCTGGTGGCTACGGCGGCTACGCCGGTGGCTATGGTGGTTACGGCAATTATGGCGGACAAGGCTACGGCGGTTACAGCCCAGCCACCTCATACACTTCCGTGACTAAAGTCATCCCTAACACTGGAGCTGATCACGGTGGTGCTCATGGTGGATACTCTGGTGCTCATGGAGGATACTCTGGTGGTCTTGGAGGATACTCTGGCGGTCTTGGAGGATACTCTGGTGGTCTTGGAGGATATTCTGGCGGTCTCGGAGGATACTCTGGCGGTCTTGGAGGATACTCTGGCGGTGTTGGAGGATACTCTGGTGCTCTTGGAGGACACTCTGGTGCTCTCGGAGGATACTCTGGCGGTCTTGGTGGATATTCCGGAGGTCTCGGTTATGGCTCAAATGGCTACAACGGACTTGGCTCTGGTTCTCATGGCTACAATGGTCTCGGCAATGCTGTGTCCTCTGTCTCTGTTTACAAAGAGCACTCTCCAAGCTACCCTAGCGGCAGTGCGTATGGCGGACATGGCGGATACGGTAGTGGCGGATACGGCAATGGAGGATACGGCAATGGTGGATACGGAAATGGCGGATACGGCATTGGTGGATACGGCAATGGTGGTTACGGCAATGGCGGTTACGGTAACGGTGGCTATGGAAACAAGCTTGGCTGGTAATTCATCTAGGTTATATTGTTTTATGAGTTTATAAGTGTAATGTACAAATTAAAAATAAATTGTTCAAAATGTAAATATTGGATATTCCATTGTTTATATCGAACACTTCAACCCCTATCTATAAGACACCGTCTACGAACACTTCAACCCCTATTTTTAAGACACCGTCTACATCCTTATAGAGAGCATAGTATATATTTTTATATGGACTTGCCAAAACCGGGCAAACCCTTCTACCAAAAAACACTGCCAATCTAACCGATTTGGCCATGTGAAAACCAAGTCATGCTCATGCGCGACAGCTGTACTGTCATTTTAAACATGGTTAATTGTGTAGTCCTCTTGTAAAAAGTGGTCTGCTGTTTCAAATCTGCGAAACTATGAAATTTCCTATCACATGTAAGTAAAAATTATGCACCAACATGGTTTTATTTCAGTAAGCCTGTATCTGTGTGTGATTGTCAAATTTTCGTAGTGTGCTATACGTGTTCACCTTGCCCCCCACAAAAAGTGGTAGAAAATGTTATTCGGTGATTCACCGCTATATCGTCTCCAGGGGTATATTCTCTAAGTCTACATCACAGTACGATAAATCCTTATCTAGAGATCTAATATCTTTCATAGATCTTCTTGAGTTCTTTATAAATATACCTACTACCTCAATATTATTATTGAACACTTCTAACACCACCTAAAACCGGATATCCCTGTAATTATAACGATATTCGTAATAAATTTTATTTTTAACAGTTTTATTGACGCTACAAGCTACAACCAAGTTCCGAAAATAACTTCCTTATTATCAGATATGGTACACATTCGATGGTACTTGATATCGGATGCCTCCGGCAGATTACACAACTTTATTTTACCGGGCGGAGTGTAAGCACCTTGACATTGAAACGGAAAGTGCCCGCGGCTGATCCACTACAGGATTCAATACCAATACCAGTTTGCAGAGGCGATATAAAAGCGAGAGCAAGTGTTCCAAAAATTACACACAACAACAACGTTCATACAAACATGTACTCCAAGGTACTGCAGTGAATTCAATATTTAAAATTGTTTTTTTTAATAGTGGGTGATGGGTCGAATATTCTTTGGGCAAAATAGTGATCTAGAAATACGACAGTTACCATTTCATAAAATGTGGCTTTAATGCAGTGTTAACTTGTGTACTAGTAAAGTGAGAATATCAACAATGTAAACTAATTTGTATTTTTATCCTAGGTCGTAGTCTTCTTGTGCGCGGCGAGCCTCGCCTCCGCCGGCCACCTCCTGCAGGCCGCTGGCCCCGTAGCGTACAGCTCTCCCGTAGCGTACAGCTCGGCGCCCGCCGTCTCCTCCGTGTCGTTCTCCTCGCAGACCGCACACGGTCCCGTCGCCACATACGCCTCTGGACCCGTCGTAGCCAAGACCTACGCCGCTCCCGCCTACACCACATACGCCGCTGCTCCCGTCGTAGCCAAGTCCTACGCTCCATCTGTGTCATACCAGTCTATCTCCACCCACTCCGCCCCGGTCGCGTACGCTAAGACTTACGCCGCACCCGCCGTTACCACCTACGCTGCCGCTCCCGTCGTCACCAAGTCTTATTCCCCGGCTGTCTCTTACCAGACTATCTCCAGCCACTCTGCCCCTGTTGCATACGCATCCCCCGCCGTGCACAGCTACGCCGCTCCTGCCGTCCATACCTACGCCGCCCCTGCCGTCCAGACATACGCTGCCCCTGCCGTGCACAGCTATGCCTCAGCCCCAGTGTACACCAAGTCTTTAGCACCTGCTGTGTCCTACTCTTCAATCTCCCACTCCTCTCCTCTTACCTACGCCGCGGCCGCCCCCGTCGTCACTAAGACCTACGCCGCTCCTGCCTACACCTCGTACGCTGCTGGCCCCGTCGTAGCCAAGTCCTACGCCGCACCCGCCGTAGCCACATACTCCGCTGGTCCCGTACTCAAGTCCGCCGTGGCTTACTCTGCCGCACCCGCCGTCTCTCACGTCACATACTCCGGCCTTGGAGCCAACTACGGCTGGTAAACAAATGATTGTTAATATTTATTGTTAGTAAATAATCGACTGTATATAATGTTTGTATGTTCGTAACATAAAACGAAAAATAAAAACTAAAGAATATTTTCATTGTTTTTCCTTATATCAATATGATATGAATTGATTGATTTTTCATACTGAAATGCATATTCAAGAATACTCTATCTGATTATTCTATCAGCTCAAAGCACTCTAATTAAAAAGTCTTACAAATAGCCAGGATGTGAGGAAAAGGATTTTAAATGCATGTTTTATATGCTACATGACTGCCAGTTTCTGAAATCTTTACCAATTTTCATCTATTACAAAATCAAAGGCCAACTTAAAAATTGGTAGTTGATGTAAGCGTCTAACTTGAGATTTGACAGTAAACATAGATTGGTAAAGTTTCCGCATCTAGTAGAAAATTGCTGACTAAAGCAAGGATAATAATCATGCTAAAATCAATAGTACCAAAATGTGCTTAACTGCACACGATATGGCTAACAAGCGATACACACTGAATTCGCAATCACCTTAGCAAGCCAATTACGCAAATTAAGCCAGAGATGGACGTCACTCCAGTGTAGATGAACTCATCACATCACATCACATTGTGTTTGAGTGCAACATTAATTAGAACAGAAGAATAATCTCACAGACGCTGAAGAAAAACAAATACGATATGTCCCAAAATATACTTTTTTATTATTTAGGATGATAATTATGGTATTTCCAAAAATGATCATTCAATTAGCTGAATATTCATTATTTGGCAAAGAAGACTACGGCCGACCTAAAAACAATGGCTATGAATCCAACGTGTTGGTCCTAGACACAAAAGAGACATATGTATCTGATAAGCCTGAAATATGTCAGCGGCACAGATTAAATTCCGAAACCAACAATACTCCTTGAAGGGTAGAGATAGCTATGGCATTTGCGCAATTTTTAAAGAGACCTTACGGTTCATCGCCATTTATATTTGACAAGACTTTAGAAATTACAAAATTTACTTAACTAAAATCTAATAGGTATAAATAAAATAAATAAATCCTGGATGACAGGCGACCCCTACAGCATTGTATGGTAATTAGGGACTCCCTTTTCCGCAACTCACTGTACAATTGACCTGCGAAAACCCTCTCGTTGAACGACTGTAAAGAGTATTAATAGTTAGACTGTGGTATTAGCTTGTACACCTACTTCCTCAGACAAACTGACAAATACTACTTAATATCATTAATTCTTACCGAATGTAGGTAAAGTATTTTGCAAGACATCTTCAAGACTGGTTCAAAGAATCTATTTGAATAATATTTAGCTGGATAGTTCAAGTACTAACGCAGCGGAAGTTCTTAAAACCTACTGGTTAGTTAATACAAAGTCATAAACTAGTGAGAACCCATATTAACGCTTAACTCACAGAGGTCTATTAAAGCCAATGAATCATTAACTTGTGACGGAGTCATCCTTCTTTCATCATTTAGTACTGGCAATCTTCCATTGCTGGCCACTTCATTCATTCCATTCTTCTAAATTCAGTTTAGATTTTAACTTTAAATTTCAAATTTAGAACATCTCATATTTTTATGCATTTATTTCGTCATTCTTTGTCTGGTCTCCAACGACATCACTTGTGACCGCTGAACCGCTGTACTGTTATTATTTATTACCTACTACCTATTTATCAAGTGTGCAAAGCTATAAGCAAATAGTCTCTTTTGTAACAGTTATTTTTATACCTCTGTGTAACGTTATAAAGTGCAAATACCTACGTCTCATAATATACCTCTCCAACCATCCTGCAGTGTTTTATTCAACCAAGATTTGTGTCTGTGGAGGCTCCCTCCGATAGCTAGCCGAGGCTGAGAGGACAGAGGAGGGAGGCACTCTGCGACAAACTTACAATATTACTCAAGGGTGAAGACTGAAGAACCTACGAAGCGTCAAATAAATTGCAATCTGAGGCTTGAAAAATTGGTTCTTATTATCCTATGAGCCATCACGACATACATGGTTAATAGTTGGATAAATAGTTCATTAGCTTTTTAATACAATCATGATGGTGGCAAACAGTCGTACAGTGGGCCTAGCACGAACAATTTTGACGTATCGTATCGTAAACGTAAGCAGATTTCGAATCTAAAATACAACAGTCACAGACCATTTAGATAAAATTTTATACAATTTGCGCATTTTAATAAATACAGAGATTTAAATAAAGTATTTAATTTATACAAATATTGTGTAGCAAACGTGTATTTTCAATTCAAAATATGCTTACGTTTACGATACGCAACGTCAAAATCGTTCGTGCTAGGCCCTCAGCCCGCCTGACGGAAAACTATTATTTTAACTTATGAAACGCTTGCAACATCGAGTTACACATGCGAGTTGCCGACTGTTTAAAATGAGGATTCGCTGTGCCGACAGCTTAGGAGACAGCAGGTCCCCCGCTGTAAACAGCGCATCCTCAGCTCTGGCGACCTTACTCACCACAGGAACACAACACTACCGAAGGGAAGCGTTATTTGGCTGTGGTACTCTGTAAGGTGGAGATACTTACCCAGTCAAGCTGCTCCAGATTTGAACGAGATATCCTGCTGTGCTTTACTTCTCTTAAATAAACACTGATAGCTCAAATAAACGTCACTGAATACGGACTTTAAGTATCCACCTATATTAAAACACAGTACGTCTTGACACTCGAATTTATATTAAAACCTCATTAACACCCAAATACATTTGTATCTATCGGCACATTATATCGCAACTATCCCACCGTACTTGTCGACCAGTCTTCATGTAAAACATGTACCTAGGTACTGTAGATATATTAGAATGCAACTAAGGAAGGATCCTTAGTTGCATTCTAAGATATCTACAGTAGGTACCTACATGTTTTACATGAAGAAGCACAGGAGTGCTACATTGTTGCTCCCAAACATTTTTACGCATTGCATGAAATAAAAAAAACCGGCTAAGTACGGGTAGAACTCTTACCCTGAGGGATCCATACAAACTTAATTATGTATGTAGATTTATTATATAAAATAAAATATTTCACTAGAAATATGCAATAGTGCCATCTATGAGCAGATGCCTCGGACTTGCCACGGACAGACGGACGACAAAGTGATCCTATAAGGGTTGCGTATTCTTTTTGAGGTACTGCCTAAAAACTATTGTCTAATAAAGTCTAATTAATGTACGCATCATCGTACCAAATTTTCAGTTGACGACTAACGTATGCGGCTATGTTAAAATATGGATTTAATCGCACAGGATTTCTTTTTTGTTAAATTAAGTACCAAGTATTTATCACCATATTCCTACATCTGCCTGAAACATGTTCTACTGAATGAATCCCCAAATTAATCAGGGGCCTTGTACCCCACTCACGCTTGTCGGGTATCGGATCCGTTTTTCAATCGGATGTCACCGCTTCTATACAAACTAGTTAAAAAACGGTGCCGGATAAAGGTGAACGTCCATTAGTCCGACCCGGCTGCAACGCACGCACGGCAACGGATACGGTGCGCGCGGTACTGATAATGGACACTAGGTACTAGGTATATCAATTCATACAAAGCAAATGAAAATGTAGGTCAAACGTAAAATACGCTAATGTCACATGCCTTGACTAAGAGGAAGGGGCGACGAACGCTTGTATCCGGAAAGGTAGGTGTATCCGGGCGGCGCGTGCGGTACTTTTCAGACAACTTTGTGAATGCCACATCTCAATTATATTTTAGAACCTATAGGGTGGGTAGTACTAAAATAAAATTAAAATTGTTAAAAACTAAAACCCGACTACGAAAAAAATCAAACTGAAAAGCATGAAACAAGAAAACATTCCTGTCTGACAGCTTGAAATTCTTTTCTTATACTTAAGGAATTCAGTGTTATGAAAAACTTAATAAATCAACGTTTTAATATCCAGGGTATAGCCGTGGTCGCATGTCACCGTATGACTATGACTCCAACAGGCGACCTTAATTTATAGCTTATAGCGCGCTAGGCTATATGCTACCCGGATCATAATAACGAATCGATTGACACCTCATTCATCGAAATCGGTTAATAGTTTAGGCACTACGGTGGAACATACTTAAATACAAACATGTACATACCTATATACATACATACATATACATAATACATAATAGACTGCTAAGATAAACCATAACCCTTCCTTTTGGTTTTGCTGAAGTCGGGTAAAAATAAAAAGAACCACCAAAATAGAAAAGGAAAACAAGACATTGCAGTCGGGACCCATTATGTGACATAACCCGGAAACACTGGGTCCCGACTGCAATGTCGTTTCCTTTTCTATTTTGGTGGTTCTATAACACCAGGGGCCCAAGTCTGCTAATGCAATTGTCATAATCGTGTTAGAATGGTCTCTCAATGACATCGTTTTGACCAATGACGAAACAAATAGTCTTACTCTAAGCCAATGAGCGCTTAGGTTTTGACCGTAATGGTGTCATTATGACACCATTGATACACAATTGTAATAGCAGAATTGGGGCCCAGATAAGACGTAACGCAAACCGCGGTCGGGGTTTTATAATTTTTTTTATTTTTCACTTTTTAGTTTTTGATGTCCATGACATATATATATTTTCCGAATTGTCCTTCATTTTGATACCCCCCATGATGATGTAACAAGAAAATAAAAATCATTCTGTTTTTTTAGGTAAATATTTTTTTTTATGTATAAGATATATATATTTTTGTAATCGTCTCTTTGAGCCCTTCATTTTGATACCCCACATGACCATGTCAGTTTTTTTATTTTTTACGACTTCACTTAATGGCGATTAAAATCCGCCATGTTGGTTTTTTTCGTAGTCCATATAGCCTATGTTACTCGCGACGTCAATACGAAGCTAATGATATGTCATATGTTAAAATCCGTTCGCTCGTTTAGTCTCTAGGAGGGAACACAGAAATGGAAATACATACATACCTCAGATCATAGAAACAAGGAGATGTGCCAAGGCGCTATCGAGCTTGATGCCTGAACTTGAGCAAATTGCTCATGGCGACGAACCGAACACGATCGATGGTATAAATACAGTGTTTTAGTTTAGTGCTAGTGTTGAGTGACGATTAACAGTGTTAGATTGAGGGTGTGCGGAATGTTTAATATGTGGGAGATCTTTTTATTCACAAGGAGCGCTTAATTATGCGCGTAATTGTGTCGAAAAATGTACTAAAAGTGGCATCAGTTGTTCCCGTACTAATTTGCTATGATGGCATATCTCCTTGTTTCTATGATCTGAGATACATACATACCCACATACTAACATACAGGTGAAACACTATACCGTCCTTTTGGGCTTCGCCGCAGTCGGGTAAAAATACACATATTTTATTTATTTTATCAAAGATCTTAATATTTAGGGTGATATTATTAAAAAGTTGACCTGTACCTATTGATTTTCTCAGTTCCTACGTGGTTAAAAAGGTCTATTATTATTCTAATTCACTATTCGTCTCTTTCTAAGCCTTATAGAGATTCACTGGTCAAATGAGGGACGTGTTGAAAAGGGGAATTCAGTATTCGAATCCCGTTTGATTTACTTCACAACCAACCCACAAATTGCGAAAAATATCAGTTTTTCCATCATTTTGACGCGTGAAATAGATAATTTTTAATGGAACCGTTGCGTTTTTTCATGATTTCAATATTGATTCCGTAGTATATCGAATATGATTTGAATACTGAATATCCGTCAATACGAGTCTCATCTAATCAGACCCTGTTTATCTCAAATATTCCATTCGCAAAATTACAGCTGTGCGCTTTGACATTAACATTACACTTAGAACTACTATAGCATTGCGTAAATACTAATTGTGCCGTTACCCTGAGCCGTGAGTCACACTCGCGCTTGACCGGTTTTGTCTTGACGGAACAAACTGAGCTCTAGGCAATATCTCATGGAGATTCAATGCTAATACCAGTTTGCAAACGCTGATATAAAAGCGAGAGTAAGTGCTCCAAAAATTATTACAAACAACAACCTCCTACAAAACAAACATGTACACCAAGGTACTACAGTGATTTAATTATTGTATTTAAATTGTTCAAGTGATTACTATCAACATGTTGGATACTATTTCTCTATTCTGAAATGTTTGAGTGTTATTATTGAATGCCAAAGGGCTAATTAGAATTAGGGCTAATTTAAAAAATATTTATGTGAATATGTGTGCATTTTCCAACGTTAACTTAAAGCTGTGTTATTACAATTTTATCTATGTGGATTGTGGATCTCTTGTAAAACGGCATAAATAAGTATGTGAAAATCAGAAGACTGTAATTTAATTGTGTTTTGCAGGTCGTAGTCTTCTTGTGCGCGGCGAGCCTCGCCTCCGCCGGCCACCTCCTGCAGGCCGCTGGCCCCGTAGCATACAGCTCTCCCGTAGCGTACAGCTCGGCGCCCGCCGTCTCCTCCGTGTCGTTCTCCTCGCAGACCGCACACGGTCCCGTCGCCACATACGCCTCTGGACCCGTCGTAGCCAAGACCTACGCCGCTCCCGCCTACACCACCTACGCCGCCGGTCCCGTCGTAGCCAAGTCCTACGCCCCATCTGTGTCCTACCAATCTATCTCCGCTCCTGTCGCGTACGCGAAGACCTACGCCGCTCCTGCTTACAACACATACGCCACCGGTCCTGCTTACAACACATATGCCACCGGTGGTGCTTACAACACATATGCCACTGCTCCTGCCGTCGCGACTTACTCTGCCCCAGTCTACACCAAGTCTATCTCTCCCGCTGTATCCTACTCTTCAGTCTCTACCCACTCCGCACCTCTGAGCTACGCCGCGGCCGCCCCCGTCTACACTAAGACCTACGCCGCTCCTGCTTACACCTCCTACGCTGCCGCTCCCGCGGTCGCCACATACTCTGCTGGTCCTGTACTTAAGTCCGCTGTGACATACTCTGCCGCGCCCGCCGTCTCTCACGTCACATACTCTGGTCTGGGAGCCAACTACGGATGGTAAAAACGTGTTTGTTGATACATACATATTTATAAATAGAAATTATTCGACTACACTCATAATGGCTGTTCATAAGAAAACGAAATAAAAACAAAAAAGTATGTTCGTATTTTCATTTACCCCTGTTTCTGCACAAAATTTAACCAGATTTTAGACTATAGTACCTACCTATCATAAATACACAACATATTCCAATCCATTTTAATATTTAGAACCAACCGTGTCAGTATGATTTATTACAATAAATATGAGCAAAGATCGTTAGCAAGTGGAGAAAAGTAATCCATACAATTATTAAAAATTTGGTTTTTATAGAAACCTACTTCAAGCACCAGTCTCTCACAAAGTTATTTCATTGTTCGTGCTACACTGTAACTATAGCATTAAAAAATATATAACTCCTGTTCATAAAAACTTGACATTTCTAGAGGCTTTTAAAAGTTATTACTACCTGCACAATGTGCATGTCATCGTCGTGTCAATAGACCATAACACCATTTACTTTATATGAGGCCAATAAAGCCCGCCTCACTATCAGGACCTCGCAGCAAAGGTTGGAGTTACCTAATTTTGATCCCTAATTTAAAACCGTTGTAGTGTGTAGTCACCTTAGACTTATTATGTATGCATGCTCCTTTAGTTTAAGCTATCTAGGTTAATACGGCGTAAGCAATATTTTTGTCTATAAGTAATATGTATTTTAATATTGATGGCTCTTTTATATTGTGGTGTCGGACAATACAAATCTTACGAGAAATTATAAACAGTTTTATTCCTATAGCTCCTACGACTCCCAACCACTTCGGATGGAAATATTGCTTACGCCGTATTAACCTAGATAGCTTAAACTAAAGGAGCATGCATACATAATAAGTCTTTTTTTTTTTGAGGATGGGAAATCATCAAATGACCCCTCCCGCTCTGGGCGGAGCGGAAGGGAGTGTCAGACTCTTACTGACTAAAACCCACCCGTGTTCCTTCCTTAGCCCTTTTGTCCGGGTCAGCGGTATCCCTTTCGGACAATCCCGCTTTTCCGGCAGGCTTGGGCCCTAGTGGGCCCTCTTTGATGCTGACATCTCTTTGAGGCGCGCGTGGAACACGTACGCGCCGTTCGGCACGGGCCTGGTCCTGATCGGACGGTGAGCTACCCATTACTCATCGCCCGCAGGCCCGCGCCTACGGTGGCCGGGAGTCGTCACGCGGCTCCTGACGCCCGGAGCGTCTACCGCGGCGGCTTGGACGGGTGAATCTCTCCCTCTCCCGTCCCGCCGCCTCCTTCACTAGCATGACTGCTTCGCAGAAGGAGGCGACTGCCTCCCACTCCCCCTCGCTCCGGACCATGGCTTGAAGCAGGGCACATAATAAGTCTAAGGTGACTACACACTACACCGTTAGCACTCATAATTCGTTACAAGATTTGAACATACTGCGGGTGGATTCGGTATGCCATAGTGCAAATATTTTAGCTTGGAAAACCCTTGGCCATGCCGTCGTATTGGTGATCACCGACATTCATGATTGCCATACATGTCAATGACTGAATCATCATGTAAATTCTTATACTGCACAGTCAGGTCAGGTCCACTCAAATCTGTATGGCTCTTTCCTCTAAAGGCCATTTCAGACTAACCTGCATGGTTCTTACACAATTTATCTTAATTGTCTGGACTTTAAAAGAGACATCAACCTTTGAGTTTGTTTCGGTGTTTCTTCTCAAAGGTAGTCATATAGGAAACACCGAACTCATCTAGCTTAAAAAAATGTTTTGACGTGTAAAAGTGTTATTTTTAACCTATTTACAAAATAAATATCATTTATCATTTATCATTTATCATTTACTAATAAAGCTACTGTAATGCATGTGCTGGTAGTTTACGTCAATAGCAGATTTGTATAGTTGGGCTAGCCGTTAGGATTTCAAGATAGTTATTCCGGGCTATGGCGTTTGTGCATGTAAAATCTTTGAAGGAATTCTCAGAATGGGGCAATGTATGCTATCAGAAATTCGTCAAGATTGATCAAACCATATAGGTACTCCTGAATTACACAATTACTTACCAACCAACACACACTAGGGTAAATACATTAGTTGCTAAAGAATTTAGTAACTTAAAAAAATATTATATTCTGAAGTTTTAGTTTAGTTCTGTAGGAATACAAGTAGTCTTCTTGTCATCAGTCTTCTTATCTCGATACTGAGTGGATATTTTCTGTCTTCTAAGAGAAGACTTTTTATGTCTTTGATTCGAAAACATCAAACAAGTTAAGTGATAACTTTTCATGAGTTGCTGCTATAATCTTTGAATTTATAATTTTATTTTAAGCTAATCAGATACATTTACGTACGAATACACATAATTTCAATTAAATTAACGGATTGCGACATATCTAACTGATACGCCTTGAACCTACTACTGCAGTTGGAAATGTGAACAACATTTTCCGTTCTAGTTAGACACGTGTGTGAATCACACCCGCACTTGACCGATATTACCCTCATAAACAAATTGAACTATAATCTGTGTCAAGTAGGGATTCAGTGAACCAGTTTGCAAACGCTGTTATAAAAGCTCTTGCAAGTACTCCAAAAAGTATTGCATCGTACAACCACGTTCAATTCAAACATGTACACCAAGGTACCGTTTAATCGTTTGAAAATATTATTATCAGTACCTAAATGTTAGATCTAAGGAATATTCTCCATCTCCAGTATACCCGGGATCTCTCTCAAGTGATGAAAACTTTGGAAAACTTATCAATTTATCATCATCCGCATTGGCTTATAAAAATCCGTTGCTGAATATGGGAGTCCTACTTGACTGCAATGATATTGGAAAAAAAAATGTAATAAGAAGACATAGGAGGCCCAGGTACCCAGCCTAATAAAATAATTCCAAGTCAGCTGTGCCAGAATCACGGAGCAAAAAGTCATGTCAAAGAAATGTATCCTGGGCCTGTACCTGACAGCTCAATGTTTTTGTTTGTTCTAGGTTATTGTCTTCCTATGCGCGGCGAGCTTCGCCTCCGCGGGCCAGCTCCTAGAAGCCGCGGCACCCTTAACGTACAGTTCAGCGCCCGCCGTCTCCACAGTGTCGTTCTCCTCAGCGGCTCCCGTTGCTGCGTACGCCGCTCCCGCGTACACCACATACGGTGCCACTCCTGCTGTCGCTGCTTACTCGGCCCCACTGTACGCAAAGGCTGTAGCTCCCGCAGTGTCTTACTCCTCTGTTTCCAGGCAATCTTCTCCCCTGACTTACGCTGCGGCAGCTCCCGCTATTACGACCTATTCTGCTCCATTGGCAGCCAGGAACTTCGCCGCGGCCGCTCCCGCTTATACGGCCTTCTCCGCCCCTGCCGTCACGACTTACGCCGCCCCCGTCGTAGCCAAGACTTTTGCCGCTCCAGCAATCACCAGCACATACGCCGCCGCTCCTATACAATCTGCTGTGACATACTCGGCCGCGCCTGCCGTCTCTCATGTCGCTTACACCGGTTTGGGAGCCAACTATGGATGGTAAACATGACCCCTTTTTTGAATTTGATATTTATTAAAACAATAATCTGATTAAAAGCTATAAAATGTAAGTAATCGATTTTTATTTCATTCAAATATTCATATTTTTAATGCTAAATATTTATATCTCTATTATCTGAGAAAAAAGAAATGTTGACTGATGTTCACAATGATTTTGAAGGAAATGGCGGGTTTTGTTCGAGTCCTTTCAGTTTTATTTCGTTAGGCATCCTCAGTTTAAAAGATTAATTGTAGTAATAATCCAATAGAAAATAATGTAGAAATTAATTGCAAGATAGGCAGGGAAATTCGGCACAAATACGAAAGCTCTTCATTCAGCAATGAGCAGAACAACGTTGTCAATTATGTAGATGCAAGTTGAATTAATTTTACTAATTACATTACATATTTACATCACATCACACAGCATTTATATTGACTACATTTAAAAAAACCGGCCAAGTGCGAGTAGGACTCGCGCCCTGAGGGTTCCGTACAAACTTAATTATGAATGTAGAATGTAGATACCTACCTGATATAAAATAAAATATTCCATAGAAATATGCAATATGAGCAAGATGCGGCTATTACATACTTCTTCGAGCGGCGCCCTCTATGAGCAGATGCCTCGGATTTGCCACGGACAGACGGATGACAAAGTGATCCTATAGGGTTCCGTTTTTCTTTTTGAGGTACCGAACGCAAAAAAATGTTATTTGACGGCATTTTCATTTTAAATGGCACACTGCTGTTTAGGGAGTGTCTTATGTGCGCGATTCAAATAAATATTTATTTTGGTAACGGATATACATTTACACAGGAAATATTAACTACTAGCCCTGCATGCGTTGCAATGCTTGGCGTTTAAACATCCCTGGCTTCTCTACAACAACTGTACAATGTTTCAAGTCAATCGGTCCAGCCGTTCTCGAGTTTTAGCAAGACTAACGAACAGCAATTCATTTTTATTATATAGAAGATATGAAACAGATTTCCTGTTTTTGATATTTGTATCAACATAGATCTACTATTCATAACAGGAAGCTTGTCTCACACATTTTCAATGTCAGATATAGTTAAACTCTGGACAGAAAACTTTAAACTGATAGATCATTTTACAATAGTGTGCCACATGTTCAAAAACATTAATTTTGACTAAGTAGAGTGCCATATTTTTATACTGATAAGAAATAATGAGACTTGACTCACATTACTGTTTAATTCAAATTATTCAAGTGTAGTCTATGGTTTTATTAAAGTAGTAGGGAATGTTAAAAACGGAGCAAGAAAAACATTTATTTACATAATTGTACTTAAATTTTTATTTCAAAAATACATAATTTTGCAGTCAAATTATTCTTAGTAACAGAAATGAAATCATAACCTATTAACTTCCTTGTTCTTCAATATTATTTCAGGAGCAGTTATCATGTATCAGGTACAAAACTATCATAATTATTGAAAAAATAATTAAATAATATGCTTTTGTTTTTATTTGGTTTTATGTTTCGAACATAAAATATTATACGAGTATCTATTTAAACAGTTAATTATTTACTAACAATAAATATTAATAACCATTTATTCACCATCCGTAGTTGGCTCCCAGACCAGCGTATGTGACGTGAGAGACGGCGGGCGCGGCAGAGTATGTCACAGCGGACTTAAGTACGGGACCAGCGGAGTATGTGGCGACCGCGGGAGCGGCAGCGTAGGAAGTGTAAGCAGGAGCGGCGTAGGTCTTAGTGTAGACGGGGGCGGCCGCGGCGTAGCTCAGAGGTGCGGAGTGGGTAGAGATTGAGGAGTAAGACACAGCTGGTGCGATAGACTTGGCGTACACTGGGGCAGAGTAGGTCGCGACAGCAGGAGCGGCGGCATATGTGTTGTATGCAGGTGCAGCATAGGTCTTAGCGTACGCGACGGGAGCGGAGTGGGTGGAGATAGACTGGTAGGAGACGGATGGAGCGTAGGACTTAGCTACGACGGGACCAGCGGCGTAGGTGGTGTAGGCAGGAGCGGCGTAGGTCTTGGCTACGACGGGACCGGCGGCGTAGGTGGTGTAGGCGGGAGCGGCGTAGGTCTTGGCTACGACGGGACTGGCGGCGTAGGTGGTGTAGGCGGGAGTGGCGTAGGTCTTGGCTACGACGGGTCCAGAGGCGTATGTGGCGACGGGACCGTGTGCGGTCTGCGAGGAGAACGACACGGATGAGACGGCAGGCGCCGAGCTGTACGCTACGGGAGAGCTGTATGCTACGGGGCCAGCGGCCTGCAGGAGGTGGCCGGCGGAGGCGAGGCTCGCCGCGCACAAGAAGACTACGACCTAGGATAAAGACACAAATTATATGATTAGTATTTTCACACTTTTACCTCATAAAATCGGTAGCAAAATCCTCACTATAAATTTAAAATTGCAAAAAATTAAAACAGGTTTTCCGTCTTTAACCCCTTAACCTACACGACAATAAAAATAAAAGTATTTTACTATTATTATAAAATATCAGTGCAGTACCTTGGAGTACATGTTTGTATTGAACTTGGTTGTCGTGTGTAATTTTTAGAGCACTTACTCTCGCTTTTATATGAGTGTCTGCGAACTGGTATTAGCATTGAGTCTCCGTCCGGTACCGCCTGAAGCTATGTTTATTCCGGCAGGCAATTCGCGAAGTGTGAGTATGATTTGCACGTCAATTTTAATTAGTTGGTCCTCGAAAATATTTTATCAATATAAACGAGTTAGCCATGATTTTGATTGTGACTATTTACTACTTAGGACACTCCTACGAAGTAAATTCAAAATAAAGGGTGATGAAAGTATGGACGGATTATAGGGGACAAATAAAAATAAATTAAATTCTTTGGTGTTACAGGTGTTTTTACTCTCCATCGGAGGGTCTAACACGAAAAATGTTGACGTTGTGTGTCATAAAAGTATGTGATCTGGTAATATACGTTTGCTTCAAAACATTTATAAAAATTGTAAAAAACCAAAACATACAGGACATACACTAACGAAGAAATAACAAAATATTGAATCTTATTAACTTAAGCGAGCTTTGTTTATCTTTTTACTGCAAATATAAATGTTCCTCATCTGATATGCCATTTCCCGTTAGTACCTAGGGACTTTAGCAACAGGAAACGAGTAAAAAGATAGATCCGCTTGTTTAATGGCTTCATAATGATTACCTTATTAGTGTAGTGTTGTGAGTTCCAGGACCAGTGTCGCTATAAGTTGTTCTTTTAGAGCAAGTGTTCATATGTTCACATGCGATAGTTGGACTGATAAAAAAAAGTATCTCAGATATTAGAGCCGAAACACCTAACCGCGTTGCGGCGCCATGCCGCTAAAATTGGCAGTGGCGTCAACGCCGATTTTAGCGGCGCGGCGCCGCACCGCGGCGCAAATTCCTGCGTTGTGACGTCATACTTGTTGACAAAGATTTAGTTTTTCTGTATATATTTTGATAACCCGCTTAATAGCTCTTCAAATGATGATACACTCATTCTAAAGTAGGCCTTAAAAAATTTTTCGTCTATCTTTAATGCTTTGTATTTTTGAGAAAAGTAGGTAGGTACTCGCCATTGCGATTCATTGCCTTATTAAATGGATGTATCCAATAATCTTCTTTGTCGTATATTGAAAACAGAGTAATGTCTTCTTAATAACAAATAAGCAATAAGTTTCTTACGACGATCCATGGCACACATCTATCCACACACGATCTATAGACACACGTCTATCCACAGTCAAAAATCACGAGGAACTGGTTACCCTACCATACGACAATAAAACGCTCTTTTTCGCGAAGCCGCAACGCTGCAACGCAAACTGCCGATTTTAGCGTTGCAACGTCGCAACGCGGTTATGTGTTTCGGCTCTTATAGAATCGCTTGAAACTAATTGCAATTGTGCCTCCACGTATTTAATATCCATGCTTCTTTTTTAAGAGACTTCAAAAAAGGAGGATGTTCTCAATTCGTCGGAATCTTTTTTTTTTATTGCAACTATCGCAAAGTATTTTCTTGCTCTTAAAGTCGTCAGAATATGGAATTTGGTCCGATAAGTGATAATAGGTTCGCTCTTATTGTATGTAAATAAATACCGTTAACTGAAAAATTAGGCTGTATAAATAGTACGGACCTCTTCTATCTACTCTACTATAAAGATTGATTAATGGCCTCGGTGTTCCAGTTTTTGCAAGCGCGACAACTGAGCATGATTCGGGGATCCTTTTGGAGAATACACACGAATGATTTATTTATTATTTATTTACAAAAATGCACAACGTACCATACCAGAAAAACACATGGCGCTGCATAGTTGAAATATAAAAAAAAATATATTAAGAAGTTTATACTTGTCTTCATCTTGTGTCCATCATCTCACAAAACTTCACGACATTCGTCTATCCATCTCGTATTTGATGTTATGATGACATGTGTACATTAATTTCATTTTGTTTTTATATACGACAGTGGTGGTAACCAGCCGGCCTAGCATGACCACGATAGAAACGGGTTTTGTCTACATAGAAATAGACAAAGTGACAGATTGTAGAAATATTTCTACGTTTTATGAATGAAACGGAAGAAATGTTTCTACAATCTGTCACTTTGTCTATTTCTATGTAGACAAAACCCGTTTCTATCGTGGTCATGCTAGGCCGGCAGGCGTATTATAAGTGATTACGGTTGCCTCAGATAATAGAAACAAGGAGATATGCCATCATAGCAAATTAGTACCGGAACAACTGATGCCACTTTTAGTACATTTTTCGACACAATTACGCGCATAATTAAGCGCTCCTTGTGAATAAAAAGATCTCCCACGCATTAAACATTCCACACACCCTCAATCTAACACTGTTAATCGTCACTCAACACTAGCACTAAACTAAAACACTGTATTTATACCATCGATCGTGTTCGGTTCGTCGCCAGCGCGTAAGTTTTTAATATGAGCAATTTTCTCAAGATCAGGCATCAAGCTCGATAGCGCCTTGGCACATCTCCCTTGTTTCTATGATCTGAGACGGTTGCCTATGAAATCCCTTAAATAAGGATTCGTTGTGCCGATAACTTAGGAGACAAACAAGTCCCCCGCTGTCAACACAGTGCATCCTCAGGAGCTCTGGCGACCCTCTCACTACAGGAACACAACTACCGAAGAGTAGCGTTATATGGCTGTGGTATTCTAAAAGGGAGAGGTGTTCCCCAGTCAGGCTGCTCAAGATTTGAGATATCCCACTGTGCCCTATCTCTCTTAATTTAGTTCGTTATTCCTTCCCGTTTCCAACCTATTGCAATAGTTTGCAATGTTAGTAGTAAACTGTAAACTCACTGCCAAGGTCACGAATTCACAACCAACCGGTTGCGTGACCCATCAATTTATATTATTTTTTTACCAGATTTTGGGATTTAGCAATCCTAACTAATATTATAAATGTGAATGTTCGTTTGTTAGTTTGATCGGTTCAGCGGTTTAAGCATGAAAAGATAACAAACTAATAGTTTGTTGTCTTTTCATGCTTAAACCACTGAACCGATCATCATGAAATTTTGCATATACGTTGTCAGGGGTACAAAAAAGGACACAGGGTGCTTTTCATCCAGAAAGAACAATAACTTTCGACGGCCACAATTGCTTTAGGACGCTAGATGGCGCTACGTGTATATCACGTGAACGAAGTCGCGGGCAAAGTGACACTTCTATTCCCCGATGAGTTTTTTTTTAAATAATAGTCTTTATTGAATAATATGACGTCACAAAATTATTTGAAGCCTCTAAACTCTAAACTAGGTAAAACCCAAAGGACGATATGTCAGGAGCGACCACCTTTTCCCATTTTTATTATTACAATGTTTAAAGCTAAACAATAAATATTGAAAGCATGCATTTGCGCTATACATGACAAAGGGTGTGAAAAATTTTGTGAGTGAATGGGTGGGTGAGAGGGCATGGTGAAGTGAGGGCGTGTTCATATACTACATATACATACTGAGGTGTATCGCACACCCACATTTAACCAGCTGTGGTATGGGCCACACTTGGAAGCTAGGCTTGTACTGATATAAATAATTATATCCGTTTGCTAAGCATAAGTGGTGAAATAGTTATTACATCATCACGACAGCTCCTTGAGACCGTCGATCGGAAGGCGTGTGTTTAAAGTGGATGTCTTCCGTATAGTGTGATATGTTTATACTGCTTTACGATACAGTTAGAAACGGATATATTGGCCGACATGCTAATAATACTATTTCTTTTCTGGCAAGCGTATAGCCGTGCCACGCCAGGAATGATTAGTTTACTGAAGCAAATTCACTTGATTTTCACTTACAACCGTTTAATATACCTACACACTGATAAAATTTTCATAAATCTGTAAGTACCTAGATTTGTAGATATTTAATATTTTTAGGGTTCCGTACCTCAAAAGGAAAAACGGAACCCTTATAGGGCTTATAGGATCACTTTGTTGTCCGTCTGTTACATGACCATAAGTGGAGCCATCTGCTCACAGAAGGCGCCACTAGAAGTATGCTGTAGCGCCATCTATGATCAAGATATGATATAGGTATCTACTATGATGTACCTAATAGCGGCATAGATGGTGCTATTGCATATTTCGGAACCATTAGGGCGCGGTCGTACTCGCACTTGTCCGGTTTTTTAGAGTTCCGTACCTCAAAAGGAAAAACGGAACCCTTATAGGATCACTTTGTTGTCCGCCGTCAGCCACCGGACCATAAGTGGAGCCATCTGCTCATAGATGGCGCCATTGGAAGTATGCAGTAGCGCCATCTATGACCATATGTCGGAACCCTTAGGGCACGAGGCATACTCGCACTTGTCCGGTTTTTTATAAAAGGAAACGATAACGTGACTGCACCGATTGTAGATCCTATGCAAGAAGGAGGAGGCAGAGGAAATGGACGGTGTTGCCACTAAAACTAAAAGTTTACATAACAAACACTATAAAGTTGCAAGTATTTAACTTCAAATACGAAAAGGTACTATGTATATTATTGCCAACATCCTCACATACTTACCTGCGTAAATATTTCAGTATTTTGGTAGGTTAGTAGGGATAGGGCATGAGATTAATAGGTTCACTAGGTACCGGCAGATTTTTTAAACACCATTTATTCGACATTGTTGTGACCGCCAACACGCTTGCAAAAATGAATGTACTGTGACGAAATACGGAAGATACAATGTTGCCTGACTATGCCACAAAAGCAGGGTAATGCGTTTTCTGTAGTAAGATGTTCCCCGTTTATTGATGACGTCTATCAGATGACCTCATAGACTAATTACATATATTAATCATCTCATCCAATATTAACTCACAATACCTATATAACATTCAACAACTGTCCACTAAATGAGATATTTTATGAATGTAAATTAAAAACACTTTTTAATAATAATTTAATTTTATTGAAAATGCTACTGAATGATCTTGAGTTTATTTATTTTTGCTTTAGTAAACAAGGCTAATAGACAAGTAGGTTTGGGAATAAAATAACTCATTAATTAATATTATGGCGTTTTTATATAAAACGTACAAATATGTTTAAGTAGGTATTATGCTCTTAATGTATAGGTACTATAGTCTAAACAAGCATAACATTTAAATAAAAAACTAAAAGGACTCATTGATGAATTATTATTTTACTTTCATTAGACAGATCTTTTGTTGACCGCCATTTTTTTATATCTAACGAAATTCATATCGCACACCGAACTAATTCAAATTTTGAATTTGCTCTCTAGTTACTAGTACCTAGATCTAAAAAGAGCAAAGTTTTTTTTTTTTTTAATTAGCTCTTTTAGATCTAGGTGTGCGATATTATCTAACACAGAAGCTTACTCAAAAGCAAGTGGCAAACATCCTAAGTAACTTACGAAATAATTGGCAAGCATTGAGTGCATCACAACAAAATAAAACTTGCATTTATGTAACAGTCCAGAGGTAACACATTTATTTACAAAACAATATAAAATATATCACAATAATTTACTACTCTATACTACACAATGTTTTTCAAAATCCATAGGAAACCCCTAAACCGTTGAAGGTGACACGGGAAACTTGTGAAGCGGGAGAGAATACTACAGCTCTGGCATAGCCTTTCTGTGGGGTAGCAGAAATAGGTGGTATAGGGTATGGCACCCTAGAACGGCCATAGTATACCGGTACAGAAATAGGTTGAACTGGTGCCTGAACATGCGTAGCTGCAGCAGTGGCAACTTGTTGTGGACCAGATTGGTACGTTTGTACTCCGTGGTAGACAACTGGAATAGGTACTAGTTTAGATTCCGGAGCATAACCAGGACCATACTGTATTACTGCAGGACCCGTCACATATTTAGGAGCAGGTGGAGGGTGAGCAGTGACTGAATTATATGCCTCTATTGTAACACTCTTAGATGCTACGGGAACAGCAGGTACTGAAACCGTTCTTCCCGCAGGATTGACATTGTATGTTACTCTGGAAACAGGAATGTATTGTTGCCTTGGAGGATTGATGGCTTGAACGTGATTCACTTGGTATGTAGTCACTGCAGGAGAATGAGCTGTGAATGCTCCATGAGATTGAACTGTTGCTGCATTTGCTGAAAGCGGAACTGCGTAGTATGGTCTTGGAGCAGCAGAATTGGTGGCATATGCTACGGCAGGCGCAACGTGCTGGGTACCATGGGAGGCAGGAGGATGAGTATTAATTGATCTATAAGACTGAACTACTGTCTTTGCTGGTGCCACGGGGACGGTATAGTATTGTTTGGCTGGGGCAGCTTTATTAATGTATACAACAGGTCTAACATTATAACCGTGAGTGGCGTGAGCGGCTGTACCATGAGCATTACCTGCTCCATGAGACTCAATTGTTACAGTCTTTGCAGCAACAGGACTTGCAAAGTACGGCTGTATTGGTGGAGCAGTGGGGACGTATCTCTCCAAAATATTACTATATTCTGGGGAAGATGGATCTGCAGCTACATTAGCAGAGAAAATGACGGTTTGTTGATTCGCGTTAGATGATCCGTATTGCGCAGAAACACTTTTGGGCGTGGTAGGTTGAGATATAGTATTCACGATCGCGGAGTTTACTTGATACGATGCTTGAGTTGGCAAATATTTAGCTTGTGGAGTTGCAACATTTTGATACGAAGTGTCGGAAGGTAAAGCGACGAGGTCTTGTGTATTAACAGCTGAAGTAGGGACTGGAGATTTTGTAGGCGCAGGATGTGGTGCGCTACCACATACAAACGTCGCGGCACACAGGAGAATCACAAACTGGAAAATAAACACAAATTAATTAGTTTTCTTTATCTGAATAACTGATTATAAAACTATTTAAATTAGAGTAAATAATCACCTCTCTAAACATGTTTGTTCTGATAGCTTTGATGACAAAATAACATCGAGAACACGTGCATTCACTTTTATACCATCTTCGTAAAACTGGTATCTAATCCTAGAAGTCTTTATGCAATTCAAATTTTAGAAGTTAGTCATTGAGAAAATGACCTTTCGAGCGTTGCATTAAGGTGTTTAGTAATGGTGTGTTTAAGTTTGTAGAATTAGAGCCCCGATGGACGGATGGGTGGCTTCCTATATCAGCCTATATTTGTACACCGTGACTATATTCGTAATTAATCAGAAAAGTAGGTAATTCTTGAGAAAGGAAAGGTCTTTTTCGAACTTCATATTTTGACCTAAAAAATCCGGGTCAAACTTAAAATTATGCTCGGTTGACATAAGATAATGTTTTTCATTACAATATTTCTTCTATATGAGAGCTGCTAGTTGAAAAATTCCTAATTGGACATCTTTTTGATGTGTGACCTTCAAAATCTAAATTATTTAAATGTTTCTCATAAGCGTATCAGTCTAAGCAATTTTGTGATTTAAAAAACGATCCATCCCAAATTCACTTTAAAGAAACCTTGTGAATAATATTGTTAAATTTAGGTCAATAGACTCGCCCCCTCGACTTATGTAAAATATTTGACGAAATGGCCTACCCTTACGGGGAATACAGACGTAAATTATGTTATGTATGTTTATGTGTGTCTCAAGTTACCTAATTTCGCCAATAGAGTTCAATGAACCGTTTTGTACACAAATACGTGTTTGAAACACAAAAATGTTCTCTATTGTTTGGTTAGACAACAAAATAGGTATAAGAAGATTCGTATCGTTAAATCAGTGCACCCATAATAATGTTTATCAAACATTATGTAAGCCATCTCATAAGCTTTGGAGGTCGGAATTTTACGCAATTTTGAACTGTTTAGATATTCAGATGTATGTCTTTGACTTGATAATTTCGTTGTTAGTCTAGTTAGCTGTCTGAATATTATGATTTTATAACAGCGATTGGCAAGCCACGGCTCGCGACTGTTTGGTAAATCAGAGTCTTATCATTCGGAATTGTTAAAATTTCGTACCAAAACTGAAATACCTAACTGTGACATTGCTGGAAGCCAGCGCTGACCCACAGAACACTAGATCATTTACACGAGGCCATTCGACGAGCCATTCCACTAAGCCAGCTATTGTTAACGTTGTGTTGTAAGTACACGTAACCGTAGTAGGTTCCCCATAACGTGGACACAGTGGACAAGTGGTCAATAGATTAGTTAGAGCTATACACCTTCAAGATCTATGTCCTGTCCTAGACCTAAACCTTTTCGTTTTCGCGGCTGTTTTTAACCTCGTGCGTGTCCCATCCCTACCAAGCACGTGTGGGTAAGGTTCATCAATCATACACCGAAAACAGTGGCTTCTAAAGTTTCCATTGGAATTATGAAATACTAACTTTTGCCCGCGGTTTCGCTCGCCTACAAAAGGTACCTTATGTCCTTTTCTGTATCCCTCACAACGTAGGTATATGCAAAATTTCATGATGATCGGTTGAGCGGTTTAGGCGTAAAAACGTAACAAACAAACAGACAGAGTATGTTACTTTCGCATTTATAATATAAGTTAGGATTAGGATTACACACTGTATGTGTGGAATATTTTATTATAAATATTTTATCATATTATTATACATATATACATATTTTATATTCATATTCATAACATTACATTTTATATTTAATTTATTGTGCCTAGTGACACTAGCAGAATTCCAGACATAAGATTAAATTTTTTTAATATTTCCTAATATCAATCAGTACGGTACCTACTTTAAAAAATCAGCTTTTGGACTTTAGAATGTTTACTACGCACATAGAAAAGGTATGTAAATACCTAATATATTAAAATTCACTATGCAATATGCATGCATAATAGGTATAATATTATTGCTCATTGAACTATGTTCCCATATTATCTATTGGTAGATTTCTAAAGGTCAAAGGATAAAGGAACTTATCGTGTTGACCAATCGGGTCACGAGTTCCTTTATGTGATGCGGATACCAATCTGAGAAACGCACGAATAATAAATTTAAACCTAAGATCTACGCAGACGACAGACTTTTTGTGCGGTGGAATCTGCTTAAGCCTTGTCCACACTTTGTGAGGCATGCGTCACACAAGTCTCTCAAAGTGCGGACTTCTATAATCGTGACGAAGCATGCGATACGCACGTGCGACGACGAGCCAGCTAGTGATTTTAGATAGTTGCCCAATGAACTTGGTACAATTGTCGCCAAAACCTGGTATTTAAAAAAAAAAATTGGTACACTCATACAGTAGTATAGTTAATAAAGTAGGTACCTATGTATTTACGGATATGGTATAATGTACTACCGCCTAGTACAGCACAGACGATATAGATTAAACGTTTATTTAATATGTATGTACTAACTCACTTGGAGGCAGCGTTTGTCGGTAAAACAGTCACGATGAAAGCGTCTCAGTTCGAGCCATCTCTACTTAATCTGTGGTTCGAGCAGTGCGTTGCGTGTGGATCTGCACGCACGGTGGACGTGGTGGTGCCATATTGTTGATGTTGTCGACTGGACTGAGCTGTCTCTTTTAAGTCGCGCACGCTTCGCAAAATGTGGACAGGCCTTCACTTCAGATTGTTCGAGCGCTGCAGACTTGATCGCAATAAAGTTCTTCTATCATCTGCGGTAGACCCTCAGATCATAGAAACAAGGGAGATGTGCCAAGACGCTATCGAGCTTGATGCCTGATTTTGTTAAAAACTTTTTACTAAAAACGTACGCGCTGGCGACGAACCGAACACGATCGATGGTATAAATACAGTATTTTAGTTTAGTGCTATACTATATTCAACTGGCTTTGAGACAAAACGTAAACAATATAAGTCTAACCCTACTAAATTCAAAATCACACGATGCACCGTTATTTGTTGATATTTTAGTTCATTTTACCTTGTCAGTATAATAGCAACATAAGCTACCATTATTATACTGTTAAGTTAAGATGACCCATGAAAATCAATAGTTTACAGTGCAAGGCGCGATTGTATTCGGTCGGGTTAGATCTTCATTGTTTATGCTTTGTCTCACGGCCAAGTAAATATAGTATAGTGTTGAGTGACGATTACCAGTGTTAGATTGAGGATGTGCGGAATGTTTAATGCGTGGGAGATCTTTTTATTCACAAGGAGCGCTTAATTATGCGCGTAATTGTGTCGAAAAATGTACTAAAAGTGGCATCAGTTGTTCCCGTACTAATTTGCTGTGATGGCATATCTCCTTGTTTCTATGATCTGAGGATAGACCTAACATATACTTACATATAATTTACCAAAACAATACTTCTACTAACCAATACAAATATCTAAAATTGAAGTGTCTATATAATTTCGAATTAACTTTTATTAAGCTCATAAAGTTCCTTAAATTATTCACACTCTGTCTGGGCTTGGGCTTATCTTCAAAATGGAGTTTATCCTCACAAGCAGATACAGGACTGCTCAATAAGTGCTTGATCTATGGTCCAGAACTTGTAAACTATGTAAACAAACTTTCTATACAAATTCATCCAATTTTGACAGTTGGCTATACTAACATTGTTTACAAAGTTAACAAATTCAATTGAAATGGACCCTAGCTAGGGTATTTTTTATCTCGGAAATATTTAGTTCGTATAAAAATAAAAACTTAAAATAGGGTTAACATTTTTCGCGGTCGTACTCGCGGTTACAACTGAAGGGCAATTCTTATACCTATAATGTTCAAAATAAAAATATACTTGCGATCTAGTCTCAGTGTCATCGAATATCAAACAACGACAATGTGGATTGATATCGCAATGAAATTGAAAATTTACCAAAAGTTGATCTAAAGAATCTAAACCAAAGCGAACATTCGGCTAAAATTCTGAACTGGCACAAAAATAACAAAAAAATAATTATTATATTCTCGTGCTTAAATATACGACAAAACTGAGGATACCATTTTTAGTCAATTTAAAATCTTATCTCAGTTAGTGATAGAAATAGTGCTAAGTTAATTACGAGAATTACTGACCTTCTGGTTAGTAAAAAAAAATATTTAGTCAAAAAAAAAACCAGTCAGCAAAGAATGTAAGCGCTCATTTTATTAAAACTTGTTTACTAAATTAAAATTTTATTAATATTTTTAGTAGTGTCCGACCGAAGGTTCGGTTTCGGTTTCGGTTTCGGCCAGTTACGGCTAAAAAAATAAGGTTTCGGCTACAGTTTCGGTTTCGGCCAGAAATCAGCCGAAACTTCAGCCGCGCCGAAACTCGGTGTTCGGGAACTGTTCGAATAACATCAGGTGCGTTTGTGGCTCGTAGGCATGTGGTCGATAGTTGAATTCGCCGGCCGGGCGTAATTGCGTTGAGGTTGTGTTTTTTTTTCGCGACTATACAATTAGATAAGTATTTGTTTTCGCTTTTATTTCTGATAGATTATACTTTGTACCCGTATTTTAACCACCCCAAAAACTACCTGCTGTAATTCAACTACCTACGTGTGATCGTCACTTACTTGATTTTAACCCTGAGAAAGCGCGTATAGAATATAAACAAATAAACTAGTTATCTCAAACTCATTCCCGTTTATCATGCGAGATGCCTAGTCATTTAGTCAATTCGGACAGGCGTGTAAAGCCTTTTGCACATGGTACCCACAATTGGGAAGCCACGAACCCAAAACAAACATTGCATGGAGAGAGAGATAAATATTTTTGTTCCAAATTCAATTATTATTTTTTATTTATTTCATTTTACCTATATCCGTGTAAAAAATACACTAGATTTCAGGAAACAATAGACGTTTTAAGATGTCTACGTAAGTTTCGGTTTCGGTTTCGGCCGAAACTGAGACCGTGGCTGAAGATTCGGTTTCGGTTTCGGTTTCAGCTGAAAATCCTGTTTCGGTCGGACACTAATTTTTAGTGACCCTGTGATAACAATTAGGTACATTAATTAGGGACGGCTACGGTACTTCATAACTTATTCTGGTTGGCTCGATTTGTTTTAAGATTGATTTCTATGAAAATAGTGCCATGAATAACAAAAGTATACAAAACTAAAACTAATTGTAGACAAAACTAGATCTCCACGATGAAATGGTAACTCGTTTAATTATATTATGTAATAATTCTGCATTATTGAAAGAAAAAACTATGTTAGTAGGTAGCTAGGGTACCTACTTTAAAACAAGATGAGTTTTTAGATAGAACTACCTACCACAGTTTTTTACTCCTTTTCTACTTCTACCATAGTTATCTACAAAGCTACAATATTAACAATGGAAGTGGAATATTAATATAACTTGGATATTAAAACTAAAATACACTCTGATTAAATATTGCGCTTAAAACATTATGCTTAGATACGCTCCGTAGGTCTTAGTAGGGTTTTTGTCGTCAAAAGTTTTTCTAAGTATAAGAAATCAAACAAAATAAGTTATGGCGAGTCGTTTAATGTTTTAATAAGTATTTACATAAACATTTGATTCAGTTTACCAACCGTAGTTAGCACCATGGCCGCTGTATGCGATGGCGGGGCCAGCGGAGTACGCCACGGACTTGAGGACGGGCGCGGCGGCATAGGTCTTAGCGACCAGGGGAGCAGAGTACGCGGAGTACGCAGCGGGGGCGTACGCGGAATACGCAGCAGGAGCGTACGCGGAGTACGCAGCGGGAGCGTACGCGGAACCGTGCGCGGTTTGGGTGGAGTAGGCAGACACGGAGGAGACAGCGGGGGTGATGGTCTTGGTCACAACAGCGGGGGCAGAGTACGCCACGGCGGGAGCGGCATACGCGGCCTGAGCGTACGCAGCGGGAGCGGCATAGGTGGCGTACGCAGCAGGAGCGGCGGCGTAGGCAACGGGAGCGACGGCCTTAGCGTAGGTGGCGACGGGAGAACCGTGAGCGGTTTGGGTAGAGTAAGAGGAGATGGAGCTCACAGCCGGGGAGATGGTCTTGGTCACAACGGCGGGGGCAGCGGCGTAGGTAGCTACGGGCGCAGCGTACGCGGCGTAGGCGGGAGCGGCAGCGTAGGCGGCATATTGACCACCGTGCGCGGTGTGGGTGGAGTACGAAGACACTGAGGAGACGGCGGGGGTGATGGTCTTGGTCACCAGGGCGGGGGCGGCGATGGCGTGCCCGCTGTAACCCAGGGAAGCGGCTTCATAGAGACCGCTGGCACGGACCACACCCACGGCGCAAAGAGCGATGATCAACTGAAATTAAAATATTTGCTTTAATTACTCAGAACTTACTGCACGGTTGATAATATTTTACTTCCTGGTTCAATGGAAAGGTCTATAAATTTTAAGTCCAAAAAACTGCAATTTTAAATGTAAAACAAATTAATTTCTGTACGATTTCTACTGTTTATGAATCACTATCTTAAATTTTATCGATAAGTAGTAACGAAGGTAGTAAATTTTTGTAGTACCTTGGCGTACATGTTTATTCTGCAAATGTTGGTAACTGAATAATTTTGACAGGAGGTGCCGTGGTTTTTATACGAATAGATCGCGAATACATTGTCCAATTCACTTTCATTGTCAAGGTGATCCGGAGTACTGAGTACTGGGTAAGTAGCCTACGCCTGTGACTCAAAGATAGCCTTTCCATTTCATTTGTTCCGTGCTTCTGTAAGCACAGGGCGGGTACAGCCTTGAGGCAAAGCTACTATTCGTCCTCGTCTTGATATATCGCAACTAGTATCGAGTGATCTATTTTTCGTTACATTACTTTAAAGGTCAGCATTGAGTACCTACGTATTTGGTATAATGTATTACCTACTAGAAAATAGTGCCCTCGGTTTTTGGCAAGTGTTAATTAAAGCATTACAGTCCGGCCGCTGAGAGAATGCGTTTAATTTAGCACTTAACTATTTCAGTTTACTGTAGATTGATGTTAAAATAAAAAATTTACATACATTAATATCAATAGTGCATATAAACGATGAAAATATTTTTAATCGTAAAATATATTCCACTTCAAAGTTTTGTCGGCCGCAGGAACGCATTGATTCTCTCAGCGGCCGGACTGTAATTTTGTTTATTAGCAAATGGTTTATAAATGCCTATTTATTTCAAAAGAAGGATAATTTAATCCTGGAATAAGTTCTAACTTCTTAGCTTAAAGGATAATGTCTCGTAACTGTTCTCTTCTTGTTTTTACCTCTATTTCAGGAGTCACTAAATGGCTGTCCGGATGCGGACCGCGGTCCGCATCCAGACAGCTGACTTACTTTGTGCGGACCTTAACAGAACAATATAACATAATGTTTTTTATTCATATTTGGGATTAGGTAGGTATATCAATAGAACCACAACAACGACGTATCTACCAACCCGACCGCGACAGTGTTCTATAATTTTAAAACGGACCTCCAATAAAACTAATTGTTGATCCCTGCTCTATTTTATAACATTACACAAATAAGACCAATAATTAGCATTGAACTGTAGACTGTATGTATTATTAAAATAAGCAACAAGTCCAAAATGGCAGGAGTTAAAAACACATTATCTCCCTAAATGCTTGCACTTAATGGTCAACCAAGACAGCGGCTGATCAAGAGAACTGAAGTTCCACCCAAATCTTAAGAACTTTATTAGATTTTGATTTCCGCCCCTCAGTCTCCACCATAAGTTCTACTTATTCGCCACTGAATCAAGATAAGTTAAAACTGTGCTTGAAGAAATTATTCAAAAGATATTCCTCGTCTGCCGTGTCCTTTACTAATCAGTTGCTTCGGACTTGCTTGACCATCAGTCTTTCTACTGGGGGATAAATTTTAGAAGAAATAGGCAATCCGTTGGTCGACGACGGTTTATAGCAAATACCAATTCAAAATTAGCTTATGTTTACGATACGTATCGTCAAATTGTATTATGATAGGCTCTGGTCTCAATCTTATGCAAATTCAACGGTAAACTTGATTGTCATGGGTCCTATTAGTCACACATTCAACTTGAATAATATAATAGGTAAGTATCAAATATTTCTTTCTATACCTACCGGAACTGTACACGACAATAAATTCGTATAAATTGAAATTGGCGAAACGCAATCATATCGACATATCAAGGACATGTTCGGATCTTATTTCCTCAATGTTGTTATGAATACAATATTGGTTGTAGGGATGTGTAGGTAGATCATACATGTAAAGAAATAGGTAATAAGTAAATAAAAAAATAAAAAAAAATAGTAAATTAAAAATTAAAAAAACCCGACTGCCAAAAAACAACAAAAAAGTTCAAAACAAGAGCACTTTTCAAGCAGTCTGATGCAGTTGGTGGCAATTATTTGTGTTAAATCTTAGATTTTATGCCACCAACTGCATCAGACTGCTTGAAAAGTGCTCTTGTTTTGAACTTTTTTGTTGTTTTTTGGCAGTCGGGTTTTTTTAATTTTTAATTTACTATTTTTATTTTTCAGTTTTTAGTTTTTAATGTATGTTTTCGTAATCTTCTTTTTTGTTTGTATATCGTAAAACTTAAATCAATAAGTAAGAATTAGCGAGAATGATTGCTTTGTTAAACAACTTTAAATCGTTATATATCCTAAACTATTATTTAAAATGAAAAATCATAAAAGGAACCTAAAGATGATTTTAAAATTCAACGACACCCCACTTGACATAGTTCATCAACTTTTTTTTTTTTCATTTTGACAATATGGCGTCTGGTTGTCGCTGTGGTGAATTTTGATTACTGTTATATCTTTAGTGACACTCGCAAGGTTAAGACGCATCGATTGACGTAAGAATTATCAAAATCGGCCTACGCATTTGGTCTCTAGAACGCCACATAGAAACAAACATACATACATACATACATACATACATACATAGACTGATAAACACATTACCCTCCTTTGCGTCTCGCAGTCGGGTAAAAACTCGTCCTCGGTTTTCCCTATACCTTAGCGGTGTTAATAAAACCACTAAAAAGAAAACAAGACATTGCAGTCGGGACCCCACTGTTTCCGGATAATATCTTGTTCACACAGGTGAAATCATCTAGGTAATTTAATTCCGCAGGTGAACAAAGGACACTTTTTATTCCACTTTGTTCACCCAGGTGTACAAAGTGGAATATACCTACCTACCCACCTATAATGGGTCACGCAGGTCAAGTGCGGTTTGATGGACGTCACATGTCTTCGATTTTTTTGGTTCTAGAACATGCGATTTCCTCACGATATTTGCCTTCACCGTTTTTAGAGTTTATACATACTTTTATACCAGATATAAATCTCTGGTAGGTTTAACAACACTTACAGGTATTCTTAAGGTTCCGTAGTAAAACTAGGAACCCATAATTATAGCTTTGTCATATCCGTATTTCTGTCTGCAAAATTGGTTTGAAACTTTGAACAAGATATATTAAATCAATATTTTTTTTCAGTTCTGAGTTAAGCAACAGCAAAAATGACTTCGTATTTTGTAAAATGAAATACATACAGCATGTTGCAGTCAGTAAAACTATACTCCTTGCTATTAGTACATACTACAGAACCCTAAACTATCCGTGGTCCAAAACGCACTTGGCCAGTTTTTTTATTTTGTATAAAATTACCAGCGGTAAAAACATGGAAACCGGTCTAATAGTTATCGAGAATCGAGATGTATGTACCTACCTAAGTACCTGAAAAAAAGGATCAATGCATTTCTAGAAGCGACATCAACATCATTTTCCTCCATAAAATACGTAAGTAAGTAATTGCAAATTCAATTTATTTTTGTCTGTAGGTAAATAGGTATTTTTAGGGTTCCGTACCAAAATGGTAAAAAAGGAACCCTTATGGTGCGACTTCGTCTGTCTGTCTGTCACACCTGCTTATTTCAGCAACTACTAATGCTATCGACTTGAAATTTGGAACAGTTATAAAGAACGCTTGTCCAACTATATTGCTATATTTTATTTGCTATATATTATTTATTTTATTTGAAAAAATTCAAAAAATATTTTTATTTTCATTGCAAAAGGGGCCGGAATGGGTGTCCAAAATTTCAACGTGGGGTTACTAGGTCAAGTGATATATCATATGAAAGGGCTTGATCTGCACATTTCAAAATATATTTTCATTTAATTTTATGTCTCACAGTTTTCGACATATGATGAAAAATGTCTGAAAAAATACCATTATCCCGCTTATCTCCGAAGTTTGCGGAGCGAAAAATCTGAAATAATTAGGGTTGATAGGAATAGACACAAATATTGCACCAAAAATAAAACGATGTTCCTAACTAGTACAGTTTTTTCAAAATCATCAAAATTCTTTCACAAACAAACTTAGTTTTGCGGTCCGGTTTTTACGTCCAAAACTGATACGGAACCCTCGGTGCGCGAGTACGACTCGCACTTGGCCGGTTTTTTTTTTATTATTGAAGACTACCGCATAAGGGATTTGTTATATAAAATTCGTAAAGGTTTTTATTACAATTTGCCGCAAATTTCTCATATATGTAGGTACTTACGCAAGTACCTACTTGAGACAGGAATTGAAATTTGAAGTAGCTACCAACAAAGAACTCTCTTATAACAATTTTCATATGACGCTGCTTCAATACGTTATTATCCCTATAAATACAATTTCAGGTTTTATTAAAAGTCAGAAGATCGGTTGGTAAGTTAAAAGTAGATAGCAAGGTATGAAGGTAGGTAAGGTCTTAGGGCGTTTTCATATCACACTGGCGATTTGTGAGCGTGTTTCAAGCGAAGTGAGTTCACCCCGGGTACAGACTACTACCACGGTATGCAGCGCCCCGCGATTCAAAATGAGGATTGAAAGGCGCGGCGCACACGCAGCAAATACGTTGCGCACATAAAGAGAGCTCACTAGACACATGCGACCAGTGTCAATCATGAATAATTTTGACGTATGGTATCATAAATGTAAGCATTTTTTGAAATGAAAATATAAAATATTTATATAAATACTAGACTTTTGCCCGCGACTCCGTCCGCGTGGACTACAATGAAATGACCAGTTTAAATGACATCCGTAATGTAGCGTGGCTAGTACTACCAAGTGGTCAAGCTGTATCTCTGGTTTATCCTACCGGAACCAGATGAAACGTGGCTTAGATTTTAAGTTGGACCCCAAGCTATCGAACTGTGAAAACCACATCAAAATACGTTCAGTAGTTTTTGCGTGATGCGCGCACAAACAGACAAAAAATCTAAAAAAAATCTTTTTGGGTATTGTTACGTCCCAGTACCCTATCCCGACTGTTTTTTCTGGAATATCTTCAATGTACAGACACAGCTTGTTTACAATTTTATAATAGTATAGAAAATACTTTATTTATTTCCCTGTATTTTTTAAAATGCGCATATTGTATAAAATTTTATCAAAATGTTCTAGGACTGTTGATATGCATACATTTACGATACCATACGTCAAAATTATTCGTGATCGGCCCACAGCGCGTTGACCAATCGCTTCGCTCGAAACACGTTCACAAATCGCTACGCTAGTGTGATAGTGCTCTTTTATTTAAGGGATTAATTCAAAATATATTTCAATGTGTGTAGGGATCCTGTGGATCAGAATACAACGTCTTTAGGTACCTACATCACACCTCTATTCCCTAAAGAGATTGACAGAAAGGTAGGTACCTCTACTTACCTACGTATAAAACGCCCATACTTTGCCTTTGCCAGTAATGTTATAAGGCCCATGCAGTAGGGGGCGAGTCTATTACCGATAACCGGACACAAATCTAGAGCCATGTCTGCTACTGAGAATTTCCTGATAAGAACACTCAATTCTCTTCCACTCGGTCGCTATGAGGCTTTTAACATAACCGGCGCTTACCCCTTTGGGAAAATCAACTAATACCTACTTTGCTAAACCCGGGAATAGAACCCAGTACCCCACGCTCAGCAGTCGCGCCTGCGATCTCTACACCAAGAGGCAGTCCTTCCTTAAGCTTTCACAATATACCCTATATCTATTGCAATATTTTTTTTTGTATTAGCGAAATAACGCGAATATTTGGTCAAATATGACAAGTGAAATGCCGTCTTTATAACCTACGCAAATACTGACAAACCATGGACATTTGTAGGTATTCATCGCCAAAAATTTGACGAAGCTATTTGTCGCAGTGAAAGAAGTCACAGCGAGGCAAACCGGATCACTCAGTTCCTACTGCCGATACCCTTTCGGTATTGTTATTAAAATTAATCACGAAGGCCGGACTGCGAACTACCGGACACGTGATGACGTAAATAAGTAGGTACTCGTAGATAATAAATAGCTTTATTCACTTGTTGGAATATAGACCGCCTTATAGGTACTTAGATTGCTTCATAGTTCATCTACGCGTTGCTAGTTACTGTGTTGAGTCAGAGAATTATAAACATAATTATAATTAGAAGGAAACTTTTCAAGAAATTTAATCAAGTAGCCCCCTTTTAGAACGAGCTAGATACCAGGTAAGTATGTACCTACTTAGGATCATTATACCTCAATGCTGCTTACTTAAATTTTTTTTTTTTTTTTTTGAAGGGCCTCTCGCAGCTGGCTTCTAACAGCCGTCACTGCTTAACCGGTCATCTGGTGAGGACTTACAAATGCCTCCAGCCAGGCTTAAAACTAAATAAAAACTACAAACTAAGCGACCACACGCTAAGGGCACCCCCTACTGGGGTACGGACCTCGGCTTAGGGCGTCGCTGGGGGGAGGACAACTAGAAGGAGGGGCTACTAGCTGGAACGGATTAATATGATTTAGGGACATATTTAAATCTACAGGCTCAGCGCGGGCTGGCTCGAGCAAGGGTCGGTTAGGGAGCTTACTTAAAAATAACTTGTCATTTATATAGTGTGCACCGTGCGCGCCCCGCAACCCCGCTCCCGCCCCTGCGGCTCCTCCTAGCACTGCCGCACGACCTACCCGACCGTCTGACCCGATGCCCGTGTCTACCGCGTCAGCGAAAAGTAGGGTTCTCGCCTGCGTCGCCGTAAGCAATCGCGACGCTCCTGCAAAGTCCATGCCTGAAAAGGCATCGAAGAAGGCTGATGAGGATGGCTTCGAGATGGTGCAAAGGAGGAAGTGCCGTCAAAGAGACATCAAGAACCGCTGCGGCACGGCTCCAGCGGAGTCGAACCTGACCATACGTGCCGCGAAGCCGAACACTCCGGTGTACATCTCCCGCCTACACTACAGCACTAAGGCGGAGGACATCGTGGAGTACGTGCGCCAGAAGGTCAAGTACACGCCGAGAGTGCAGCTGCTGGAATCGCGCCGTAATGCCAACTTCAAGGCGTTCGTGGTGCGAGTACCAACGTGTCTGCTGCACCTCGTCATGGAGGAGAACTTTTGGCCGCAAGGAGTGGTGTTCCGTCGCTTCCGCGGACAAGTGCCACACGATCGCACAAAGACATAGTGCTAAGTGAAGTGTTTTACTAACATAGGCTTAAGTTTCTATACTAACATAAATGTATTATTATAATATATATGTTAATCTGTAAGGTATATATCTATGGGCCTAAGTAGCCTGATAATAAAGAATTTATTATTTATTATTATTATATATTATTATATACTTATCTACCTATCTCACAATAAAATAATATACCAAAACAATATTATTTAAATTCGACAGTAATTTGACCATATATTGACAAAATTTTATCGACGCTTTTATCGTGCATTTGTCTCATATTCGCACGAGTAAGAGCGAGACAAAACAGTCGACAAAATTTATCGCAGCGCGCATGTTAGCCCTACATGTCTGCTGTCTGTTCCGCTGAACTACATAGGTTATAGGTAGTAAGTTTCTTGCCCGTTCTTGTCTCTATAGGAATCGACGCTTTGGAACGGACAACTAGCTTCAACTGACTGACTAACAAACTGACCACAACTTGACAATTCAGGTGTGCCTATAGATGGGTTAATGGAAATAACTGCTTTGACTAACGTAAAGGATTCCGTTTAGTCAAAGGTGAACGAAAAACAACGAGCAAAGAATGAAAAAACTTTATTTGGAGCATTTAGAGTCACGCATAGAAATAAAAACCGGCCAAGTGCGAGTCGGACTCGCGCACCGAGGGTTCCGTATCACTTTTGGACGTATAAAGTGTAAAAAACCGGACCGCATAACTAAGTTTGTTTGTGAAGGAATTTTGATGATTTTGCAAAAACAATACTAGTTAGGAACATCGTTTAATTTTTGGTGCCATATTTGGGTCAATTCCTATCAACCCTAATTATTTCAGATTTTTCGCCCCGCAAACTTCGGAGATAAGGGGGGGGGAATGGTATTTTTTTGGACATTTTTCATCATATGTCGAAAACTGTGAGACATAAAATAAAATGAAAATATATTTTGAAATGTACAGATCAAGCCCTTTCATATGATATGTCACTTGACCTAGTAACCCCACTTTAAAATTTTGGACCCCCACTCCGGCCCCTTTTGCAAAGAAAATAAAAATATTTTTGGATTTTTTTCATTTGCAATAAAGTTGAATAAGCATTTTTTATAACTGTTCCAAATTTCAAGTCGATAGCATAAGTAGTTTCTGAAATAAGCAGGTGTGACAGACAGACAGACAGACAGACAGACAGACAGACGAAGTCGCTCCATAAGGGTTCCTTTTTTACCATTTTGGTACGGAACCCTAAAAATTAACAAAACCACAAAACCCTCATTTTCGCACGTATTTCAACAATAAGGACCAATTTCACAAAGCTTTCCGTTAAGCATTTTGACGGTTGTCATTTTGACTGTTTTTCATAGTGAGACAGTACGTCAAAATGCTTACCGAAACATTTAGCAACTAACAGAGCTTGGTAGAATTGGTCATAAGGCGAATCACACACCGCCCCGCGCTACGCTGCGGGGTGCGTGGCGATGGAAAAAAAATCCCGCGCGTGAATGCGTTTTCAGTGTGTTGCACCATGCGTGATTTCTATACAAATACAGGTACTTCCAAACAACGGAACATCACGCACCCACGCGCTACGCTGCGTGATGCGGGGCAGTATGCGAAGTAACAAACAAGACGCAGACAGACAAAAAGTAAATTAAATTAAAACTAGGTAGGTACCTCAGATCATAGAAACAAGGGAGATGTGCCAAGGCGCTATCATGCTTGATTAAGGCGACGGTAAATGGTAACGGCCGTAAATCTTAAGTTTTATATCTCTTATTTCGCCGTCAAATAATGCAGGTTAGTTGTGCAATTTTTTTATGTTAAACTAGCACATATATACATCAATCGTACCTGTGAATGATGAACTATTGTAGTAAAATACTTAATGAAATAAATTCATGAATTACTGTCTACGCAAAACATAAAAACGTAATTACTTTCAAATCGCTTAAGATATTTTCATGATTTGTTTTGTGTGAAAAGACTATGTTACTACCTATAATATTGCCTGTTACTTTATTTTTATTTTATATTTTAGATACTAAAAAGTAATAATACGTCTAATTCGGCACAGCGCGCTCCTTGATGGGCGAGTTGTATTGCTCGGTAGACGTACATATGTCGCGTTGCTTGAGGTCAGCGCAGAACACTCAAGCTATACCACCCAAATCACTCAAGGCCGTTGGCAGTTATCAGCGCCTTAAGTACGTACGCGCTGGCGGCGACGAACCGAACACGATCTATGGTATAAATACAGTGTTTTAGTTTAGTGCTAGTGTTGAGTGACGATTAACATTGTTAGATTGAGGGTGTGCGAAATGTTTAATGCGTGGGAGATCTTTTTATTCACAAGGAGCGCTTAATTATGCGCGGAATTGTGTCGAAAAATGTACTAAAAGTGGCATCAGTTGTTCCGGTACTAATTTGCTATGATGGTATATCTCCTTGTTTCTATGATCTGAGGTAGGTACCTAGGTAACAACTACAGTCGGAAGTACATGAGTAATCGTGGGATTAGGATATTTAAGGTCTTCAAAGGCGTGTCTCAGGTTGCTCCGAATGGGTATCTCACAGAACAGTAAAGAAGGTTATCTGTTCTGTGGGGTATCTAACTCAGCATGTGCCAAGGGGTACCTGACGCTGATATTCTCCTGGATCCCGAAGCAAGGTTTTATTGGCTCAGGATTGTTTGAAGCTGTAAGAGAATCAAAGCTGGAAACCACATAGCTCCGGCTTTCCAAACCGGTCTAGTGAAGTAGGTAGAGGTACAGGCCAAAATGTACCAACTTTAGCAAGATAAAACCACTTTGTATATCTAACGCCAGTTTAAAATAAAACCAGCATTATGTCTCTGTGACTGCTGTTGTGATGCCTTACATTGACTGCGAACCGGCGACACGCGTCTGGGAGTAAAATGTAGTAGGTAGGTAGGTAGATGACATTTCTATTGACTTTATATTTAGACTAGCTTTCGCCCGCGGCTTCGCTCGCGTTTTTCAGGATAAAAGGTAGCCTATGTGTTAATAGCTATAGCTATATTATTGTAAATTTTCATCAAATTCCGTTCATTGGTTTTTGCGTGAAAGAGTAACAAACATTCATACATACATCCATACATCCTCACAAACTTTCACATTAATTTATGATATTAGTAGGATAGTAGGATTTTGGAAGAAAATCAAGGTAAGTAATAAAACTTTTTGATTTAAATATTCAAGAGCAGACGAAGTTGAATTTCGAATGTAAACTATTTTGTTTTTAAAATTTTATATCTATTTGAATTTGAAATAGTTCGTCACATATTTTAATACTAAAGTTGAAAGCCCATTTATCCGAGCCGAACGCGCTGAAGGAGCCGACCGAACCGAATTTTCTTAAACCTTGCACACCTATCCGCGCCGAAGTAACCGAATCTAACACAGATATAGAATAGGCTAGATACAGCATGTTCCTTTAATAGTATGAAAACGAAAGTGCCATTTTCCCTACTTAGGCATACCAGGTGCTTCGCTTCATAATTTCTAAGAC
This sequence comes from Thalpophila matura, assembly GCA_948465475.1. Taxonomy (NCBI): domain Eukaryota; kingdom Metazoa; phylum Arthropoda; class Insecta; order Lepidoptera; family Noctuidae; genus Thalpophila; species Thalpophila matura. The sequence goes on along the minus strand of OX419187.1, from coordinate 6,645,022 downwards.
GTCATCAGAACTTTGAGGACCTTCCAAATTCTTCCGATTCGGTGCAGATAGCTGGGCGAGGTTTCATAGGATTTCATACAAAGAATTCTAAAATTCGGTTCGGTCGGCTCTTTCCACGCGTTCGGCTTGGGTAAATGGGCATTCAGCTTAAGTCCTTGCTCAGTGCTCTAACCAATTGAATTTTCAACTCTATATTTAAGAATTTAAAGTTTCAAATTGATCAGACCAAGTAAACATGTTTTCCCATACAAACTTTGTCACCCCTTTTCACCCTCTTGGGGGTGGAATTTCCAAAAATCCTTTCTTATCGGATGCCTACATCATATAAGGAATATGTCCTCCAAATTTCACGTTTCTACGACCACCGGTTTAGGCTGTGCGTTGATCCATCAGTCAGTCAGTCAGTCAGTCAGTCAGGACAAAGCATTTTATTAATATAGCTTTCTATGGTCAACCTACATCATTATGACCATAACCGCAGACATTCACCAAATCTGTGCAAAAAAATGAGCTGCATTTAGACAGCCTCCAATCTGCTCCACTAAGGTCGTTGACCATAAATCGTTTAAAAAACATGTCGTACGTAATGTCACGACGTACACGGTTAATTAAATGTTGCAACCGGTCCATAGGTATATACTTAAAATATCAACAAGTACCTACCTACTTGCTTTAGGTCATGACCTTATGACACATGATGCTTTTCGTTTGAATTGAACGAGTTTAGTTTCAGATTAAACTTAGGTTTGAATTCCTTTCAGTCTTGAATAATAAAACATAGTTTCAGGGATTCTTATAAGTCTTCCTAGAATACCTACATAGTTCCAAAAAAATAAATACTTTAGAACTCGCACAGGGATATAGGTAGGTACCTACATAGGCCGTACCTATCTACTAACCTGCCGGCTTAACATGATCAATAATTATTATAGGTAGGTATCTCTTTTCTACCGAAGAATAGACAAAGTTCTTTATCCAACTCGTTATCTCTACTGCCCTAGCACGCACGCGGCGACCCGTGCTTGGCGTACGTACCTACCAGACTTTTGTCTACTGAAGAATAGAAACATTTCTTCTCTTCATTGTATGTATAAAACGGTAGAAATCTTTCTACAAACTGTCACTTTGTCTATAAATTCTTCTGTAGACAAAACCCGTTTCTATCGTGGTCATGCTAAGTAGGCGTGCTGGCCAATAAGTAAAATGACTAACAATTAACATTTGCATTGTACAATAACACTATGGAAATAAAAAGGCGTTATATTTATGTATTTTGTAATTTTTATCGTTAAAATAATATAACTACTAAGTTGTAATTTGCAAATAATAACCAATTAGGTATTTGTTTTCCACGTACCTACGATTATAAAAATACAATAAAAATCATTAAAATTCATTATTCTACGTGCATAATGAGTATTGATCCAACCTTATAGATGACTATAATAGTAGATTATTAACCAAGGGGATAAAGCAGTGTCTTATGTCACGGGCGCAATATTGAGTCCCGAGTGCAACGAAGGATGCAAGGGTTAACTCCCGAGCGTAGCGAGGCAGTTAAAACTAGCATCCTGAGTGCACGAGGGATTCAAGCTCGCCCAAGACGTAGACACGCGTTTATCCCCGAGGAGAATACTCTACTTTTCACACCTTTTGCGAGAAAATAAAAAGTAATAGTACTAGAATCAAAGTATTTTAAAAGGTATTCTAATAGAGTTTAGAGTGAGAGTTTTAATTACAGTAGTGTAGGATCTATTCGTTTCTATTTGGGGTAATTACACTGGTTCACTATAATACCAAGTACGTACCTAGACTTACGTATTTACGTATCATTCCGACATGTACGCCTTTAGCATGACTACGCCTGGCTCACCAGCGTGTACACTATAGACCACGCAATAGACCAATGTTGGTCGGTAGTCGGTAGTTTAGTCTCTCGACATTTTTAAGAAAATTTGTAGTTTGATATTTATTTATTCACCACAGTGATTTGCAGTTTGCGCTTTTTATTTTCTTTTGTTTTATAATTGCGACGGTCATGGCCAGTTCGAATTTCGAACAAGTTCTTTATGGGTATAGGCTTCTGTGGTAAAAGTGTTCAGAATACGAATTTTTAGTTGAGGTTCCAAATTCAAATCACATTATTGACCGAGGGTTATAATGAAATTCAGTACAATATTATTGCCCATGGGCTTTAATGGCCTACTTTAGGTTAGAGTTACATGACATATAATTTGACATTTTTGAGCAGGTGGTGTGAAAATTAATTATTTAAAATTCATTACTATCTTATATACATAATGAGTACCTAATGATCAAAACTGTTTAAATAATGTGTCAATAATTGCATGGTTGCATTATGCAGCATTTTTTAAATTTGGGGTATAGTTTGACCTTATTTTTTTATTCATATACCTATTTATTGCTGTATCCGACATGAGCTGCGATGCCTCTTTTTTTAACCGACTAAAAAAAGGAAGTTATCAGTTCGTCTGCAGTCTGCCTGCAGTTCCTGGTCTCATCGGGCGGCCTGCCGTCCAAGGTCTGCATAGACCCACTCACTAAAGGGTCCACAGACTAACAGTTCGCCTGCAGTCTGACTGCAGGCGAACTGCTAGTCTGTGGGGCCATTTAAAGAAAAAGTTAAAATCGCCTTCAAAAATATCAAAATATTGTTTTGTGAAACAGTTTCGGAAGTCGGTGCCGAATCAAACCGAAGCAAAAATCAAAGGCTTCGACTTCCGAAACTGTTGCTCTCACTCCTTGCTACTTAGAACAGACATAGGTATACCATTGGAACCCTAGACCTAGGTACCTCTCGCTCCCGTACGTGATTCACTCCACGGCGGCGACGAGAGCGCTTAGGATGCCGTCGCCTCCTACTGCGAGGAGGTAGTGGACACTGGACGCCAAGGAGACGGTGGGGAGAGAGAAGCATTATGATATGCTAACTCCCAACCCGCAGCAGACGCACCGGGCGTTGTATGGCCGGGGAAGTTTTAGGCCATGCAGAGGCTCTTGGGCACACAGAGTTTGGGGTAGGGATTGCAATCCATAAAAAAAAACTAACCTATGCGGGATCCCGCAGAACCCCGCGCTGGATTGAAGTCAATCCAGCAAAAATCCCACGGGATTGAAAACAGTGCGGGATTGCAATCCCTAATTTGGGACCCTTGTAGAAAGTTTAAAAAATAAATACACGTGATATCTCACTACAACCCTTGTGATATTTCGTGATTTTTTTCGATCCCCCTCCCCCCCTTTCGAGCCTCACGTGATTAATGGACGGCCCCTTAGGGTGCTAGGCGAGCGCATGCCGTTTGATTTTTTCCCATGTGGGCAAGCGGGGAGGGTACTTTAGGTGCCAATTTGCCAGTGCCAAGTACCTATAGGAATTTGTGTATCACAGCCTCAGTCAGTAAGAATCTGACAGTCTCTTCACCTGCCCCGAGGCGAAAGATATTCATTAGATTTACCGGAAGAACAAAATAAAAAATTCTATTGAACCCTACACTGTGTGTGTTCTTACACGCACTTGACCGGTAATTTTCCGTAATTTCTACATGATGCGCAGAAAATTTTACAAATTATTCATGCATAAGCAATTTGAGTGTCTTATTTCCTTGTGCAACAATTTCACCAATTGTTTAAATATTGGATGAAAGTGTTGAATATAAGGTCAGTTGTCAGCTCTATTCTTCACTTCATTTCCAAGTGCCAAAGTAATTAGTTATTTACTTCAAATCATGAAAACCTTATATCATGTTATATTCCTCATGTAAGTTGTGTTTAGATGATTTTGTTAGGATTATGAGTCTGTTATATATTTCTGCCTTTTGAGTGTATTTCGATGTTTTTCTTCCTAACCCAAAGCGTTAGTATTATATTATCGGTGCCCAAAGGTTGACTAAGAGAAAACGCCTGAGAGTCATCATGACAGCCTCGTCGCACACGTGTTTAAATGATCTTGTTAGTATTAAGGTTATGTATATTTCTGCCTTTTGAACATTGTTCGATGTTTTTCTTCCTAACCCAAAGATTGACTATAGCAGAGGCAAGTTATGATGGCGTTTCTGAAGTTTGTCCGCTCATAGTTTCGTAAAAATTGACAACTATACTTTTAAAACCATGTGGCGCGTCACTATAAACATAAACTTCTAAGTACCTACAGCAATTGTTCTTTCAAAAGTACCTAGTTGTAAATTTTTACGAAACTTTATGAGCGGACTTAAACGTCAAAAACGCCATCATAATGTGCCGCTGATATAAGAGAAAACGCCTAAGAGTCATCATAACAGCCTCGTCGCATACGAGCCAAAAAAGGCCGCCATCTAAGACTGGAAGCGGCTACATAGTAGCGGAAGCGCGTGACAGCCACTTGTGGTCGGCGGTCGACACAATTATAAAACTCGTATAAGTTGTATTGTGTCACCGTTTTGTAGTCTGTGGGAGGTATTCCATGAAGCACACCCAAGCGAAGCACACCCAGACGAAGCACACCATACTTTAGGTGTGCTTCGTCTGGGTGTGCTTCGTTTGGGTGTGCTTCATGGAATACCTCGTCTGTGGTGGTCGCAGGAGGCGAGTAGCGGCGATTCGCGGCGACAACCGTGTGCGGCGAGTTCATATGAAATGTATGAAAATTTTATTGTTTTCCGCAGGTTTAGTTTAGTTTTTTAGTTTAGCTGTCGCGAGCGGCCCGTGTGTGGCGTGGCATAGAGTTCGCTCACCACCATTATTATTATTAATATAAGCCTTTCTTTCTTTTTTTCCACTTTTCCCGGTCTATTACAATTTTGAGCCAATCCTTGAGGAGTCTAGCTCATCCCGCCATCTCATCTTGGGCCTGCCATGAGTCTGCCTCACTACCACGCTACATAAAAATAGTCTATACCTACTAATAAAATGTTGTCGACAAACATGTTTTGCAGAGTCATACAAAATGTGGCAGGTGATGGAATTCGAGTACAAGTGGACCAGGGCTGGTTGGAAGGTGAGCTACTGGACTTAATTACTGGAGACGGACAGTACAACAGTTTCAAAGGCATACCGTACGCTCAACCCCCAAACGGAACCCTGAGATTTAAGGTAAGTAAGCGCCCACTGAATAGATTGCAACGAACTCGGCCTTTTGTGTAAGCTGTTCAAGATTTATTATACCTTCAGAATTACTGATATTTGATCTATTGTTATTAAATATTTATGAGATATTTTCTATTGGTCTATTGTTGATATTTGTTTTCAGGCGCCACAGCCTCCCACACCGTGGGAAGGAGTCAGATACGCAAAGGAACATGGTTCAGTATGCCCCCAATTTAACGTTATATCAGACACGTTCATCCCCGGCAATGAAGACTGTTTGTTTCTCAATGTATATTCGCCAAACCTAACGCCTGACACTCTTCTACCAGTGTTATTTTTCATTCACGGGGGGGTCAACAAGTTTGGATCCGGCGATGTCGACTGTTACGGGCCAGATTTCCTTGTCAGAAAAGATATGGTCGTAGTGACAATTAATTACAGATTAGATGCATTAGGCTTCCTCTCTCTTGGTACTGAAGAGGTTCCTGGAAACGCGGGACTGAAGGATCAAGTTGCAGCTATGAAATGGGTACAAAGGAACATTGAACGTTTTGGAGGAGATGCAAGCAGAGTAACTCTCATGGGTACCGACTCCGGCAGCTCTTCTATTGGATTACATATTAGTTCTCCGATGTCAAGCGGACTGTTTCAAAGGGCCATCGCAATGAGTGGATCTCCGTTTTGCGATTGGGGCATGGCTTTTCATCCTGAAAGACGCGCCTTTACTCTTGGTAACAACCTTGGCTTGGCTGAAGATCCCGATGAACTACTCCAGTTCCTTCAGTCCGTCAGTTCAGATGTATTAGTGAACACAGGTCCTAATATTTTATCATTTGAAGAGTATACCTATAACTTTATGAAAATGTATCAGTTTGTACCTGTAATTGAAAAATATTATGGCGAAGATAATTTCCTGACGGACAATATTTATGAAGAATTTTCCCATATAAACAAAGTAGATATTTTGTTTGGACACACTAAACAAGAAGTGCTTGTAATGCTTGAACCGATCATAGCTAGGATTTTAGAACTTAACGAAAAATACCCAGAACTTTTGGTTCCACGAAAAATTTTAATGCAGCTTGGGCCAAATCCTATTTTGGAATTAACTGATATAATTCGTAAAAAGTTTTTCGGAAACAAAACCATTGATGTTAACTCGATAAAAGAGTACGTAAATTATGCGAATGATATAACATTTGTTTATGATACCATAAGATATTTTTCGAAATTGCCTATTATTGAAGATACTGTAAGATATATGTACCAGTTTTCCATCATGTCAAATAGAAATGTGAATGGTTTACAAGGAGAGAAATACGGCATCTCCGGTCCTGCTCATTTTGATGACTTGATGCACTTGTTTGATTGGAAAGCACTGAATATGACTTTGGATATAGACAGTGTGGAATTTCAACTTATAGATCAAGTCTCTACGATTTTCACAGACTTTGCTAAATACGGGTGAGTTATTTAAGTTATACCATGTGTGTTACAAATTATTATATTCTAAGTATAATTTATTCACTTATGTAGGTACTTAAATATTATAAACCCATTTACACTAGTGGTCGCCAAGTGGTCGAAATACGACCGTAATAGTTTGTTTATGGTTAAAATCTGTGGTCATACTGAGAAGAGATTATACATAGTGTTTCGCGTAAGAGTTCCCTTCGACGCTATGTTGGCTCCGCTGACTATCACTCCTTTATTGGTCCTGTACCTATATGTTTTATGTTTTTTTTATCGATTTATGTGTTAAAGTAATCAATGCCTAGGATACATAAAGTGGGAACGAGAATTGATAGTTACTAAAAAAAACTTCTAGTAGGTACCTACCTACCGTTAAAAACTTTGTAACATACTGACTTTGATAGTTTAACGTGCTGTCCGAAGCATGGAGAGGTCTCAATGTGTAAAGAACGGTCACCCATCTAAGGACTGACCGCAGCAAGCGCAGCTTAACCTTGCAGATTGATTTAACAGCGCGACTGTCATTTAGCCGCGAGCCCTTTTCTTTACCAAACACAGAAAGGCGCGTGTCCACTTCAAAGCCACGAATGGTTAAGTGGCTCATTTTACGACACAAATAAATTCTATAGTTAAAAAAAATATTATCTGATTGTTTATTTCAGCAACCCTACTCATAGTTCACCCGACATGACCTGGCCTTTGTTTGACAAAGAAACTCTGCAATACTTGGAAATGGGAAACGAGTTCAGTGTCGCAAGTTTAGTTGATAATGATAACTACAACTTCTGGAACAAGTTATATTCCTCTATTGGATCATATTATGATTATTTAAAAAATTATAATCATTGATGTAAAGCAACGTGGTCATCAAGACATTTTTATTTTATCATCTACATTTTGCTGTGCCCTGCAGGGTCCATGATTGTGCCTAGCTCTAAGCCATTATTTAAAGACCTTATAAACATTGTGGAATGCAAATAAATGTTATGAATGAATTAAGATATCTATTTATTGTTTACGCAAAGGCACCTTATAAAACAGTTTGATTATGATTGATTGATTTGATTAGGTATGACTGAGGTCACTCACCAATATCTGGAGAGTCACAAAATGCAATTAACTATAGGTATGAATAGGTAAGTAGGTACATTGCTTATTTCAATTCAAACTTCACGCTTATCTACATTCACGGAATGGAACAATACTTAACAGTGGCGAAGGGTCCCTATAATACGATTCCTACCGGCTTCCCTTTGAAAAATAGCACAGACAGTTTCCTACTATTGTCAAATATTTTTAATTAGCTTTTCGTCCTCATGTAAATATTTGTAGCTTCGGCTTACCTCTTACAAAAATTGACCCTTCGCCACTGATACTTAGGTATCTAGGTACCTATATTATTTCACTCTGAACATCACTCACCTATGAACATCAGCCCCGGATCTTGAATTATTTCGAGGAGGGGCAAAACTGAAAAATGCCACCCCCGCCCGACAATATTTTTCTTATCATCATAATAACTTCAGCCATAACACGCCCATTGATGCTGATGGACATAGGCCTCCCCCAAAGAACGCCACAACGACCGGTCTAGCGCTGTTCTTTGCGATTACTACGCTTGGTAGACGAATACACTACTCAGTGTATTCGTCTACCAAGCTTGAATTTGCCGCCCGGGGCATGGGCCCTGGCTAGCCCCCCCCCCCCCCCCCCGCCCTAGATCCGGGGCTGATGAATATCAAGGTTTAAAAATTTAAACTTTTATGTATCTATCTATTGAGGCAGATTGGGCGGACTAGCAACTTGCAAATTGCAGTTTACCTACACAATGGCCTCGGAGCTAAGTTACGGAGTTCAAAGTTTTTTTATTTTTTTGTGGCCTACATTAATACCTATAATTATTTATTAAGCGATTCGGAGTTGTTATGTTCTTAAGTTACCTGAAACTCGGATATGAATAACTAACAAATATTTTTTCTTAACAAGTTAGCGATGGTACCTACGTAGGCCCGGACTCCACCAAAGCAGAGACGAGACGAGAGGAGAGGATAAGTCTTTTAAACAACCAATATAATTTCGTTATTCAAACATCTTGTCTCCACTCAGCTTCAATGGAGACTACTGAGCGGAGATGTATCATATTATATGTATGGCGCGATCGAAGCGGAGATGTGAGCTTTGCCTCGCAAGCTGACGACGCCGACGCGACGGCGCGTCGCGGAGACGAGAAGAGATATGAGCGGCGCTTCTAGTCCCAAAATCAATATGTTCTTTTTAAGGCTCAACCGAGATCTCGGTCTCGGTCTCGGTCTCGGCATTCTCGGCTACAAATCCAACCGAGAAATTTGTCTCGGTTCTCGGCTAATTATAGCCGAGATTCTCGGTCATGACCGAGATTGTAACTTTGTTCGGATCGGCATTCAAATATTACCGCGCGCGGCCACGCGCCGCAGCGCGTAGTTGATTGGTGTAAGTGCACGAGAGTTTTTATCTGCGCCGCCTACTAGCGTGGCAAGTGAACTGTTTAGCAAAGCTGGACAATGTATGACGAGAGGCGACACTCTTTGAAGGGCGAAAATGCCGACAAATTGCTTTTTTATGTTATAATATAATGTTATTTAACTTTGATTATTAAAACAGTTAATTTTGTTAAAAAGTACCTACTGTATTAAAAAGTTAACAGCATTTAAATATTTTTTTCACGCTTTGTCTATTCTCGGTCTCGGCTCTCGGTCTCGGCCGAGATATTATTTTATTCTCGGTCTCGGTCTCGGTCTCGGCCGAGAACGAAAAACCCATCTCGGTCGAGCCTTAGTTCTTTTGTTTAGGTGCTCTAGCCAGCACACATCTCCGCTACAGTCTAGCCAGAATGCATTTCCGCACAGCTTCGGTGGATACACTCTAGCTAAAAATCTCTACTCTCTCCGCTGTGGACATCTCCACACATCACCGCTTTGGTGAAGTCCGGGCCTTACTAAGATTTTCCTAGTTTTGGAGACCAGGGTTCCGAGTTTGAGAAGACTTTAAACTTTACTGTACCTACCTGTATCTTTTGTAAGTATATATAACTTTTACTATAGGACCAACCCTGAAATCGCAAAAGAAAAATCAGCTGTTCCATACATTTATGGTCACATAACTCAACAAAATGTATGGAACAGCAGATTTTTTTTTTGCGATCTCAGGGTTGGTCCCATAGTAAAAGTTGTTCATAATGATGAGTACAATGACCCCTTAAAATATTTCCACTGTTTAACCTGCCACCCTGTATACGAGTACCTATGCATATTTAACATCACGCCTGTATTCCTCAAAGGGATGAACAGGGGTGTGCTACACCCACATCTAAGGGCGTAGCCTGGATTTTATTCAAGGGGGGAGGGGCAAGCAAGGAAAACATACATAGAGGAAAGGTTACGAGATGATGCCCTTAGGGAGCATGCTCGTAGTTCAACTTGATGCGAAAAAAATAAAAAACAGGTTTTAAAAAAACCGACTTCCAAAAACTACACTAAAAACTATGAAATAAAAAGTTTAAACTTCCATAATTAAAAATCTAAATGTATATTGAAGCCGGCGGGGCCTCTTCAGGTTTTTGCCTCTCAGTCTTAAAACAGGAAGGGTGTGCGCAGTGTGTGCACGTGGAAATTATGATTTCCTTTTATTCCTTGTTAATCTGCAATTTTGCTTATTTTGATGCTAGGCCCCGCCGACTTCAATATACATTTAGATTTTTAATTATGGAAGTTTAAACTTTTTATTTCATAGTTTTTAGTGTAGTTTTTGGAAGTCGGTTTTTTTAAAACCTGTTTTTTATTTTTAACTTTTTAGTGTAGTAGTGTAACATGTCATGTTTTTTTGATAATAATACCTTACGTATATAAAAGTACCATAAAATCATGCATAGAGCGACAAAGTATATAGACAAAGTACATACCAAATGTGTGTCAAAGGCAGTATATTAATACTGCCTTTGACACACATTTGGTATGTACTTTTACCGAGATCGATTACTTCCACTAATTTAAATAGGTACTTATATTCATAGATGTTGGTGGATAAAAGCGTTTCCGTAAACAAAAAGTACCATAAAATCATGGACAGAGCGACTTTGATCATTTATGTACCTTTACTGAGATCGATTACTTCCACGAATTTAAATAGGTACTTATATTCATAGATGTTGGTGGATGAGAGCATTTCAGTAAACAAAAACCGGGCAAGAGCGTGTCGGACCGCGCACAGTGTAGGGTTCCATAGCAAGAAGTATTTCAGTGTTCTGACCGCAAATACAAGTTTGTATTTCATAATATTATTATGAAATATTACTATTTTTACGGCTGTCAAACTCAACATGGAAAATAGTGAATATTTCAAAAATTTATTGACGTATCTTGTTCAAACAAATTTCAATCGAAAGTATTTATTAAGTGCTATAAGCTTGATTTTTTTCAGATGTTTCGATAGCGCGGTTGGAAAATTACAGGGGGGGGGACACATTGTTAACGACTTTGGGAGCTCCTAGTTCACTCAATATGCACTTAAATAAAAAAAGTATTTAGAAACCTTCATGTTATTTTCAAAGACCTATCCAATGATACCCCACATGGTGGGGTGCGCGAAAATATTTTTTTTCATCCCTCAGTTTCATGTAGGTATGGGAGACCCCCCTAATAATTTTATTTTTCGTAATTTCACTATAGGCCTTAATGGCGGCTTACAAAAGACATCTACCTACGAAGTTTCATACAAATTGGTTATGAACTGTAGATTTGACGAGGGTGCGACAGACGGACAGACGGACAAACAGACAGACAGACAGACGGACATGACGAAACTATTAGGGTTCCTAGTTTTACTACGGAACCCTAAAAACAGTGTTTTTATTTCAGTTTGTAATAGCAATTGGCTCGCTCCCTAGCCTTCTATCAAATGCGACTTAAGCATGAAAAAATTGTGTGTACTATACACCTCTGTCTAACCTTACGGGAAATATCGGCGTGATGTTATGTATGCATAATATCGAGATCGATTGCGTTCAGGAATTCATGTACCTACACAATATCACTTTTTCATCATCGTCATGATGTCATCAAGATACACCAAAAATACCATTTATTACACCTGGTTAAAAATCTACTCAACCAAAGTTAATAAAATTTATATGGGACCACCTCGCGAGCTTCTTCTACCATATGAAAAAAGAATCACGTAAATCGGCTCATAGACCACGGAGTAATCGGTGTACATACATGAAAAAAAAAAAAAAAACCAACCGAATGCAGAACCTCCTCCTTTTTGGAAGTCGGTTAATAATAAAATGTTCTTTTTCTTTACTTATGTTTTTTACTTTTCGATCCGGGAGTTGCACTCTGGTTCTTGTTGCCTGTGTTGTTCGTGGCACTTCTGTCAGAGCACTAGCCACGGTTCGGCAGAGGTCGCGGGTTTAAATCCCACTCGCGACATTTGATTTTTCAAATTCTCTTATTAGTAAATATATTAATTACATAGTTGTTACTTAGGCCTACTAGCCCCTAGTCCAGCAGAAGCCTTGTGGGATATAATAAAATCCTAGGTAGGTACGGTAGTGTCCTACTATTAAAAAAGTACAAATAAATTATTTTATTTCAAAGAAGGAATAGGCACTTCAAAAAAGTAAAAGCAAAAATAATAATTTATCACAAAATGGAAAACAGACGCTTTTAAAGTTTTTGGAGGGAGTATCGCTCCGTCTTTGTCGCGCGAAGCGGACGGTGTTACGTCACTAGTAGGTAGTGCCGTCCGTGTCTAGCAAATCATTTTAAAACGCTTATAACTTTGCCAATTTTGTAGATGTTTCATCGGTTTTTTTGGTATTAATTGTCTTTTTTCAAATAGTTTACAGATTCACAATGAAAAAAAAGTAGTTAACATTGCCGACATGAGTCTTGAGCACATACTTCACCTGCGCATTAGGTAGTTGATTTTTTAGACCTCTTTGGAGGAATAAAGAAGTCGGGGGGCGCCCAGGCTGCACGCGATTGGCGATCGCGATTGTTTGTCAATGGTCTATTGTTTATTGGGCCGAAAATGTACATGCTCAATCTGTGCTCACAACTAATGCCGTACCTATACCTACCTAAAGTGAAAACAAATTAAACTCAAATTAGACACATAACAACTGATTTATTTGTCTTTTAATTGACAGACAGTTCACATCAAAATACACAAAGAGTGGCTTACAATCTAACACAGATTACATTAGATATCTCTTGTTCATATAAAATGGCATCAAAAACTAAAACTCCTTACAAAAATAACTCATCAATAGTATTCTAATTTCGTACAATATAAAAACAAATTGATAAAAGTAAATAATAAAACCATAACCAAATAAAAATATCCTTATTTTTTTTATTCTACTGTATCCATGTTGTCTTTGAGATCTAAGTCTTTTATATAATTTAGTAACGAAAGAGAATAATAGTGCTGATTCTGTTGAACATCGCACTAAAACTAAACTAATTTTAATCACACTATATCTCTTTCTTACAAAAATCATTGAAAAAGGACAGAAAATATTTAGAACTGTCAAATTAGTCTACACTCTTGTCATTTACGGGTAAATAGTCATGACCTTTTGCGATTACGACTAAATTGACGTTAAAACTAATTTGACAGGATTAAATATCTGCTATCCCTCTCTCAGGTTTTTAATTAGAAAGAGACATAATAAGACTAAAATAGTTTAGTTCGTAAACAACAGAATCGGCACCATTATCATGAAAATGTATTACATTTATTTTGCTTTCGGAACCATGACTTCCTCCAGAGTATAAAACCTTCTAATAGGGTCTTATTGTCTTCTCACAAATAGGAAAACGTGAACCTGCAAATTCCTATCAACAAATAGGTACCACGCTAATAACGTGTGTACCTAGCTTAAATTTAATTTCGATACAAAATTAGATAGCAAATTAAAGGCAGAACTTTATATTATTTAGCACCCCGCAATTAGGCGATTGTCAAGCATCAATTTAAAATTGTCAAATCGATTTTAAATCTAATTGATCTATGCATTAAAATTTATCTGTAGCTTTAGCAAAAAACAAATACATATCATCAAGAGTATATTGCTATTAGTGTTATACATAAGTAACAAGTTAATTTACATTGTGCGTGTCACTTCTAATAGTTGGTTACATGTTATTCAAAATAAAATCTATGGATATAAATCTGTTTTTTTTTAAGTTTTTTTTTAGTTTAATCTAGGTATAGCAACAACAATATACTTGAGAAATTGTTATTCAATGGCACATAAATTATAGTAAGCAACAAAGCTGACATTTTTAATGTCGTTAAATTTTCAAATCTTAGCAGTTGCATTTCTATGCAGTAATTAAATAGTCTACGTGTATAATATCACACGATTCCGAAGCAGCACCCCCATAGATTCCTATCACAAATTTAATGACGCAGAAGACTTTACCTGCTTATCACTACTACTACGCATTAGCCAATATCAATTTCAATGGAAACTATAAATTATTTTAAAAAAGTAATTCTGTCTTTGGCATATCTAGTACAGAAAACACTTTCCCTTCACATTTTCACGAGACCAGCTGCGAATGAAACAATGAATTAAAACCAGCACGTATACAAAATAATCGTAATAAACCTATTTTAACCTAATGTAGGTAATTTTAAAACCAAGAAAATACTTACTTAGTTACTAAGTGCGTTTGTACACTGCGTTCGATGCGAATCCAAAAAATTACGATTCAGAAAAATTCCGACCGAATCATTGACCTATATGTCCCTAGACAAGCAGTTCCGAACAAAAATCATGCCCCACACGCAGGTACTTGTCTGTTGCTCATCGCATCAAACGTCAGTGAATGTGAGGCTTGTGTTGTGCCCGCACAACATTGAGTGTGACATGTTTAATTTTCGGAAGTGCTTGTCTAGACATATAGGGCAATGGACCGAATATGGATTTTGATTGTGCAGGGCCGATCCAAGATGTTATTTACTGGTTATTATTCTCGCATTTATTATTTTGCTTGTTTCTTTTATTCGCTTCCGACATAAAAAACGTTGTTTTATGTTTAAATACTTATTAGGACTACCTCTTTATTTCCTCACAAAATATAAGATTCGCACCAGACACAGTGCAATATATCTTAACTAATTCACCCTAAGGGTTGCACATTTATATTATACATACAAGTTCCTACAAATAATCTAAACTAATCTTAAGTGTCACAAACGACAAGAGGTGGGAATCCAAAAATACTACTGTGACAGATGAAGCACTAAACGGCCAATCCAACAAATCCCACACCTTTTGCCTTTATCTCCTGTATCGATAAAATCGATACTAAAAATACCTTATAGCAGCCGGACTGCCAAGTGCATCATCTACCTTAAAGAAAATCCACAACTACGATTGCTTATTGGATAATTCTAACTTATTCGCATCAATCGTCCCCGCGCCATCGGCAGCGAGGCATAAGCCCCCTTACTTATAAACGCCTCTTAAAATTAACCACCGATTAAATAAATATACAACTATCCTTGTCATTTGTATTACAATGAATAGAGATGAAAATTGACTTAAGAGCTGTTTAATATAATCATCGTCAAAACTCCCAGAAAGTCGAGTGCATGGTGGGAGTTTTTCTAACATATTTGGTCGCGTGAACGTCAACTAAGGTCATAGTCAACGACCAATTGAACATCGGCTCTCATTCGAAAGTAAAGACGCTAGCGCACGTGATTGGTTGTTCCAATCACTTCGCGAAATGTTTACTCTACTCTTAACTCTGGTCAACAATACAGGTGTCGTGTGAACACTCATTTTAACCGCACCGCTCCAGCAGAGCAAATAGCTTGTCATTTTAATTAGGACTTTAACTCGAGTGTAAACAATATATTTTATAATGGCAAGCATACTTGCCGCGAGCCTTCAGCTAATCTACCTTGATATTATGAAAAGTATTGTACTGCATACGACTTAAAGCCGTAATTTAAATGACAAGTTATGTGCTGTGCTGGAGCGGTGCTGTTTTTGATGACCTTAAGTCTGAGCGATACCTAATACTAAATCCCTGAGTTATTTCTAGAATTCTATTTTATAACCTAACGTCCGTTAAGAACGATCAAAGACAACATTTCAAAAAGTGGCAAAGGCCCTACGATATGGAATAATAAAGTGATAACTAGACATCTAAATATGTAATAGAACATACGACAAATATGTTTGTTCGTTTTAAAGAATGGCATTGCCAACAGCCAAAATAGTAGTACGTCGACGTTATTAACTGTCAATAAACCTTAAAAAACACACCTGTTTCGTCCATTATTATTAAATATTATGTATGTAATCGTAAGAATTTCAAAACGGGTTTGGCCAAAAAGCCTTATTTCGATAATTTTATTTCTCCAAAATAGACTTAATCATATTTTGAAAAAAAAGAAGCCGACCTTCAGCCTTCGTGCTTTTTAAAAAGGCATAATCCTAATATTTTTTTTTAAATTATCGATCATACACATTTAATCATCTGATACCCATTTGGCACAATCGTCATTGGTTTAACGATTTATTAGATACAAATACCGCCCTTAAACACACTTCTTAAGGTTTAACATGCGAAAATTTCAGAATCCATAGTATATTTATGTTAAAAACTATTTGTTTTAATGTAGAGTCCTACAGATGATAATTCTATGTTATAATTTGGGATTATTATCCCAAATTATAACATAGAATTATCATCTGTGTAAAAAAATATCGATGTTATCATAACTTCATATGTTGACCGCCTTAGGTGCAGTTAAACTATCTTACGAATATGTATTTGTCCTAAAAAAAGTTTGTACGTGAAAATACTTAATGAGGTACGATATGAATGGAGTTAGGTAAGTGGTCCACAAGATCAGAAATATTCAAGGAAAATAATTACAAGTGCAATTGATTTGCTAAGATTATTCAGCTACAATTCCGATACTGGCGACAGTGACCGACCGCAGAGGGCCTAGCGAAGTTGCTTTTCTGTTAGCATTCAGGCCAAACGTCCACTATGACATTACCTGCGGAAAAGTCACGTGACCTCACTAATGTCACTGCCATACATTTTGTCCGTAGCGTTTGGCGTAAACGCTAATAGAAAAGCAACTTGGCTAAGGGGCAGAACGCATACTGGAGGCGACAGGCATGTGTCTGAATGTACCTTCAGACAATTTCATGGAAAATGTATAGGAAGCAACTGCTGCTGTGGTCGATCGTTGTCGCCGAAGCGATGACGGGATTGTACGTCATGATAAAACGTGAGAAAATTTCAGTACGAATATGTACAGACAGAGAAATAATTAAAAGTTACTGATATTATACATTTAGATACAAAGATAGCAATAGCAATAAATAGACATGCAATTGATTTTAATTTATACTTGGTTTTACTTTAGGGAGGGATATCAGAACGTAGCTAAAAAGGCGTTTGGACGGTTCAAACATCAAAAAGCTTTAAAAAACGTTTTACGTTGTTGTTAAACGTGTTGCAGGATTGATAAAAACTTTTTTAAAGTAACACCCTGTAACGATCACAGACAATAAACTTATAGTAACTAATATTATTAAATAAAGTGGTTTTAAAGGCTTACGCACACAGATACGATATAGCGCGCGGTATCGCAATGCGGCGCAAATGTAGCGTAGCGCAATGGCAAATTATCGCAATATCGCATAGCAATACCGGGTAAAAGTAGGTAGGATACACGGGGCGATTATCGCAACGACCCCGTTGTTTCATTTTAACATCGAACGACGGATTGTACCTGTGTGGCGATATCGTATCCAATCGTTTAGTCGAAAGATCAATCGAAGATCGCGATAGACAGCAGCTACACTGAGAAATCGTTCAATCAAATCGCGTCCGCCACACATGCAAGATGTGATCGTACGATAAGATGGCTCGTCGATACGATCTGGTCGCTACGATAATCGCCCCGTGTACGGCCACCTTAATATCGAGTCTATGTGAAGCAATATTTAGAACCTGTGAGAAGAAAAGAAGAACTAGAAGCTGATGTATCTAATATCTTTGTACTTATTTTAGAAACGTGAATTAAAACTTGAATTTTAAAGTACATCAGCGACATATAAAAAGTATCAAATAGTACTAAGTTATGATTAAAATAACGTGATATACCCAAAAGCTGATTTCCAAAGATTGCCATGTCGATTCATATTATTTACCTACTTACATCGTGCAAAATCTACCTGATTCGTTAAATTGGTAAGTAAGTATTCAAAATTGGTCGGTTAACAATGTCGATCGATAGAAACTTAAAATAATGACGTAAAGATTTTTTTGTTATTTTTAAACATTATTTTTGTTAATACCTACTTATGATAAATAAACAAAAAATATTTTTGAGCAAACATTTACAACTTATTCTAGGTACATCAATGTGATACATGTGTGTTGTGGACTCTTGACACAAATGTATACTTACTGTGATAGGACATTTTGGTGATTTTTTGTCAAAATCTTGTGAAATCTGTAAAGCTTTCAAGCCATTGTATTCCGATTTAATCTCCAAAGTCCTCATAGCATTGTGTTATTATTAATAATTACCAAAACATCAATATTATATTGATTTATAGCATAGACGGCCATATATACTACAAATAACATAGATACTACAAAGAACACTACTGATAAAAGAAATAGGCGTATACGTTGAACGCCCAAAAAGTCCTACATAACATAATCACACATAGACATTTTAAATTACTCTAGAGTCTAGGTCATGGGTATCGGGGTTAGCGTAGGAATTACAGGTAGAGTAGGTACGGTAGGGTAGAATGTTATATGTTGGTAACGATAGATACCCGGTGGGTTTACGATACCATAAAAACTATTAGGGTTATCATAAATGAATATAACATTGGTGAGTTGCTTGAGCTTATCTAAATCATTCGTGTCGTGCGGAATTGCGAGCCTTTTTACGGCCAAAAAATTTGTGCAGACACGCAAGCAACAAACAACTGGTCCGTAGTTGAAATAAGCAGGGTAGAAAACAGGGTATTCTTTTCCCCTGAATGAGATGTACGCGCCATCGAAAACAACCCAGACAAGACACGGTCTTTTGAAGAAAAACGTGTCGTTGTCTTGAGATGTTCCCTAGGGAACTGACACTTGATACGTCAACTTGGTGTCAACGTTCACGTTAGCAGAAACCAGGCCGGGATTCTTGAGGGTGTACCTGAAAAATGAAAACAACTTAATGTAGTCTAAAATATTTTGCAGGAAAATAATGTACAGTCGCCGTCAGTCACAGTACACATAGTACCTTTTGAAGCTATATAGCTAGGGGGCTGGCGAGCAAAAAATCTATATGATTTGCTCATGTGGCAGACTTTATTAATAGCGATAATTATATGATAAGAATATTAATAATAATAATAATATTAAGGACCGCGTCTGCCACCATGGTAGCCCATTGACAGCCCTTTAAAAATGTAAAAAAAAACCGGTATACTATATCATTTGCTCGTGTCTGCCTCTAAGGCTGATGTTTAGACACCTTGTCAAAATGAAAAAAATTGAAAAGGCAGACATTTTTAATGATTTTTTTTTATAATTTAAAAAATATATATGAACCGCAGAAAAATAGTCTGCCACCATCGTAGCGCTGCGTTTTTAATTAACAGCGCTTCAAAAATGTCGAAAAAAAAAACGGTGCTATATCATTTGCTCGTGTCTGCCTCTTTGACTTTGCTTATAAACGCTTATAAAAAAAAAGAACATAAATGTGGCAGACACCCAGGCTACTAATATTCCGAAAGCAGACCATTTGAATTCTTTTTTTTAATCGACGCTTGGGTCAAGCATTCAATCAACAGGTCTATGTTTAGAAAATATTAATGCACGCACGCACACGCGCGCTATCGTTATTTCCCTTTCTGGCACGTTTTCTCGTACGAAAAAGAACGCTTTAAAAAGCGTTCTTCGAAGCTCTTAAGGCTTAGTACAATGGTACACGTGCTCCAAAACACTTGTTTTGGGAGTAATAGGAGTATTTAGAGTTTTGGAGTAATAGGAGACTTCAACGAGCTGTAATGGTTAAAGTCAGTAAGTAAAATGTCCGCCAATTTTTTTTTGTACTCAGGGAGTTCTAATAAATCGAACGGACCTAATTAAAGCTACGAGCAAATGATTTAGTAGAGATTTTTTTTTTACATTTTCACATCTACCTCCTGTGATAATGCAGAGCCCTGGATGTCTGCCTCATAAATTTTCTTCGTTATCAAAATGGTATTGACCATTAACCACATAGGCAGACACGAGCAAATGATTTAGTATCGATTTTTTTTTACAGATTTAAAGCCCTGTAGCTAAAAACGCAGCAACATACGACCTTAATTCATTAAGAAAATTTTGTCGTATTGATCCGAACTTTAATGCCTATCAATACGAAGTACGAGCAAATCATATACTTAAATGTTCGCCAGCCCCCTAACTAATACGGCACTGGGCAGACTACTGCATATAAAACTATAGTTAATGACTTGTTGATATGTTAGCAAAAATATATTTCTAGTTGACATTATTGTAAGTCTGTCAGAGTCACATACTTACCCCCTTATTCACGAACAATACAATACTATGAGGACTCATAGCAAAGTGTACAAAAAAACTCATTCAAATATGAACATTTAACCTATGCATTGGGGTAAGGTTTTTATTCGCTTATATGTATGAATCCTAATGTATGAATCTTATTTTTATACACATAATATTCTTATTCGTATGAGTTTTCTGTACCCGGGCGTTCCTCAGATACCTCATAGTAATGTTTGTGAATACGGGGGTTAATTCTTTTATAAGTGTCATTCTATGATTTTGAGGTCATTACGCAATATAAATAATACTAAATCAGTAAAGCACTTTCTATGGTGCACTGAGCAAACAAAAGTAAACCTTACGATGACAAACATTTTGTTACTGTGACTGTCTATAATATACAACATACCTATTATTATACAACTAGCTGTTGCCCACGACTTCGTCTGCGTAAAAATGGACGAAAAGCCAATGTGTTTTTCCCGGTCCTACCTCTTTGTCAAATTTCATCCAAATCCGTCGAGCCGTTTCAGCGTGAAGACAAAAACACACACACGCAAACTTTTGCATTTATAATATTAGTAGGATAATAGGATTCGTTAATTTTAATAATAATAAAAAAAAATCACTTACCCGAGACCGCGTTGCTTCAAGCGCTGAATTGTAGCTGGTTTTATACGAGCGCGGCCCTGACTATGGCTGCCTCGGCCAGTTATAAAGAACAGCATCTGGTTGCGACGACCGGCATCACGGAGCTTCGATATATGAGCATCTATGAACACATCCAGGGACTCCCTGGCTTCCTTCACCCGGAAATAATGAAGGTCAATGGTAGTGCAATCAGGGTTGTTCGCGGCGTGATACTAGAAAAAATTAAAATGAAAATTTAGCAACTTCATTTTATGCAATTTTAAAATGTTGAACGGTTGCAATTCGGTGATTGGCTATTCTGAGAATAGCCAATCACCAAGTAGGCAAATTGATATTCTGAATAAACGTCATGGATTAGGACGTTCGAATAATAAATTGGCAATAGTGGGAATTGAACTTTTTAGTGATTTTAAGTTAAGGGTATTGGCCATTGCGCAGTTATACCGCCGATAACAGACATCCAGCAAAAAAAAATTCACGAATATAAAAAATAAAAGAACAGCATACATTCATAGCCAAAGTCCTTCTCATTCTCATATTCTTGAAAAAAAAATAGGTCCAGTTTTGGAGAAGGAAACAGGGGAATACAAAATTATGATTTCATCTATTGTAGGTATAATCAGCGATAGCAATAGATTTATGTTAAAACCTATTCTTCGAATATCTTACCGTACCGGCGTAAGTTATGAGCACAGATCGTGCATGTACATTTTCGGCCCAATAGACAATAGACTGTTCACAATACGTAATAGAGAATAGTCCAATCAACTGAAGAACCAATCGCGTGCAGCCTCGGCGCCCCCGTCTTCTTCATTTCGCTAAAGAGACCGAAAAATCAGCTAATGCTCAGGTGAAGTTTGTGCTCATGACTGGTGCCGGTACCTATACCAAAAGAAGAGACTATACTGCCTCAACTTACTTGCATTAGCGATGCGACCGCCAACCCGTTGGCATACTCGTACTTTTGCTTATGGAAGTTAGCTAGCTCAGAGTAATAGTTGGCGACTTGAGTCATGCCACGACGAATGTATTCTTGAGCCTTCTGGAAGTTTCTGCAAGTCATACGTAACATTAATTAGCTGCTTGATATTATAATGGCTTCGTACGTGCGATGTTTTCTGAGATAAAAAGTAACGTAGCAGTTATTGCAGCGAATATTTATTGAAAACATTAAAATAATTAATTGACAAAATACTACTTGGTATAAAAACTACTGAAATCGATTCTATTAGGTACTAATATTGAACATATACTTTGCGGTTTCATATGATAAAATAATGTTGTAAGTATAGCAATGTTGTGTGGAGTAAAAACTTCGGACTAAGAATTTTCATCAGCAACATTTTCATCAGCGGAATTTTCATCATTTTCAAGTTTTTACTTACAGATTACGTCGAGCAAGATGGTTATCAGCTTCTACGCGGTAAGACTCCACGGTGGCCAAGTCCACTGTTTGACCCTTGGATAGCAGCGGCCATTCTGTTTCAGAGAGTTCCTGCAAAATACAGCATACATAGTAACTATGTGGTAACTATATGGAGGAGCAGTGATAGCCTAGTGGTTTAACCATGTGCCTCCCACGGCTAATGGTTCGAGTTCGATCCCGAAGCACGCACCGCTGACATTTCGAAGTCATGTGCGTATTAGTAATTAATTATTACTTGCTTTAACGGTGAAGGAAAACATCGTGAGGAAACCGGCATGTCCTAAAACCAAAAATTCGAAAAACATGTGACGTCCACCAACCCGCTCTGGGCCCGCGTGGTGGACTACGGCCCACTCCCTCTCACAGAGGAGGCCTGTGTCCCAGCAGTGGGAACATTATAGGCCGATTATGCTATGCTGTAACTATCACGAAGTTATAAGTTATAACTTAAAACTGCAAATCAACTTAAGGATAACAAAAAATTACATTTGTCGTGATTAGGTACATACATAATACAATGGTATTTACATAGGCTGATTAACTGTATGACAAAGTGCATAATATAATTATCTTTAGTCAACATAATTATTATGTTGCACATCACGTATGCATGGTATTATGATGACTCACTTCTACTTTTAAATAAAATTGTTTTCCTTAATATGGTATCAGTAAAAATAATTTGAATTCATGGTAATACGTAAATGTATTTTTATTGTGAATTTTAAACAAAGCCATGTTATGCTTATCATAACGGTTTTAAATATTTTTCATGAAATGGATTATATGGCGGCACGGTTGTCGTAGTGGCTGAGCGATAGGCTGCTGTGCGACGTGTCGCGGGTTCGATTCCCATGCGTAACAAATATTTGTTTCGGGTCTGGAGTAAATGTGATTTTTTTTTGTAAACGCACCCACGACACAGTAGAAATTCTAGTGTGGGACAACGTTTTTAACAAAAAAATATCGTACCTTTTTCTGTTCTTTTATTATCTGATCCTTAAGTTTCATTTCCTCAGTCATGACGAATTTATTGATACCATTTTCTTGTTCCAGCACATCATTGCGGCCAGTAGACATCAGCAGTACCTAGTCATTAAAGTTTCAATATCTATATATAGTATAAAACAAAGTCGCTTTCCGTGTCCTATCTGTTTGCCTGCTTAGTTACTTTAAACTACACAATGGATTTTAATGTGGTTTTCCCCACCATTTAGACAATTTATTCTGGAAGGTTTATGTATAATACGTTATAACTTAAATCAGTAGTTGCACCCGTGCAAAGCAGAGGGGGGCCAGTCGTATCGCTAATCATAAGTAAAAATTATTTGTTTTTTTAAATATCCACTTTTTTAAAACGGACTATTTAATAAAATATTTTCTAATGAAATGAAAAACGTTGGACGCTCACGCATGCAATAGATAAAATTATAGTTAGATGCGCTCCACGTTATTAATTTTTTTTATATTATTATTTTTTACTTTTTAGAGTTTTTAGTCCATATTATGGCATCGTCATTCAAATTACAAAGGTATCAAATTTTAGCTTTGTCCGATGCCAGAATGTGCTTGAAAAATGAATTGCAAAATTTGTACCAAACAGACAGACAGACAAGAAAGCGAGTTAATGAAAACGTGGTAAAAAATATTACCTCAACCGTAGCATTGAAGTTATTGTCATGAGCCATCAGCAACTCCGTGAGAGTATCTTTATCAACATCCGAAAACAAATTAAAGAGTTTGTCCCTCGTCATCTTGGCTGCCAAATCTGTCGGCATGTTGTTCCGCCATTCCGCGACGTCTTTCTGATAAACGGCGAGTGCCATATCCATGTCCATGATTTCTTTGAAATCAGGAACCTCTGGCTCTTTTCCTGCGAGAGCTAACTCCTCCTCCTTCATTGCGATTTGTCTAAAACAGAAAAAATATTATGTCGACACAGCAGAGGTCTTTGCGCAGCATTGTGTTAGTTTGGTTTCACAGTCACGCTGGCGATCGCACCCGTTTCGTACGTCTTTTACTATGAAACGGTACAAGAATAATATCTATCTCGTGACCCGCGACTATGAAATCACCCTAAAGAATGCAGATGGTAACAGTTACGCTCTTATTCTCTGAGGGAGTAGACTTATTCGATCTGAATATATATGGCAGCTTTAGCTGATTCAATCTAAAATTGCAGCTTTCGCTGATTCAATCTGAAATTCCAGCTTTGGCTGATTAAATCTGGAATTGCAGCTTTAGCTGATTCAATCTGAAATTGCAGCTTTAGCTGATTCAATCTGAAATTGCAGCTTTAGGCGCCTTCCTGACCTGGTCGCCCGGTCGATGCGTTTTCGTTTCGGTACAGAGAGCATACACGCATCTCGCTTGCTCGCATTTGCTCGGTAAAGAATCTGTACCGAAACGAAAACGCACCAACGCACGACAGGCCGCCGGCCGCTATAAATAATTTAAAATCCCCAACCCCGCCACTCTCCAATAAAGAAATGAAACTCAAGCTTCCAACTCAGTAGGCGCAACAAGATCAGGGTGATAGTAATTTGTAATTGTAATTTATACAATACAGTTTACAGATGATTTTAAGGATACTAAGATAGAAATATCTTAGTTCCTTCATGATTAAATTAATATTATATATCTGTTGCTCACCTTGCGAATTCCTCGTCTTGTTGCATCATAGCTGCAGTTTCCTTCGCATGTTCGTCCAGCTGAAACGTCAATGATTCCATCCATAAAGCATTGATTTCATTCAATACAGACAGTGGGAGGCTAATCCTAGGCACAATGTATCCTGGATATTGCATATTTTTCCTGCCAAACCTCTCATCTAACTCAGCTACAAAAGAGCTCCCCAAATTTACAGTAACTATAACGTCTTCATCAGTATCGCTAATACTAGAACCATCCTCGTCGTCACTTATATCTATTAGAGGACCAGTATTGCTAGGTTCAAATTCCACAGCTTCAGCCGACAACGCCGTAGCTCCAAGTTCCTCAAGATAGTTCTCGCTTAGATCTGTCTCTCCACGGCGAATTTTCCGTATTTTGAGGCAATGTTTTGAATAATGATTGTCAGCGATGACCACATTCTGTTCAATTTGGCGTTTCATTTGAATTGTTTCATCGGACATTGTTACGTCTCGTTTTTTCTTTTGCGTTTTGGACCCGTTCAGCGCTGCTGGTACTTTATCTTCTATTGGTGTCGTTTCTACTGCATCTGATGTAGCTCCATCAGGTATAATATTGTAATTTGCTAAACAAGCACATTGTTCCATGCTTTCTTCTTCTGGATCTGATAGTTCTTCAGCGTCAACAGTTTTAAACTGATTACTATTCACTCCATCAAGCACGATTTCTACACTCCAGTTCACATCACCACAACATTTATCGAAAATGTCCCGTAGATCCGAACGCGCGATGTTCTTGAATAACTTTCTAAAAGCAATAAAATGTTTCTCTTCATTTGGACACCTAAAGGAGTTTGTGAATATTCCTTCATTAGTCATGCTACTTTTATCGAGCATGCGTTTCTGTGGGATTTTTTCATGGTTGAATGATATATGGAACTGATTAATGTTACGTGGTGTGGCAGTAATAATTTTATGGTTGCCGTTAATATTTGTATCTCCAATTTCCATACATGTTCCGTTAGACAATGTTTCAACGGGAGCCACTTGATTTGCAAAAGAAGTCGACGGTTCGGATGAATCAGTCCATGGCGGCATAAACATTGATATTTTGCTCCAATCTTGACAGTTACTAACGTTTTGCATCAAAGATTCCGCGAATTCAAGTGATGTTGTTAGAGGGGGTGACATATTAGTTTTCCGTTGTGGTTTTGCTTCGGGCACCGAAGTAGTAATAGTAGCACTGGCAGTTAATTTAGAACTTACTGCTGGAGCCACAGATCCTCTTATTGAAGCTGCAGCACCTTGATCGTCGGTATCCCAATTGTCGCCATTATCCCATTCTTTTTCTACCTTCTCTATTTCTTCCAGCTTCTTCTGAGCTTCCAAATATAGTTTCAGTTTTTTTTGCTCTTCATTAGTCAAATCATCATGCTTATCAATTTGAAACAAATCTTTATTTTCATCCTGGGTGTCTAGATGTGAGTTCAAGTTGTCATTTTGCTGTTCTGGATTATCGATTGTAGACAATTGTTGCGTCTGAACGTTTACGGTTGATGTTGACGATCGAAAAAACTGAGTGTTAGTAACAGTTTGTGTAATAGTAGAAGTAGTGGTATCTTCTTTAGTGGCAACTTCTTTAATAGTGGCATCAGGCTTTGGTGAACGTGACTCTTCTTTAACGATTGGAGGAATTGTTCGCTTTACAGGAGGGACCATATTAGCAGGATAAGATAAGCCATATGTCCGCCTTAAAATGTCACCAGTTAGACCATCACGGTAGTTATCCAGCATTCTTTTAATGGAAACTAAAGGCACATTATGCTTGTTTCTTTTGAGTAACTGATTAGCTTTTTTAGCCCATGGTGTTTTTGGTTCCAGCACTTGAATGATGTAACCATTCTTAACTCCTTCTTTTAGGTATGGTTCCATTTCCCACAACTCGACGTTAGTATTGTCAATAATGATAGGGCTTAATCCTGTTATTAAAGCTTTTCTAGCTCTGTTGTGATTCCATGAATGTGCTTCAGACAGTTTATATTTCTCGTATTGATATTGGCCTCTGACCATAAAATAGTCATCAGTACTCAAGATATGCGTCTTATAATTGATGAGACCAGGGCCAATCATCATGTCTATTAAGTGCTCTGCCAAATACGACTTTCCACTACCAGGCACTCCCCGCATGAGAATTAATATTCTGTTGCCTTGGTTGTGATTGACAATTATTTCTTTTATCTGATCTGTCCAGAAACCTCCAGTGTACTGGAATGTTCTCTGGATGGTTTTTGGTATAGCACCAGTGTTCTGTGCAGGTTGGGCAGTAGCAGCAGAAGCATTTGGTTGTGCAATTTGGGTGGATGTTACATTTTGAGGTGTTACTGTTTGCTGCTCCTCTTCTGATATTATATTGCCGTCGTTTGTCATATTCATGATTGCGTCCACAGATAGGTTCACTGGTAAATAGGAATAAAAATAATTAAAAAATATATATTTAGCTAATTATACAATGAGCTGAATGAGCAAATGTTAGCAACAAAGGGCATACGTATGGATACTTTAAAAATTAATAATTGACAGGAAATATTTAATATTGGTTTAGGTAGATTTTAATTAAAATTTGTTTTATTTCCTATTGTTTATAAAAGTTTGGAAAGACTTTAAAATAAAGAAACTGAATTTAATTTGGTACAATCCATAATGTTTGGTAGCTGAATGCCACAGATTAACAAAGGCTTTTCTGTATAGTAACTCACACTTTCTTTTTTGTGAGGTAATAATGATGCCAAAAGTGGCATCATCAATCTATGGACCTCATTTTACTAGATTTTCCCCGACCCTAGGAATAAAAAGCAGGACTATTAGGAATTAGGACATTGAATGTGATAAAGTAGAATTGAAATAAATATCAATAACAGCAGCATTTTTCTTGGTAAACACTCATTCGCCTTTGGTACTGAATTGCATGGTGCAAATGAAAAACATTTGCACTGTGCAATTCAGTACCATAATATCATAGTAGTTAAAAACACAGTAAAATTTTTTTTGCTAAGTTTTATACTTAACTACAAATTATGTAAGCTTAAAGCAGATTAAATATTATACGTAATGATAATAGATACAAGTCATACAAGATATAATTAGGCTATGAGCAGAGTAAGAAAAACAACTGGCCAAGTGCGAGTCGGACTCGCCCACCGAGGGTTCCGTATCTTCCTCAAGCGTATAAAAACATGATGGCACAATAGCGCCATCTATGAGAATATAGTTGAACAGCATTAACCAGCAGTGATAGCAAGTTATATATTGATATAACTTGCACTTTTAACACTTTTTTGTCCGTCTGTCACTGGACCTCTACAAGCTTAATATTAGGTTACTATTGATATTGATCAATAGTAACCTAATATTAAGCTTGTAGAGGTCCAGTGACAGACGGACAAAAAAGTGATCTTATAAGGGTTCCGTTTTTCCTTTTGAGGTACGGAACCCTAATCATGCCACTAAAAGCTATTTAAACTAAATGAATTGTGGTTACAGCACTTACAGCACACTATCAGTAAGGGGATTCCCTAGAATTATCACAGACTATGGTTAGGGGACTTTCCTAACATAAAATCAGGTTCATTTATTTATTGCCATGTACATTTTTTATTTTTACCTTTTATTTTTTTCTCATCCAGTAATAAAATTGTTAACTCAATGTATAATTGAATTAGATTGAGTCAATTAACATAATTCATTGTTCTTAAGGATGTGGTTTAATTTTCCTTATAATATAGCTTATCAAATGGTTCATACTACCTACATAGCGGCTGATATATGTGATATATGCCTGATTATTTAGGTAATATTATAAAGAAGTAAAGTTTGTATGTTTGTATGTGGGGGGTAATCTCCGGAACTACTGATCCGAATTTAAAAATTCTTTCACTAATAGGAAGCTGCATTATCACTAAGTGCTATAGGCTACTTTTTATCCCGAAATAATGCACAGTGGGTCACGCGAACGAAGTCGCGGGGAAAGTGCTATCTAATTTATAATCCACGATACAGGAGAAATCCTAGTGTGGGGCAACATTTTTTTTTCTTTAAAAAAAAAAAAAATATTATACAGGGTGGCAGGTTAGACAGTGGAAGTGGAAATATTTAAAGGGGTCATTGTACTTATCATTATGAACAACTTTTACTATGGGACCAACCCTGAAATCGCGAAATAAAAATCAGCTGTTCCATACATTTTGTTGAGTTATGTGAACATAAATGTATGGAGAAGCTGATTTTTTTTTTCGTGATTTCAGGATTTATTTGAACGTATAGTTTAAGTTAATCTAAACTTTAAACGTGCGAAGTCGGGGCGGGTCACTAATCAAGTCAAGTTTTACTGCTTTGAGTTCCTATAGCCACCTCGTGCCTCCATCATGAGACGAGAAGTGACATTATGCATTCCAACTTTTCGCTCAATCAATTGGGGGGAACTGGTTTTAAAAGTTGCAAGATTTTGCTTCATACACACATGGCAAGTTAAATAAAAGCTTGTAAAAATGATGGTATACCTTCTTGTTATGATATTTTAAATCTCAATAAAAAGAAAGAAGTTATAGTAATATTATTCCATATCCAATAGGGTGAAAAGGTCCAGTCCAGTGTTTAATGTTGCTCTACAAGTAATTAATTATAATGTAGGTAATTCTAGTATACTATGTTTAATAGTGTTATAAGGGAGGGGGGTGCATGAGTGTACCACATTCCAGCCCCGGATCTTGAATTATTTCGAGGCGGGGCAAAAACTGAAAAATGCCGCCTCCGCCCGACAATATTTTATTTTATTTATTTGCAAATGCTAACAATATTAAACAATTGGCCAATAGTAGTTTTTAAACTTTCGTGAATTGTACATGTACATGTTTTATAGTAAAATTATATTGGGAAACATATCAAAATATCTGTATTTTGACTAACCTCAACGTTTCAATCAAGTTGCATTGACTGTGGTCATGAGAAGACTGAAGTGTGTGGCCAATAAGCTAACATCTAGTAATGTTATATTGAAAATAAAGAAAGTCATAAATAAATATTTATAAGATGCTAGCTAGTTTTGAAAGAGCATTAGGCAATTCCATTAATATTAAAAAAAAATCATTAATGATTAATTCCATCAATATCAATACATATAAATAAAAAAAATACATATTAGTTAGGTAACTATTAAACAACATCACAAGAATTTTAATTTTGTATATTAGCTAAACAATACCACAGTAAAAATATGTACCAGTATGGAAACTAGGCCTAATTGCAGAAATAAATACCTACGCTCCACTACAGCGGTAGGGTCGTCATTGTCAATGTTTTTGAAACTGAACTGTATTTATTAAAACATCTGATTCTGTGTTCTGTAGTGATCAAACAATCGAGTTAAAATAATTAGTTTACAAATAAAATTTAAATAGGTAATCTCTAAGACGAAAACGTTTCGTTCGGTCCTTGTCGGAACGCGCGGTGGATGCCGCAAGCGGCGCGCGGCATGGCGCATATGTGGCGCCGATGCGATGCCTGATCAACCCGGCGGCTGCCCACCGTACTATGCGTTTCAACTAAGGATGGGATGACCTTGGCAATGGCACCATATTGAGACGATAGTTAAGTTTAACAAAAAAATATTTTGTGCAAATTACTTTTCAATAATATTTATCTTGTTCATGTTATTTTCATATGATTATTGTTTATTTAAGAGCGTGTAAGTATTAGAAAAGCGTGCATGAGGCATGAGAGAATTCTAATATAGGGCCAAGGTCATCTTTATCTAAGTTAAAACGCATAGTACCTACTGGGTTTTAACCCGAAAATGTGTGTGACAGTAATTAAAAAACCACGACCTACATTAAAAAAAAATTCTTTATTTTACACAGTTACAAATTGTTTACCGAAAAATACTTTCGTCTGCTACGACATGTTCGGAATGCTTTATTAATAAATTTTATGGTATAATAAATTCTCATTCTAATGAATAGCTTCTTTAAATAAACTATTAAACTAAACTATTACTAAACGCAACCACTCGTCTTGACGCGGCACTCACGACCACAGAACAATATTACTCTAGCGAGCTCACGACTGACAGCACCGCGATGTTCGCTTAGAGGTCTCGTCGATTCGCGTGTTTGTGTGAGTGTGCCGTTTCGAACGTTAGTACGTAGTTTCCGTACTGGTATATATTTTTACTGTGACAATACCCCAAATACAAAATCGGAAACTATAAGAAATAGCGAAAAATAGGTAGGTACCTACTTAAAAGAGTTTTGAGACGATTTTGATGGTATCATTCAATTTTTGAAAAATCAATTTACCTAGTCCGGTTTCGAACCTGTTGATTGTGAAAATAAAAACACACAAACCCCCATATTCCCAAACATTGCTGTGAGGACTCAAAGCAAAGTGTACAAAAACTCATTCAAATATGAACATTGTTAAGTTTTTCAAATATGAACACTAAGGTCCATATTCATAATATGAATTGCTTGTTTATTATTCCCTTTTATGAATATGAACCTTATTCTTTTAAATATAACGTTGCTATTCAAATGAGTTTTCTGTACACTGTGCATGCAGGACCTCATAGTAGTGTTTGTGAATAAGGGGGTGTATTATTGCACCATCCAATAGTATCGCTAATAAGGTTCAAGTTCTATGAAGTAAAAACATAAAGTTTTGATTTTTAATAAACAGATTCATATTTGGGTTTGATTTCTGATTAGTAAATTATTGTTTTTTTAATCTAATGATGCCGTTTTAGTTATTATCAAAATCTGCCAAGAGACTTTTTTGTGTATTTTTGGTGATTTCTTAGTTAAGCTGTCTTCAGACTATGATAAACTATATAGCATTATAGCTTATAGCATGACAATATCGCGCACCATACATTGTTATGGATATGTTCACACTGTTTTGTATGGTGCGCTATACTATATAGCATACACTATACTATACATATATGTATAGTATAGCGTAGTCTGAAGACAGCTTTACTTACATCTAGTTAGTTTCTTGGATTTGGCCATAAAAGTGTAAAATAATACACATTTTAATAGATAAAATACCCTGAGCTGATGATAATAGATTAAAGATAAGCCAACACCAGATCTATGAACTAAGAAATACGAATAACCATAAAAATACCTATTTAAAATAATCTAAATAAACTTTTTAGTATTGTATTACAATTCAATAAGCATACTGTAACTTCACATTGATTATGTAAAATTATAAGTACATAGTTTAAACATGAACTATTGATTACCCTTTATAAGGCCCCCCTCATCCCAAACAAAGCACCCCTTCAGACTCATCTTTTATGTACAGGTATTGATGCAGTTATAAATAGCTATCGACCAAGCGACCCCAGACAGAGAGGAGAGGTGGGGGCAAGGTACGAGTTACCTCGCACCTTGTAACCTGCCCGGGCTGCTCCCCATACATATTGCTTATTAAATAATACAGGATAAAATGATTTGATATTTCTATTATTGAATTAAAAATTAATTATGACATCAAGTATCAAATACCTATATTATAAATGCTCAATACAGAGTTCTTTGTTTATGATAACATGTATAACAACACAAGATAATAACACTCTTGTTCAAGTTCTCTGTTTATTATCTTTTAAATAACACAAAAATGTTACTAGAGAATATAATAACAAAAGATATCTACCATTTCAGCCATCGTGATGGATGTCCTGCCTGCCTCCACAGCCCCTAGAGATATACGGAACTGACTGAACTATCTCACCCCATGGATATGGATTTTATGAAAAGTGCATCGACGTCCGTCATCCTTGTTTCGCATATTTGTATACTGTTACCTACATATCTACGAGCAGCATAGGTACCATTTATTGACCGATAACACTGAAACTGCGTTTAGAGTGCCCATAAAATGTATTGCGCCGCGCAGCCAATGCAGCCAATCGGAAGTCTCGATGTACACAGTGCATTTCACTCTAACTTTGTACAATAAAAATAATTATGGTTTTCTACTTACAATCACCCTCACAACTCTCAACTACAGCAGAAATCACATCTTTACTCATCACTTTGCCGAACATGTTCATTATATTGTCGATAACATCAGAAAAGTTATTTTCTTCGTCTCCAAGGGGCTCCATGGTTGCACCGTTAGAACAAAACCTAATTTAAACAAGACACAATTCCTTTTGGTTAAGAACACTTAATCACTTTTAATTTTATTGAAAACGAGACGCAATACACATTACAATGATTACAAGAACGGGGGAAGGAAAGTAACCAAATCCAACATCCACTTCGAACCACAAACTACAAACTTGCAAAGTACTTAACCTTCGAACTAGGGATGGCGATCTGAAATCGATTAATCGAAGAATCAATTTTTGGAGCCAATAAGATCGATTTTTTAAATCGATATGTAGTATTGAATCGATTCGGTGAATCGATTTTTCACCCTTGAAAATCGAGGTTCGTTTTTTTTTTTTTTTTAACCATAAAACTATTTACAATTAATTGAATGTACTCGTATTATAAAAGTGCTGCCGGTTAAAGAATGAATTATTCAAAAACTCGCGAGATGGCTGTATGTTTAGATTCCTTCGCGTCTCTTGAATAAAAAAAGTTACGTTTGTAGTCTTTGACTTAGTCTTTGACTATTAACTTTGTAAACCATCATTCTTAATCATTTTCTTAACTTTGTAAAACTTCTAAATGTAGAAAATAAATGTCTTGCAGTTTTATACTTGATCTTGAACTTGAGTTTGATATGGTAATAAAAATATTTTTTATTATCGAATTACCTGATTTTACTGATAAGAGATCGTTAAATTATAATAAATGTATCTTGTTTTTAATAAAATAGATTTATATTACATTATAAACGAAAATTTGAAAAAAATATCGATTTTTCGGAAATCGATCTTATAGACATCGATTTTTTTGTGAATCGATTCATTAGGTCACGATTCGAATCGATTTAAAAATCGATCTTTTTCGGAAAGAATCGCCATCCCTACTTCGAACTGCTTCGAACCTTCTTCGAACCACAGAGTACCTACCTAACCTACCTGGGACTTTGGAGGAAGCATTAACTGGAGGTAGTATAACCGTGTGGCTTAGATTAGATTGTATACTCTTTGGTGTGGCGTTTGTGCACTACACGTTTACAGCACGTTTTTTCACGGACCGTTGCTTTTTTCATACCTACATTTTAAAAAGTGGTGGGGATCGTTCTGCAGTCCTATTGGCTAACAATCCGTAAAAAACCGAATACGAATTGAAAACGTCTGTAGCGCACAAACAGCCTGTCTGATGCTGTATACCAGGGATGTTGCGAATATTCGCATCCGCATCCGCAATTGCGGAGCTTCCACATCGATTTGGACATCTGCATCCGCATCCGCATCCGCAATAATCATTGCGGATTTTCATGCGGATGCAGATGTAGCATAGGGCGAGACAAGAAAGAAATAGGCGGGGACCGGTGACTGGCGCGTGCCGTGCATGTGTTCATTAACCAATAGGAGCGATGTTGTCATTAATAGCATGCAGATTTTTATTGACACCACCAGCCAGTGTTCCCAGCGAAAAATTGTTCAGTAGCGCGGGTTTAACTTACAAACCTCTCCGTAACAGGCTTGACGCGGCGAATTATTAGTTTTTATTAAATGTAATACTCCAATTTTTTACTTTTTTATCAAAAATTACAATCTTATCATTTTATTTCTCCACAAATATAGTTTCTTAAAAAATATCTTAAGATCCGCATCTACATCCGCATCTGCATCCGCATCCGCGGATGTGAGCCTTCAAACATCCGCCTCCGCATCCGCATCCGCGGATGAAAAAAATCGGGATCCGCAACATCCCTGCTGTATACTGTGTGAAGCAGTGTTGCCACATCTTTATGTCGCTAAACAAACAAGAAATCCGCTAGTTCTAGCGCCAAAGTTGCTAAAGTGACAAAACTAGAAAAGGGATCTTGACAACATTGAAAATATGCTACAGATTGTGGTCATCCTATCAGTTCATAGCGTAAATAAACTTATTTCACTTGATTTTTAACAAAAATATGTATATTTTTT
Organism: Thalpophila matura; assembly: GCA_948465475.1. Classification (NCBI taxonomy): domain Eukaryota; kingdom Metazoa; phylum Arthropoda; class Insecta; order Lepidoptera; family Noctuidae; genus Thalpophila; species Thalpophila matura. The sequence continues at coordinate 6,610,036 of OX419187.1, read as the reverse complement.
ACAAATTACACGAAAGTAAAATGCAATATTTTTTGTTATTGTAGCTGTGACAAGAACGGCCTGTTGCACTCTGGTGACGTCACACGCTAGTAAGCCAGTGTTGCCAACTTATTTTTAGGGTAAAGAATTCTTCAGGGTAAATTTGAGGGTAAAATTTTAGGGAGCGCCTCCGCAGCCGGCGCCGACTAGGCTCCCAAAAATAATGCCGTTAGGAACCGGAGTAGCCTTGGAGTAGCAGTGATACCAGACGAAAATAATTGCAAACTACCGTAGCAACAGATTAATGTTGCCGTGTTTTAAGTTGAATTAAATACCTTAGATTGACTTTTAAATTAGTGTCAATGTAAAACAAAATACAACTTTTTTGGACTTACAAGGGGGAGGGAGGTGGTCGACGGAGCCCCGGTACGCGGAGCGCCTATTTCTATCTGCAAGGTTAAAAGTAACCTAACACGAATGGGTTGACGGGGGCTTCGTTCGCTCGCTCACTGAAGCCCCCGTTAACCCTTCGAACCTAACCTGTCCGTGTCTGGGTGTCCAAGTTCCCGAGCTCGCTTCGCTCGCTCTTGGACCCTAATTAGGTATGTTACTCAAATGAAACATAAAATGTTTCTTTAATTATGCCAAATTGCCAACTCCTTTTCCCGCTTTTTTTTTCCAAAGTCAGCGCCCGCTGCCAATTTAGCAACCGGTGCCGGCTGAAAATTCAGGACATGGCGGCGGTCGCGGAGTCACTTCCAAAATTTTAAGGTTAGATTTCGTATTGTTGTTATGATTACTAAAGTTTATGGGCTTTTTGGCAAGCAATACATGTAGGTACCTAAGTATTTGAATTGAATTTGAGTTAAACAAATTCAGCATATTTTTATTGTGAAACATGACCATTGATTAAGAAAGAACTTGTTTTATTATTTATCTAAAACCAAAACTTTAGCCAGGTATTTTTGTATAAATAGTTATGATTTTAGAGTAAAATTAATCAGGCATTGGGGTAAAATGAAAATCTAGCTTGGCAACACTGGAGTAAGCATAAGCTAGGGATGCAAGTGCCAAAATGTATCGATATATATCGTATCGATATAAAAAAATATCAATATCGGTTTCGATATATCGAAAAAAAAATATCGATATATCGGTGAAATTTTCAAAAAATATTAGTACTTTACGAAATTCTATTGTGTTTGCTTTTACAAGTTTATTTCAATAAATCTGTCAGTATTATTACTATTCATAATAGTATGTAGTGTGCGTTTCACTAAGTATTCCTTTCGGCGCTGAATTTCATTAAGTTGCAACGTTTTTAACCGTAGATCATAGAAACAACATAGAAACAAGGGAGATGTGCCAAGGCGCTATTGAGTTTGATAGGTACTTACTTAAGTTTGGTCATTTTGAGCGTAGTACAAAAGTACACGCTGGCGACGAACCGAACACGATCGATGATATAAATACAGTGTTTTAGTTTAGTCTATAGTGCTAGTGTTGAGTGACGATTAACAGTGTTAGATTGAGGGTGTGCGGAATTTTTAATGTGTGGGAGATCTTTTTATTAACAAGTAGCGCTTGTAATTGTGTTGAAAAATGTACTAAAAGTGGCGACAGTTGTTCCCGTACTAATTTGCTATGATGCCATATCTCCTTGTTTCTATGATCTGAATTTTTAACGATGTTAGAAGACTGTGTTCTTTCAGCACCTATTTTCATTCTCAACTTTTATGCGCCTGCCAGACTATGCTCCTTGCGCTGCTCATCGCTATGCTCCTCGCGCTGCCGTGATTTGCCGCGATGTTGCCCTCTCTGCCGGACGAGACGAGAGAGAGAGAGAGAGGACGAGGAGCATGACGTGTGGCATGACGAGTAATGTTGCCACACTATGTCTCTGCCGCCTTTCCTCGCTACTTCCCATGCCACTCGTCGAGTGTGTGGCAGGCGCATTTGTGTCCCTGACATTACTTTATCACTTAAATCTAAAAACTGTGACATTTTAATCAATGGTGACTATGGTCTTGCTACTGAAAATATATCGTTTTTGATACGTTTTCGATACTTGATATTTTTTTTTCGATATATCGAAACCGATATTGATATTTTTTTAAAATATCGATACTTTTTGGCACTTCCTGCATCCCTAGACAAAGCTCGTTTACTATTACTAGCGTGTTACGTCACTTCCGTCAGAAACAGCGTTTTTGGAGCGGTTTTGGAAATTTATACTTTATCACTGATTTTTATTGATAAATACAGTAGATCTCCCTGAAATATCAATGTAGTGTGCTTATAATATAATGAAGATTAATATAAACCATTTCCCAAAATGAGGCAAATAGCGTAATCCGCTAGTTCTAGTGACAAAGTTGCTAAAGTGGCAACAATGGTGTGAAGGCTGTCATTTCTCGTTGACAGTGATACAGTGACGTCACTGTATCAAAACATAGCGGTGTGGTTGCATTTAGATGTAAATTAATAATTACTTAATTAAAGTGGCACATATGGCTATAAGTGTTAAAACAAAAACGATCGAAGGGAGCATAAAAGCCCCGGAATTATCATTTCACGCGTAAGTTTTTGACAACCATTTAATCGTTAATTATTGAGATTTCTATCTGGAAAATCGATAAACAAATGAGTAAGATTGTCTTACCTACATCATATTGCTATAAAACCAGGATATAAAGTAAAAAATATTGTAATAACCTAGGCATTGTTTTAGGCTTGAACTGCAGTGATGTGCACAAATTATCGATTATACTCTATCGAGATTTGCTGTAAGTGTCACAGTCTTAATTAACGAGATGGCGCTAGTTAGTAGCAAGAAAGTCACAGATTGTACACTTTATAATGTCCAGTCTTTGCTATATTGGATTTCTTGTAACACCATATACCTCACAATACTCTTTGGATCAAGACGAATCCAAGGATATCCCATTTGTTAAAATCGGGTAAACTTTATTTTTTTGGTTCTGTTTTTTACGTTTTGTCGGCCATCTTGATTTTTTTTTCAAAAAAACAGCCTATGACACTTAATGTAAATACGAATCAACCGATACCTCATTTGTCAAAATCTGACCAGTATTTTTTGAGCTACGATCGAACATCCATACATAGACATATACATACATACAAACATACATATGATATATACATACATACATACATACATAGGCTGTTAAACTCATTACCTTTCCTTTTTCGTAGTCGGGTAAAAAAGTAGCCTATGAGTTGTATTACAAAACCATTTGATTGGTTAAAATTAGTCTCATGCTCGAGTCTCGACTTAAGCTCCGTAAATACGATGTCACTTTCCGTCCCATATTATAATGTCTCTAAGCAAAAGATCGAAGTACCACTAACAGATTCTATCGATATGCTTTGAAGCGTCAACTCTTTCTCAGTTATGCTGTCATGCACACTAAAGCCGTGTCTCCTGCGCCCTGTTTTCGTGTTCGACGAACATCGAACAGTGAACAGTGAACGATAAAGGGGCGTGGTCTAGGTGTTTTGACGAATAAAAACACTCAAAACACGTCCAGAACAAATCCAGAACCGCACATAAACAAAAAACGGCCATCGGCTTTATGTCCTTAGGCTCTGTCTATAGATTATATGTCTATGGACAACAATGTTTGACATGACACGGTACAATTTTGACGTTTGACAAAAATGACAATTGACATTTCGTTACAGGGATGGCCACTTTTTCCGAAAAGGTTCATTGTTAGATCGAAACGAATCGAAATCTTATGATCGATCATAATAATAATGAGGTCGATTTCTCAAAAATCGTTTTCTTTTTTGAGTATAAATATGAAAAATAAAAAGAAACCAATACCAAAACCAAGTCAATCTTTACAAAATCGTTTTTAACTATAATTAAGTTGTAAAATGCATAAGCCTTTCTTCTATACAACTTTATTCTTAGTTAATGCTAAAGCTGAACTAAAAAGTTAAGGGACCAAATCTGAAATCGTGAAAAAAACTCAACTGTTCCGTACATTTTGTTTATAATAAACACAAATATATGGAACAGCTTAATTCGCGATTTCAGGTATGGTCCCATAATAAAAATAGTTCATAATGATGAGTACGGCATTAACTAAGATTAACGTTGTTTAGTTACATGTCAAGGTGAAGAGTTATTTTTAATTTAATAATCAATTTTATCTTATTAAATTATAATATGTAGGTACCTACTTCAAAATAATTATAGTTCCAAGAAGGACATAATTATCTACTTCATGTCCATTTGTTCAAGCTTTTGAAGAAGAATATTCCATTATGATTTAATCGGTTCCACTCATCAGGGGCCGTACCACGACGTGTTATTGCCATCTAACGTGTTATTGCCATCGAAAAAAAGTGCTTGCAAGGCTCTGTCCACAGATAACTATATATTAGTCAGCTTTGTCGCAAGATACAGATGATCCTTGTATTCTACAATACAATGCAATGTGTTTCATGGCTGTTGAGCGGGATGCAAACATTTTATAATTATTTTGTTCATGCCAGCAAATTAAACACAAAAAATCAGATCCCGATTTTTTTAAAGATCTACTCTTTATAATTATGTCTGTGCTAAAGATCGAATTTTTGCTTTATCCAATAATAATAAAATGATTGATTTCTTGACCCAAAACATCGATTCTTCGGTTAATCGAAATCAGATCGCATCCTTATGTAGAACGGAACTGAACGGAACGGACGGACGAAACGGACGAAGCACAAAAAAAACCAGAAACTGAAAAAGACAAAAATCTTATGAAAACAGCATAAAAAATAAAAACATCAGCAACGATCTCGTGTTCTAGAATGCTATTGTAATTGTGTTCAAAAATGCAATAATTCATCAAATACTCGTCTCACATAAACAGACAAGATTGCGGTATCATAAAAAATGGGTGACAATTTTCAAAACAAGACCATGGCTCCGGTGATGATGGATTATGATTTCAAAGTGAAGACTCAAAACGAACGTTCTAAAGTCGAGGATCTGTTTGACTTTGAGGGTTGTAAAGTCGGTCGCGGTACTTACGGTCACGTATACAAAGCTAGGCGAAAAGACGGCTCGGATACCAAGGATTATGCTTTGAAGCAAATTGAAGGCACTGGGCTATCTATGTCTGCTTGCAGGGAAATAGCGGTAAGTGTAAGAGCTTTCAATAGGAATAATGAACACACCTAAAATAATGTGGCAATTGAATGCTATGGGAGTAATGTAAAAAACAGTCACAATATCTTATATCTATCAGCAGTATCTGCAGCAACACAATTAGGTCAGAGAGTCGCCTTAGAATTAGTGTGTTTATAGGGTATGAGTTCTGTTATGCCGGGCTCATGTGACTTCTTCAACCAGTGCTATTCATGTGGAGCAGCATGTATGACCAACCTTTAGCTATGGAGAGCTATCTAATCGTAATATTATAAATACAAAAATAACTCTGTTTGTTTGTTACATTACCATGGTAAAAGCACTTGCATTGTATCTAATTAAAAAATTATGTCGTTATTCTTTACAGTTACTCCGAGAATTGAAACATCCAAATGTAATAAACCTCATTCGAGTATTCCTGTCGCACACTGACCGTAAAGTTTGGCTGTTGTTTGACTATGCAGAACATGATCTATGGCACATTATCAAGTTCCATAGAGCTGCAAAAGCTAACAAGAAGTCTGTAATGGTGCCTAAAGGAATGGTGAAGAGTCTTCTCTATCAGATTTTAGATGGGATACATTATTTGCATTCTAATTGGGTTTTGCATAGGGATTTGGTAAGTAATTACAATATTTTCTTATATAGAATTCTGGAATATAATTTGGAAAAGGTTCCTAACACAAGTGTATGACCTGAAAATGTATTACAATATAGCTTTTCAATATGCCTAGTAGTTTGAAAAATTATGTTTGTTTATAATTTTGCCTATTATAATTTTACTAGCTGTTCCCCGTAGCTCGACTCCTAAGAGTCATAGTGTGATGTTAAATAGCCTATACTCCTGAATCTGACTGCCGATACAAGAAAAAAAATCGAAACCGACTGGTAGTTCCAGAGGTTAGGGCATTTAAACAAACAAACTAACTATTCAACTTATAATATTAGTATAGATACATAGTGATAAATACTCACATACATTCTTCTTCAATTGTATCTTGATTATTCCAGAAACCAGCTAACATTCTGGTAATGGGTGAAGGGCCAGAGAGAGGTAGGGTCAAGATAGCTGACATGGGTTTTGCAAGACTGTTCAATGCTCCGTTGAAGCCACTCGCTGACTTGGACCCAGTAGTGGTCACATTCTGGTACAGGGCCCCGGAACTGTTGCTTGGTGCAAGACATTATACTAAAGCTATTGGTAATTATTTTTTTCTACTCTTGAATATTGTTGCTGTGCCTGCCAAAAAAAAAAAAACACATGAGCAATTGCTCATGTGTTTTTTTTACAATGTTTGATTTTGATGCAAATCCTTATGAAATAAAGATTAAAAATTACATATATTGAAATTGTATCAAAACATATTTTATAATAGACAGCGACTTTGGCAGATGCTGCAACAATATTAAGATTTTTTATTGATATATGGCCGTTCCCAATGATCTATTGGCTCTTTATCCTACTAGAGATACATTTTGACATTACTTCTATAAAGCTTATGTCAAAAACCTATCTCTATTAGGGGAAAGAGCTGATAGATCGGTTATTGGGAAGGCCATAAATTACTGGTTAATTGGCTGCTTTGTTGGTCTAGTTCTAGTAGATAATGATGATGATTCAATGATATGTTTACATGTATTTCTAATTTATTTGTTTTAAAAATATACACCATTATTCCAGATATATGGGCGATAGGTTGCATATTCGCCGAGTTGTTGACATCTGAGCCTATATTCCACTGTCGGCAAGAGGACATTAAGACCAGCAACCCATACCACCATGACCAATTGGACAGGATATTCAATGTCATGGGTTTCCCTCAAGAGAAAGACTGGGAAGATATCAGGAAAATGCCCGAACATGCTACTTTAGTTAAAGATTTTAAGAGATCAAAGTAAGTGGATTTTTATTAAACTGGTCAAGTGCGAGTCGTATTCGTACACTAAGGGTGGTTCCGTGCCGGACGTATGGCAGTCATACTTACACGTATTCTGTGAAAATTTCAAATGGCTAGCTATTACGCTTCATAAGATTACAACCTTGTGACAGACGGACAAACGGCGTGGGCTTAGTAATAGCATGGGGTCTCATCAGGAACAAAGTAACATTTGTTGACATAACTCATAATAGATGGCGTTATACGTATCGATTTGTTATTGAAGTTTGTGTAAAATTGAGAACATGAAAAAATACATCATGAAAAATATTTGTTCAAATTTTGAAAAATGCTTTTTGCACGGAAAAATGTATAGCCCGAAGATAGCCCGCGCTAAATCGGTCACATTTCTTTGTATGAGATGAGGCATCTGTACGTATAGTATTATATTATCTGTGGTAATAGGGTCCCATTGGCACCATTCGGATACAAAATAATAGCATAAATATTTTTTTTTTATTTTACAGACTGTGCGATCGAGTCTGCAGCGCTCGAACAATCTGCGAAACTTAGTGAACAGATTGTTCGAGCGCTGCAAAGCGCGGCAGACTCGATCGCACAAAAAGTCTGTCGTCTGCGTTGCCCCTTAGTGATTTATTTCTTTTACTTTCAGTTACCAGAACTGTTCCCTAAGTAAATACATGGACAGGCATAAGATAAAACCTGACAGCAAAGCCTTCAGCTTATTACAGAGGCTCTTACTAATGGATCCTAACAGAAGAATCACATCGGAACAGGCTATGCAAGACCCGTACTTCACCGAAGATCCATTGCCGACCCAGGTAAGTACCGCAAGTAATATTTACTGTAAACTTGTCTACGAACCAGGTCCAGCCGGCCTCGCATGACCACGATAGAAACGGGTTTTGTCTACAGAAGAATAGACAAAGTGACAGATTGTAGAAAGATTTCTACCGTTTTATGCATACAATGAAGAGAAGAAAATAAATGTTTCTATTCTTTAGTAGACAAAATTTTGATAAATCAAGTACGGGTCGTTGCGTGCTCGGGCATAAGAGATAACGATTCGGATATAAAGAACTTTGTCTATTCTTTGGTAGAATAGAGATAGAATTGGTCATGCTAAAGCCGGGTATCCTGCGACGTGTTTTCGTGTTCAATTGAACATCGAACATGTTTTCCGTCACGTGGTCGAGTGATTTTGCTAAACAAAACGCGTAGTCCACGCCCCTTTTTGTTCATTAAACATGTTCGATGTTCAATGAACACGCGCAGGAGACCCGCCTTAAGCATGCAGGTGATTCTCGACAGATTAGCACATTACCAATAGCCCAACTTATTTACGCCCGAATTGGCTCTATCTACCCTCAGATCATAGAAACAAGGGAGATGTGCTAAGGCGCTATTGAGCTTGACGCCTTAATTCAGATCAATGTGATTATGGACGGACGGACCAAACGCGATTGATGATATATATACAGTGTTTTAGGCCGGCAACAGACACGTTAAACGGAATGCCCCTCCGGAATTAAGAAACTGAATACTTAAGTGATTTTACGTCAAAATGAATGATTGCGGCTGGAATCGTTCAATTTATGAACTATTTCAGCCGCAATCGTTTAATTTCATTCATTCAGTCTCTTAATTCCGGGGGCGCATTCCGGTTGTCTGTTTAGTTAGGGTGAGTGATGAGTGAAGAATAACAGTGTTAGATTGAGGCTGAGGGTGCGCAAAAAAAATACATATATTTTGTTTGAATCCACAGGATGTATTCGCTGGGTGTCCCATTCCTTATCCGAAGAGGGAATTCTTGACCGATGACGACCAGGAAGATAAGAGTGAATCTAAAGCGCGGCAGAATCAACAACAGCAACCTAATGTAAGTGTTAAAAACTAGCACCCTTACGCTGAGTTGCAGAAAAGGTCATTAAGTTTAACGAAAGAAATTGTATGGTTAATGCCTCCATTAAAATTTAATTTTCTTTCTGCAACCGACCGTTACCACAAAAAAGATAAACACGAAAGCTACCAAAAATAATACGCACTTGTTTTAAAACAAGTGTGTATTATTTTTGGTAGCATTCGCATCGGATTATTTACCCAACCGCGGTATTACTTTGTTTTCGCTTAGGGTTCCTTCTGACTTTTTTTTTTGCTCGGCTCCTAAGTGTCATTGCGCGATATTAAATAGCCTACCTATAGTCTGTACTATTCCTTATGAATCTGGCTATCATATATAAAAAGATTTTTGGGAATCCGATTAATAGTGTGTTCCAGAGATTAGCGTGTTTAAATAAACAAAAAATTTTTAGCTTTATTATTATTAGACAATTAGGCCGTCCGTTGGATGTGGAATGGTTCAGATTTTGTTTTATGACAGAAGGGGTCTATGATAATTGATAACAAATAAAACAGTACGACTTTACTCCATGAGCTGTATAATAAGACTGCCTTACACTCCTGTACCACAGTTCTTATATTAAAGTTTGTTTACAATGCTTATTCTATACATAACTATATCTTAGTGTTGCTTGTGGCTGTCACAAGATACAAGCTCCAAAGATAATACATGGACATGCTTTTTATACTTGAATTTTATTTTATTTATTCTTTTTGACTTCCAGACACAACAAAACCAAGTACAAGCAAACAGTCACGACCACGGAGCGAATAACGCGAAGAGGATGAGAATGTCAGGTACATTATACAGTATGTTGTTAGTTTTATTTATTTATGTTCAAACCAAAAGATAAGTAGACCCCCATTTCAATTGAATTTGTTAACTTTGTAAACAACGTCAGTATGGCGAACTATCAAAATTTGATGAATTTGTATAGAAAGTTTGTTTACAAAGTTTACATGTTCTATTGAAATGGACCATAGGTCATATAGTTTGTAGAAAGACAGTTGTTTTCTCTTGTCGTTCATAACCTGTTCATTCTAAGGCAGAGCTGTCCAAAGCACGGCCTGCGGGCCGCATGCGGCCCGTGGCTTCTATATGGGCGGCCCGCGACTTTTGATCTACCACAGATACGAAAAAAAATCCTTTTATAAAAATCTTTTCACGAATATTATTTTATTTTTATGGCATCATTGGATTGGATTCATATTTGCCCCAGATCGTATATCTGGTTTAGACAGCCTTGTTTTAAAGCATAAGGGACCGTCTGCGGTCGCCAAAAAATAGAATAGGCTACTTGACACTATGAAAAATAATATCAATTCATAAGCAAGCAAGCGTGCCCCATCGTAGACCGCATCATTGCTCAACGTCAGGCGGGTTGACGGCAAACGCAACCATATCTACACTAATATTATGAAGAGATAGTGCCAATTTTGTGAATTTGTATGAGGTCGGTAATCTCCGGATCTACTGATCAGATTCTGAAAATTCTTTCACTAATAGATATCTAAATTATTCCTGAGTGTTATAGGCTACTTTTTATCCCGAGAAATGCACAGTTCCTGTGGGTCACGCGGACGAAATCGCGGGCAAAGAGTTGTAAAATAAAAAGAAAACAACAGGATTTTTTTATGTTATAATTATTTTGATTTTTTGTTAGTATCGTCACAAGACCTAAGCTTATCGCAGAAGGCTTCGGCATGCCGTACCATCCTGTCAGTGAGTGCCGGGCCTTAGCTCCTTTGACCTATAATCTTGATAGATTGTGTTTGCAACCCAGGACCGAATCAAGGCAACAACGCAGGCGGCGGCGGTCAACAGGAGTTCCATCAACAACAACAGATGATGTTCGGTGGCCAACAACAGGGTGGCAGTTCTCAACAACAGGGCAATTTCCAACAAAGGTTTTAATGTACACTGTCTTTAGTCAGCGTTGTTATAGATGGGCAATGCACTGGGTGTTTTGGTAGACACCCAATAACCACCCAAATTTTGGGTGTTTATGGGTGTTTACGGTATAGTTGTAAAAGTGCGGATTTTAACGGTTAAAAACGGGTCTTTATCCGATTGGAGCAGTAAAAGGAGGTTATGTTTTTTATAACTATTATGCTTATTTCTGTTTCGAAATACAGTTATTTATACCTTTTTAGAAACTTGTAAGTTAGGTACTTATTTTTTTTATTGCACTGAAAATAAATAAATATCTAAATCACTTTACGCTAAATCGGTGCGGAGTTCAAAAAGAAAAAAAAACCGGACAAGTGCGAGTATGCCTCGCGCTAAGGGTTACGAAATATGATCATAGATGGCGCTACTGCATACTTCCAATGGCGCCATCTATGAGCAGATGGCTCCACTTATGGTGCGGTGACTGACGGCGGACAACAAAGTGATCCTATAAGGGTTCCGTTTTTCCTTTTGAGGTACGGAACCCTAAAAATATGATGTAGGTACTTACGTAATTATTATAGGACATCAACTTTAGCTTTCATTCATGATCCGCACCGATTTAGCGTAGGTAAAGTGATTTTAATATTTATTTCTTTTCAAAAAAATAAGTAGGTAACTTGAAAGTTTCTAAAAAAGTATAAATAACTGTATTTCCAAACAAAAATAATTTTAAAAGTTACAAACACAACCTCTTTCTGCTCACATAGGATAAAAACCCGTTTTTAGGGTTCCGTACCTCAAAAGGAAAAACGGAACCCTTATAGGATCACTTTGTTGTCCGCCGTCAGTCACCAGACCATAAGTGGAGCCATCTGCTCATAGATGGCGCTATTGGAAGTATGCAGTAGCGCCATCTATGATCATATTTCGGAACCCTTAGGGCGCGAGGCATACTCGCACTTGTCCTGTTTTTAACTGTTAAAATCCGCACTTCTACAACTATAGTTTACGGGTTATTATCGGGTGTTTACCAAAAACACCCGGTGGATTGCCCATCTATAGTTGTAATATGTCCAATTCCAAAATAACTGTATACTAAAATTTATTTAAAATGTTGGCTCTATTTTTTTAATGGAGAAACGGTTTGAATTTGTTATTTGTAAAAATATTGTAGTTAATTTGATATCTTAATTATATGAAAATGTTTGTAAAAGACTGACATTTAGTATTTTCATCATTAATGCATTTTTTCCTTCGAAGACCGTTGGAAGTCTACTGAAAGAATATAAAATGCTTTAAAAAGCAATTGTACAGCAATTGCTTTCTAAAGCATTTTATTTCTAACGGATCGGCTTATGATTGCAAATTAGTGTCATCTCAAATTAATAAAAGAACTTGAATAAGCAATTTATTAAGTAATTCTAGCCTAATGATAGGTATTTCCAATTTTGACTTCTATACAGTTTTCGATTACTTTGTATGATATCATTTTTTTCTAGAATTATTAAAAAAATATTCAAAATGCAGGACCTAACCAAATTCTATGTTGATGATCTGATTTAATTCAATATTGTCATAATCGTAACTATAAAATTAATAACACAATATTGACATTTATTAATATTCGACACAATTATTTTTGACAAAATAATATAAGAAATATAATAACAATATGTAAATATTAGGTATAAGTGTAATTTGTAAAAAGTAATTTTGAGAATAAATTCTTAACAAGTACAATAATCGAATTTGTTAATTAAAACCACACAACATTATAAAATATATTTATTAAACACGAAAATAAGATAATTATCAAATATGTACATCTTTATGGACGGAATAAAATCATTTTACAAATGACGTAGGTAAGTAAAAAAATAGCTAAAGATTTTACATAAGTCATATTCGTGAAAAATAAGAAGAAGAAGAACTAAGAACTTAAATATATCAGTCGAAATAAGAGCAGTCACAAATATGGCGGCAAAGAGCAGTCGCAAATCAAATCCAATGAAGTAGGTACAGCCCGACTAATGAGTTCTCAATTCAAAGGTTTTAGTTGCTGTCGATATGATATTCTGTGGAAGCACGCGCCAGCCAGCATGCACCCGTTTTTGTTTTATTGGTTTTTTCAAACTGTCAACGGCATAATCATTTTATTAACCGACTTCAAAAAGGAGGTTCTGTATTCGCCCCGTATGTATGTATGTATGTAAGTATGTATGTATGTATGTTTGTATGTGCGCGATTTTCTCAAAAACTACTGATTCGATTTGGATGGGGTTCTCACTAACGTAATCTACATACTTTCAGGAAGGTTTTAGTATATAATACATTATGTAATCATTCCTATGTACAAAGTTATATGCATAAATGTACACACTCCGTAGAAGATTTACTGTTGAACGAATTCGTGAAAGTAATCTAACGCGAGATAAAGAACTAAAAAACTTTTTTAACAAAAAATAACCGACTTCAAAAATCCACTACAAAGAAAATAATAATTTTGGTTTCGGAAGTCGGTGGCTTTGGTTTTTGTTTGCTTTTTTTTGCCACCGACTTCCGAAACCAAAATTATTAATTTCTTTGTAGTGGATTTTTGAAGTCGGTTATTTTTTGTTAAAAAAGTTTTTTATTTTTCCCTTTTTAGTTCTTTATCCCGTGTTATATTACTTTCACGAATTCGTTCAACAGTAAATCTTCTACGGAGTGTGTACATTTATGCATATAACTTTGTACATAGAAATGATTACATAATGTATTATATACTAAAACCTTCCTGAAAGTATGTAGATTACGTTAGTGAAAACCCCATCCAAATCGAATCAGTAGTTTTTGAGAAAATCGCGCACATACAAACATACATACATACATACATACATACTTACATACATACTTACATACATACATACATACATACATACATACATACATACTCCTTTTTTGAAGTCGGTTAAAAAGGGAAAGATAAAAACTTTTTTAACAAAAAATAACCGACTTAAAAAATCCACTACAAAGAAAATAATAATTTTGGTTTCGGAAGTCGGTGGCAAAAAAAAGCAAACAGAAACCAAAGCCAAAGGATTTTTGAAGTCGGTTATTTTTTGTTAAAAAAGTTTGTTTCTTATTTATTTCGATTTTTGATTTCAATTCTTAAATCTCTAAGGGCCGATTTCACCAACGTCAGATAACATTTATCCAAGGAATAATGTTGAGATTTGACAGATGTTCTATACAAAATCTGTCAAATCTCAACTTTATTCCTTGGATAAATGTTATCTGCCGTTGGTGAAATCGGCCCTAAGATAAATTAGGCAAAGAACAATTAAAACATATTTTTATTTTTGGTTAAGCTTTTATTACTGTACCATATCAAGCCCAAAACTGCTAAAGTCCTTTTCAGTATTTCATAGTAAAGTTTTTTAATATTATTGTGAGCAGCTCAGATTAGAAAATTTTGTCGCTAACTACTTTTGTCGCTGACTGTACATAGCTCCAAAACTAACCATTCATTAAATTAGTATGTTTATAAAACTGCCATAAGAAACACACAATTTATGTAAAACACTTTATTTTACCTTTATTTAAAATCTCTGTACCCTGAAGAAGACTTTCTGTTTACATAGTGTAGTTATCGTCATCGTGTCGCTATCGACATACAAATTATAATTAAAGCACGACAAACGATTTTTTTGGTCGATTATTTGGAAGCACAGTAGATTTAATTTGACAAACGTGTAGGCAAAGTCGAAAAGACGTAAAGTCGTTACGTTAACTTTACGTAAGAAATTAAGTCGTACTTGCGGTACAGAATATTTTAGGGAGCGATAATACTTTAAGTATTTAGTGCCCCTGTGTATACCCAACATTTTCGTATTATTAATAAAATAACATACTTACACCTACTCTATTTCGGTAGGTATATCGATGACAAATCGTTACACTCTCTATTCTACGAGTAAATTAATCGTTCCGTATTTTAAAGAGGTGGAAACAATTTAAGAATTATAATTTAAATACCTATAGGTACTTTCAGTCCTCTGGCATCATAAATGTTACATAACGATGATTACTTCACGTAGTCGAATATTTTAGAAGAACTCCCACTAAGCACTCTGATACCAGGCTCCCCAGAATTTCGCGCACATAGTCTCTAGTCGTTCGTAGCGTCGCTATATCTACTATGAACTACAAACCACTCAACTTAGATTGCGCATATTGTAGGTACAATGAATGAGATAAAATGTCCATCTAAGTATCGCTGACATCGCCGTAAACTTTTGAGGGGAATGACGCAAGAAAAGAAAAACAATACGCAGTTTTTTTTACCCGGTAATTCGTGGCACACTGCTTCATGTCGGTATCACTAGTATTAAAACCATCTTCCTTTTACCTTAAATGACTACAATATTATTATTGATTTAAACCTGAGAACTCAACAATAGTTTTAGTACCGCTATTGTCGAGGAAGTATTGTGCCTTGTTCAGTTCTTCTCTTTTTAGCTTAGTGTTGGAGTCGATTGTCCTGATGCGCGTACGCAGTCTGCCGCATCGACCGTCCAGGACTTTCTCATATGCTGAAAATTAAAAAAAAAAGTTATATTAAATAGTTATGTTGCTATGCAAATATAGTAGCATACCATTTTTAGGTACCTATACATTTATCAGAATAAAAATAATACCATAGTGTAACAAATACGAAAACCTAACTATAAATTGTTTGTAACATTTTTCTAGGTATTAATTACCTAGGTTAGCATCGTTTTGCAAGTAGGTATATGCCTAGCTATGTGGAAATGCAATATATTATTAAAGTAGAATAGTTTTTGTACACTAGTTTATACGCACTGGTTACTGCCAAAGATTGTTTATTTATTCATCGACTGAGGAAATCGTTATTTTTTAGAGCAGTGTGCAATGCCATAGTTAATCCGGTTGGATCAGTTCGAAAATGTTGTTTTTTTGTTTACCAAAAAGGTTAGTTAGTCAATCAAATTAGGTGCTGACATGCAGTGCTGACGTGCAACTGATATGATGAATAAAATATTTTCGTTACCAACTGCTTTCAAAGTAATGTGGTTGGGTTTGACTTCAAAACCCGCTATTTAACAACAGTTAACAGCAATCATTAATGCGTCTGCCGCCTGATTGACCATCTACATAATAGTAGAGATCATTGATTGACTGGGTTCTTTGACTGAAGGAGTGATGGCAGTATAACCATTCCGCTTGTCAAATCAACAACATATTATGAACCAGTAGCAGAAACATCGAAAAACTGGTTTTTCGGCAGCTAAGCGTGATAACTACGAACGATAGCCGCCACCTTTTTGAGCAAGGGAAGTAAAGTAAGAGAGTACCGTACATAGTAAGATGATAAAACTTACAATCCTTTCTGTAGGAGTTGTGGCACGCCATATGACATACAGATGGGAAACCCTTCAATGTGTTAGGGTCCAGGAAATCAGTTGAAAGCGGGGCTGCACATATTGGCTCTCTCCTCCCCTTACAACCGTCTGTACATGCTTCAAAGTTATTCTTCCTAGGTTTGCTAGTCCTTCGGGTTTTTGTTGTAGTTGGCCTTCTTGTGGTCGTAGTTTTACCCACTGGGTTAAAATTGACGTGCGTGATAGAACCACTGGGGGCTACCACCCGGATTGTTAGAGGGAACGATCCACCTATTGCTGGGAACTGCGGTCTTGGCGTTGGAGCAATATTCGTTATATTTTGGCAGTTCCGAGTGGTCCTTGCAGCTGGTGTCGTTTGAACTCGTACTGTTGATGGGAATGGAGTCGTCGATGAGGGAGGCGCTGTGCGGGTTGATGGAGGAGACACCGTTGGAGCTGGTTGAATGATCACTGTTGATGGTGCTCGCGTAGTAATATCTTGAGCAACTGTACTAAACTGTGGCACTTCTGTTGATGACCCTGGCAGTCCCGGGTAACCTTGAATAGACTGTGGCGCTTGTTGGTAGATTAAAAAGTAGTTTGATAGTGGTCCTAATGTTGACGTTTGCGATTGTTGTTGCTGGGTAGACGCTATTTGTTCTGGTAGATTCTGGCCTGGTATCAGTTGACCTTGGGGCACAAGTTCGAGTCGTATTTGTTGTGATTGCGTTTGCGATGACCGCGCTGACGATGGCTGCGGCTGTGCTAATGTTGATTGTAGCCCGACATCAGGTTGTGGCACTGATAAAGTTGTTTGTTGCAGCTCTGGTTGTATCGCAAAGACTGGTTGCGATGGTGGTTGGGTCTGTTCATTAATCTGGGTTATTATTTGGGGTTGTTGCGGCGCTGGTGACGGTGATAAGTCTGCTATTGTTGATGGGATTAATCGAAACGGCGACGGGCTTGTTTGGAATGTCGATGGCGTCGTTTGGAACGTCGGTGGGGTTGATTGGAACGTTGATGGGCTTGTTTGGAACGTCGATGGTGTTGTTTGGAATGTCGTTGGCGGTATAGTTTGCACTGAAGACGGTGGTATTGTCTGCAGCATAGGTGGCAGTGGTGATGAAGATTGTAATGTCATCACAGACGTCTTAGAAAAATCTCCAGAAGCAGAGCCTGTGGTCGATATCTTCCTCGGAGGTGCTAATGTTGATAACAACAAGATCTCGTCCGGCACGGAATTGGATTGTTTTGGCAAAACAACTATCGGATTTGTTGAAGAAAACGGCGCCTCAGTTGTAAATATCTCCGATATTGGTTTGGGTTGGAAGCCATCACTGATCACGTTTGCCGAATACCAAGATTCTGGCAAGGAGTCCGATATTTCAGCTCGGCATAGTTGTAACACTGAAAGATAAAAATATTGATGATTAGCAGTTATAGAAGTTATGTAAATATGATTTTATAGTGGATTTAAGGTATGAATCAATAGAATCATCAAGTTCTAGAATGTAATAAGTACCTATGCGATTTTCATTCTTTAGGACCCTGTTTTCTTAACTGTAGGTAGGTATCTACACACATCAAAAGTATCTAGGGATCAACATATATTTTTGCAATAACTTTTCTCCTGATTGATATTAATTAAAATTTTCTTTAAGGATTCATCAAATAAAGTGTTTTCGTTTGTCACAGTAACGATAAACCAAGTCACCTTTGCATTAATAAAGAAATTTGCCATTTTCCTAATAAAGGGATTTTTGACATTTGAACCACTAACATTAAAGTTCGAAAAAAAGACTGAAATAACAGTTTTCTTTAAAATTTTATTGGGTATCTTAAACAATTAATAATCCGTGTTTCTACCGCGAACACTAACAACACAAGAACATCGGTTTGGCATACTCAAAATGAGTTCATCCAAATCACGCTGTGGAATGGCCGCCCATGTTCGTTGCAACAACAAAAAAAGGTCTTCTTGCGACTGGATACCCTCCATATTCGGCAGAGCTCTTCTCTGTAGCATATCCCATGCATGCTCAATCGGGTTCAAGTCTGGCGACTGAGCAGGCCAGGGCAGGACATTGATGTTAGCTGCGGCGAGAGTCTGTCTTACAACTCTTGCGGTGTGCGGTCGTGCATTATCATGCATTAACTGAAATAAGGGACCGATTTGCACTTGTAGAGGAACGACGACGTCTGATACAATCGTCTCAGCATAAATTTGAGCGTTGAGGTTGCCTCTGATCCAAATCAACTCAGTTCTTCCGCCGATCCAAATACCCGCCCATACCATGATGGTTCCACCACTATAAGGATGGACTTCCTGGCAGGATTTTAATCGCTGTTGGCGTCCAGGGGTTCTCCAGTGTCGTATACGTCTTGTATCCGGTCTCATACCAAAACGAGACTCATCAGAAAAGCACACGAAACGCCATTGTTCTTCTGCCCAATTTCTGTGTTCAAGAGCCCATTGATATCGAATCCTACGATTGTGCATTGCTATAGGTGGTACCCGTAGCGGTCTTCGGGAATGAAGGTTCACTTCATGCAAGCGGTTTCTGACTGTTTGGTCGCTAATTAAGTTCCCTGAAGAGTGATGAAGCCTCACGGCTAACATCATGGCGGTTATTGTTGGAGCTCTTCGAGTTAAGATTTGAATGTATCGGTCTTGTCTCCGTGTGGTGCAGCGATACCGTCCTCCATGGCGCTCAGCCACGGTACCAGTGCTTCGGTAACGTGTCCAAAGTCGACTGATAACACTCTGACTTGTATTCAGAGCTAAAGCTACAGTACGTTGCCGGGAACCAGCTTCTATCATTCCCACGGCTCTGAGCATTTCTTCCCTGCTTAAATGACGTCGCCGCTCCATAATAACGTTGGTTTTAATCAGTAGTAGGGAAACAGTAGCACTAATAATGTCTTCAATGCGTTGTATGTTTTTATAGGGAAAATATTGACAGCTTATTTTCATCTTTTACTCGAATTTGATTGAGAGTTCCTGATTCAAATTATGAAATGCACCAAAAAGGATCCACATAAATTTATAAAATCATAAATTTATTACAAAGCCACATCTCAATCTCAAGAAATCCGCATAAAAATGCTTGATCCCTAGACACTTTTGATGTGTGTATTTCTCATAATAAATCTTCTAGACGAGAAAAAATCCAAAACGTAGTACAATTAACAGTTTTTGTCTTACAAGTTACATGTGTGTAGATATTATAGGTAGGTACCTAATTGTGCGACAGGGATACGATTATGTATACCTAAATGTTCTCTTTTCAGACCGACCTTTTTGTATTTGTTAGCATTCCAGTTGTACGATAGTACCTAGGTACTTATTATTTCCATGACCCAGAATTAAACGGTGAACACAAGCCAGTGCAGCACAGTAACATCCAGTTATTTAACAACGCTAACATATCGCTGAGTTGATTTACGCATATTTGCTCCATCACATCCCGTCTTGTCAGAACCAGTTTTCGAGGCCCGCTTTTTGCGAATCTTGTCTCCAGAGAGGTCAAATACCTCAGGGACGGAACCCTTTTGCTGTTTCATTGAGTAAATCGCATGCTCTATATATTACACAATGAATACGAACGGTAGGCGAGCCGATTCGAACTTTCACGTTGTCCAGTCAGCCGTGGCTTTACAAACGCCGAAATATTAATGGACGTCTGTTTTATAATGTTGATAGGTACCTAATGTTATGTATTTTGTGTTGCAGTTTTTAGGTTTTTATTAGTCGTATGATTGTCCTTAATTAATACCTACTTATTACCCGACTGCGCCAGAAGGAGGGTTATCTAAGTATCAAGTTAGTCCACAGTTGATTGAAATAGTAGCGCAAATTAATATCATTGTATATCGGTTATCCATTGTTGTGGTGTGAAACCGATGTTATTTTAAAGGGACATCTTTTAAAGGATAGATTACCTAATGACTGCTGGTCTCCGCTGCGCAAGTTTCATCGATAGAGTTCCTTTCGAAACTTCCCCTGTCTGTCACTCCTGACTAGGTGTTAACGTTTTGGGTTTTTTGTAGATTTATATGTTAAAGTAGTGCTGAAAGAAAACTTCAAACACCGTTAAAAACGTTGTAGGTACCTAACATATTGACATTCAGGGCAGCCAACATAGCGTCGAAGGGAATTCCTATTGGAACGCACTCTATCTTCCTGCGTGACGTGATTTCAATGCTGATTTTTTAGGGTTCCGTAACTAGGAACCCTTATAGTTTCGTCCCGTCCGTCTGTCCGTCTGTTCGTCTGTCACACCCTCGTCAAATCTACAGTTCATAACCAATTTTTATGAAACTTCGCAGTTAGATGTGTTCTGTGAACCGCCATAAAGGCCTGTAGTGAAATAAAAAAAATAAAAATAATTAGGGGTGACCCACATACATGAAACTGAGGGATGAAAAAAAATATTTGCGCGCACCCCTTCGTGTGGGGTATCGTTGGATAGGTCTTTGAAAATAACTTAGTTTTCTAAATGATTTTTCTATTTAAGTGCATATTAAGTGAACTAGGAGCTCCGAAAGTCCTTAACAATGTGTCCCCTGTAATTTTCCAACCGCGTAATCAAAAAATCTGAAAAAAATCAAGTTTATGGCAACCAATAAATACTCTCGATTAAAATTGGTTCGAACAAGATACGTCAATAACTTTTTGAAATATTCACTATTTTCAGTTTTGCCGCAAAAATAAGTTTGTATCTCATAATAATATTATGAAATACAAACTCATATTTGCGGTTGAAAGACTTGAAATACTCCTTGCTACGGAACCCTAGACTGAGCGTGGTCCGGACACGCTCTTGTCCGGTTTTTTTATTAATTTGCAATAGTGATGTCCTACTAAGAATCAAGTTTATATTATTATGACTACCTACGTATAAAGATTTTATCTGTAAACAATGAAGAGTAAGATTATAAATAAACACGTTTTGCATAGCAATGCCATTTTCTATGACTCGTAATTCTAGAATTCTAACCATTTGGAATAACTTTGTCTAACACCGTTGGATAGCTTATTGGATAGCATAATACATTATTTTAAACTATCCACTCCGTATTAAGGTCCAATATAAACAATTTAATTTTGATTATATTTATATAACAGCTGCAGTTACCTACAAGCAAAGGAATTTGTAAGTTTATGAAGCAACCTTAACGCTTTACAACGTCGTCAATCAATATGCAACTATATTGCATTGAGTTTAGATATTAAATTATGTTTACGAGTTTAGTAAATAGCTCATAAAAGTGACAAGAGAAGACAGTAAACATTTTTTATAGCCTTTTCATAGCTTGTGAGATGTTAGAGTTGATTAATTGTAGAGTTATTACCTAGTAGGTACCTACCTAGACACTAAAGAACGTAGTTAGACAACAAAGTTAGTTCCACAAAGGTTTAGCAAAATCAGCCTTTAATGTTCCTACTACTGGGACACAGGCCTCCTCTCTGTGAGAGGGAGAGGGCCTTAGTCCACCACGCGGGCTCAGTGCGGGTTGGTGGACGTCACATGTTGACACGTCTTTGAATATTTATTTAGTTCTAGTTCTAGTAAGTTATCAAGATATTTTCCTTTCTTCTGTGGCCTGTATGGCCTGTGGTCAGGCGATTGGGTGGGGATGAAGAGTCACAATAAATTGTTTTGCAAAATTAATTACAACAACGATAATTGGAGAAAGTAAGATCGTTTCGAGATTAGCCTATGGAATATGACAATTACAGCATATTGAAACACAGCAACAAATAGCTTTCTATTTTCATATTCATGTTAATTAAAATCGTGTTGCTAGAGTAGGTATTTTCTCTCGTCGAGGTAAATTAGGAAGTGAGGTTATAAGTAGGTACTGTATAGG
Organism: Thalpophila matura; assembly: GCA_948465475.1. Lineage (NCBI taxonomy): Eukaryota > Metazoa > Arthropoda > Insecta > Lepidoptera > Noctuidae > Thalpophila > Thalpophila matura. The sequence goes on along the minus strand of OX419187.1, from coordinate 6,587,941 downwards.
TACCTACCGGCATTAAAGATGATCACAGATCGCGCATGTACATTTTCCGTCCAATAGACAATAGGCAGTTGACAATACGTAATAGAGAATGGTCCAATTAGACGACGAGCATCGACTGACGAACCAATCGCGTGCAGCCTCGGCGCCCCCGTCTTCTTCATTCCGCTAAAGAGACCGAAACTCAGCTGGTGCGCAGGTGACGTTTGTGATCAAGACTGACGCCGGGACTTATACCTACTGGAATACAGGTGGAAAATGCAACGCCAGATTAAACCAGGTAGACCGTTGCAAAGTTGCAAACGTATAATATCGCAAAATCATATATTATGTAGATAATTATATACCTACTCTACTAACCCGCACTGGGCCCGCGTGGTGGATTACGGCCCACTCGTCAGCTAGTCTATTCAGCCTTTCTATTCTGTAGGTACCTACCAACACGCCGCTTGATATCACCACGAGAACTGCCAATTTGCGAACGTTCGAGGGAGAATCTCACCGTGACATCCTTCATCGAACGTTTGCAAACAAATTGGCAGTTCCTACAGAATAGAATGGCTGTAACGACACACCGCTGAATTCATCGCGAAAAGTCCTGTCATGTTATCGCGCTTGTAGCTTAGGGACTGACAAAGGTACAATCATAATTGATAATACTATACCTACATGCTTGAGAATACTCCCTCAGTGATGTCTGAATCCAGTGAGCTCACGGTGAGATTCTCCCTCGAGCGTTGCCAAACGAATTGGAGGAAGCCGTGATACGCGCGCGCGTTTCCGACAACCGAAGTAAGAATGTCACGCACGGTGAGATTCACCTCGAGCATTCGCAAACAAATTGGCAGTTCTGGCGGTGATATCACGTGGTTATTTGTATTGATATGTCGTTACAGCAGTGCGATTCTGTAACCATCTCACCGTGAAAACTTAGGTGAAGTGAGTGTGAGTGAGCTGTCAATAGTGTCAATTCCTAGCAAAAACAGACTCACTTCACCTAAGTTTTCACGGTGAGATTTTTACAGAATCGACCGGCAGAATAGAATAGCTGAAGTCCACTTCCTCCCATAGAGAGGAAACCATGCAGGCTTCCTTCCCAGTAGTGCAGGGAACATTAAAGGCAGATTAGCTAGGTATGTGCCAAACTAAAATAAAACTGTCTTCTCATGTAACATCATCTGCCTAGCCTTTTCCCGAATTATATTGGGGTCGGCTTCCAGTCTAACTAGTTTCGGCTGAATATCAATATTTTACGTGGAGCGACTGCCATCTGACCTCCACAACCCAATTAATGGGTAATAACCGGTATTCGAATGTTAGACCAGCTGTCAGACTTTTTCTTTTGCTCTCCGAGGCACGGAGGGGTCTCGATGTGTAAAGAACGGTCACCCATCCATGGACTGACCGCGGCAAGCGCAGCTTAACCTCGCAGATCGATCGATCAGCGCGGCTGTCATTTAGCCATTTAGCCCCTCGTCTGTCTTCTCATGTAACAGTTATCTAAATAAAACCTCATCTCGCAACTGATATGAGCCTTTCTTTACATTCTCAGAAATACCTAATAACGGTGTAAACATGCTTGACCTTTTCCAATGGGAAAGTAGGTATAACACAGTACTTACAACAATGACGATGACTGGTAATGGTGGGAATTGTTAGAAAAAGACTAGAGGCGACAAGATCTCTTGTTGGAACAACATCGGATGTTACGGGGAAACCGCTTTCTTTACATAACTTTGAATTTTCCAGATAATGTTTGTTAAGGCGCTATAGGTCCAGCGAAATATTTTACGTGCGGGGGTGAAGAACACGATGCGGCGCGCGCGCCCGCGGGCTACGGGGTGGCGCGTTGACGAGATCTCTTGCGGCGGGCTGAGCGCGACGCTATTACTTTTAGTGGAAATTGGCGCGCACATAGTGTAATTAAAGTAGTTGTCAAACTTTATTAGGTAGGTACCTACTTTTGGTACAAGTTAGTTTAGCGAATTAAGTCAATTTATTTTTTGTGGTGGTTATTTGGAAAAACTAGGTAGGTATGTACTAACCTTTTAGAAATCGGACTAGGTAGCGTTAATTTACCTAAACTTCGAAGAACAGAGGCCAAAAGTGGAGACTTTCTAACGACAACGTTTTTTCTGGGCCGAAACTTGTTCTAGGTTTCTAGACATCACCACTCTTTATAGGTACGTTATAATAACACGTACCTATATGACTGTTTCTCACGAACAGAGAGATTTTGACTAATTAAAATGGCTTTAAAAAAAAAAACCGGCCAAGTGCGAGTCGTACTCGCGCACCGAGGGTTCCGTATCATTTTTCGACGTATAAAGTGAAAAAATCCGGACCGCATAACTAAGTTTGTTTGTGAAGGAATTTTGAAAAAACTGTACTAGTCAGGAACATCGTTTTATTTTTGGTGCCATATTTGGGTCAATTCCTATCAACTCTAATTATTTCAGATTTTTCGCCCCGCAAACTTCGGAAATAAGGGGGGGGGGGATGGTATTTTTTTGGTCATTTTTCATCATATGTCGAAAACTGTGAGACACAAAATTAAATAAAAATATATTTTGAAATGGCAGATCAAGCCCTTTCATATGATATGTCATTTGACCTAGTAACCCCACTTTGAAACCCCTTTTGCAATGAAAATAAAAATATTTTTGGACTCTTTTCATTTGCAATGAAGTTGAACAAGCATTCTTTATAACTGTTCCAAATTTCAAGTCGATAGCATAAGTAGTTGCTGAAATAAGCAGGTGTGACAGACAGACAGACAGACAGATGAAGTCACACCATAAGGGTTCCTTTTTTACCATTTTGGTACGGAACCCTAAAAATGCAAGAAATCACTGTAATAAAAATTTTAGATGAAGGAGAAACTATTTTATAACAGTGTTTTTGTTTATAAACTTTATTTATCGTACCTACGTACAATTTGTAAGTTATCAACTATAATATTTTTGTACAGAAAACTCATGCGAATATGAACATTAATAATAATTAATGTATAAGAATAAGGTTCATATTCATATAAGAGAATATAAACAAGCGCTTTACACGAATATGAACCTTAATGAAATACAAATAATTTTCATATAACGCCAGATGAATCCATATGAATTAGAACCAGAATAATGAGAATTTACAACAAATTCGACTGTAAAATTACTTCAAGATAATTTTGACCGTTAAAAACAAAATAAATTACTTATTGTAGGTATCCTATTTGCTTTTATATCAATAAACGTTATACATACTACAATGGGCAAAGAACAATGGTCAAATTCCTATAGAAGCTGTACCTGACATTCATTTGTTTATGACCCTGTACAAATTATAATATAATTATAGTTTGAATGTTTTTCATGTGGTAAGCACCATCCTGGATGAAAATAGTATCTAAATAGCCAAGATATTATAATATCGTCCACAATACTTTAGAGGGTTAGAATCCACAACTAACTTGATATACTGATAAGCAGACGACGTAGGTTAAATAGATCATAATTATTTATATGAATACATTGCATTGATCGACAATCGCACAATGCATAAATAACACAATTCATAACAAACCCAATAACAACTGTGTCGAACTCGGACCAATAATTCTTCCGAGGTGGTGAATGATCGCCTGTATCAATCGATTTGAATCGCGCTCATGGCTTTCCGTTTTGATATCTATGTATTTAGTGAATTGAATTACTGATAATAAATAATCAGAAAAACGAGAAGAATAATTATTTTTGATTAATTAGTAATTTCGTATGCAAAACTAAACGTCAATTTGGTACGTCCTGAGCATTAATATAAATAATTTCTAATAAAATAACATAAACAAAAAAATATATATCTCTTTTTCTGGCTTCCTAGAAAGATACCTATTTCTTTTATTATTTATAGACCATAAAAAACTTTTATAGAAAAAAATTACCGTCTTCAAAAAGTCACTACTAGTAAAAATGATAATTTTGGTTTCGTAAGTCGGTGGATATGGTTTTTGTTTGCTTTTTTTAGCACCGACTTCCGTAACCAAAATTATTACATATTTTCATTTGTAGTGACTTTTTTTAGTAGGTACCTTCTTTATACTGAGTTAGATTACTTTCCTGAATTCATTCATCAGTACATCTTCTACGTATTGTATTATGCATATAACTTCGTTTATGTATAGGGAAGATTACCTAATGTGTTATATACTATAACCTTCCTGAAAGTATGTAGATTATGATAGTGAAAATCCCATCCAAATCGGATTAGTAGTTTTTGAGAAAATCGCGCAAATACAAACATTTATATACATAATTACATACAGGGTGTTCCGTTATGAGTGGTCCAAGGGAAAACCCCGGTAAAAGGACATGTCTAGCTATCAGTATACAGCTTTAGTTTGGGAAATTTCGATATCGATTAGAAATAATATTATTGTTACAAGTTTTCATGAAAATCTTCTCATAGGCGCGATTTTTTTCTTTGAATAAGTAATTTCGAAAAACGATCTCACTTATTCATTAGAACCTTCTCATAGGAAATTGTAGACAAAATGTAGGTTTTTTTGATGTCTAAAAATCGATTATTTCTAATCGGTATCGAAATTCCCCAAACTAAAGCTGCATACTGATAGCTAGACATGTCCTTTTACCAGGGTTTTCTCTTGGACCACTCATAACGGGACACCCTGTATATACATACATACATACGGATCGAATACAGAACCTATCCACTTTTGAAGTCGGTTTTTTTCCTTTTTAACCGACTTCATTAGTACCTACTTTATACCAAGTTAGATTACTTTCCCGAATTCTTTCATCAGTACATCTTCTACGTAGTGTGTACATTTATGCATATAACTTTGTACATAGGAATAATTACCTAATGTCAAAGTCAAAACATTTATTTCAATTAGACCATTTACAGGCACTTTTGAAATTTCAAACAATATTACAATAGTTGTCAGTCGGTTTGTCCGTTAGTTGAAGCTAGTTGTCCGTTCCAAAACGTAGATTCTTATGGAGAAGAACGGACAAGAAACTCCATGTTTACTCTTTTTCAATAAATTCGGTTACAATTTCTTTGATTACAGTGATGCCCTTATATGTGAGAACTATGTTTAGTAAGGTACAAAATAATAATATCAACTAGAAAAATGTAAAAACCTTGCTTAGGCAGTCAAGAGATGAGCAGTACCAACTGACAGCGCCCGTTCACGGACATGACGTGCGCATCAGCAGTCAGCACCATTCAACTCAACCATTTTGGAGGGAATCGAATGATCTAATACACACGCCACCATCAGCGGTACATTTAAGCGAGCATGACATGCTCTCAACTCCCATACTACAGATAAGCTTAAAACTTAAATAGCTAGGTACATTAGGTACATAGCACTCACATACACAATATACTCAAAGAAAGTTACTCAATTACAAAAATAACGTTATTCAAATGCATATAACAAAACAAACCAACTTACTATTGGAAATTAATACATTAATTCATGACAATTTCTGATTATATTACCTATAAATATCAGAAAAATAAAATAATTTACAAAGTCATAAAAAAGAGCTTCAAGGGCAGATAACTCCGATTACATGAGTCTAAGTGGTTGTGGAGCAGGACCAGCATTAAGCCAAGCATTCTTACCAGCATAAAATCTTCTAGTTTGTAATATGCTTGCCTACATAGTGTGCGTTTTATACAGTCTTTGAATTTATTCTCATTTAATTGAAGAACGTTGAGAGGTAGTTTATTATAAAATTTTATGCAGTATCCAATAAAACATGTATGTACTTTGGATAATCTGTGCGTGGTTGGACTAGTTGGTTTTCATCTCGAGTACTGTAATGATGTCTTTCGCATCTTTTACAATGTATTATATACTAAAACCTTCCTGGGGCCCAAGTCTGCTAATGCAATTGTGATAATCGTGTCAGAATGGTCTCTCAATGACATCGTTTTGACCAATGACGAAACAGATACTCTTACTCTAAGCCAATGAGCGCTTAGGATTTGACGTTATGGTGTCATTATGACACCACTCATACACATTTGCAATAGCAGAATTGGGGCCCTGCAAGTATGTAGATTATGGTAGTGAAAACCCCATCCAAATCGGATCAGTAGTTTTTGAGAAAATCGCGCACATACAAACATACACACATACATACGGATCGAATACAGAACCTCCTTTTTTGAAGTCGGTTAAAAATGAACCGATTTTTCCATGTGGGTATATGGAATATTGGGTCGCCGTCAGGTACGATAATTATGTCCATTGTTCTTTGAAAAACTGCAAATATAAATGAAGTAATTACCTTACAAATGCCAGATCACAGACGTATTTTTTTTATTACATACTTCCGAACGCAACCGACTTGACTTTCACTCTAAACAGTGTCTTGCAGAACACCATATTTTATTCTTGCCAATCGCGTTGACGGCGCACACAAAGAAGTAACCAACAATTCTACAGGGTAGCAGGTTAGACAGTGGAAATATTTTAAGGGGTCATTGTACTCATCATTATGAACAACTTTTACTATGGGACCAAACCTGAAATCGCGAAAAAAAATCAGCTATTACATACATTTCTGTTCACATTCGTCAACAAAATGTATGGAACAGCTGCTTTTTTTTCGCGATTTCAGGGTGGTGGTTGCGTTGAATGGTGTTGTTCATAATGATGAGTAAAATGACCCCTTAAAATATTTCCACTGTTTAACCTGCCACCCTGTATACTTGCAGCGCCAACACACGGCAGATGAATGACTATGTTGCTTACGGACGTTTTTGCAATATAATTTGTATCAATTAATGTATAAAACCTATTATATATTAATTGATACAAATTATAAGACAAGACCCATTTTTTACATTCATCAGCTACACAGGGTGGCAGGTTAGACATTAGAAATATCAAAAGGGGTCATTGTACTTGTCGGTTTTAATATCGTGTTTTATGTTATTTTGAGTTATTATTTCTTTAATTTTAGTATTCATTAATGTTTGCAATTTGTTTCCTATTGGATTTGTATTATTTTCTTATTAGAATTGTGTAGGAATAAGATTTCATGTTTTTTATGTAAAGTCGTGAATACCTTTGTAACCATAATCGAGGTTTTGTGTACATCGTGTTTTTATAGTGTAGGAATGTTGTTTACATAAGATGTATATAAGCAGTTATACCTCTCGACGATAGGAAAGCTATAATTTGAGAATAAGTGTTATGTACATAAAATTGCATTTGTAGGATTGTTGTAATGTGTTATATAGAATCTAGTCATGTATTTGGGTTCGGTAGGAAGGCTAGGACATAATGTTGTGTAAATACTCTGAATTTCATGGATATTGTGCCTATAATATAGATCGATATGTGTTTGAAAATGCGATATTTCTGTGTGTAAGTTAGGATGATAAATTGTATCTTACTAGACGTGTGGTAGTCTAGAAACATGTATCTAACAAGAATATTGCAGATCCGATAAGAAATGGCTATGTTATAGGCAATTGGATATTGTAACTTTGCTAAGTTAGAAATTTAGACAGTTTTTGTTCTAGAAACTTTTTTATGTGACTAGTTAGGTCCATGGGAGTTATACCATTGGATAGGTAGGATTTTTCCGCAAATTATGATGTATAACACTTGTGTAATTTATGTTTGGATATTTAAATAACGTTGATTAGAAGGGCTCACACGTAGTGAAAACGAAAGTGAATTAGGATTCAAAAACACGGCTCTATGTGAGGTAAAGTAATTAGGTTATATAAGAAACGCGTGCTCTCCGAGGCACGGAGGGGTCTCGATGTGTAAATAACGGTCACCCATCCAAGGACTGACTGCGGCAAGCGCAGCTTAACCTCGCAGATCGATCGATTAGCGCGGCCGTCATTTAGCCACGAGCCTCTCATAATTTTAATATAATATATTAAGTTAGTTTTTTTTTTTTAAATAAATTATGATTATAATAATAAAATGCGAAATCCTATTCAAACTAAATCTTATACGTCTCAAATAATAAAGAATATGCTTGCTTACACTCTTGTATTATAAATAAATCTAAAATGATGTACCTATCTATTGTATCTTTTGTTTGACGGATTTTACTGACGGAAAAATATTAAATCATGACGAATTTTTGACGGAAAATACCAACCTGCTTAGCGGAATTTTGAAATTGTAGTTGGCAACACTGTTTCGAAGTTCGATGTGAGCGTACCTACGTTTATCAGTCAATAGCGCTATTTGCCCAAATATGTGCTAAAACCTAACCTTAATTGTATAAAAAATATTATCTTAATGATATTATTACGTTTGTTAGTCATTTTCACAAAGAATTATTGAAAGTAATCGGTTCGTGAGCGGCGAAAAATTTGGCACGCGTCCTACTCCGGTGAGGTCTGAGACCGGACTGAAGCAGTCGTGCGCACGTTCTAGGAACGTTTTTTGGGTATAAAAAATTATCTAAAATTGCCGTTTTAATTTTTATACAATTTTATTAATGAATTCACTAACTCAATTATTAAATAATATGTTAAAAAATTTTCAAAAATGAAAACGTAAGAAATAAGTCTAAAAAATGAAATATTCGTAATGAAAAAGTATCTTCGAGAGGTATCTTTGGATTTTTTTTCTATCGAGTGAAGTTATTCATATCGTGTATTGAATTAATGATTTCACTAGCTAATATGCTTAAGTATACCATATATTTTTTTCTGGGTGGAAACTGTAAGAAATCTTATAAAAAAATGAAAAATTCTAGAGCTCATTCTAGCGTTTTGTGAACCCATAGCGCCTTAAGGCTGGAGGACCTATTTTAGAACGTTAGTTTAAACTTACTATTGATTAGTGGTCGCTCTATGGTCGAAGTTAGAGTTTTCTGCACTCCTCCATATAAATTTTAAATATCACACTCCTCATGCGTGCAATATGCTAAAAAAGGGTAGGTACCGTACCTACCTACAAAAGTTTTCTCTTAACGTATTATAATATAAAAGATTTCTGTGAAGTATCCTGGTATCATATGAATGAATATAGGTAGGTACTGGTTGCCATTTAAGATAAGGCCAATCAATCTTTTAACATAGTTCTATAAATTACCTACTACTTATTTGCAAGTCTAGAGAACAACATCGACTGTTCATTGATTGGATGTTCGTAAATCTTAAGAAAAACATCATTGTTCCTTTCTCCATGTTTACATAATATTAAAACATCAATAAGTTTTTTAAGAGAAGTGATGAGGCAAGAATAAATTAAATACATTCGGAGACCATGTTGATGCTCAACGGAAGTTTTTCCGTACATTCACCTTTGTGTCTACCTTTTTGCGTTAGATAGTTATGTAAAGGTATGACTAGGTATGTACATATTTTGTTTTCATAATATTTAATTGTTTATTGTTTTAGTTTCATAAAAAAATAATATTTAAGTAGGTACCTACTTATCTACTTGTGTACATGCAGTTGTTGCACTTTTAAATGCAAATAATATACGCACTTACGCAGCCATTAGGTACCTAAGACAAATATTAATAAGTACCTATTAATATAATCATAACGAACAGAAGAAGTTTGTTCGAAAGGTCAGGAATATTATGTTTTAACAAAGCCTGTACAAGAGAGTTAGGGCGCGTTGCTTTAAATTAAACCATCTGTATCCGTAAGTCAGTACGTAATCGTTAAGTCAGTATGAAATTGTCGTACAAGCCGCCATATTTGACGGTTACAGATACGTAACTGTAAGATGAAACAACATGGCCTTAGTGTCTGTCTGTGATTACAAACTAGCTGTCTTTTCTCAATCTCGTATGATAAATAGACAGACAAAGCGCAGGTTACGTGCGTTATTAAACGTTTGTCTACTAGGGGCTATTCTTCGAAACGGCTGATTCGATTTTGATTGGGCATTCACTTTGCAAGGAGTACCTAAACTAGGCTTTTTATCCCAGAAATATTTTGGGGTCTTACGTGGAAATTTCAAAATTGCTTTTTTATGATGAGAGCAATGCTGTCTCAGTAAGAGTAGTGGTGGCCCAGTGGTAACGATGCTGACTTACGAGTCGCAGGTCTAGGGCTCAAATCTAAACAGGCATAATTATCTCCACTTTACTTAGGAAAACCGGCCATGTCCTAGAACTAGAAAATTCAAAGTTATTTTGCCTACCTATTGACATCCACCAACCAACGTACCAATAGGGGCCCACGTGGTGGATGGCCCACTCCTTCTTACAGGAAGGATTCCTATGTCCTAACAGTAAGAGTTAAGCCGATTATGAAGGCAAACGATATATCATGATGAAATCTTAGGTATATTATACTAGCTGTTCCCCGCGGTTTGACCCCCGTTGCTCGACCCCTAAGGGTCGTAGCGTGATGTTAAATAGTCTGTACTATTTCTCATGAATCTGGCTATCATATTATACTACAATATTTTTTCGAAGCCGACTGGTAATTCCAGATTCCAAACAAACTCTTCAGCTTTATAATATTATAGTATAGATTATACCAACAATACTCTGAGGATAAAACCAATGGAGCATAAAAACCTGTTCTTATAACCAGAATAATTTGCCTGCCCATGGTAGCGCTGCTTATAAAGACAAAACGTCAAATCCAGTACAATTTAATTTAGTTCTGTCTTTCACCGCAGGTCAATTTACAATAGACAGTCAATAATTAATACTATAAACATTCAACACGGGTTGCTACACATAACGTTACCTATTGTTCGTGCATTGTATACAGTATCGTTACATGCCTATAACTGACAATGAGGCGTAACTGTTAGCGTCTGTAATGTGTAATGTACCGTTTGAAATAACGCTCGATATTGCTTACTAATATAGGAAAACTTTAATATTTTTTGTATACAATGTACACCTTGTAAAGGGCTCACCACTTAGAGACTTACGGTTCCGTACCAAAACCACAAACTTTGGTGTTATCGACTCGAGATATCCTATAGCGAGAACTAGATTCGCATTTGACCAGTTTTTACTATTTGTAGCTATTTTGAGTTCACACTATAACTACCCTACGTTACGGGCCTATATAATACCGACCTTTTGGAAGCCCCGTGAGAATGGGGGCCCTGGGCCCGGGACCCGTTTGCCCTTATGGTAAAGATGATACTGACATGAACTACAAAGATATCAGATAATCATGATCATTGTAACGTGGTCTTGTATATTTACAAACTAATCTATGCCAACTAAATTAAATGGAGGTCAAAAGACAAGAGCAGACCGAAGAAGTAAGAAGGTAGAGCTATCAAACGAAGCCAGTCAAAAACTAAAGTGAGTGAGTCTTACCTACTTTGGTAACAAGCCATTGTTACTCATAGGTAATAGGTCTAAAAAGTTAACCGCATTTTAGTTAGTCAATAAAAGTGTTGAGTAAACAAACCACATAATTAACCGACATGACAGCAGGTCTTACCTAATAACTTGAAACCCTATTCATCGCGAGTTTTTTTTTCTTTTACATTTTTATGTAAAAGAAAAAATAACAAAAAAAGAATGCAAAACCATTAAGCACAGTTGTTTTCTTTTGCATATATTTTTTTTTACTTTTAAACGCAATTTAAAACCGATTTGAAGACAACACGATAACCACAGATAATAGATACCTACGTAACAAAAAAACATGCTCACGCCATCAAACACAACACCGATTTCGCCATAACAAATCGACCACTTAACACACACACCGATAGAAATAAACGCACATAGTAAAAAACCACTAAAAAGTACATTAAAAAGATATAAATCATGTAAACAATGTAAAATTGACTTACAAGTTAGAACGAAGAGCGAACGCACGCGCATGTACGCCATTCCGGTCGGACGGTGACGGTGTGGCGAGACCGCCGGCCGAAGTCCACAGTATGCCCACCACTGGAGCGCGATGCGAACTTGATTGGGCTTGGCAGGTGTTTCCAATGATGCGCGAAAGATTGCAATTGAGTTGGCCTGGGCGCTATGTAGCTTCATCCTACTATCCTACTAATATTATACTCGTAAATGCGAATGTTTGTGAGGGTGTATGGATGTTTGTTACTCTTTCACGCAAAAAACAACTACAACTACAACAAGAGCGAAGCCGCGGGCGGAAGCTAGTACCTAACTGATATCTTTATAATCCACATAATATCTCGACATAAGATGCATTAGGTCGGATTTACGAAACAGGTTTTCAGGACAGGAAAAATAAAATTCACTATGAAGTAAGTAAGTATATCAGAAAGCCTTCAAATCCAACGTTATTAACTTATGTATTTATTTAGTAGATATACCTACATAATTAATTATTATTATTTTATAAGCCCTGTGCTAAAAAGTGATTTTGGGCGGATGTGTGCATCCGACCTGGATGATTCTGATGTTGAGATTATTTTTTTGCAATAAATTTTTTATACCTAGTTAACTTTGGAAAATCAACCAACCTGACAAATAAGGATAAAATAAACCAACTGTGACTTATGGTAAACCATAAGTCACAGTTGGTTTATTTTATCCTGGTGGCTTTGTTAGGTTGAGACAAACGGCGATCTTGGGATTTTTTTCGTTTTGTTTTAATCGCTCTTTGATACCTACTTGGACAACACTATTGGTCGGCGGTTGAAGTTCATACGTCCATGCATTGTATATAACGCACTATTGGACGTGCAATAATTGTATTGATAATTGTCTTAGGACAGTGAAAGTGTTAAAGTACTCGTACAGTACGTGGTACGTGGCAGTACATAATTATTAGTTACTAGCTGTGCCCCGCGGTTCAATCCGCGTTGCTCAGCTCCTGAGGGTCGTAGCGTGATGTTAAATAGCCTATAAATACTACCCCACATGAATCTGGCTATCATATAAGTACAAAAAGATTTTTTCGAATCCGACTGGAAGTTCCAGAGATTATAAGCGCGTTCAAACAAAAGAACGGACAAATGTAAGTTGGACTCTGAGGGTTCCGTACAAACTTAATTATCTATGTAGATTAGATATATTATACATATTTTAAAATAAAATATTCAACTAGAAATATGCAATAGCGCCATCTATGAGCAGATGCCTCGGACTTGCAACGGACAGACGGACGACAAATTGATCCTATAAGGGTTCCGCTTTTCTTTTTGATGTACGGAACCCTAAAAACAAACAAACTCTTCAGCTTTTTAATATATTAGTATTAGGATAGATAGATAGATCAAGTTTGAGAAAGATATCGGCAAGCTTTGGCTTTCTTAAGCGTCATCTCTGTCGCACGTCGCAGGTCGCAAGACGACTGTCGTCCTGCGACCAAACATCGACAAACGCTGCAATTAAGTGTTCGAAACGTGTCATTCAGGAAAAATATCAATAATACACGCGATTGAATCCGTTTAAACTTGTTTAAGGCTACACACGCGACGGAAGCTTAAAAAATGGAGTAACTTCTCCCGTTTTCTCAACATTTCCCTTCACTGCTCTGCTCCTATTGATTGTAGCGTGATGAAAAGTATACTATAACCTGCCCAGGAGTATGAAAAATAATTGTACCAAGTTTCGTTAAAATCCGTCGAGTAGTTATTGTTTCTATAAGGAACATACAGACAGAAAGACAGACAAAAATTTTACTGATTGCATTTTTGGCATCAGTATCGATCACTAATCACCCCCTGATAGTTATTTTGAAAATATATTTCATGTACAGAATTGACCTCTCTACATATTTATTATAAGTATAGATAGAAGATAGGTATCTGGATGATCTCAAAGAGATAAATAGTAGGTAAGTACTCTTGAGTAGTGATCTATAAATAAAAAGTTGTTGATGTTTTGGAGGCACAGAGCTACATAAGAAGTACAGTGGGTTCAAATAGGGGTTTTCGACTAAGAACTACTTAGTCAGAATTTACAAGAATTTTACCTTACTTTAAAGAATGCTTAAAAAGGTTAGGTTTAGGTTACAAGGCGCAAGGTTTAGAAGTTTTTGAAGGGGAATTCTCTATCCTTGTCGCGCGAAACGGCTATAGTACCTACCTACTTGGAACTGTGGAGTTATTAAGCGTTTTTAAATTATGACGTCAGTAAGTTAATAGTGCTATCTTTTTCAAGCAACATACTTATTTTAAAACGTTTATAACTTGGCCATTATTTCAGATAATTCATTCGTTTTTGCACTGTTGCTTATTTATTTATTTATTTATTTATTTAAGCTTCATGCAACAAAATATGTACCTACATCGGCGGACTTAATGCCATAGGCATTCTCTACCAGTCAACCTTGGGTGAAGTAGAGATGAAATGCTTATCTTTTCGAAAATTGGTTACGTATGAAGTAATAATAAAAATTTTAAAAATACAGTCAAATACGCTATTGCAATCTGACATGCAATCAAATATGCCTATAAATGATAATTAGAGTCAGTTCCAGACTCTGGATTAGCCCTATCCGATAGATAGGTATACCTATTAGGTGACAGAACAGAAAATAGATAAAGTTATTTATCAAATAAATGTTAGATATCCAGAAAGTCCCTTGATGATCAAGGACGGAATCTTGTGTTCCGTTTTGCCACCCTTGTCCTGGCTATCTTATTTCCGATGAATATGACATCACATTTTATAAAAAAAAATATTCAAAAAGTCATACCTACTACAGTAAGTCATAAACAGAGCAGACTAATGTCTGCTCTACTTTATTTTATTTGTTGAATGTCTACAAAATTGATTTGTACAAAATCAAATAAAACTACTTCTACCAAATTAAGGTTAATGAATTTGTCATCATTATCTACTGAACCAATTAATCTATACTTATAATAAATCTGTAGAGAGGTCAATTCTGTACATGAAATTATTTCAAAATAACTATCAGGGGGTGATTAGTGATCGATACTAATGCCAAAAATGCAATCAGTAAAATTTTTGTCTGTCTGTCTGTCTGTCTGTCTGTCCGTATGTTCCTTATAGAAACAATAACATACTCGACGGATTTTAACGAAACTTGGTACAATTATTCTTCATACTCCTGGGCAGGTTATAATGTACTTTTCATCACGCTACAATCAATAGGAGCAGAGCAGTGAAGGGAAATGTTGGAAAAACGGGAGAAGTTACTCCATTTTTTAAGCTTCCGTCGCGTGTGCAGCCTTAATGGTTAAAGCTACATAGAAATCATGAATGACGGAAATGTTTTATATAAAATTATCTAAAAAAAATATCCCACAACAGCATATATCTATCTTTTATGGTTGACTCACAATAACACGTGTAACTCCCGATAGCTTAGCAGTTCGGAGCTTTCTGATTGTATTACACACAAGGAGTTACACGCTGATGGAGTCGCGGGCACAGCTATTAATAATAATATTCTGCGGTTCCTTATTGCGATATTTTTGAACAGTATTGTGGATTGACATATTATATTTCCCTACTAAAATACGAAAGTTAATCTGTCTGTTACATCAAAACCATTGAACCGTGAGGAAGGACATACGCTACTTTTTTACGAAAAACGACGGAAACGCGGACGAAGTCGCGGGCAAAAGCTAGTAGGTAAATATATCTCAGGTGTTTGACTACATTTTGTACGAGCGTTTAAGGTCATTTAAGTTCCAGTAGAAAAGAGCATAACTTAGAAAATGAATTCAAGTAAAATATTTTTCTGCTACTAAGGGCCGATTTCACCAACGTCAGATAACATTTTTATCCAAGGAATAAGGTTGAGATTTGACAGATTTTGTATAGAACATCTGTCAAATCTCAACTTTATTCCTTGGATAAATGTTTTCTGACGTTGGTGTAATCGGCCCTAAGTTGCAATTTTTTTTCAGGAATATAATTTCTACAAAGGCTTGGCACAGACCTGCAGGCTTATCTATTGCGCAACATACTTGTTGAAAATTGCTTTAATTTTGACAATACATCAAATGCATTGCTTTATAAGTTAGAAAAGTTTGTCTGCTCGAGAACTAAATCAACGCAATGTAGGTACCTATATTGTATTGTTAAATTGTCAAAAGGAAAGCAAGTGTGGTACTCAATAAGCCTGCAATAATAATTTAGTTAAGATCAAAATATCGTCAAGGTACATAATGAAGGTTTATCGCAAAAACTAAGACAATAAACGCACAAAATTTTAGAAAAACAATATCTGGGATGCTTATCACTCATGGATATAGATGGGCAAAACACCCGGGTGTTTTGGTAAACACCCGATAAACATATAAATACCCGATAAATATTCTGTAATAAATTATTATCATTGGCATCTAGTATCCATTATTATGATATTAAAAATAATATGATTGCTGTCCCATATTTTTGTTTAAAACTCGACTTATACCTTATTCTCTGTAGGACTACGACTATATTAGTGAAACTTTAAAAGAGTCGACTTCTGGTCTCCGGCTTCATTTAGTGTTAATCTTTCGGAGGTTGTGGTACATAGTGTTAAAAAAAAAGTGTGAGTAATTATTTAATTAATTATATGTGATTGGCTTTGAGTGAAGAATTTATTATTATATCATTTATTCTTCTTTGAGCTCTCTGCATCTGATTTTTGATGTGAAAGAAAATGCGAGTCATATCAAAAATTAGATGCAGGATTTTCTTGAGCGCTAGTAACTACATCAATAACCAACTAGATTTCTAGGTGTAGTGATTATAGATTATTTTATCGTAATTTTCTTAGATGGTGATAATGGCCTTCAAGCCAATCCATTTAACTCAGATGCATTTGTGATACAAGTCTAGAAACCCCTATCTGAAAGTCTAACGGAACGGTTGACGCAGTGGGAGCAATTGACTGCTCCGCGACATGTCGTCGGTTCGATTCCCGCATGAAAAAAATTTTGTTTCGGATCTGAGTGCTTGTGTATGTGAAATTTGTGTGTGTACCTAAAATACTGGAAAAATCCTAGTGTGGAGCAACGTTTTTTTTTTAAATGGATTCTTAAATTATGTTTTTTTACTGGACCTAGTATAATTATTCAAGCTTGGATCCTAGTCCCCATCTTCTAGATATGATTAGTGGTCCGCTATCCTGATGGTAACATCTAATAACACTCCGAGGTACAGAGTCAGTTTTTTATAATAAGTTGGTAAAAAAAATAGTTGGTAAAATAAAAATCAGACGGATTGAGAACGCCCTTTTTTTGTTTTCAGTTAAAAATAAACCAATAGTTATTTTTAACCGAATTCAGAAAATGGAGCAGCTTTATTTTTATTTATGTTCAGCGATATTTTTTTACTACGATTTCGATGATTATTTTTTATTAGAAAATGTGTAGGTACTTTAGGTATAGGCAAGGTCCCATTTAAATTTGGTCAAGTTCTAATGATGGAATTTATGAGAAAATCATCAAACCCTTCAATTTGCTTAAGCTTGTGCTTGCAAATGGGTGAATAAAAAAAAATCAAAGGCCTTCCGAAATTGTTTCACACACAATTATTCAGATTTCGGGACCACTTCGAGACACTCTTGCTTGTTAAATAGGAAGTTTTCTGGTTCTCTCGTATGTAGACGCTAGCTTTTGCATGTGAATTCTTCAGTATGTACTTAGGTATGTAAAACTCTTATATATTTATAAACAACTAGCTTCCGTCCGCGGCTTCGCCCGCGTGTTTCGGGATAAAAAGTAGTCTATGTGCTATTCCAGACTATCTCTGTGCCAAATTTCATCCAGAACGTTCAGCCGTTCTGGCGTGATTGAGTAACAAACATCCATCCAAACTTTCGTATTTATTATACCTACAGCATTGATATTTTCGTTGATTTTCCAACACTTTGTTACACATTTGGGTGTGTGTGATGTGATTTATGTTTGGTTTTGAAGAGTAGGTATTCATTTATGTCAAGTTTTAAGTTCAAGGATTTGAGGAGCGTGTTTATCTATATTAATAAAATGCTTTGTCCTGACTGACTGACTGACTGACTGATGGATCAACGCACAGCCTAAACCGCTGGTCGTAGAAACGTGAAATTTGGAGGACGTATTCTTTATATGATGTAGGCATCCGATAAGAAAGGATTTTTGAAAATTCCACCCCCAAGAGGGTGAAAAGGGGTGGCAAAGTTTGTATGGGAAAACGTGTTTACTTGGTCTGATCAACTTTTAACTTTAAATTCTTAGAAGTAGAGTTCAAAATTCAATAGGTTAGAGCACTGAGCAAGAAACTTAAGCTGAATGTCCATTTACCGGAACCGAATTTTAGAATTCTTTGTATGAAATCCTATGAAACCTTGGAAATGAAGAATTTGGAAAGTCCTCAAAATTATGATGACGTCTCAGAATTTTTACGAAGCGCCTGGTATGCCTAATGCCTGCAAATTCTGCTAGCTGCCTCAAGCTGCTCAAGTTCTGTGTTTTATGACGGTACCTAATACATAAATACCACTACTATAGACGCGTGAAAATGTCACACTCTTCAAAAGGTTACCTAAGGCTCTTGAATGACTTGCGTGACGTCATTGTTAGTAAGAAAAAACGGCACATTCGTTTTCATACTATTAAAGGAACATGCGGTATTTAGCCTATTCTATATCTGTGTTAGATTCGGTTACTACGGCGCGGGCGTGGATAGGTGTGCAAGGCATAAGAAAATTCGGTTCGGTCGGCTCCTCCAGCGCCTTCGGCTCGGATAAATGGGCGTTCAACTTTAGTATTAAAATGTGTGACGAACTATTCCAAATTCAACTAGATATAAAATTTTAAAAACAAAAAAGTTTACAATTCGAAATTCAACTTCGTCTGCTCTTGAATATTGAAATCAAAAAGTTTCATTACTTAACTTGATTTTCCTCCGAAAATCCTACTATCCTACTAATACACACATCAAAAGTATCTAGGGATCAACATATATTTTTGCAATAACTTTTCTCCTGATTGATATTAATTAAAATTTTCTTTAAGGATTCATCAAATAAAGTGTTTTCGTTTGTCACAGTAACGATAAACCAAGTCACCTTTGCATTAATAAAGAAATTTGCCATTTTCCTAATAAAGGGATTTTTGACATTTGAACCACTAACATTAAAGTTCGAAAAAAAGACTGAAATAACAGTTTTCTTTAAAATTTTATTGGGTAACTTAAACAATTAATAATCCGTGTTTCTACCGCGAACACTAACAACACAAGAACATCGGTTTGGCATACTCAAAATGAGTTCATCCAAATCACGCTGTGGAATGGCCGCCCATGTTCGTTGCAACAACAAAAAAAGGTCTTCTTGCGACTGGATACCCTCCATATTCGGCAGAGCTCTTCTCTGTAGCATATCCCATGCATGCTCAATCGGGTTCAAGTCTGGCGACTGAGCAGGCCAGGGCAGGACATTGATGTTAGCTGCGGCGAGAGTCTGTCTTACAACTCTTGCGGTGTGCGGTCGTGCATTATCATGCATTAACTGAAATAAGGGACCGATTTGCACTTGTAGAGGAACGATGACGTCTGATACAATCGTCTCAGCATAAATTTGAGCGTTGAGGTTGCCTCTGATCCAAATCAACTCAGTTCTTCCGCCGATCCAAATACCCGCCCATACCATGATGGTTCCACCACTATAAGGATGGACTTCCTGGCAGGATTTTAATCGCTGTTGGCGTCCAGGGGTTCTCCAGTGTCGTATACGTCTTGTATCCGGTCTCATACCAAAACGAGACTCATCAGAAAAGCACACGAAACGCCATTGTTCTTCTGCCCAATTTATGTGTTCAAGAGCCCATTGATATCGAATCCTACGATTGTGCATTGCTATAGGTGGTACCCGTAGCGGTCTTCGGGAATGAAGGTTCACTTCATGCAAGCGGTTTCTGACTGTTTGGTCGCTAATTAAGTTCCCTGAAGAGTGATGAAGCCTCACGGCTAACATCATGGCGGTTATTGTTGGAGCTCTTCGAGTTAAGATTTGAATGTATCGGTCTTGTCTCCGTGTGGTGCAGCGATACCGTCCTCCATGGCGCTCAGCCACGGTACCAGTGCTTCGGTAACGTGTCCAAAGTCGACTGATAACACTCTGACTTGTATTCAGAGCTAAAGCTACAGTACGTTGCCGGGAACCAGCTTCTATCATTCCCACGGCTCTGAGCATTTCTTCCCTGCTTAAATGACGTCGCCGCTCCATAATAACGTTGGTTTTAATCAGTAGTAGGGAAACAGTAGCACTAATAATGTCTTCAATGCGTTGTATGTTTTTATAGGGAAAATATTGACAGCTTATTTTCATCTTTTACTCGAATTTGATTGAGAGTTCCTGATTCAAATTATGAAATGCACCAAAAAGGATCCATATAAATTTATAAAATCATAAATTTATTACAAAGCCACATCTCAATCTCAAGAAATCCGCATAAAAATGCTTGATCCCTAGACACTTTTGATGTGTGTATTATAAAAATGTGAAAGTTTGTGAGGATGTATGAATGTAAGTATGCTACTTGCTACTTATCTTACTAATATTATTATTATAAATGTGAAAGTTTGTGATGATATATGTATGGATGTTTTTTACTCTATCACGCAAAAACCACTGAACGGATTGATGAAACTTTACAATAATATAGCTTATACATCAGAATAACATATAGGCTACCTTTTGTCCTGAAAAACGCGGGCGAAGCCCGTATATGAAAGCTAGTATTTCTATATTCTTTTGATTTGATACCGTGATGTACGATAGTACTATAAATTATACGGTAGTAAAAGAGATAAAATAAGAAAGAGGGATTTTAAGATCCCGGAAAAATCGGGAGAAATCGGGAATTAGCGGGATAAATTGGGATAAAGTAGTCGGACTGGGGAAGTACCTCCACCAACAGAATACCACAGCCAAATAACGCTACCTACTCTTTATTAGTATTGTGTTCCTCTTGTGAGTAAGGTCGCCAGAGCTCTTGAGGATTCGCTGTGTTGACAGCGGGGGACCCGTTTGCTCTTTAGCTGTCAGCATAACGAATCCTCATAATATATGTTTTAGTTTAACATAAAAAAATTGGACAACTAACCTGCATTATTTGACGACGACATAACAGATTTAAAACTTGAGATTTACGGCCGTTAGCGTTTGCCAGCGCCTTAAAGGGTCAGTAACGCGCATGTTAAGCTGTCTTTAGATTCCGCATACTATATAGCATTATAGCATATAGCTATATACCATACATTGTTATGGACACGTTCACACTGTGCTATTATATAGTACTTATGGCTTTGTATGGCGCGCTATACTGTATAGCATACGCTATACTATATAGTATAGCGTAGTCTGAAGACAGCTTGATACTCCGCGTTGCAAGCGTTTCATAGGCTACAGTAACTCCTTAGCACCTCGAGGGTAAGACGCGCGATTGCCGCAAAAAAAAATTAGCAGTACCCCGATCATGAGTTTTTTTGACGTATAGTTACGTTAATGTAAGCATATTTTAAATTGAAAATATAAGTTTGCTACACAACATTTATATAAATTAAATACTTAATTAATTTCTCTGTATTTTTTTAAATGTGCAAATTGTATAAAATTTTATCAAAATGTTCTAGGGCTGTTGTATTTTAAATTCAAAATATGCTCACGTTAACGATACCTACTATATGTCAAAAAAACTCATGATAGGGGTACAGGTCTCTAAGTTTCATCTTGATTGGCAGAATTAAATAAAGCTTGCTCATTTTTTCTACTTCTACGATAAATTTTTTATTATTCGGCATGCAGTAGCATTTCTGCTTTCTCGTGCTCGTCCCTTGATGAATCTTTCTCAGTTAGTAGTCTTTTAAATGAACAGTTTCAGCGATCTCCAAATTGTTTTAATGTTTGTCATATTAACGCACAAAGCATTCCCCAACATCACTCTGAGCTTTTGGAAATTTTTGGTAATGTCTCGGCACAGCACGCTATTCTAGCATCTGAAAGTTGGCTCAAACCTGAACTTCCTTCTTCTTCTTATGGTCTACCCAGCTACGTTCTTATTCGTAACGACCGCACGGGTAAAAGAGGAGGGGGTGTTGCTATTTACCTCCGTAGTGACATTCCGTACAAAATCTTAGCGACTTCCCCGCCGCTGTATAATGGCAATCCTGAGTACTTGATATTAGAAATAGCTGTCAAAGGGGTTAAAGCCGTTCTTGGAGTCATTTACTGTCCACCAGCTATCAATTACTTCTCCAGTCTGGAAGCTCTATTTGAATCTGTCTCTTCCGAATACAAGCACCACATAATCATGGGTGACTTTAATACCGACCTCTTGAAGAACACTCCAAGATCGCGTGGGCTGAGGTCAATCCTGGAGTCAACGAATCTCTCCTGCCTTTCTCTCAACCCCACTCATCAGAACATTGATTCTGATGATTCCTGGCTTGATCTTATGCTCACGTCGTCGGAGACTCTTGTTGCAAACTATGGCCAGGTCGCGGCTCCTGGGCTCTCTAGACATGATTTGCTATACCTTTCATACAAAATTAAAGCACCTAAGCAGCGACCTGCCATAGTATTTCTTCGGAGTTTCGCGAGGTTGGATAAAGAAAAACTCAGCAGTGATGCGCAATCCCTTGACTGGACCAATATTCTTGAAGCTCCTACTGTTGATGAGAAGGTTTCACTTTTTAATGGCTCAGTGCTAAGACTCATTGACTCTCATGCGCCGCTTAAGGCTGTAAGATTAAAACGCCCTCCAGCTCCATGGATAACTCCTGGGGTCCGCATAGCGATGAGACGACGGGACAGAGCTTTTAGAAGGTATAGAAGGGATCGCAGTGAGGATAACTGGTGTTTTTATAAGCAGGCAAGAAATCGTTGCAACCAGATGGTGAGAGTATCTAAACGCCGATACATTAGTGAAAATGTTCTTAATTCTTCACCGGCTGATATATGGAAGTTTCTTAAATCGCTTGGCATTTGTAAGTCTCCATCTAATATCTCACTTTCAAACTTATCTCTCAATACTCTTAATCAACATTTCTCGACTTCCACTACACTTGCAGATAATGTTAAAAGCAAAACCATGCTCGATATTTCTTCCGTGCCATTACTTCCTCCGGATTCTTTTTCATTTTCGCCCGTGACTGACCTCGAGATCCTTAATATTTTAAAATCTATAAAATCTAAAGCCGTCGGCTGTGACGGAGTAAGCAGAACGATGATATCCCTGATTACTGATAATATTATTTCTATTCTCACCCACATCATTAATTTTTCTCTCTATACTGGGGTTTACCCTACAATGTGGCGTAAGGCGTTCATCATCCCACTGCCAAAAATTTCTAACCCCAGTTCAGCTAATCACTTCAGGCCGATTTCCATTCTCCCATTTCAGTCCAAGGTCCTAGAAGCAGTAGTTCACAAACAAATTTCCTCCTACATTTTCAAAAATAACCTCCTGTCTCAATTTCAATCGGGATTCCGGCCCGGACACAGTACATCCACTGCATTGCTTAAAGTCACTGAAGACATAAGATCCGGCATGGAGGATTCGAAGTTAACGGTGCTAGTTTTGATTGATTTTTCTAATGCTTTTAACACCGTTGACCACGACATTCTCCTAGCCATCTTATCACAAATAGGGGTCTCGTCGTCTTCACGGAATTGGTTTTCATCATATCTTCGTGGTCGCCAACAGGCTGTACGCGTTGACCAGAAACTTTCTGACTGGTGTAACGTAGTAACTGGCGTACCACAAGGCGGTATACTCTCTCCTCTATTATTTTCTTTATTTATAAATTCTATCACTAACATTCTCAAATGCTCTTACCATCTGTATGCTGATGATCTACAATTATACGCTCAAACTGACATTACCAACTTAGATGCTTGCATTTCAAACCTCAATGCAGACCTAGTTGCGATCGCAGACTGGTCTTGCAAGTACGGTGTTGCCGTTAACGTCAGTAAATGTCAAGCCATCCTTATAGGTAGTCCGTTTTACCTCAAAACAGTAAATACCCACCATCTTATGC
This sequence comes from Thalpophila matura, assembly GCA_948465475.1. Taxonomy (NCBI): domain Eukaryota; kingdom Metazoa; phylum Arthropoda; class Insecta; order Lepidoptera; family Noctuidae; genus Thalpophila; species Thalpophila matura. The sequence continues at coordinate 6,564,020 of OX419187.1, read as the reverse complement.
CGATTGTATTTAACGGAACAACTATCCCGTTGTCGCCACACGTGAAGGATCTGGGCTTGCATATTGATAACAGCCTAAGTTGGAACAAACAGGTGAACCAGATAAGTCAGAGCGTCACGTCCATACTGCGATCTCTCTATAGATTCAAACATTTCCTTCCATCTAGCACTAAAACACTCCTGGTCCAGTCCCTTGTGCTTCCTGTGATTGATTATGCGGATGTTTGTTGCTCTGATCTGACCCAAGACCTTCTAAATAAACTGGATCGGCTTCTCAACAACTGTATTCGTTTCGTTTTTGGGCTGCGAAAATACGATCACATCTCTTACTTCCGTTCTAAGCTTAAATGGCTTCCTATCCGGCAGAGAAGATCCCTCAGGTCTCTTTGTTCACTCTTCACTATTATTAACGATCCTTTTGCTCCAAACTATCTAAAAACATATTTTCAACTCTTGGGTAGCTCTCACAGTCGTAGCCTTCGTGCCTCTGAAAATTTAATTCTTCTCGTCCCTTCTCACCGCACAGGTTTCATGTCAAATTCGTTCGCTGTCTCATCAATTAAACTCTGGAACGCGCTTCCCCTCGATATAAAAAAAGCTCCGAGTAAATTCTCCTTTAAACGTAAAGTTCGGGAATATTACTTGAAATCGCTGCAATGCTAGTCTAAAGTAGCTGTCCATCACGATTAGTTGTAAATAGGTATTTTTATGTATGTGTATTTATATATTATATATTTAAATTGTATATATATATATATATAGGTGTTATATGTATTCTTATTATAGTATAGGTATATGTAATGCATATATTTTGTTAGTATAAATTATTCTAAATATTTTTTATTTTTTATTTATCTTTCCAATATTTGTTTAAATTCTTTTTTGTACCACTTTCGAAGTGCTCAATTTTTGACCCAAAGGTTGACTGGTAGAGAATGCTAATGGCATTAAGTCCACCTTGTGTACCACCAATGTACATGAAGCTTAAATAAATAAATAAATAAATAAATAAACGCAGTTGCTTGTGCGCGTAATATGCATGTGCGTTGGCGGTCTGTGTGTTTTCATAGGGGAATCCGATTTATAAAGAAAAGTTGAAAATAATAAAATTGTGTTCTATGCTATTGCATAGAACACAATTTTATTATTTTCAACTTTACTTATTTATTACAGCTGTGACGAAGGGTTATTACCCTTCGTCACAGCTGTAATAAATAAGTATGAATTCCAAGTTCCTCGCAAACAGAGCAGGGGGCAATAGCAAGTGTAATTAACTGCGCTTTATTTTGATACTAAACATTGACTAGGTATGTTCAATTAGCTCATTTTCGGATTGATATACCTGCCTACCTGCATTGATAAAACCTGCTTTAAATATAAATGATCAATGATATTCATAGGTTATTAAATATTAACATAATATCAAATTATAGTTTACCATTAAATGCGTCAGGGACCGTATCGCCGTACATACCTACGTACCTATATCAGCTCAAGTAATGTTTGCTAATATAAATTTTAACTACCTGCCTATTTTTTATACATAACGCAATTGCATTTTGACTCAACCGTCCTTTACTTGCTGTAATTAGGGTTCCGTACCAAAATGGTAAAAAAGGAACCCTTATGGTGCGACTTCGTCTGTCTGTCTGTCTGTCTGTCTGTCACACCTGCTTATTTCAGCAACCACTTATGCTATCGACTTGAAATTTGGAACAGTTATAAAGAATGCTTGTTCAACTTTATTGCAAATGAAAAAAGTCCAAAAACATTTTTATTTTCATTGCAAAAGGGGCCGGAGTGGGGGTCCGAAATTTCAAAGTGGGGTTACTAGGTCAAGTGACATATCATATGAAAGGGCTTAATCTACACATTTCAAAATATTTTTATATTTTATTTTATGTCTCACAGTTTTCGACATATGATGAAAAATGTCCAAAAAAATACCATTCCCCCCCCCTTATCTCCGAAGTTGAAGTTTGCGGGGCGAAAAATCTGAAATAATTAGAGTTGATAGGAATTGACCCAAATATGGCACCAAAAATAACACGATGTTCCTAACTAGTACAGTTTTTTCAAAATCATCAAAATTCCTTCACAAACAAACTTAGTTATGCGGTCCGGATTTTTTCACTTTATACGTCCAAAAATGATACGGAACCCTCGGTGCGCGAGTACGACTCGCACTTGGCCGGTTTTTTTTTATTTATGGTTTAGTTTATTTCCAATTTAGGAATTTTCCATTATTAGATACCTACATATTTGTTTTTAATATTTGCCATCGGTAACATAAAAAACCCATCAAATAAAAACCTCTTCCTTTTATAAAAGTACTTAGGTTAAAGAACGTCAAAAAGTATTCTGTTTATTCCGGTGTTTACTACCTTATATTAAAGGTAGGTTTTTATTTACGTAGCTAATGTATTTATAATGTGTTTTTGTTTGTAAGTAATCATTATATCTTTGAAGCAGTATTAAGTAGATATAGCGTTTAAGATTAAACGATAATATAGGCACTTAGCTATGTCTACCAACTTAGATCTTTGATGAAATTACACAATGAAGAAATAATGTTGAGATTATACTAAAATTGTACATAATGACCTGAGAATCTCACGTCACCGCAAATTGTTATAAGTATATGGTTTTTTTATATTTTATATAATAATGGAAAAAAAATACCTAGTTAAAAATACTTATACCATTTGAAACAAAACTCGCCGAAAAGGAAACGCGGGCGGCCTTTAGTATATGTATACAAACGTATTCCCTTGTTTTATCCCTGGACTAGCTGTTCCCCGCGGTTTCACCCCCGTTGCTCGGCTCCTAAGGGTCATAGCGTGATGTTAAATAGCCTATAATATTCCTCATGTATCTGGCTATCATGTACAAAAAGATTTTTTCGAATCCGACTGGTAGTTCCAGAGATTAGCGCGTTCAAACAAAAAAAACAAACTCTGCTTCTTATAATATTAGTAGGTATAGATAGTGGTAATAGCGTTGATTAGACCAAATATTTTTATACAGAAATACCAATCAAAGTCCTTCTTACATTATTTTTGAAAAAAATAAAGGCCAGCTCATACTGGAAATGTGTAGTTTGGTTATGTTGTCGTGCGTACTTACCATTACCATAAATTATCGTAACTGATAAAAAAAAACCGGACAAGTGCGAGTATGCCTCGCGCCCTAAGGGTTCCGATATATGATCATAGATGGCGCTACTGCATACTTTTAGTGGAGTACTGTACTGCATACTTTTACTATAAGTAGATGGCTCCACTTATGGTCCGGTGACTGACGGCGGACAACAAAGTGATCCTATAAGGGTCCCGTTTTTCCTTTTGAGGTACGGAACCCTAAAAACTATAAAAGTTAAATGATCTTTGACTCATTTCCCCAACTTTCTGTTTCTTGTTTGATACAAATTGGGCACGAGGACGCCATGAATAATATAAACTTCATTTTTGGCATTTTGTAAGTACCATAGTTATAGGTACGTGTTAATTAAGTTAACGCAGCTCCCTCATAAAGACCTATCTATACACGCTGTATTTTTGTGATTATATTGAAGTAATTTTACTGTGTTCATATTTTTAAGGTACCTAATTTAGGAAATTTTGATAAAATGCGGTGTTAACTGTGTTGATACAAGTGTGGTGTAACTTATAAACAGGTTAGTTTTTAAACAGGGATCATTATGGCAACTATGATATCCCATGGTCAAATTGGTCAACCTATAGATTAAATGATTGGTATTCGCTGTGCTTCGACATGTGAACCGTTGGAGATATTGTAAGAAGATTTATTATTAGCAAATCACTTAGATTTTTTCAAGCGTAGGTATAGAAGCTTTAATGGAAGGATTTATGAAAAAAATATTTATTAGGTTAAAAACAATAAAATGACCAAGAAAAAAATGTAGGTAAATGGAACTTTACTTTTACTTTTCTTTATAACATTAAAAAATATTATACAAAAACCCGACCGCAGTTTGCCGCTACGCCCGACGTCTATCTCGTGTCAAATAAAACCACTAAAGAGAAAAATAAAACAATGCAATTGAATTGAATTAAACAATAATTTAATAATTATATAATATAATAATAATTTAATAATAAAATAATATTTTAATTGCAGTCGGGACCCATTATATGGATATTAGAAACAGTGGGTCCGACCCCCGACTGCAATGTCTTGTTTTATTTTTCTCTTTAGTGAATTTATTTCAAAGACTTTGTTACATACTTGTTATTTTTTACGTAATAAAATTAATACATCATAATTTTATTAATCATTGAATTCATTATGGTTCTTCATAACGTTATAATCCGCTGATTTTAGTAATCGGTCGTTATGTGGAATTTTCTGGTGGGAGATTATCGAGAGAGTATAAGTATAGTACCTTAATTCCGTGGTTTGATTTTTATATTCTAGATTCTAAATTTCTGCTAGCCTATTTACATGCAATTAATTCTCTGTTCTAAAATGTACCTATATTTTATAAATAATCGGCACGATAGATGAAGAAACATCAGGACAGATAAGCTTGGCAGCATTAATTACCTGTGAACAGACAGACAGACACCATTATTACTAATTAAGTACATTCATATTTGTGTTATGTTTATCTAATTAGCTCCAAGCGCAATCACACAGTAGTCATTAACACCTTCATTTAACACGTGTTTCTTTGCAGAAGTGAAGGATGGCTCCTAATGTCATGACATCTACCATTTTGAGAGAGGTGAAAGAACCAACAGTGACCCTGGTAGCGCCTCAAGCATCACCGAGGAAGTTCCGCATTGTGTACCCAAACCTTATCACGTTTGGGTATTGGCATATAGCTGGCCTTTACGGGCTTTATTTGTGCTTCACTTCGGCGAAATGGGCAACCATATTATTCAGTAAGTAGAAATATATTATACCTACGTAGGTATTGCAATTTTTTCAAAAAACTAGGTGCTGTGTGAAGTTACTCAAGTGTGACGCAACAATTATTTTAATTTTCCGTGATTTTATATCATTTATTTATATGGAAAAAATGAATCAATTATTGTATTTAAATATCTATAAAAAGTAGTTAGGTATTGTGCATTTTTACTAGTTGATAGAGTGGAATCTTAAATATAGGTGCCCAACCAAATTATTTTGTTCGACACAAAACAGGTAAGCTCACACCTGTCTGATTTTATGATAATGCTACGGACGACTGCATCAATTTGGTTCCCCCTTTGCTAAGCTATTGGTATGCATAGAGAATATCCAATTAATGAAGGTGTCCTTGCATCATAAAAATATTATTCAATTCGATACAGCTAAACTTGTACTAGCCAGTCCATGAAGCAGCGTGGTTTGACAAAGCGAAGCCCTTGTGACGACATTTGGATGTAAGAAAACGTCTGATTCTTTTTTAGATAACCTACATAAATGTGGGCGTACCTACTATTTACCCTCTACCTACACTTTTGGAGAATAATGGCGTGATGTTGTGTACAATGAATCAACTCGTTTAAACACAATCATAAAACTTTCAGGCTGTATCCTATTCGTGATGGCAGAACTAGGAGTCACGGCTGGCAGTCACAGGCTATGGGCCCACAAGACCTACAAAGCGAAGCTACCTTTACAAATTCTCCTGATGATAATGAACTCCATTGCCTTTCAAAACTCGGCCATTGATTGGGTGAGGGACCACCGTCTGCATCATAAGTATAGTGATACTGATGCAGATCCTCATAATGCTACTCGAGGGTTCTTCTATTCGCATGTTGGATGGCTGCTTGTGAGGAAACATTCGGAAGTCAAGAGACGTGGGAAAGATCTTGATATGTCTGATATTTTGAGCAATCCCGTGCTGAGGTTCCAAAAGAAGTAAGTGTTTAGAATTTGAATTTTATTGATATAGGAGAAAATGCCCGCCCATTTTAGCTGGTCACACCACAGGTCACCACCTTTTTTTTTTTTTTTGAATGGCCTCTCGCAGTTGGCTTCTAACAGCCGCTGTTACCGCGCTAATAAAGAAATGTTTTATAAATGACGGCACTTATAATTCCCTTTCACTCACACGTCGGTACAGCGTGCAAAAAAAAATATTTTTATATTATTTTGCGCGTTTTTTTTTCTATCATAATTATTAAGTGATATTGGCGTTATCATCATCAAAATATATTGATATGGATAACTTTTTCTTTACAGGTACGCGATACCCTTCATCGGGGCAGTTTGCTTCGCACTGCCAACATTGATACCTGTCTACTGTTGGGGAGAAACCTGGACCAATGCTTGGCACATCACCATGCTGCGTTACGTCCTGAACCTCAACGTCACGTTCCTGGTCAACAGCGCCGCTCATATCTGGGGCAACAAGCCTTACGACGCGAACATCTTACCTGCTCAAAACATCGCAGTTTCCCTCGCGACGTGTGGTGAAGGATTCCATAATTATCACCATGTATTTCCATGGGATTACCGTGCATCCGAGCTTGGAAATACTAGTTTAAATTTAACGACCAAATTCATCGATTTCTTCGCTTGGATCGGATGGGCGTATGACCTGAAGACGGTGTCAAATGATATGATAAAACTCAGGATTAAACGAACCGGTGATGGTACGAATCTTTGGGGATTAGAAGACAAAGATACGCCTGAAGAAATGCAGACCGCGAAAAACGCGAAAGATGAATAAAATGTTTGGAGAATTTAACAGTGATGATTAATGTGATACCTATTATTAGTTATTTATTTTTTGATAGGATTTTATTGTAGTTGTTGATACCCTGCATAAGTTATTGACCTATTGCGCCGGCACCGCTGTGGCCGCTGCGTAGTTGCGATTCCCACTGCAAATCATTTAGTTAATTTTTCTACAGATAAATAATAAAAATAATGGGAAATATTTATATAGGTATTTTTTTTTTTTATTCGGTCAGCTCAAAAGTTATTTTGACAGTTAGGTAAAGTATGTTTTTGTCGGTTGTAAAAAAATACAACAGCAATTATATAGGTACCTGGTGAGAAACTAAATCAAGGACTATCAGAAAATAATAACTTATTTGTCCAGCTTGATAATGTATATTATGTTTGCAAAAAAAATATAAATATCTTGTCTTAATACAAATTATTAACTTAGTAGGTATTTGGTCGGCAGGACTATAAAATCGAAGCGAGCTTGGGTACTTGGGGCACCTTGACACGGACAGGTTAGGTTCGAAGGGGATGACGGGGGCTTTAGTGAGCGAGAAATACGAGCGAACGAAGCTCAATTGATTTTGCTGATAAAATACACTTTAGAGCTGACCAAAACCACTTTAATTAGCTGACCGTCTAAATGATAGCCATAATTGCTTCGGACATAGCTTAATTTTATTTTCATAATTTCGGTCGCACGCAGGATTATCTAGATACAAAACATTTTAAACACAGTTAATGCTGTAATTTATTGTAAGCTAAGTACAAAGTTCAAGGTTTAAAATAAACCAATGATTAAAATAATGAATTTTATTTTTTACTAGCTTTCGCCCGCGGCTTCGCCCGCGTGGACGTCGGAAATTATCCCATGGGAACGTACCTCAGGAGTAAACTGTAACTTCCATTATATCACTCTCCGGTTCATAACAGTACCTACAACGACATGACAGTACAAACAGACACATAAAATTTATTTGGATAGAAGATTATCAATCTTATTACCCCCGCAGAAAAGCTGTTTTACCCCCGAGGGGATGTATAGTTATTTATTTTTCTATTTTGAGTGACATAAACACACGCGATTACAGCAATACCGCAAATTCATCACCACTAACCGATCCCGCGTCGAGCGCGGCAACCGTTACACAAAAATAATCCCTATAGAATGATTCAGTATTCACGCGCGACGGCGCGATGGCTCATTAGCGTATTTCATGTATAAGTTTGGTGTTTCTATACCGATTTCTATGATTTTTTTTCATTGAATAGGTAATAATGTTAACTTTTTTTAATTAGGGATAAGTGAGAGTATTATAAACGTAAGAGTAAACAAACACAATCAGAAAACTCCGAACTGCTAAGCTATCGGGAGTTACACGTGTTATTGTGAGTCAACCATAAAAGATAGATATATGCTGTTGTGGGATATTTTTTAGATAATTTTATGTAAAACATTTCCGTCATACATAATTTCTATGTAGCTTTAACCATTAAGGCTGCACACGCGACGGAAGCTTAAAAAATGGAGTAACATCTCCCGTTTTCCCAACATTTCCCTTCACTGCTCTGCTCCTATTTATTGTAGCGTGATGAAAAGTATACTGTAACCTGCCCAGGAATATGAAGAATAATTGTACCAAGTTTCGTTAAAATCCGTCGAGTAGTTTTTGTTTCTATAAGGAACATACAGACAGACAGACAGACAAAAATTTTACTGATTGCATTTTTGGCATCAGTATCGATCTAATCACCCCCTGATAGTTATTTTGAAAATATATTTCATGTACAGAATTGACCTCTCTACAGATTTATTATAAGTATATAGATTGCATCACGTCATGACTGGCTAAAGTGGCATAGTATAGTCATTATGTTGATTTATTTGCCCGAGTAGGTACCACAAGTTAGTTCAACCACGTTCACATAATTATTTAGCTTACAGTCTTAGCTAAATAATTATGTGAACGTGGTTGAACTAACTTGTGGTATTCAAATAGAAAAAAATCTATGCTAAAAATATTTAAAAGCGTAGGATATTTAAGTGAACTGGGTACCTATTGAAGATCTGCTATACCAGGCCATGGCTCAATATAAACCTGACCCAGATAATTATGTTGTACAGAAATTGTCGTTATAATGGCACACATGTGAATCTTCCTAAAGCTCACAACATTATAATGATTCTAGCTTCTTTAAGCTATATTACTTACTGTAAAGTTTCATCTAAATCCGTTTAGCCGTTTCAGCGTGAAGAAGTTATAAACATACACACAAACTTTCGCATTTATAATATTAGTAGGAAAAATGTGAAACTTCAAAGAGTTCACAACATTAATTACAAAACAAGGGTTAAAATTAATTAGACAACCATGATAATAATATTATGATAATAGGTATAGGTACCGTACAGAATAATATTGTTTCCCCAATATTATGGTCGCTAATACATAGTTGAATATGTCTAAGATTGTTAAGTACTGTGTGGTGGTGTTGACTATCGACTTTCATGCTGATGATGTAGCGGGCACAGGTATTACATCTGCTTATAGTCATTTTATGAAATTACGACATTGGGTATGCGGTTTTTCGACTTCCACACGGACCGAGTTGCGGACGCACCTAGAAAAAACTAAACTCGTAATATGTAGGTATAATTATCGGCGTGGATCTTGATCACAGATCGCGCATGTACATTTTTGGCCCAATAGACAATAGACAGTTGACAATACGTAATAGAAAATAGTCCAATAGACGACGAGCATCGACTGACGAACCAATCGCGTGCAGCCTCGGCGCCCTCCGTCTTCTTCATTCCGCCAAAGAGACCGAAAATCAGCTAGTACGCAGGTGACGTTTGTGATCAATATCCACGCCGATAAACCTTACCTATAAAACCTATAAAGCCCAATAAACGAGAGAATAATTTTATTAACAAAAAGTTTCTTATAAGTTGTTGTTATTTTGTTGCGGCTTGCAACCCTTTACAACCTCACTCAATCTTGTCAATCCTTGTCAGAAATGTCATGGACAACTGTGTAATTTTTATTGCAAACTAGCTGACCCGCCCGGGCTTCGCACGGGTAAAGTTTAGTACACCTACCCTAGACCTACCCCAGCCTACACCTACCCTACACCTACGCTACACCTACCCTACACCTACACTACACCTACCCTACACCTACCTTACACCTACCCTACACCTACTCTACACCTACCCTACACCTACCCAGCCCCTACCCTACACCTACCCTACGCCTACCCTACGCCTACCCTACGCCTACCCTACGCTTACGCTACGCCTACCCTACGCCTACCCTACGCCTACCCTACGCCTACCCTACGCCTACCCTACGCCTACCCTACGCCTACCCTACGCCTACCCTACCTACCTACTTACACCCCAAACCTCAAAAATAAGTTTCAAGCTTCTAGCTTTAAAAAATATGTAATTTTCATACAAACTTTCATCCCCTATTTCAACCCTTTACAGTCCTTTTTCACATTAAAAAGTATCCTATGTCCTTCTCCTGGCTCTAAACTACCTCCCTGCCAATTTTCAGCTAAATCGGTTCAGCCGTTCTTGAGTTATAAGTGAAGTAACTAACACGACTTTCTTTTATATATATAGATATTTCAATGTAATTATTATTCTCATAAATCGATGTTAGTCGATATTTTCATATTTCCTTCTGTTGCAAAAAATCTTCAAAGGTGATTTTCTGCAAGTCTTTTTTCGGAATTATTTTAATATTGTGTGCATGCATAGTTCTAAGTTCCGAAAATGTAACTTTAACGCAAAGAAAGGTAAAGTTATTATATTTTATTTTTGCCAAGTATTCTTTCTTATTAACTGACATAAAGAGATGAAAATTATTTTTTAAATCTACTTTATAAATTAAGACAACGGATAGCCTAAACCGGTGGGTCCATAGAAGCATGGAATTTAGCACAGGAGTTCCTTAAAACGTAGAAAGATTTTATTTATTTTATCATTGTTTTGAGACGTTACCGATGGGAAATCCCTTTGGGCAAATGGCTAGGAAACTAAACTTTTTTGGTTACATCATATTTTATTATTATCAAACGTTCAGGAGAGCTTGTGCACTGCTCCGTAACTCAAGAAATACGGTACATACCTACTATCTACTTTAGTTGAACCGCAATTTATTTGTTTAAATGAATGTGAGTTTTGTCGGAATCGGAATAGTGAACAACTCTTTTATAGAGGTTTTACAGACCTTATCAGTACTCGCCGTGGTTACAGTCCAAAACAAAACTGCGAATCGGCGCGATGCGATTTCGTGCGACAAGGGGTCTCCCCGTCTCCCTTCCACGGTTTGGGTGGCCATTTCATCACGCTACGACCCTTAGGAGCCGAGTAACGGAGGTGAAACTGCGGGGAACAGCTAGTTAATTATATTTCTGATGCTTAGGAAAACGTCAATGGTAATTAAAAGGTTACCTTGTAGGTATAGTTATAAATGATACACAGATACCTACTTTTTATTACATTGTGATTTTAGGGTCGCCGCAGCAGATTGCGAACAAATTTTGGTGAGGAGGTTGATCCAGGAGAATGGCCGCATCATGTAAGATGTTTTTTTAACCAGAGTCAGGTATTTGCCCGCCAGATGTTGGTACGCGGGCCTCGTCACCAACTGCGACCTTCACCCTACGGCCGCAGTTCCTTCTGAGGCGCGAGCGGAGCATGGGCCATGTTCCACCTGCTGCTAGGTGTATAGCAGCGTTGCCAGACGTCCCGATTTTGGCGGGACGTCCCGATTTTTTAGCTCAAAATTGAATGTCCCGCGTTCAATTCAATCTGGAGCTATCCTGTTTTCGACTAACTGTTGATTATTTACGTTTTTTATTATGTCCCGCTTTCGACAAAAGAATCCAAAAGAAAAAATATTTTTATTCTTTTTCCAAAAGAAAAAATATTAACCTGTAAACCACACAAATCTAAACAATAAGTCAATAGAAATGATAACTTCTACATGTCAAAGCATCCATTGCAATATAAAATTAAACTTAATTCCGTTCACATACGTCACATTTTTAAACGTGCACTTTCGATATAGTGGTGGCGCATTACACATCACCTGCCTTACATAATTTGCTCGAAAGCGGCGCGTTTACAACTTCTGTTGACATACAGATAGATTTTTTTTTTTTATTGTGAATCTGTAAACTATTTGAAAAAAGATAATTAACACCAAAAAAACCGATGAAACATCTACAAAATTGGCAAAGTTATAAGCGTTTTAAAATGATTTGCTAGACACGGACGGCACTGCATGATAAGTGATGTAACACCACCTATGTCCGCTTCGCGGGACAAAGACGGAGCGATACTCCCTCCAAAAACTTTAAAAGCGTCTATGTTTTCCATTTTGTGATAAATTATTATTTATTTTTTAACTTTTTTGTTATTCCTATTCCTTCTTTGGAATAAAATAATTTATTTGTACTTTTTTAATAGTAGTCCACTACCGTATTATGTTTTGCTCTCTGAGTGGAGAACACCATGCAAAAGCCGCCTTAAAATCCTTTTTTTACCACGTTTTTTTAAATCGTTTTTTTTTGTTAAGGTACTTATTTTCAAACTCGTCGATAAATATAGGTCACTATATCGTGCATTCTGTGCTGGAAGCATCATTGGGGAGACCAGAGTATTAACCTCGGCCAACTGTTTTCTTACTAATAGAAAAAAGTAAGCATTTTCTACACTTAAGTTTATTTTATTTTGTTAAGTTTTAGAGGTAGGTAAATATTTTTGTTAAATTGCAGTGCCCTAAAAGGCTACATGTTTAAGGTTAGGAAGGTTAGGTTATTAATAAAATAGGTACCTATAGGTACCGGCACCAGTCTTGAGCACAAACGTCACCTGCGCATTAGTTGTTTTTTCGGTCTCTTTAGCGGAATGAAGAAAACGGGGGGGCGCCGAGGCTGAACGCGATTGGTTCGTCAGTCAATGTTTGTCGTCTATTGGACTATTCTCTATTACGTAGGTATTGTCAACTATTATATCTATTGGGCCGAAAATGTACATGCGCGCTCGGAGCTCATGACTTGTGCCAGTACCTATACCTGTTTATCTACCACATGTGAGCAATAAAAAACTTGAATTGAAATGACACGTCATGTCAATTCAAAACTAAGATTTTGTAAGAGTTTTACCCGACTGCCTCAGACCCGACCGCCAAAAACATTACACGACTGCGTAATGTTTTTTGAGTGCATGTATGTTGTATGTCGGCACACTCTAGCTTGATGGATTTTTACATTATGAGATAATAATTATATTAGATTCGTTTTCATTGTGGGAGTGACATACAGTATTTTATTATTTAAATATTACACAGTCGGATTTTTTAGTCATTTTGTTTATCTCGTTTCAAACAGCACGTAGTTCATTATGAATAAATTTGAATTGCCGTGTTGCAAGTGATAATAACCTGTGTTCCTAGTATAAAAGTTTACAGTACAGTATATTGTTATTTCAGCCTCAGACACCAATTCTCTAATGTACGGGTGGTGGCTGGCATCCTCAGGACAGTTGGAGAAGAACCGGTTACTGAAGATCATGAACAATGGCGAGCAATGGACCATCTGTATTCGCAGAAATTCTATAGATTTCCCGCTTTTAATCTTGCTATTGTGGTGAGTTCATCTACATCCACACTTCCACACTAAGGCAAATCATACACCGCCCCGCCGCGCTACGCTGCGGGGTGCGTGGCGACGGAACAAAAGCCCCGCGCGTGAATGCGTTTTCAGTGTGTTTTAGTTTTACTTGCAAACAACGGAAGATCACGCACCCCCGCGCTACGCTGCGTGATGCAGTGCGGTGTGCCAATCGCCTAAAGCTTTGCTTTGTCACCTGCGGAAAAGTCACGTGACCTTACTAATTTCTAGTGTCCGACCGAAGCTTCGGCTTCGGCTTCGGCTTCGGCTACCTTCGGCCAAAAAAGCACCTTCGGCCAAATCTTCGGCTTCGGCCAAAAATTTGCCGAAGGTTTGGCCGAAGCCGATGGTTTGCTAGTTGTCAACATTTGAAATTTACTGAACGATGCTAGAGCGAGACGGAGAGTGTGCAGAGCAGCAGAGTTTCGCCGCGCCGCCGCATCGGACCAAACGAATCGCAGTTAGTAAACTAAACGAGTCAAAACGAGTTTGAGAGCACGTCTTAAAATTCTAATAAGTGTTTTGTTTTTAAATATTTCATATTTGTTATTACAAATTATTTTATTTATTACTGTGAGTAGTACCTGTGGTGATACGTTCATTATTGTGAGGCACTCTAAGAACCAAAAAACCGTAAGTATTGTCTGGTTTAAAATATTTTATGTTATCTAACGTTAGGTAGGAAACTAAATGGAAACAATGTTGGTATGTTTTTATATGCAGTTTTTAGATAAAAAGATTATTTTATAGAAATATTTTGTGTTCGTCTGATAATTAAAAAAATGTGACTGATTATTTGATTATTTTTGTTAAAATTACTTTAAGTAAATAAATATTTAATTAACATTGTATATTTGAAACTTTTATTTTAGACAATATTTTATTACCTACTTGTATATGTTGGTCACTCGGCTCGTTATTGGGCTAAATCTCTAAAGCTCTCACAATATGTATCTAGTAGATATATTCTGAGATCAAAGTAACTATCGTATTTCTCAAGGTCAATGACACCTTCGGCTTCGGCTTCGGCTTCGGCCGAAGGTTTTGGTGAATACCGATTAATCGGCTTCGGCTTCGGCTTCGGCCAGAATTGCACCTTCGGTCGGACACTACTAATTTCACAGCCATACATTTTGTCCGTAGCCTTTGGCGTAAACGCTAACACAAAAGCAACTTGGCTAGCCCCCTAGCCAAGTTACTTTTCAATCTGAATTAGTTTGAGGAGAACCATTGGATGCAAGCAGCTCACGACCGCTTGACGTGCTGGATAGGGAAGGACAAATGAATCCATCCAGCAGTGGATCCAGCAGTGGACAGATGAAGCCAAAACTTATTATGATAATGATTATGAATCATCATCACAATAGGTAAAATAGTATGAACTAAGGTATATAGTTTGTACATTCAGCGCAACAAACTTGTCGAATGAACTCGCTACATTTCAATCCTACGTAATATGAACTCAATAAAATTAAAATGTAGATTTTATTTTCAGAGACTTACTAAGCCCTGGGTTTTCAACGATTTAGTTAACAAAATACCTTACGCTGCTCAAGAACATGATTTTGATGGAGTTTGTACCGCTACTGCCGTTAAAGCTACTAGAGTGAGACCATATTTCATAATGGAATTTGTTGAAATAGTATTACCTAAAGTTTCGAAAATTGTAGTAAATAGCTAGCTAATTCCTTTTATTCACAAAATAAAATTATAAATATCCCCCAAAGCTGAGCGTCCACTCGGTCATGATCGGAGCATACGGAGCGTTGGGAGCTTACGGATGCGGTGCGTCCATTAGTTACTGATTTCGCATCTACATTTTATTACAGTCGAACCAGTGCTTGACTGACGTGCACTCGCAATAAAGAGGATACTTGGCAGTATTCACCGCGGTTGACGTCATCGGTAGATCATGTTCAAAATTATGTCCGGCGCGGATTTTCCGATCTAGCGATCAATAAATATAGGCTCCTATCTAAAATTACGTCGTGTGACGTCAGAACGCTCATCAAGTGATGATTTTAAATAGACGTGTGTTTCAGAGCTGGTCAAGAGTGAAGTACGTGTATACTGAAGAGGTCGAAATGCTGCAGAGAGCGGAATGTGAGAGGCTGTTGTGTAGGAGCTGCAGACTCTTCATGTGCACTATATTCGACAATCGGGTCCAATACGCTTATTCTGTATGTATTTCAATATATATTTCCATTCCAATTTAATTTTATGGTGACAAATTGTATATAGCGTACGTTATTTAAAACAAGATCGATATTTGAGCGGGCTGGATACAGTGTGCAGTTCTGACAGTTTTAATTGAACTTTTTTGGCTGACAGTAATAACTGATGCCTCTTTTGTCTACACACGGTGAGTTTTATCGTTAGTTGCTTCAAGTCGTAGGTAATCTTTTTGCGCTTGGACATGCGTCTTTTGCCACCGACATGCATCAGCTTTTACCAATTACGGTGCAAATTCGTTGTGTTATCTTGTGATTTTAAATTGTCTTGTGAATTAAGCGTTTGATCAAGCCATCAGAGTATCTACTTTTAATCATTTAATCCTATCCTCTATAAAACCTTAATTGTCTTATCTATCACTTTAAATCATTTAGAGGTTTGGATTTAAATAACATTTATTTAATACTTTAAGGAAACTGAAGGCGGTGGCTTGATATGTTACGAAACCGGCGATCCTGCAGAAGTGGACCCCGAACAAGGAGTGCTGGTTGCCGTCACAACAATCATCAACATCGGCCTCCCCAATCTTCACATGCGGGTAGGACTGTTCAACAAATGGATAACAGATACCGGTTATAACCTGTGTAATAACAAATTTGTGATGGTCATTTGTATTATTTTGTGTACTATTAAAACCTTTTTTGTATAGCGTTACAGGATTTTTATTATTTTACTCGTTTATTATCTTATATACCTACATACAAATACCCTTATAAGCAATAAAGGATTTATACTTAAACTAGGATTTATACTTATACTAATACCTACATATAAAAATTACATTATAAAATATTTCTTTAACAGAAAATAGTTGAGTACTCTACCGTCATCGGGAATAGGGTCCAAGCTATCGGCGATTAAGGTTCTAGAGAGACGAATCTTCTAACGTACCCCTGGATACGAATCCAGGGGTACCGCTTTCTGTATCACGCCCTTGATCCAACTGCCTAACGAGAGCCTCCTCAGGTCTCAGGTCTCTTCAGGTCGAGGCTCTTGTCTATTAGACCATTGGCCGTGACAACCACCAGCACAATCATTGCTAAGCCCACATATTGACAACCTCTTGTGCTGAACTCGTCCTTACTTATCATTATCGTTTTTAAAGAAGCATAAAACCAGTCTCCAGTTTAACTAAAAGTTTAAATCTTACCCACACTGCTCGTAAGAGTCGGTATCATTTATGGCGGTCATCATTTTCATCATCACAGCCGAAACCGTGAGGATTTGCCTCTTACTAACACCTACGACATGAACATTGTCCCGTCATCATCACCCTTAGTAATCGGAAGTGTATCTATTTGCAGTATCTTCTCGGAAATTATGCTTTTATTGGGGGTTCTTTCGACTACTTAATTCTTCGATAGAATCTTAATTTTTTGGGTTCCGTACCTTTAAAGGAAAAAAGGAACCCTTATAAGATCACTTTGTTGTCTATCTGTCTGACAAGACCTTTTTTCTCAGGTACACGTGGAGGTATTACGTTGGAATTAATATTAAATACTTATTAAGTCTACAGTCCCCAGGAGCTGTAAAAATCAAGCTTCTTGAAGCAGTAAAAAAGGGTCCATTCGTTATGCCCCCGTGTTCATTGCCCCCGTGTTGTTTGCACTCGATTCAAATAATAATACATTTATGCTGCATGTTTTGACACTCGCAAATAAATCAAAAACTTTTGGGTACTTCCCGTTGACGTAGAAACATGAAATTTGACTAGGTCTCTAATAAAGTAAAGTAAAGAAAAAAATCCAAAAATTGCAAAATTTGTGTAATATACCTAATATTTCAATATAATTTATTTTCTTCTTAAATCCTAATTGACTTAGATGCTGTAGAAGTGACACAGAATAAAATAAAACTAATCAAAATAAAAATATTTTTTTATATATTAAAGATATTGATATAGCCATATACGCTTTCATATTGCATACATGCATATACATAGACATGGAAGAGACCGTAGTAGATTCGTTGCGTATGAATTTTAGGTATTTGGATACCCTAGTGAAGAATGAACCGCGGCCTTTAGTGTGGCCACTGACAACACCAACTAACACACCTTTGTCTTGTTCGTTGGGATCGCCTGTGCCTGCACATACTAGAGGCCCACCAGAATCTCCCTGCAAATGCGTATAGTATAGTATCAAAATAAGGTCGAAAGCAGACGGGGTGGTGGCCGATTTTTATCAAGCAACGGCTGTTACGCGCCAAGGATGGTTTACGAAGTTAGCAGGACATCTAATGCTATTGTATGGTTCATTTTCATTTTAATGATATTTTCATTACATTTTTGTCTATTTTAGTGAGCTAACTAACCTTTCCAACGTCTGTCATCATCGAAGAGGTACATACAAAATTATCCATTCGTTGGTGGTGTACCTTAGTGCACCACATTCTTGGCATTACGTCTAAATGTGCTAACAGGAGAATTTCGGTTTGATCCTAGAAGAAAATATGTATATTATGATGTATTACGTTTCACATAAGAGTTCCCTTCGCTATGTTGGCTCCCCTGAATCTGAATGTCACTTAAGGCGGGTCTCCAGCGATGTGTTTTCGTGTTTAATAAACATCGAACATGTTTAATGAACAAAAAAGGGCTGTGGCCTACGCGTTTTGTTTAGCAAAAACACTCGACCACGTGACGGAAAACATGTTCGATGCTCAAACATGGCGCTGGAGACCCGCCTTTAATGTGTTATGTTTTTTTTAGATTTAAGTGTTAAAGTCATGCCCAGGACAATAAAAAGTGGTAAACGGAACTGGTGCTGAAAAAAACTTCCAACACCGTTAAAAACGTTGCAACTTGCAACATATTGACATTCAGGGGAACCAACATAGCGTCGACGGGAACTCTTATGTTAAATGCACTAAAGGCGAAAACATAAATTAATGATTGGTCTTCGCTGCGCTCCGACAAACATTAGGCCAAGGAAGGAACGAAGGAAGTGGACCAGTATTTTACCATGATAATGGCTCTTATAAATGCTCCATGCTCTTACCTTAGTGGTCGGCCCTGTTCTTCCAAAGCCAGAGACCAAACATTTGCCACGGTAGTCTGTATGTCGTGTTGCAATTGGAATGGAACCAATGTTACTATTAAAAACGAAGGGATAATTTGAATACTGAAAACAAAATAAATTTAAAAGTAATAACTTTTTTAAGTATAGCTACTTATTGTTCTTTATGGTAATGACAAAGTGGTAAAAATAACTATAAAATAACGTTAGTTACTGATGAAACAGGCGCGTCTAGGGGCTCGCCGCAATAGCGGTGGTAAGGCCTTGATGAGGGAGTGGCTCGGGAGACGGCATGGTGCCCTCAGCTTCCGGCTTACACAGGTGCATTTTGGACATGGGTGCTTCGGGAAGTGCCGAATAAGCTGGGAGCCGAAGCCCGGTTGCCAGTATTGAAATAGTTGCTACGAGACTATAAAATAGAATTTATACAGTACGTAGTACTTGAACTTACAGCGATTGCTATATCTTGGGCAGGGAATCTGTAGTTTCTAGGATATTTTACGCTGTGCAGCGTCCTCCACTGACCTTCAACACCGTCCGGGCGATATCTTGCCTTGTTTTTTAAATTACCAGCCACCGCATATTTGTTCTTAAGAAGGCTACCGCTGGCTTCTCTAAAAATAATATTCATATTCATATTCTTTATTGTACACACAAATATTAAATACAATTTTTTATGGATATTTTATGTACATAGGCGAGCTTAACTCAAAATTGAGTTTTCTTACAGCAAACCTTAGAGTGATAGAGAGACTTAAGATCCGAGAATAGAGTTAAGTGCACAATAGTCTGCAATATACCTACTTATTAATAACGTACATACATACATAAATAGACTAAACGAATATGTGTATATTACACCATACATAAACATAATATATACAACTATATATATAAATATAATATAATAAACTAATACATACATAATACATGTATATGTTATGGTAACAGGAAATGTTCCTTTATTCTTCTCTTGAAAACGCCTAAAGAGGGGCTATCACGTATGGAGTGTGGAAGTGAGTTCCATAGGCGTACTGCGCGAACAGTGAATGATCCATCATAACGACTAGATAATACATAATTATTTGTCATTTGAATCAAAAGGAATCCATTATTAACATAGTTAAAAGCTTGCGAATGAGTGGCCCAATGACTGTAATTATAAACGGTTGAAGGGCTAATCACCTCGTTTGGCAGACAAGGCAACTGAAACAGTTTGTTGTTATTAGCCTGTTCCCGGATCTGGATGGGTTCAGAACGGTATCCTCTTGCATAAGTAAGTCCACTGTCTCCGTCAATCAGTAGGTATACTTATAATATTTCCACTATTGTGACTCAGGCCTACGTCGTGAGGAGTAGGCCGTAATCCACCACGCGGGCCAAAAGCGGGTTATTGGACGTCACATTACTTAAAATGTTTGGTTCTAGAACATGCCGGTTTCCTTACGATGTTTTCCTTCACCGTTTTTAAAGCAGTGGTGATGAAACAAATTACCAGCCACGACTGCTTTTATTGGGCCATCACTGCTCTTACTGGGCCATCACTGCTCTGACTTGGTAATCACGACTCTGACTGGGCCGTTACTCCTCTTCGTAATAAATAATAGTCGGTAATTTGAGCCTAGCCTTATTAGTCGATGGTAAGTCAACATAAAACTGTTGAAATAATAATAATAATACCATGCAGCCTTGTTTATAAATTGTCCAACTGTTGGGCACGAACCTCCACTCAGGATGAGAGGGGGTAGGCCATAGTCCACCACACTGGCCAAGTGCAGGTTGGCAGACTTCATACACCTTTAAGAACTTTGTGGAGAACTCTCAGGCATGTAGGTTTCCTCACGATGTTTTCCTTCACCGTTAAAGCAAGTGATAATTACCCTGGATGTAAAAGCTTATGACAGCTACTTGCGTCGTGTTCTTCAAAACAGTGCGCGGCTGTAAGCATCTTAGATGGACCAATGATAGTTGCGCCACAAAAAGTTTTGTATTCACCAGTCGCGCGATTTATTAACATCTTCATTGCTACCTGTAACAGCAAATTAAAACCCGGTTTCCACCGCGAGCGAAACGGACCCATTAAGGACTCCGCTTAACTCGCAAGAGTAAACTGCATACTGTACGAGTATTTCCACCAACAAATAGTCGGGCGGAAAGGACTGAGCGAGCAGAAAGAGTAAAAAGTGGTTGACATGAGTCCGTTAGGGCAAGTGTAGTGTGCAGTGGAAATCAACAGACCGAACTCTTTGTTGGTGGAAATGTAAACCTGTTTAATTTAAAAGGAGTTCGTTCCGCCGAACCATTTCCCGCTCATTACCCTTTCGCGGTGGAAACAGGGCTTTAGATTTCAATAAAAGAGCCCGGTGTGACGGTACTAAGCGTTCGTCTGACGCCCCCTGGTCAGTCAGTTACGCTAACAACCTGCTCACTGGTGATAATTTCCCATGTACATAATATATCTATTAGTAAAAATATTAAAAAAGGTGTACAAGTAAACTGTTGCTAGACGGTACCTGATAAGGAACATCCCCGTATTTTGCAGGCCAGCCATTGACTACACGAGGAACCCACATTCCTGATTCCGCATTTGGAAATAAACTCGTACGTGTTGTTTCATGTGATTTTGTAAATAAAGATTTATCTGTACTATTTGATACATTTTGAAATATATTTGTATTATTTGAATAACATACTTTTGAATACAAAATTATACATACCAAACACCTTATAAACATTAAATACTATTAAAATTTTGGATTTAGCAGAGAGTTGAGGTTATTAGTGGATATAAAGTGACATTTAACAGTAGAACAAAGAGTAGAATAATATAGGTAGAAACTGTTTAATAGTAATTAATTATACTCCTTGCAGTTTACTCCTTGCAGTTTATCAGTTTTGGGGTTGCTCTGCTTCATCTTCATTGTCAAGAAGTTTATAATTTATATTATTAATACTCTTTGTTTATAATTATAAGATTCTGATAAGATTCTTGATAGGTTTCATCCTTGCTTCAACGTTAATGTCATTAATATTTTCATTTTTTTTAATTATGTAAAATAGGCTAGTTACCTACCTACATAGAAGAAAAATACCAATAAATGTTATCATTATTGATACAAATTGTTTGTGTTTTATATCTTTTTATGGTGCCGTTCTTTGAGAAATCAGTGAATGCTACAAATACATCGAAGGATGGGAATTTGGATTTCCAAGTAAACAACATAATTATTGTAACTGTATTATTTGTATGTCTACTATGAAAAATAAACATTTGAATTCTTCTTAGGTCGTGATAGAAGAAAATAGTAAGTATCCTCCAGTGAAAGACAAATGTGCTCTACGAATAGTAGGTGGGACACTGGCAGATATCGAAGAAATACCGTATCAGGTAAAAATATCTACAACATTGTAATATGTTAGCATGAAACTTCTGCATAACGTCGCTCTGCAGTGAAAACCTCGTGATGGCAATAAACGTAAACGTAAACGTCTGGTAAAATAACCTCCTTTTTTTAAGTCGGTTAAAAACATGTATGAAGGGTAAAAATGTAAGTTCTTCTGTTTTCTAATAAGTATTTCAATATTATTTAATGAATTATTAATATACTAGCTGACCCGCCCGGGCTTCGCACGGGTAAAGTTACCCTACGCCAGCTAAGCTACCCTACGCCTAACCTACGCCTACCCTACACCTACCCTACATCTACTTTACACCTACCCTACACCTACCCTAAGCCTACCCTACGCCTACCCTACGCCTACCCTACGCCTACCCTACGCCTACCCTACGCCTACCCAACGCCTACCCTACGCCTACCCTACACCCCAAATCTCAAAAATAAGTTTCAAGCTTCTAGCTTTAAAAATTACGTAATTTCCACACAAACTTTCATGCCCTATTTCAACCCTTTACAGGCCTTTTTTCGCATTAAAACGTAGCCTATGTCCTTTCTCAGGCTCCAGACTATCTCTGTACCGAATTTCATTTGAATCGGTTCAGTATTATAGGCGTGATTGCGTAACACACACACAGACAGACAGACAGACAGACAGACAGACAGACAGACAGAGTTACTTTCACATTTATAATATTAGTAAGGATAGTATAGGCTATTCCATATCACGCTACAACCCTTAGGAGCCAAGCAACTGGGTTGAATGAAACCGCGAGGAACAGCTAGTGTAAGTATAAATTATGCACCAACATGGCTTTATTTAAGTACAACATGGATTTATTTATTTAAGTACAATCTGTAAAAGCCTGTATCTGTGCGTAATTGTCAAATTTTCGTAGTGTATACGTGTTCAATTCGCCCCCTGCAAAAAGTGATAGAAAATGTTATCCGGTGATTCACCGCTATAGGTACCGTTTCCAGGGCTATATGCTCTGAGATGTTACTATTTTCTTAATTTGGAATCAAGGAGGTTACATTAATTTACACCAAAAACTTATATATTTTATTATAAACTTCTTGTTTACAACGATGCATAGATGAATGATCGGTCTCTGCTGCACTGGGCTGTATGGGCTCAGCTCCCTTTGCCTGTCCCAAAGAGGGAAAAGAACCAAAAAAAAAAAAAAACGGTCTATGCTGCAACAATGACAACAAAAATTTAGACAATCATACGTCATTTGCAAAACGATTGTGTTTTATGATCATATTTTAATGATAAAATTCAGTGGTTTTATGATTTAAAAGTAATAATAATTACCTAACATATGATACGCGTCGGCGATACGGATGTACGGTGATTGGATTGAACAAATACATGTGTGGACCCGGCTTAATACACATGTTATCAAAGTTAGTTCTGATGGTAGACTTTTTGTGATAACTTTTGATATAGTGGACCGATTTCAATGAAACAAAGACTAAATGTTACCTCAAGGTACTGCCTATACATTTCTTTCTAATTCCTCAAAATCAATTCAGTAGTATTGATTTGATGCGTGTTCAAACACAAACAGACAGACAAACCGACAGACAAACAGACAGACAAACCGACAGACAAACCGACAGACAAACAGACAGACATTAATTCTAAAAATGATAGAAATTTACTTCATTACTCATTCTTAGTCCCCCCTATAATTTTTTTGCAAATATATGCAATGTACAGACACGCGGAATTTACATTCTTATTATAAGTATAGATTATAACATTTTTGTTTGTTTGTCTTATTACCCCCACAGAATAGCTGTTTTACCCCCGAGGGGGTAATTACCCCCAGGTTAGGAACCCAGGACTTAGGTGTTCTCCACTAAATAATTATGCAGATCTAGTATAGTAGTTAGTACAGATGTTAATAATAAGGTAGGAGATAGACAAAATAAATATTTTGACATTCATGGAAGATTAGAAGTCTTTATTTCCATGAGAATAGGCTCACTAAAAATAATGTAAGAAAACTATAAAAGTCAGTTCACGCTCACATGCCGAGAACCAGGCCCGTGCCGAACGGCGCGTACGTGTTCCACGCGCGCCTCAAAGAGATGTCAGCATCGGAGAGGGGGCCCTCTAGGGCCCAAGCCTGCCGGGAAAGCGGGATTGTCCGGAAGGGATACCGCTGACCCGGACAAAAGGGCTAACGAAGGAACATGGGTGGGTTTTAGTCAGTAAGAGTCTGACACTCCCTTCCGCTCCGCCCAGAGCGGGAGGAGTCATTTGATGATTTCCCATCCTCAAAAAAAAAAAAAGTCCCCCCTATTATTTTTTTGCAAATATATGCAATGTACCTACAGACACGCGGAATTTACATTCTTATTATAAGTATAGATGTGTTTTTTATGAGCATTAAGGGATGCAACACATAAATAAGAAGAAAAATGAATTTGTGCTTTACGAGGTTTTCACTGCAAGGCGACGATAAATACACTAATTTCATGATACAGTGATAGCCTAGTGGTGTAACCATGTGCCTCCCACAGCGAATGGTTCGAGTTTGATCCCGAGGCACGCACCGCTAACTTTTCGAAGTCAAGTGCGTATTAGAAATTAATTATCACTTGCTTTAACGGTGAAGGAAAACATCGTGAGGAAACTTGTATGTCTGAAAGTTCTCCTTCTGCATGTCTGAGAGTTCTTGAAGGTGTGTGAAGTCTGCCAACCCGCACTTGGCCAGCGTGGTAGACTGTGGCCTATCCGCTCTCATTATGAGAGGAGGCTCGTGCCCAGCAGTGGGGCAGTTTATAAACAGGGGTGATATTATTATTATAGACACTCATTTCACAGTATCAGTCTCACATCCACACTAATTTTCTTAACCCGGTTCTTGAAAGGTTTCATCGTCGTTTGAAATGTTGGTTATCATGGCTCGTTGGAATGACCCAACACTTCAAATCATTGTTATAAGTTTTTACCAGAGAGTCAAACTTTTAAAATTCAAAAGTCTAATACTATTGCTCAATTATGAAGATTACACTGCAGTCTCTTAAATTATATTATTACAGACTTGTAGCAGTTGTAGTTGTCCCATCTATTCAATCTTGAAGAAGCTGAAATATGTAACTAAATCGCTAGGAGTTAGTCATAAAATAAGAATCGCCGATTTTAGTATTGTATTAATTTAATTTCGAAAATCAAACTGAACGAACTTTTCAGATTCACTAGCTTATAAACCAAAGTTTGTTTCATACTCTTGAAATTTTAGGCCCGTATTCCAGAACGATACTCGTGCTCGAGCATTGTTCTGTAATACGGGCCTTAGTCTCGCTGCACGGTCAGCATGTTGCAAATAAATTTATTCGTATAGACAGATTCTTTTTGATTCATAACACGTATTTTGTTTTTTTTATAGACTGTGTTAAGGAATGGCGGAAAATATAAGGGGAAAGAACACTGGTTCCTATTTTGTGGTGGATCCCTGATAACTCAGCAACACGTAATAACAGCCGCCCATTGTTTCGATGTAGCGTAAGTTAAAGAATAACAGATATTTAATAGAACTTTTCGGACCATTGTGGACAAAGCTGGTTTAGTGTTTGCAGGGGTGTTATGTAGGGCTCTCCTGTGATGAGAATATCGCCGGTCTCCTTGCATTTGATCCAGGGACCGAAACCGGTATGTACGATCAATACATGTATTATTTTAAATTGAATATCTACTACTACCAGTATTAGGTATATACCGGTTACCGAAATAACAATAAATTACCTACCTCTATTTTACACGTGCCATAGGCATAAGTTAAAGGGCGGGTAACCTAAATAGGAAGTAACATGTTACCTATGTAGCTGTAACCTTAATATTAAAGGTAACTGAAAATGTTCAATACCTGTAGGTACTGTAATTTATGGCGGTTTTCGGTCCCTGATGTGATCAGTCCGTTTAGTAGATCAGTACCTACCTAATAACGCTACTTTTACTTTACTTTACGTTATTTATATTAAAATAAATAAAGGCTTTGATTTACTTAGGAATTTGGAAAACACCAGAGTAGTAGCGGGTGCCACTCTAAGTAATATTAAATTAGAACGAAAACGAGAAAAACTAGAGACACGACAAGAACACCCGGAATATACTGAAGTCTGGCGCAAAATATTAACTTGTTTTTTACATCCATTGTACGATGCAAAAAAATTAAATCATGACTTTGCTGTATTAAAGGTAATTTGGTTTATAATAATAGTTATGTAATACTTTGAATGGCTTTTAGGAAGCTTTTAAGAATTTTATTATAAAGAGAGACTTAAGTTACTTCAACACAGGACCGAAAGTACTGAAGTTAGAATACGTAGATTAGGTGCATGTCTAATCTTCTTTTCTCATTGCTTAATAAGAAGAAAGAAAAAAAGAAAGAAAGAAAATGCATTTATTTGCGTCGACATGACACACAAAAATAAAAAAACAAGGTATGGGGAAAAAACTGAAGAAAAAAATAAGACAACCGAATGCTTAACCTCCTCCTTTTTTGGAACTCCGTTAAAAAACGATCACAGCTATGAGTTAAGTACGTTTTACCAGCTTAAGAGTAGCAGGCGACCAAATTATGTATAAATCTGTGAAAAGTGTGTCGGTCTGTGAAAAGTTTACAGAAACCCCGCAGAAAAAGACTTGAATATACCTACTTTATTATTAACTTTATATTTTTAGGGTTCCGTACCAAAATGGTAAAAAAAGGAACCTTTATGGTGCGACTTCGTCTGTCTGTCTGTCTGTCTGTCACACCTGCTTATTTCAGCAACTACTTATGCTATCCACTTGAAATTTGGAACAGTTACAAAGAATGCTTATTCAACTTTATTACAAATGAAAAAAATCCAAAAATATTTTTATTTTGATTGCAAAAGGGGCCGGAGTGGGGGTCCAAAATTTTAAAGTGGGGTTACTAGGTCAAGTGACATATCATATGAAAGGGCTTGATTTGCACATTTCAAAATATATTTTTATTTGATTTTATGTTTCACAGTTTTAGACATATGATGAAAAATGTCCAAAAAAATACCATTCCCCCCTCCTTATCTCCGAAGTTTGCGGGGTGAAAAATCTGAAATAATTAGGGTTGACAGGAATTGACCCAAATATGGCACCAAAAATAAAACGATGTTCCTAACTAGTACAGTTTTTTCAAAATCATCAAAATTCCTTCACAAACAAACTTAGTTATGCGGTCCGGATTTTTTCACTTTATACGTCCAAATATGATACGGAACCCTCGGTGCGCGAGTACGACTCGCACTTGGCCGGTTTTTTTTTTACATGATTTCGCAACCCTACATTGCTCGTGGTCAACTACACTTGGAGGTATTACAAAATCATACGAGATTTGTAATAAAAAAAATCGTCTATCCGTATATTCAATCGAACGTTACGGTTTATAAAGTTTTGAGCAGAAATTGAGTTTTTTTACTTTTCTTCTTCAGAAGAACACATTTAAAATTGCTGTATTTTACTTATCTGTGCAGTTGGAGACTCCTTTCAATTTATCGCGGACGGTTCAACCTATACCAATGCTGAAACCCAGTCATGGCATCAGACTTAAGGAAAATGGTATATGCTTGGTCTCAGGATTTGGAACTATGGAAAGGGTAATTAAGTTTTAGTTTGATAATTTTATTAATAAAATTCCAGCATAAATGACGATTTGCTGTAAATACTAAATATTTCCCGGTGCATCTGGTTTGCGGACATCAACATCAACATCCAAAAAAACTTGTTGAGAACTGTGACGTGCAAGATTATGCTGCTCTTGGGGTATAGTGTTAACTAAAAACTATGCTTTTCAGTCAACACCGTCTAAATACCTCCGAATGGTGTGTGTCCCAATAGTGTCAAGAAAAAAATGTGAAAAATTCTACGGAACGGAAACTGTTACAAATAATCAATTTTGCGCAGGAGAATGGGGCAAGGACAGTTGTCACGTATGATATTTTTTACGATTTCATTAGTTTCTATATCAATTTTGTTGATTTGGTTTGGTTTGGTTTGATTGCTTAGCTTCCTCTCTCCTACTGAATTTTGCTGTGCTCGACACGGTCCATATTTAATCTAGACTTAAGCCTACCACCTAGAAGTAGGTGCCTAGTACCTACGTTTTGGGACAAAATCTTTGCAAGATGCACAAATTGATATTTTTTTTTTTTGCTTCAGGGTGATTCTGGCGGACCAATCACATACAATGGATATTTAATTGGTATCGTGTCTTACGGAGGTGTATGTGGGGAAACTCCAGGTGTTTATACAATGATTTCTACTTACACAACCGGGGATAAGATACATTTTGTCACCCTGCCAAATCTTTGTGTTATGCCAAGTCTAAATATCCTGACAATCGCCTTTGTTGTATTTATAATGTTTTTACCTACATTATTTCATTAAGGCGTCGTACACACTGCTGCGCGTCATGCGATGGGGCGCGGAGCAGAAAACTCGCGTGGTCGTACACACTAAAGACGCGCCCCGCAGCAGTATCACACACTTTGTAGAAGTGTATGTACTTACTCTCTATTTGGTGCAGCCCAGTCGAGGACGGGGACGCGATTTGTTTTTTTTTTTGAAAATGTGATTCTATAAATTAAATCTTTATATCATATTAAAATAATATCAGTATTGTACGTTTATTAATTTATGAATATTGACAAAGATATGTAGGTACTTATTACCCGACTGCGGCGTACTCCAAGAGGATAATGTTCCGCAGTCGGGTTTGGTTCAGATTTAGGAGTACTTAGGTACTGTATTCTGAAAAAGTTTGTCCAGGTATTTTGATTAGACCTCAGATCATAGAAAAAATGGAGATTTGCCAAGGCGCTATTAAGCTTGACGGTTCAACTTGATCAATGTGATCAAGCTGACGACGGACCGAACGCGATCGATGATATAAATATTCAGTGTTCTAGTTTAGTGTGATTGACGAATAGCAGTGTTAGATTAGGGTGTGCGGATTTTTTAATGTATGGGAGATCTCTATATATATTCACAAAAGAGCGTTTGTAATTGTGTGCAGCTTTATAAGTGGCGACAGTGGTTCCCGTATTAATTTGCTATGATGGCATAACTCCTTGTTTCTATGATCTGAGGATTAGACTTTACTGCCGTCCCCGGAGAATGAAATGATAATTGCAAAAGCACAACTTTTCAGGAAAAATAAAAAACCGACACCAAAACCATTTTCATGTAAAATGTTGCCAAGACGAGACCATATGGCTCGCACTGTCAAAAAGTTATCAGTACCCCTATCATGAGTTTTTTTGACGTGTAGTATCGTTAACGTAAGGATATTTTGAATTGAAAATACACGTTTGTTACACAATATTTATATAAATTAAATACTTAATTAATTTCTCTGTATTTTTTAAAATGTGCAAATTGTATAAAATTTTATCAAAATGTTCCAGGACTGCTGTATTTTAAATTCAAAATATGCTTACGTTAACGATACTACACGTCAAAAAAACTCATGATCGGGGTACAGATCTTATGTAGAGCCAAGCTTTTAACTCTAGACGCCCTAACTCTACAAGCCCTAACTTCACAAACTCTACACCTTACTTAGTCAAAATATGTGGCTTGGCCATTTCGCTATTTGCTACTGTCAACATTTGGATGATTCAGTCAGAGACCTGACATGGTTATTTTATTTGTTTATTTCGGCATCAAGGCCCATCGTTATGCTAAAGGCCTAAAGCCCTTGAACGTCTTACACCTTTATCAATATTCGAAGCTTACTTAACTAACGGAGACCACATGCATTTGCTTATCTACACTTTCAAATCAACCAAAAGACCAGGCCAAAAGGAGAAGTCAGGGAAGGGAGGGTCGTTTATTTACGGAAAATCTTCATACCTCGAATTTTATTATAAATCAAGGCAAACTGTAGGTACAGCGCCATCTGTCATTTAGGAGTGGTAACTGTTAATAGGTATTTATCATCATCGTACCTAAACTTGTAGACGTAAGTAGGTACGAGGGCAATGATAAACTCATTTAATGATTTTTATTAAATGTGTAAAATTAATGTTTAATATGATTTGTGTATTATTGTTGTGTCGCATAAATTGACACATGTGGCGCTATCTATCGGTATTTACGAGAGTTATGGGTTGTGTTCTTAACGGAGACTATGGAAAACCCTTGGCTTTGTATCACACTGCCCGATGCCACAGAGAATCTGTAGATGGCAGTTTTAGGTTGTGATAATAACAATCAATGCCGCTGTTATCGGTGTTATAATAAAGTCATAGATTAATGATTGGTCTACGCTGCGCTCCGATGTCGAAGTTATGCGTGAACAATGTGAATATACTTACATAAAAAATATAAAAACTAAATAGGTACCTAATTAAATTGATATCCTGTAGGTATACCTATACAGGGTGTCAAGTTAGGCAGTCGCGATACGAAAAGGGGTCATTGTACTCATAATTATGAACAACTTTTACTATGGGAGCAACCCTGAAATCGCCAAAAAAAATCAGCTGTTCTATACATTTATGTTCACATTAGGTACTCCACAAAATGTATTTGTCGAATCCGACTGGTAGTTCCAGAAATTAGCCCGTTCAAACAAACAAACAAACTCTTCAGATTTATAAAATTAGTATAATAAAGATGTTAAAATAATCATTAATAATGTTTTTAACCGACTTCAAAAAAGGAGGTTCTGTATTCGTCCCGTATGTATGTATGTATGTATGTATGTATGTATGTATGTATGTATGTATGTATGTATGTATGTATGTATGTATGTATGTATGTATGTATGTATGTATGTATGTATGTATGTATGTATGTTTGTATGTGCGCGATTTTCTCAAAAACTACTGATTCGATTTGGATGGGGTTTTCACTAACGTAATCTACATACTTTGAGGAAGGTTTTAGTATATAATACATTAGGTAATCATTCCTATGTACAAAGTTATATGCATGAATGTACTCACTACGTAGAAGATTTACTGTTGAACGAAGTCGTCAAAGTAATCTAACGCGAGATAAAGAACTAAAAAGGTAAAAATAAAAACTTTTTTAACAAAAAATAACCGACTTCAAAAAGCCACTACAAAGAAAATAATAATTTTGGTTTCGGAAGTCGGTGGCAAAAAAAGCAAAAAAAACCAAAGCCACCGACTTCCGAAACCAAAATTATTATTTTCTTTGTAGTGGCTTTTTGAAGTCGGTTATTTTTTGTTAAAAAAGTTTTTTTAATTATTTTTTTTGGCATTTTTATTTTGTCATGCATAGCATAATCGGCCTATAATGTTCCCACTGCTGGGACACAGGCCTCCTCTGTGAGAGGGAGTGGGCCGTAGTCCACCACGCGGGCCCCGTGCGGGTTGGTGGACGTCACATGTCTTCGAATTTTTGGTTCTAGGACATGCCGGTTTCCTCACAATGTTTTCCTTCACCGTTAAAGCAAGTGATAATTAATTTCTAATACGCACATGACTTCGAAAATTCAGCGGTGCGTGCCTCGGGATCGAACTCGAACCATTCGCCGTGGGAGGCACATGGTTAATCCACTAGGCTATCACTGCAATCTGCGTATTTGAACAGCGCATTACAATCCGGTATTTGACTGATTTTGGGAAATCGTTTATATTAATCTTCATTAAATTATAAGCACACTACATTGATATTTCAGGTAGATCTACTGTATTTATCAATAAAAATCAGTGATAAAGTATAAATTTCCAAAACCGCTCCAAAAACGCTGTTTCTGCGGAAGTGACGTAACACGCTAGTAAACGAGCTTTGTCAACAAGACAGACGGTGCAGCTGAAATTAATTTCATCAATAAATCATTTTTATTGGCTATAATGGCGTATATAAATGGTGTGTAGTTCCACAATGTACAAATACGTCTTAAAGCAGTCCATCATGATTCATGACACAAGAATTTATAGGTAATGTTTCTAAGTTTTTATCAACATAACCTAAAATGAGATTTCACAAAACTTCTGAATGATTATACAAAAGATTTGTAAATAAATATGTGGCAGGTAGGTACTTACACTGCTGTTTTTACATTTTTAAGTTCCGCAGCATAATAATCAGCGTTAGGTATTCTTAAAGAAAAGTGCAACCATAAATGCGTCTATCTTAGGTAGGTTGTATCAGCTTGCACAAAATTTGACTCCATTTTGAGATTCGATATGAATATTTATGCCACTAGATAGAAGATTTCTATGAAAACAGCTTCAGAAATAGCTCTAAGATCAAATAAAGCACCCAGAAACCATAAAACGCAAACTACAATCTGTCAAAGCCGTGCTTACTCCAGTGTTGCCAAGCTAGATTTTCATTTTACCCCAATGCCTGATTAATTTTACTCTAAAATCATAACTATTTATACAAAAATACCTGGCTAAAGTTTTGGTTTTAGATATACAATAAAACAAGTTCTTTCTTAATCAATGGTCATGTTTCACAATAAAAATATGCTGAATTTGTTTAACTCAAATTCAATTCAAATACTTAGGTACCTACATGTATTGCTTACCAAAAAGCCCATAAACTATAGTAATCATAACAACAATACGAAATCTAACCTTAAAATTTTGGAAGTGACTCCGCGACCGCCGCCGTGACCTGAATTTGCAGCCGGCACTGGTTGCTAAATTGGCAGCCGGCGCTGACTTTTGAAAAAAAAAGCGGGAAAGGGAGTTGGCAATTTGTCATAATTAAAAAAAACATTTCATGTTTCATTTGAGTAACATACCTAATTAGGGTCCAAGAGCGAGCAAAGCGAGCTCGGGAACTTGGACACCCCGACACGGACAGGTTAGGTTCGAAGGGGTTGACGGGGGCTTCAGTGAGCCAGCGAACGAAGCCCCCGTCAACCCCTTCGTGTTATGTTACTTTTAACCTTGCAGATAGAAATAGGAGCTCCGCGTACCGGGGCTCCGTCGACCACCTCCATCCCCCTTGTAAGTCCAAAAAAGTTGTATTTTGTTTTACATTAACACTGTTATTTAAAAGTCAGTCTAAGGTATTTAATTCAACTTAAAACACGGCAACATTAATCTGCTGCTACGGTAGTTTGCAATTATTTTCGTCTGGTATCACTGCTACTTCAAGGCTACTCCGGTTCCTAACGGCATTATTTTTGGGAGCCTAGTCGGCGCCGGCTGCGGAGGCGCTCCCTAAAATTTTACCCTCAAATTTACCCTAAAGAATTTTTTACCCTAAAAATAAGTTGGCAACACTGGCTTACGAGCGTGTGACGTCAACAGAGTGCGACAGGCCGTTCTTGTGACAGCTACAATAACAAAAAATATTGCATTTTATTTTCGTGTAATTTGCAAAAAATATACATATTTTAGTTAAAAATCAAGTGAAATAAGTTTATTTACGCTATGAACTGATAGGATGACCACAATCTGTAGCATATTTTCAATGTTGTCAAGAACCGAATTCTCTTCAAAAATCTATAATTTATAAGGTTTTCTTAAGGTTCTTGCTTCTAAGGGTTCTTGGGCTGACTTGCTGTATAGAGCGCGCGCCCGAAGCGCACAATACGCTTGTTTTAAGTAGCAAGCACATAATAGTCATTAAGTATTTTTTAGGATTCCATACCTCAAGAAAAAAAAAGGTAACCGTAGGATCAGTCTGTCAACGACCTTTTTCTCAGAAACAGGTACCTAGAGGTAGGTATCAAGTAATTTCGACAAGCTGCTTGACCATACATAATTATGTAGTACCAACTAAGGGTTTGCCGCTCCAGAGCGTTGACCTAAGGTTATAAATTCCTCGGTACACGATTTTACAACACATAATTAAGTATGTACGGAACCTCACTACGCGAGTCCTACTAACTTGTCCGGTTTTTTTTATAAAACGGATAACATTAATTGCAAAATTTCTTCTACCTCTATATTTACGTTTAAATTATTAACAAATATTCACTTTAAAATCTGGTGTCTGCAAAACTTCCTCGTCGGTATAATCTTAGCCGTAGTTTTAAGGCGATCGTAGACGCTCTGCATAATACATCAGATGTTTCATTACCTCTAGACTCGGGCCCAAGGCTCCGGAACTCGCTTCATAAATTATAACTTCCGTTAGTTTAGACTTGACGGATTTGGCGCT
Source organism: Thalpophila matura (assembly GCA_948465475.1). NCBI lineage: Eukaryota > Metazoa > Arthropoda > Insecta > Lepidoptera > Noctuidae > Thalpophila > Thalpophila matura. The sequence goes on along the minus strand of OX419187.1, from coordinate 6,529,864 downwards.
GTGCTACAGGGGGTGATATTTGAGCTGAGCTTAATGTTATTGACGATGCGTTTAATTTTAATTGTTAAAAATTTAGTAGGTACCTAAGTTAAAGAAGAATACAGGTATTTTCTTAAAAGTGTTTTTAAAAATTACTATTTGGTAAATAACTAGGTACCTAGGTATAGAGCTTTCGGATGTAGATACCAAGAAATGTCTAAGATAAAACAGGGGAAGCTACGCATTTAGCGTTCTCAATTCCACGAATTCACATAATAAGTATTTAACTTCAGTAACGAAACTATAAATTAATATAATTTAAAGGTATATATATATATATATACAATAATAATGTGTGTCTACACCTACCGGGACCCACACCCTAACCGAGCGCGGGTGGTTCAGGGAATTAGTTCTATGTTTGTTCTATTAGTACCAACATACAAGTAGAACTAAAGTTTGATACTAATCTGAAGACTGTCAGGCGCCTATTAAAAAAGTAGTCCGCTAGCTGGAGGTTGACATCAAAGGCATTTATTACAAGAAATAACGCGGAACAAATTAAATTTCAGGTTGGTGCTAATAGAACAAACATAGAACTAATTCCCTGAACCACCCGCGCTTGGTTAGGGCGTGGCTCCCGCTAGGTGTAGACACACAATAATAATTACCTTTTGATAGTAGGTATAACCCATCTAGTATTTGTGGTTAGAAACACAATAGTTTCAAAAATCCGTACTGTAGGTAGGTAGGTACTGACGCCTATTTTATGAATTCGCTTTACATATATAAATACCATAAACAAGTTAACAAAAAAATTGAAAAAAACAATAAGCCCGACTGTGTAATAATAATTTATAATTGTAAATATTATAGGCTAAGTCACTCCCACAGTGAAAATGAATCTAACGACACCACGTTATGTTGAAATCTATCCCGTTTAGGTTGACAGAGCGTGCCAAATAAATAGGTAGACATATACATACATTGTCATACATAATATATGATGTATGTATGTACATAATTATATACACTCTAAAACATTACCCTTCTTTAGCGGCAGTCGGGTAAAAAGAGGCCATCTAATCAATACAGTTCTATTACGACCAAGACTATTAATTTGAACGAAAGAACTAAAAATCTTTTAATAATAATAAAAACCTACTTCAATTCAGTTATTGAAAATTTTAATTAAGTAATTAAATTAACCACATATGAAACTAGGGACCTCTTTACCACCTTAATTCGCAAATTTTCACCTCGTATGGATCTTCCTTCAGAAATCCGGTCTTGGAGTATTGTCTTGAGATTTGTATTTAATTAGTGCGACCTCAAGTCGATGTGTGTAGCCAAACCGGATATTAGGCCTGCATATCTAATACGACTCTCTTCGCAAGTTAACTGACGCAAATTGGACAATGTATCTAATTGATAGGAATAACGGTGATTTGATTAGAATTGTGTCGACCAATAGGTATGGCGGGAAGCCTGAAAGTCTGATAATAATAATCGGTCTAACCTTAGAATACCAGTATTACTCAGAAATTGGGTTTATCAGGCAGGGCTTGATACTATTATTTTTCCGTTTATTCATTTTCTATAAATATTTTATACATTTTTAAATATTTCGCTAAAATAATAATAAATCAAAAGACATACTTATAAAAAATATTAGGTACTCTATTAGGGTCCTACCCTTCATACTCGAAATATTTTAAGAGGTACATCTGTAGGTGGTAACGATGCCATACAAACGAAAAAAAAAATTATCTGAGTATATTTTTTTTAAATAAATTAATTTAAAATTATTTGACACACATTAAAAATACTGGTTCCTTATTATTTTCAACATCCATTAAGCTAGTTTTTACGTAACTTACTATTATTATTAGAAACTAGCGTAATGGACGTTGAAAATAGCATTTTTTGTGTCAAATAATTTTAAATTAATTTATTTTAAAAAATTAAAAATACTCGGATCATTTTTTTTTTCATTTGTATAGCATCTTTACCATCTATAGATGTGCCTCCTAAAATATTTCGAGAATGAAGGGTAGGACCTTATATATCTAGGTATATGGAATAACATGGTTTAAGAAATTTATGAAAACTAATACCTATCTGCACGCTTGGCTTAACCAATTCTATCTCTATTCTACCAAAGAATAGACAACGTTTTTTCTATCTAATCCGTTACCTATCTCTTCTGCCCGAGCACGCGGCGATCCGTGCTTGGCTTTATCAGAGTTTTGTTTACTGAAGAATGGAAACATTTCTTCGCTTCACTGTATGCGTAAAACGGTAGAAATCTTTCTACACTCTGTCACTTTGTCTATTCTTCTGTAGACAAAACCTATTTCTATCGTGGTCATGCTAAGCCGGCTGTTCTATTTAGCAACTTTCGAATAGAGTTCAACACTACCCAACTTATAAAGATTTCGTTCATACCTATAGAATTTTCACTCTACGGAACTTCATTGCCCTATCCACTACTCTCTGCACTAATGCAATTAAATGTACCTGTGTTCTACAAGTACCTACAGCCTAAGTTCTAAGTAGATCCCTATAAACAGGTAACACGATACAAGACGCCACTAATTAGGTCTGCTAAGTTAAACAAGTTAGAACAACGTCACTACCGAAATACTAATTAAGTGATGCGCTGTTCCACTAAGTTCTAAGTTGGTACTAAGTTGTATTGTCTAAGTTCAACTGAACTGTACATTTGGATTCCGTAATCTGTTTCTTGTTTTAATTTTAATTAAACGTTAAGTTAATTAAGGGGCCTTTTTTTGTAAAACCTATTTGAAGGAAGGAATTTTTGTTTTAGGAAACATTTTACTGAAGAGATTTTATTTTTGTCTGAGCTGTTTGACAGGGTAATTATAAATTTATTTGTTACCAGTGTTGTTATGAAAGAGCTGAATGTATGAAAATAATAATCCAGTAATCTAATAATGTATTAGGTATGTATTTTCCAGAAACTACTTTCAAAATATTTTTGGGACCATAACAAAACCAATAAAAAAAAATGTGCAAAATCTGATTTACAAGTGGACATACATTACGACTGGCTCTGCAATGCAAGCACTTGTCAAAGAACATAAAAAACCACTAGAAAGAAAATGAACAGATGCGTCACAATAGTTCGTTATGCCGACGCCTCGCGCACTCAATAAAAACATCATAATGAATCATAATGTTGCACATATGCAACTTTTTAAAGGACAGATCAGTTGGGTTGGTCTATGTCCTTTTGTTAATAGAATTATGAGCGCAAAATGTTTTAAGAGGCGATTATCGAGTTCAGGTCGCATGACCGAATATATCTTTATTGTTTAAAATTAAGTCTTATGTATCTTCTTTATTTTATCTACAAGAGCTAGATTTCTCCGCAATAAGTCGAAGAAAATATTATTCGGTGATTCACCGATACCATCTCCAGGGGTGTATGCTCTAAAATGGCAGACAATTTTTTTTTTAAGTTTCATCTGACCTGCTACAACGGGCCTTAATAAATTGGCTTTTGAGCCTACATTAGCAAGGGCCTACTTTACTACCGCCTTGTATTGGATGCAAGAGTCTGGTATAGGTGGTCGTATAATCAAATGATCTAATGTTAGAAATGTCACTGATCTTTGATTATATGAGAAATATAGTGGAGGGGTTAAGAGACTAGAAAAATACCAATAAATTGGTAAAAGTAGTAAGTAAGTTGACGACTTTGTCACCGAGATACCCCTAGGCAGTAGTACTAAAGTGAGATGTATTTGTATCCAAAACTTCTTTACAAAAAACAAAAACCAACAATTCCCCGAGTCAAAATATCTCTAATGTACAAACACAAAAAAACTGATCATACTAGAAGGTCACTCAAGTGGCTAATGGCTCAACAAAAAGCTATTTAATAGTGGGCCCGACCGGGCCATTACAGTTAGCAAGCGGTGCTTATTAAAAATGTGGCCTGAATATCAAATTGCTATCTCTGTATTGTGTCGCACCCCTAAATCATGGTACCGTACCCCTTAGATGGTGATGCTGGTGTAATTGTAGTCTATGGAAAGTTTAGACGTGGCAAGTTTTTTAATTGTATTGTGAACGGTGATAAGGTGACCCGCCGGATTTTGAATATAAACATGGCAAATAGTAATTATTACTCAAGTTTTTGTTGAAATGTTATTATATAATAATGATGTTGCAATGCAACAAAAATAATAAATACGTTAATGTTAGACAAGCAAGTCGATATTTAGCATTACTCTCATAGGAATAAAAAAACACATACATTTAAGTTTTATATCTAAAATACAAAAACTGGTGTGTTTATCGAAAGATTTAAGACCAGCTTAATTTTTGTAAGTAATAATGGTCCCTCTAAAAATTTATAAGCTACGTAAAAAAGCTACAAGTTCAAGCAGCAACCAGGGGCGCCACTAGCCCTAACGCGTCCTATTGTTTGTTTTTTTATATAAATAAATTCAGTTGTCACATCTCACATGATAAATGGTCGCACTGACATGGTGCTCATATGGCGAATTTGGAAAGGACACACTTGAGCCACTTTACTTGAACTACTTACTTTGTTAGTGCGTTTGGCAGGGGCGCGATGTTAGATGGAATTTTTGATATTCAGGAATTATCGTTTTTCTTTTGCTTTTTTAAAAGCCTAAAATGTAAGACGTAGGTAAGTAGGTACAAAGTTTATAATTTAAAACCGAATTAATTATAATTCAGGAAAAAACAAAAAAAAATATATAAAATTCCAACTGTTACAATATTGACAGACACAATTGATTTCGACCTGAATTTGGTTGCGCAACGGATGAACTAATATGTAACAATTTGGCAATATCTTGAACCTCATATTGCTAGATCATTTAAAATAATATTGACAAAGTGGTAGAAGATGGTACCTACAAACCCAAAACTGACGATAATCATAAATATCTAATGATGTTACCTAGTCTAACCATAACACGGAAGAATAAGAAAAACGAGTTTACTCCCTGCTAATTAATTCCATAATAAGTCTCTTAAATCGCGTTTTGCAGTTTCCGGTTTCATAAATCTATACTAATATTATAAAGAGGAAATATTTTTATGTTTGTTTGTTTGTTTGTACCGAATAGGCTCCGAAACTACTGGACCGATTTTAAAAATTCTTTCACAAATAGAAAGCTACATTATCACTGAGTAACATAGGCTACTTTTTATCCCGAAAAAATGCACAGTTCCTGTGGGATACGCGGACGAAGTCGCGGGCGAAGTGCTATCCTATAATAAAGAAGCAAAACCAAGCTTTTATAAGTAGAAAAATAAATCTTAACAAAATAATCTAAACCGATTCCGAGGCTAATATTTCGTGACGTTAAATAAATAATCAGCTTTTGAATCCATTCGTTTCGGTTTCCGCATTTTTTCGACTCCATTACAAGAACGGTGTGCAGCCAATTTGAAAATATTGAATAAGTAAAGCTTCCCGAAATATGGACACAGAGATGAGATTAATAACAGAGCTGTTACTTCGGTAAACTTGTTGTTAGGACTATTTAGAATGATGCCTACGGGATATAATAAAAGTAAAGTAGTGTTATAATTATTAAGTCATGCCGTTGTTGTGGTCTTGTTAGATTTTTTGTTTTTATCTAGGTACCTACTCAGAAGATTTCTGTATGTGTGAATTAATTAATATTTTAGGTTATGATACTAGGTATGTTATGCCAATTGCGAAATAATTTTTACGCCATCGTTAAGTGGTTAAAGAAGATAAAGAAGATTGCACTGAGAAGTGGGGTAAAACTCAACAGAAATTGTTATAGTACTTCCACTGCCTCCATCACAAACAATGATTTTTAATTCACTGAGCCGCCGAAAAGATGCTGATTGTCCTCAAAGGATAGAATTTTTATTGTGCATAGCTTGCTTGGTGCTAATTATAAATCAAAAGTAATTTATTACAATTTGGCTGGGAATCAGCACTCATTTAACTTCAAAAGTTACAAAAGACAACCTCAAAAAGGGCTCTCTTCACCATTTCCTAACAGTGTTTTAGCTGGGAAGAAATTCTGCAATGCCCCATCTACAAACTTTATTAATTTATTCTTTGCCGCTCAACAGAGGAGCGAACGCTAAACACATTATGACGAGTTACGGTGTTTTATCATGACGTCGCTCCTCAAATATGATAACACGAGTTTGTGGGAAAATACACCATGGAAATATCATGGAAATTACAGCTGCACCATTAAGGCAATGTGGATGGACGGAGTATGCATATTTTGTGAGAGGAAATGGATACTTCAGGTTATGTTTTTCAGCCTTTTTTGGGACGAACGTTTTAGTGTTGTTTTGTTCGTCTTAATATATAGAAAGAAAGAAAGAAAAAATGTTTATTCGGAGCATTTTGAAACACGTACAGAAAAGGAACAATAATCTCCCGTATTACCATTACACAAAAATTAAGCTAGCCTCTAAGTACATTATTACTTAAATGTTATGAAAAAAAAGATAATCTATAAACAAGATAAAAAATAATAATAAAAAAAAGTCTGTAGAGGGTAGTACACGTAATCGTGGAGCGCTTTATGTCATCGAAGGCGTGTCTCACGGTTGCTCCGAATGGGTATCCAGCTCAGCATAAGCCGGGCAGGGTACCTGACGCTGGTATTCTGCTGGATCCCTTTTCCGACACACGAGTGCCGAGCATGCCGAAAGTATATTTAAATTAAAAATAAAATATGAATTTTTAGTAGTAGGTAAGGTGATTTGATTTTAGAATAATTTTGTGAGTTGATTTAAAATAGTTTGCATCTAACATCAATAACACTAATTCGTCATCATCAAATGCAGCTTAGCTTTTTGGCTGTTTATTAGTCTTATAAATTGCTAATTAATGCGCAGACGCATGAGCGGCCTCCTGCGGCCGCAGACAATAGAATTTTAATTTGTGTCTCATTTTACTGCATTAATTCACAAAGTACTGCTAGACAAAGAAAGGGTTTATTGTGTAGATATAGGTACTGGCATTTTTTCATTGCAAAATGTCAACAACAAAATGTCTTTACACGCAAGAAAACTTTACCTGATTATCTTATTACTTCAATGCATGTTCAATCGCACTATAATTTATCCTCGTTTTAAAGACCTTTTTAGGGTTTCGTACCAAAATGGTAAAAAAGGAACCCTTATGGTGCGACTTCGTCTGTCTGTCTGTCTGTCTGTCTGTCTGTCTGTCACACCCGCTTATTTCAGCAACTACTAATGCTATCGACTTTAAATTTGGAACAGTTATTAAAAATGCTTGTCAAACTTTGTTGTAAATTAAAAAAATAAAAAAATATTTTTATTTTCATTGCAAAAGGGGCCGGAGTGGGGTCCAAAATTTCAAAGTGGGGTTACTAGGTCAAGTGACATATCATATGAAAGGGCTTGATCTGCACATTTCAAAATATATTTTTATTTAAATTTATGTCTCACAGTTTTCGACATATGATGAAAAATGTCTGAAAAAATACCATTCCCCCCCCTTATCTCCGAAGTTTGCGGAGTGAAAAATCTGAAATAATTAGAGTTGATAGGAATTGACCCAAATATGGCACCAAAAATAAAACGATGTTCCTAACTAGTACAGTTTTTTCAAAATCATCAAAATTCTTTCACAAACAAACTTAGTTTTGCGGTCCGGTTTTTTTCACTTTATACGTCCAAAACTGATACGGAACCCACGGTGCGCGAGTACGACTCGCACTTGGCCGGTTTTTTTTTATTATTTTATTAAAGTAATATACTCACAATTTTAATGCTTTTATAGGAAATTATTCGTACGAAGGATAGGCAGGAAAGGTACGAGGGATATACTGAAATAGGGAAACTGTACTTAAACTCCGTTTTAAATCCATTTTCTCTGTCAGTGTCCGACATGTTTCATAGTTCGCATTAGTGCTCGTTTTGTGAAGTGTAGTCTGTACTTGTCTTTTTTTAATACACCTTGTCTGTTCAACTGACTGTTATAATGTTTGTTTTGCTTTTGTTTTGTCGTCCTATCCGAGCTGTTGTTCTTTTGTTTTATAAAAATAATATTGAATTATTATATTTTGTTTAAGTTATTACATGAGTAATTATTTGTTAGAGTGCATGCAAAATAAAAATATAGAGTGTTTAACTGTAATCCTTGTAGAAAAAACAGTTACTTACATCAACTTTGAGAGCTAAAATCATTTTAAAATCTAATCTATCATCATTTTGATAGTTGATAGTAAATCTTTTATACCTGCCTCTCAGAATGGACGTAGTAACGGATCCTGTGGTGCTAAGGAGCTGCTCCTCATCGACATGAATTTGTCCGTAACATAGTTTTATTATTGTTTCATAGTACCTAACTGTCATTGTATCAAAAAGTTAGCCGTCGGCCTTCCGCAAAAATGTCACTGCATGACATGATCATATTGAAGTTAACAGTTTCAGGAAAAAGTCGGAAACTTTTACGTTACAAACAAAACGGTAGTATCGGTGTGACAGACGGCTAACCCTTTTACTGCGGACACGGGGTACATTAATACCCTTTTATAGCTTATTTGTTTTGTCAAAGACATCACTGAAGACGCATTCAGTGTGTTACAATGGCGTATTGTGTCAAAATGTTTGTGGAATTTGTTTTCACAGCGTGTTGCTATATTTTTTTTAGTTTGTAGTTTGGTTACTATTGCTAGTTTTTTTGGCAGATAATGATTACTTAAGCAATATTGGCAGTTTGTGAGAGAAATAAATAGGTAAATGTTTTAATTCTGAGTGTTTCGATTCAGAGTACCGTACCTAATTTCGACACAGCGAGTGCCGTACAGAAAACCGAAAATATAACATATTTTTGCATATAATCTATGAAACAACATGCCTTGGTGACTTATAAGCAATCTGTTTCTGCCTTGTTAGTAACGATTTAACGAAACATATTCACAGATTAGTAAGCAAAAAATCATGTGACTTCCTTAACTTGCTAAGCTAAGTAGCCAGATTTTTTATCCACCAACCACTTAATAAGTGTGAACACAGAAAAAACCACTCGAAACACCGCAGACCATCAAAAATTCACACTGTTTGCAAACTAATCAATTGGTATCAACATCCGCTGTACGCATCTGTCCGTTTTTGTCGCGGACATTTCCTAGAGGCCCTTCATAGAAAAGCAATCGGGTAGTCGTAAACGTTAAGGGTCTGAAAGCACCCCCCGGGGTGCTTGTAAAGGCAGGACGATGTTTCTTGACACTGGCAGAAAAAGTACCCGTTGGTAGCCCCTAATCCGGGACCCGCGTCAAGGGGGTTATAAGACCAGCAAAAAGTGTAATTTAAAGCTGACTTAAGGTTTCGAATTAAAATGAAGGAGGAAGTCATGTCAGCTTGTTTCTCAATTGTAACGTGACTACTGTTGTAGTGTTTTATAGTGAATTTCTCATGGCTTTAAGATCATTATTAATGGAACATGAACTTAAACTTTTACCCTATCAAGCAACAGTGAGGACATACAATAATTAAAAATCTATTGGTGGGTCTTCATTTTGCTCAAAGAATTAGAATGTTTCTGGTGTTGATGTGCAAATATGCATTATGAATGGAAGTTTATTTTGTCATGCCGTATTTTAACAAAATCAACATTAAAATTAATGAAGTTATTTATTCAAGAAGTTTGTAGCTCGTGACTTCGTTTAAGAGCCTGTTATGCCATATTTTTCTCCTTGCTAAAAAAATCTCAATAAAACCTTTAGGAACAAAGTTTTTCTTCAACATCTTTGATTATCACGTCCGATATCACCATTCATTCAATAGCCCTAATTAATATTCACTATAAGGACTATACTATGCTAATTCAGATTTCCCAACTGGTTTCACTCCAGTTACTGGCACACTGCACAATAATAGTAACCTGATTATAATGCCTGGATCTAGATCCTATTGTTCCAATAAAGGATGTTCAGGAAATTGATTGTGTATGCCAAATCAGACCAGTAGCTTTGACCACAGACTTTGAAGGGTTAGAAATTTCGTTATGTAGGTGTTAATTATAATTTATAAGCATATAATTATCATTAATTTCAACTCTTGATTTGTAGCTTTTGTGTAGGAGCCTCGAAAATTTCACTTAGTTTCTATGTTGGTACGCCAATACAACATTTATGTGTACCTACTACCAAACTCTGAAGTTCAGAGAGAAGAATTTGCTATGGTTGTGCTTCTAAAATGTAAAGTTTATAACTACAAGTGGCCGATTCCTCTAAAATCTACATTTCATTATGAAACCGATGATTACCGTTGCTACCAATAATGAAGCGTCGATCCTAAAACTTCGCGTATAAACTCACTCAAAATGCTAATAGTAATAGTAATCTTTAGAGAAACAGATCATGGTTTCGTTACATCTCCTGAAAATATTGAAAAGGGTTACAATAAAGACTCCTCCATTGATATTTAAATAGTTTTTAAAACTAAGATTTAGTTGGAAGTCTACTTAAAGATTATGGGTGTAAAAAGTACCATATTGCATCGAATAATGATTGATTTTTGTGTAGGTATTTCAGGAGAAAAAAAATTGTCATAGATGCCAAGAAAAGTTACTATATTATATCGATTTCAAAAACTTTTGCTGTTACTTAGACAAATATTGCAATAAGATGGCTTATTGAATAAAGGCACTTTCAATTTAGATGTTTCTTGCCGGTGTCGTACGGCAGCATTCCGACACCAAACTACTAAACTGAAAAATCCCTCAACCAAGGTGAATATTGTGAGATATAGTAGTAATAGATTAGTAATATAGTAGGTAAGCTTTTATATAAAAAGCTTGATCTGTTCACAATATCCTACCGAAACAAGAACTGTACCTACTTACCTACTGAGGAGTACCTATACCTATTAGGACTAAGGTGCTTCTAAAATACATCATAAAAATTAATATCTATTAATTGTACAGTTTGATAGATTTCACTATAACATTGACACTAACCGGTTTGCCAATACGGTACTACTATGCTAACTTTGGAGAAAAAGTTTTAACATTGTTCATGACTGTCTCTTCGTCAGCACGCAATCCTTTCAAAGAAATACGCAACAATGCGAAACAAATGGGTATGACGGTCTCTCGCTACGTAACTGGAAAAGACGTCCTTTTTTCTCAAGAAATATCTTACATTACACACATTCAACAAACTGCATTAAAGTACTTTACTTACAGAACATTAAGTACCTACATTGCTTAAAGATCATCTCCGTATTCTTAAGTGAAATACATCATACATCTTAAGTTAAAACAAGCACCGATATTTCACGTAACAGCCAAGTCTCTAGGCACTATGTGGGCGTGGCCTGCGGTGGGCGTGGCGAGGAGGGCGGTCCCTCTGAGGCCTCCCAGAGCACTCAGGCCCGGGAGACGAGCGCCAACTTGTTTGTGCCTTGAGGTTCAACTTAGATATTAGTCATTTTATGTATACCTAACTGGCAAACTTTTACGTACCTAAATATGACATGTGTATAGGTCCACATTGTGATATCTAATTTATTATGATCCATGGTATTATACTCTTTATATATCTTGATAAAGTTAGTACCTACAAGGCTAACCGATACGTGATACTCAAAGGTTGACAACTTCAACTTGTAGGTAGTGAATTCAATAACATAGCATCATCTGCTTTGCTTTGGAACATATTGGGGTCAGCTCCAAAGTGGTTCTCAATACATCTTTATATTATACGGAACGTCTTTGAACTTCGTAGGTAACCAAAATTATACGAGACAACAGTGATATAGGCCAGTAGTTATTTTTCTGATTCTTCTCTCGTATTAGCACGTACTTTATATACCTAGTCCTACGCGTCTACTTGGTCGGCATCGAATTTATTGCTTTGAATCGATTTCTACAGAACTGCGTTCACATAGGATTTAGGTGTAAAACAGCAAAACACAACAATTCAAATATTTTCAAACGTTTTACTCATCTGCTTTCAACCACAGACTAGCAGCAAGAGGCAGAGGTGAAGAGGTCTGATCATTTAAATACATGATCAATTAATTTTTGTTTAACATAACATATTATGTTCTTAAACTCATAGATGGTCAAATCTGCGACGGACATCGTAATTTTAAACATGATCTGCCGATGACGTCATCCACAGTGAACGTTCATGCATACCTAATGGAAAATACACAATCCTCCATTAGGTATTTATGAGTGAACGCCAAGATGGCGGGATCACAGCTTACAAGTGCACATCAGTCCAGCTCTAGTACTGGTCCGACTGTTTTAAAAATGTCAATGCGAAATCAGTAACTACTGGACGCACCCTATCAGCAATTCGTAAAAACGACGATTTTCTGCATGCTCCGTACGCTCTAACGCCATTCAAGTGGATGCGCAGTTTAAGAACATCTCATACCGTTGTTAAAATGATTGCCAGTCAGCAAAGCAGGACTGTCAGTGCAGTGATAGCCTAGTGGATTAACCATGTGCTTTCAACGGCGAATGGTTAGAGTTCGATCCCGAGGCACGCACCGCTGACTTTTCGAAGTCATGTGCGTATTAGAAATTAATTATCAATTGCTTTAACGGTGAAGGAAAAACATCGTGAGGAAACCGGCATGTCCTAGAACCAAAAATTCGAAGACATGTGACGTTCACCAACCCGCACTGGGCCCGCGTGGTGGACTACGGCCCACTCCCTCTCACAGAGGAGGCCTGTGTCCCAGCAGTGGGAACATTATAGGCCGATTATGCTATGCTTATGCTAAAGCAGGACTGATAGACCAGGGTGCGTCGGAAGAATACCGATATCGATACATATTTGAGTTTCACCACTTGGACACAGTAGTTCAGCCTATTCTGTACCGACACGCCGTGTGATATCACCGCGAGAACTGCCAATTTGTTTGCGTACGTTCGAGGGAGAATCTCACTGTGACATTCTCCCTCGAACGTTCGCAAACTCTCGCGGTAATATAACGCGGCGTGTATCGAGAAGAAACAGGCTGTTCTTTTCCCCTTATTGACAACTCCCGAACTAAGTAGGTACCGTGGAATGGGGTTACTTTGATTCCTGGGGTAACTTTGATAAAAACTTCGTTTCATAATAAAACTCAAATTGTACGAAATCTGACCGCATTCTTCCGATTATTTTTTTACAATTAGCGGCATTGAACGTCATTGTCAACGTATGATTAGTCCCAGTGGGTTGATCCTTGCTGGTTGACGAAAAAATAATGCAAAATATGTAAGTAAAGTTTTATGTAATTTTAATAGCCTGTGTAACTTATAAGCTACAAATTTGAGTTTCACAAAGACATAAATTGTATGTACTTCATCAGATCAGAAATTTATTGACCTATAACATCAATGTTTATTGCTAATCATAACCTTGACGATCATTGGTTTTTTGGCGGCATATTCTGCACGGGGTGTCATTGATCACCCATGTGGGGTTACTTTGATCATTGATCAGTCATCGATTTTTAGTCTTCTTATTAACCAACATGTTTTTTTTTTACTTTAGTATCATGTCAAGAATATGTAAAAAGCGTTTAGGTTCCCAAAAATACTGGAACTACACTGGAGAGATTTTAAATCAGGCGGTAACAGAAGTGGTTGAAAACCGATTGACGTTACGTGGAGCATCTGAACAGTATAATTAAATTACATTTTCCGAATATTCCTATTATTAAATACTGCGAAATTATGTCCAAAGATACAAAAACTTAATTATTACTGTTTTTCCAAGGTCAAAGTAACCCCAAAAACATAAAAAAACATTGTAAATCCTAAACCTACGGACGAATTTCATTTTTTTTTTGTATTTTGTTTCTTGTTAGAGTTACTTACGATTTTCGTAGAAAAAAAAGGAGGTATCAAAGTAACCCCAATCATAGTTTAAGATTGATCACTGACATTTTATTTTTTTTCTCCAAAAATAATAAGAAAAATATAATTTTTATTCAAGAAATAGACAGAATAAACAAAACCGATATTTGCATTTTTATTTTATTTTTTTTGCTCTCATATTTCAGGAGAAAAATGCTTTTTAATTTTAAAGTTGATCAAAGTCACCCCATTCCACGGTACTGTATTGTTTACAAGATAAAGAAAATAATAATACCTACAGATAATAACACATTATTAGTGTGATAAGATGGTGCCGTTTAATGTAACAGAAGCGGGAATTACTTACGTTTCGACACTAGTATCGTGAAACTATAGCATAACAACTATAGTCCTGACCCTTATATGATCGTTATTGGGGTTATAGTATGTATTATATTGGTCGATTGACAAACTGAAAAACTGAACAAATAGTTATGTACACAGTTACACAATTTTTCTTTACTTTTAGGCCTCCACTGAAATCATTACAATGGGTGCACCATGTCTCAAGCTGTTGTTGGGCTGTAGTTTTACGATAAGTACTAATTTCTTAATGTAATTCCCGCATAAGCATTAAGGTTCGTATTACAGAACGATACTCAAGCACAGATCTCGCCTTGAGCATAGATTTAAAGCCGTTTGATTGGTTGAAACTGGTTTTAAGTAATGCTTGAGTATTGAGTTTGGTTCTGTAATACAACCCTTAGAATAAGGGGTTCCTTTTGTTCACCGTAAATTAATGGTGTATTAGATTAACTTACAATAATTTACATTATAACATTGCAAAAGTTGCTTTGGCACTTGCCAAGAAGACTATCGGTCGATTGCAGAAAGATAATTAAATTTTAATGGAGGCCTTATGAGGAGGAATTACCCTTACAATTTCTATCGTTAAAGTCTCCTTTAAAACTTAATGACCTTTTCTGCAACTCAGTATATAACTAAAATATACTCGTAATACAGGGTGGCGATTAGGTTATCACATTAAATGAAACCATGTATCCTAAATGGCGTTCTTTGTACATACACAATAAAAAAAATTGCCGGTTGCCGCTTTTACAGGTCAGTAAATGTACCAACTTGTATTAACAGTTGTACTATTTAATGTGATAACTTAATCGCCACGCTGTATACTTGCCCCCTTACTTATAAACGATGATAATATATACTACTCTCCCAGTAAACGCCACATAATTATGGTGTTCAGAAGGTTTTGCCCATAGTCGCCACACTGAGTATGCGAGTTGGCGACCGCAGGGCGTAGCGTTTTGCCACGGTGATGCTGCTGCTCATCACCAGCCTGTGTAAATTAGATACGCCAATATTGTGACACCGCCATCGGTCGATCATCAGAGTCTCTTCTAATACCTTCTACCTATACATGTTTTAAAATTAAATCAAGACTTTACGCGTACAGAACACAATCAAAATAACAGTATTTTGACTAATCTTGACGTTTAAAAGAACTTATTCTTGTGACCACAGTCCATGGAACTTGATCGAAACGTCGAGGTATTGGTCAAAAAACCTACTGTTATTTTGATTATGTTATAATATGCGCGTAAAGTCCCGATTTAATTTAAAAAAACACGTCAGAACTTCATTGGTTGTTTAGCAGGATGCAACACGAGCAGGGCGACTTGGAGCATTAGATGGTGGTGGTTCAATTGCATCTCAAGCTCAATATTATGCTTTTAATTAATAGGGGTAGATTCTCGTCAATGTATTGCAACGACTTCTTGTTCTCCAGGCCAGCCGTTTAGCTAGACATTCCTCTGCATCCTGAATATTGATATCTTGGTGCACAATTGATTCAAATGACAAAGCAATTAGAATTAGGAAATGTTTTACAAAACCTATATAATGGTCTCAAAAAAAAATGCATTTAACGCGATTTTGATCAGAAATGTTTCTTGGATCACTTACTTGTGCACCAAGGCATCTTTAGATTAATACATGAAGAGAAAACTTTGTACCTTTTTTTAAGCATATTGTGCCTACTTTTTAAGCATAATATATTGGCGCACCGAGGAGTGTGAGATTTGGCATAGTTAAAGTGTAAATGAACAAGGAGTACAGACAGCTAAAATTTATATTTTTTTCATACAAAATGCTTTAACAAACATAATTGGTGGAATTTCGTCCACAGTCCACAGGCACTACTAGTTCATACTATCAGATAGATACACAGTACGTCAAACAGTTAAGTAGGTACCGATGACTCTTGCTAGACAAAATCGATCGTTCGCACGACCTGAACTCGCCTTCTATTTGCAGCGTGCTGATTATGGAAATATTCCCCCGTGACCATACACTGTAGAGCTTTTTATATCCAAAGGTCTTTTACATAGGAAGATCTATTTCAGTCCCCACTATCCCATCAACAGAAGCGCTCGAAAGCCGACTCAGTCTTACAATTTAAAAAAAAGTAACCGATTTGCATGAAAATGAAAATGAAAAATCTATCAAATAAATTAAATGGAACTCATTTAGAGGCAGTGAAACCGACATTAAATCCGAAAGCCTCTCAATTTTTAGAAACTAATAGAATTAACTTTTGAATTCTGTGCGGTCATTTGATTGAGATTTGGGGAGAATTTTACAGAACAGCTATTGAAATGACATATAAATGTAGGTCATTAATAAACAATTATCATGCAAAATGTTTGGTAACGTATCTATAGACATGCACCTACTAAGATTCTAGCTTCTACATATCCTACACATATCAATAGCATAACAGCATAATCAGCCTGTAATGTTCCCACTGCTGGGATACAAGTGTCCTGTCTTTGAGTAGCTGTAGGCCGTAGTTCACCACGCGGGCCCAGTGCAGTTTGTAGACGTCACATATCTTCGAATTTTGGTTTTAAGTTTCCTCTCGAGGTTTTCCTTCAGACATGTCAATATTAATTTAATTTAATTTAATTTATTTAGACTACATAGGTCCACTGTGTTAGTAACAATTTTACTTAGCCTATGTTATTGTACCTAATAACTAAAACAATAAAGTCAATAAAGAGGTTATCTTACTAACCTGCAACACTAATTTGTTTATTAAAAGTACGGAGGCAATTTTACCAAAAAAACTAGCTATGAGTTTTGAAAATGCATTATTACCAATCATCGGTAAGATAAAGGAATCAATAAGTCAATCATCAAAGGTTTGTAAAAGACTGCTTCTAGCGATAAAACCGCACACTATATCACGAACTTTTTAAGCATCAAAACGTAGATTTGGTGATCAATAGATAAAGAGATACTCTATCAAGTAGGTATGCAGGATTAACTCATCAAAACTTCAACATTGATTGCTCGCTGAAACAAAAAGCGGTCATAGTATTATTCCAATCTTCTTTTAATCATTCTCAATAGCAGCCCGAAGTCTAAGGGGCTATTTCACCAACCTATCAAAAAAGGAATCTGTCAATTAAGTTTAAATTTTTGACAGATTTTATATAGAAAATCTGTCAAAAATCTTATCTTTAGCTTATTGAACAGATATTGATAGGTTGGTGAAAATGCCCCTTTTGTGCGCGGTTGATGGCAATAGGTTCGCCCCTTATTGGGCTGGTTTCACAGTCACGCTGACCGTCAGCCCTGGTGGCCAGCGCGGCTCGTAAGCCACACGATCGTACGCTTACTAGTCGCGTTTCACTATGAAACGGTACAAGATACATCAATCTCGTACCCGGCGCCGCTTACCACCCGTGCGTAAGCGCGACTATGAAATCACCCTTACATGGGACTTAACTGACGAATAATGGGTGTACTGATACATCTCTGCTTACGCCTTCGGGGAATACATGCGTGATGTTTTGTATATTCTTTTGATAATCATCATCATTTTAGCCTGACATCACCATCACTGCTGAGTAAGTGAATATGGGCCTTCTTCGCATGGAAGTCGGAAAACAATGTCATTATTTTCCTCATACAAACTTTACTACCCCCTTTCACTTCTTAGTGCATTTCAAGGGTACTCAAGAAATATTTCCCCCAAACAAATGTCTAGGTCCACCGGTTAGGCCGAGCGTTGTCTGTCAGTCAGTGACGGTACCGTTTTATAGGTACCTACAAAAAAGAAAATAATCCAATAGCAACACAGTATTTATAAACCCCCGTTACACAATTCCCTGATGAATTAACACCGACATTTGTAACCACGGTTTTGCAATTCACACATTTGAATTTTATGACCGTCGATAAGGGCAGTTGTTCATTGTAGACTGTTATTATTGCAATGCTGTGTTATGGATACCATCATCATAATGAAATCCCATGAAAAACTAAAAATAGAATACCTATGTTGAAGACTTTACACCCATCTACGTCTACGTTTTAAAATAATTTATTAAGGTAGTGTTGTATGATTAATGATTTTTGTGCCTTAATAATTGCTTTTACAGTGTCAGCATAAGTTCAATCATAACCCGTTGCATGATCATCAACATTTTCAAATTAGGACGTCGAATATATCCTGAACATGGGCGGAGGGTTAGGAGTATAATAGAACGTTACAGCGTAAACGCTCGTAAGGGAATATTGCGGCGAACCTAATGTTTGGGGAGTACATACTCTAGGCACCTACTTTCTCTAAAATACTGAATTATATTTTAGCTTCCAAATATAAATCAACAGCGATGTCGTGTCAACGACCTAACAACGTTATTTTAACGACAGCATTAGCATGCTCCGATTTGTTCACGTTCAAACATACAGAACACTTTACATATAATTAATGAGGCGACAAAACCTCATCTCCGTAGCTGTTAAAGTCAATTCCCACTGAAATTTCATCATCGTCAATCTAACTTGGGTTTAATAAGTAATACTCGTGCCGTGGGCCGTCCCTGGGCTCGGCTCGGCTCGTCCGGCGAGATATTGTGCATCTCATCCATCCCGCTATCCCTTACTCGCGCGTTCATGCAGCGGTCTCTGAGGGAAACCTCGCAACGTCCCTCCATTACCATAACACGCGTCTGTAAATCCACTCGCGTGCGTTGAAATTTTAGCTCTAAAAATCAAACAAGATTTTTAAGATATCATTTTTATAAATGGTGTCAAGTATTTTTTCGTTTTTAAAGGAAATGGAGGTGCGCAAGTGGCGCCACCTTTGTCGGTGTATCCGTCCCGCTCTTGAGGCGAGGGCGTGTCCCCAGGGCGCCTCCCACAGTCCGCGGGGACGGACGGGGGCGCCGCGAAGCCCGGGCACTCGGCGCCGCGCTCCCGCGACGCTTGTTAGTGTTCCGCAAATTCACAGCGGGATCGCCCGCACAACCGGGACTCGATCCCAGAACGCACATACGATAACACAGAGCCGCCTACCGGATAGTTATACAACAGATAGTTAGTACGAAGTTGAGAATTTTTTTCGATACGTACATTTAACAACGAATGATTTTTGTGTTCCTTTTTTGAGGTTTTCCTGTGATTTTAAATTGGAATTATTTTTGTGATATACCGTTTCTGTAATATGCACTCTTGGACTTGAGAACTTTTTTCAAATATATCAACGAAGTTCTAAGAACTTTAAATAGAGAGCATCAATTAAACACAAAAAGGAAAGTGCAATAAAAATAAATTTGAATTTAGACCGCAATTCTCGGACGTCTTCGTGATTTTCCGGGGGTGTTCGTGCGCTCTCGGGCGCGTAATCGGGTGCGTGTCGTGATTCGAGATTCGGTCGGACGAGTTGAACGCGGCGGCGGGCGGGTACACGGGTTCACCGTGGCCGCCGCTGGAACTCGACCCCGTGGGATGGGGACGAAAGCTGTACCCTTCGGGAGCCCCAAGATCTTCAGGTATGTACGCCACAAAAACTTTGGTCTAATCAATTATTTTCTACGAGTATTTCGTAGGGATTCGATCCTGTTGGTAGTACCTAACACTTATTTTCGTGAGTACGAGATTATAATTTCATGTTTGATTGTTTGAAACTTTTGGTTTGTTTAATTTTATTTTTTATGTAAAGTATAGAAAAATAAGTAAATATAGGTAGATTGAGACAAGTATCATTAGTTCAAAACTTGCTATTGAATTTGTCACTGACAAAATAAAGTTTGTAAATAGTCCTTTCTAATACTTTCACAGTGTAAAAAAGAATGAGAAACTAAACAAAATAAATCATTGTAAATTGTAAATTCAAAGTGTTGAAATAATCAAGTCTACGAGAACGGCTACGGCGTAGCATAACAAATGAACGTAGCAGCCGTAGTAATTAATTTGCTGACTAATTCAGTGGCGTCTTAGCGGTAGAAGTAATTTTATTATACATAGTTTCTATTATATTTTTTAATACAAAGAAGGTGGTCATAAAATACTTTTTAATGACTCATCCTTAGTTTCCAGGTAAGTACTTAAACTTTACCAAAATATTTTTTTTGTCAAAAAAATACGGTTTTTTATGTTATCTAAGCTATAAATAAAATTATAAAAATCGTAGTTCTACGAATATTACCAATATTTTCAAGGTTGTATAGAAATGTACAAAATTACACAAAACGTCATAGTCGTATTATGAAATATGTATATTTGATACATTCCTTCTTGTAAAGTTTCATGACTAAAATCAAATACGGACTTAATCATTTTAAATTAAATGGACTTATGAACAAATAATGCAGCCTTTATTTTATATGTACTTTATGAAATAAAATTATATTAAACTGATTAGGAAATTGATTATTATACCTACTGTTAAACAACTTATTTCAGGTTTTTTCTTAAATTTATTATGAGTTATGACTTGTATATAATATTATAGGTACTTGTTCTGTTACTCAGGAATATTATTGTATTGATTAAAAAGTACAGACAGTTTATAATAGATTTTATGAGATAGAATTTGTAAAATACTCTGCTATTTCTCATAATATGTAGTAAGTTCTCAGTAACTTTTAAGGTTCCGTACCAAAAAGTACAAAAAAACTGGCCAAGTGCGATTTGGACTCGCGCATGGAGGGTTCTGTACCTTCTTTGGGCGTGTAAAAAGTTATTTAGTTATTCATCTACCAAGAAATAAAAGGCCATGATAAGTTTCTACCTACTTTTGTTAAAAATATTTTTTTCCCCGCAACTATTATACAGGGTGTCTCACGGCTATGCCACATGGAAGGTAAACACTTCAAATATTTGAGATAAGAAGATTTGCTCCATGGAAAATTAACTTTATTTTTAAAATTAAATATTTAATTTTTTTAATTTAATTAAATTAAATAAAATTAAGTATTCATTATCATAGCATTCAAAGTTTTTAAAAAAGTTTCTCGCTTCATCTGGGAATCGAACCGACCCAATGTAAAAAAATGAAAATCCTATATTTTTATGATGCCTATTGAAAGGGTTATTGTAAGCTTTAATTCCTTCTCAGTAATATGGTATCCTAAATTAAAGGAACACGGTAATATTTTATTGTTTTTCAAATTTGCCTACTGTCTGCTCATAGCAAAGATGCATTCAAATAGTATTTTGTTGCATTTATCATGTACTTATAAGAAAATCAGTGTAAAAAAGTACTTATTACTAAAAAATCAGAGCTATCTGTGAGACCAAAAGGAATTCTAATTAATTCTTTTCCTAAACATAAATTTAAAATTTCACCATGTTATTTTAATTTAAGAAACTACGTTCCTTAGAAGGAATTAATGCTTATAATTAAACCTTTCAATCGACATCATAAAAATACAGGATGTAAATTTTTTCACATTTGGTCGGTTCGACTCCCAGATGAATCAAGCAACTTTTTAAAAATCTTTGAATGCAGTATTACTTAATTATAAAAATAAAGTGAAGTCTCCATGAAACAAAACTTCCTATCTCAAATATTTAAAGTACTTTCCCTCTTTCAATTAATACCACTTATGATACAATACCCCTTACTTTAAACTTTTTTGTATTGGTACCTTTGAGTATTTATTGATTGGTACCCACCAAACTGATCCCCAATATGTCAAATTTCAAGCTTCTACGTTACTTAGTTTGCGCGGATGTGACGCATATTTTTCCTAGCAGATTGTTTTTCTTTTTTTTGTCTTTTTTTTCTACGTTACTTATGTGCGTCATATCGACGTAAATAAACGCATTTTCTTTCTTTCTTTTCTTTCAAAAAACCCTCAGTGACAGACGGACGGACACAGGATTGATCTTATATGGGTTTTACTTTTCATTTTAAGGCACGGAACCCTTAAAAAGGAGTTATGGTGTGACACCCTTCGTCCGTCCATCCGTCCGTTTCTCACAGCGGCATATATTTCAGCAACTACTAATGCTGTCAATTTGAAATATTCTAAGTATAGGTATAATAAAAATTAATTGCCGTACGCTAGTCTCGGAAAAACTCGAAAATAGCTCGACCGATTGACTTGAAACTTTGTACAGGGAAGGTTTAAACGGGCATTGCAATGTATAAAGGCTAAAGCTAGATTGAAATAATATTTTAAATATTACGTATTCAACCTTATTGCAACATTCTAAAACAGGTTTTTGTTTTTTAAACGGCGTAGTTTTCAACTTAAAATGGAAAAGGACAAAAAAATACCATCCCTCTTATTTCCGAAGTTTGTAGGTATAGCGAAAAATCTGAAATAATTACAGTTGGTAAAAGTTATGTAAAAATTACATGAAAAAGAGAGCAATATTTTTAACTAGCACATTTTTTTAGAAACACCAAAATCTCTTTACAAACGAACTTAGCTATGCGGTCTGGTTTTTTTATATATTTATATTTTCAATTTTATTACGTACAAGTAAAGTACCTACGGAGCCTCCGATGCACGAGTCCGACTCGCCTTTGCCCGTTTTTTTTAACAGACTTCAAAAAAAGAAGGAGATTTTCAATTCGTCAGAATGTTTTTTTTATAAAGACATGCTTGCAGTTCGACTAATATGGACATTTACAAGGACCGCGCCAAGCGCAGCTTAACCTCGAAGATCGGTCGATCAGTGCGGCTGTCATTTAGCCACGAGCCCCTCTTTTATTATCTTGCTCCTCTGCTGCATCTAATAGTGACGTGTTTGCAGGCGGGCTGATGTTTGGCCTGCATCATCAGGAGGCGGCGGGGGGGATCCACGCACAGCCTCGTGGACCCGTCACCTCTCTGAAGGAGGAACCACTCACCCGCGCTTGGATGACACCGACCTCTTTAGTTGATAATACCAAGTAAGTATATTGCAATTTTGTATTGTCTACAGAGAGATTGTTTCGAGTCTAAGGCCCGTATTTCAGAACAATACTCGAGCATCGATCTCTGCTTGAGCATAGATTGAAACTAGTTTCAACCAATCAAATGGGTTTAAATCTATGCTCAAACAGAGTTCGGTGCTCGAGTATCGTTCTGGAATACGGGCCTAAGGCTATTTAAATAAATTTAAACCCATTTAATTGGTTGAAACTAGTTTTAAGTAATGCTTGAGTCTTGAGTTCGGTTCTGTAATACAACCCTAAGTGTTTGTGTATATGTATACCTAAGATAATGTGTTTGGAAACGCACCCACAAAAGAGGAGAATTTTCTAGTGTGGGGCAATGTTTAAAAAGAAGAAAAAATTTTTAATGAGTGAATGTTGCATATCCCCAACATATTTATTAGACAGCGTTTGCTATGTGAACTTTCTTCTACGCTGAAAAGATAAACTCATTGGACTGTTGAGTTCGAGGTCTTGGGCTCGATTCCCGGGTTGCCCGGTTAGTGGCAATAGGCTCACCTCCCTGGACAGGTAGACAAAGACAGAGTACAGACAGTGCTCTTATGCCAAAGTCTCAATTGCCTTCATTCACTAGGAGCTGTGTGGGAAGATTTTGCCTTCATTAGTAGGAATTTCGGGACTCATTTTTGTAAAGGCTGCTATATCTTGATTGAGATTAAATACAATCTTATAGATTTTATGATGTGTCGTTATTTGTAAATGATCAGAATATTTAAACATGGTAGGACAGTGGGGTATGTGTTAACAATGGGTCTACAGAAAAATATTTCGTGTCGAAAAAAATACAAGTAGGTAGGTAGGTACTATGCGTCTGAAATTTGAGTCAGTAAAAAATATAATAAGAAAAGAAACAAAAGCCGTCTTCTAAATTGTCAAATAGACTCGTGCGTAAATAAAAGAAAATGTAAATAGAGACAAAATAAAATAATTCAACGCAAAATGTTGGTAGCACACAAACAAACTACCCTCATTTGATACTGTTAAACCATTTAGTGGCCGAAAAGAGCATCGCACTAAACTTATTATAGCCACCGAAATTTTATTAGCGCTCTTCGAGCTCAAAGCAAAACGAATGTACCCTATTTGACATTAAATAACTGTAAGGGATTAAGTTCGGTTCCTAATACGGCTTTTGGGGGTTGCTGTCAATCAATATGTTTGTCTGTGAGCGAGAAATGAACAACTGTGAACAAGTCATGGCTTGTAGTGTATTCTGAAACTGAATAAACTTAGGCATTATTAACAAGAAATAATTATCATTTTAATTATTATTATTTAACGCCCTCTCTTATATTAAACGCCTTTTAATGTTATTAAATATTAAGACATTCCAAAAACAATTGACACAGGCGGGACAGGTGTTTTTGGAATGTCTTAATATTTAATAACATTAAGATAAGCATAACATGGCTTTAACATGTTTAAAAAATTCGCAAAAATATACATTTATAACGCCTTTTAATTTAACCACTGTTAAATACACAACTATTCTTGTAATTTCTATGCCAATGAATAGAAATGACAATTGACTTAAGAGCTATTTAATTAAATTATCGTTTATAAATAAGGTGATTTGTGTAATGTTTAGGAATGGTGAAACTCATTTTCAAAATAAATTACTTAACTAGTTTTTATGGAAACTAAGGACCTGTTTTACCACTATATTTGGCAGAATATATAAATTCTGTTCCAATCTTTCTGATGGGTAGTTCCTTTTCGAATAATTACTAGCCCTAAGTATCACATCCCACATTCAAAAGTACAGTCAAAGCTGCCTAAAGCCTTGCTAAGTTAAATATATGCAAAATATAAGTTTTAAATGGTTTTTAAACCTGTCATAATTATAACCATCTTAAAAATATTGTTATTAAACTAGTTGGTTTTATATCTCATGACTATAAAAAATCTCTACCAGAAATCACCTGCCCCTCTCTACCCAGCCGATACGTACAATGACTCTATTATCACGCGGTATCCAATCAGGGGTGTACAAATTTCGCACGGCTCATAATGAAGCATGCGGTAACAAGTGTGTATTCATAAAAGCAAAGGGTGCTATAAATCATAGCATGGCGCGATGGCGATGCGGTGGGGGGAAAGCTACAGGCTACAGAATTTTGCTTGCGACTGTACCAGTATAATGAATAGGGTAGTACTATTTTAGGTGCAGTTGTGTTTATTAGGTACGTTATTGTTGAAGATAATCAGAATAAAAATTATAATTCGATTTTTTTTTAATTAGTTAGAGATCAATCGGTTATCTTAATCTGAATTCAGACAAACAATTATCAGAAAAAGGCACCTACTAAACTTAAAAAAATAAAAATAACATTTTGAGACTTTAGAATGTTAATCAATAGTATAAAAAAAAACCGGCCAAGTGCGAGTCGTACTCGCGCACCGAGGGTTCCGTATCATATTTGGACGTATAAAGTGAAAAAATCCGGACCGCATAACTAAGTTTGTTTGTGAAGGAATTTTGATGATTTTGAAAAAACTGTACTAGTTAGGAACATCGTTTTATTTTTGGTGCCATAGTTGGGTCAATTCCTATCAACCCTAATTATTTCAGATTTTTCACCCCGCAAACTTGGGGGATAAGGGGGGGGGAATGGTATTTTTTTGAACATTTTTCATCATATGTCGAAAACTGTGAGACATAAAATAAAATGAAAATATATTTTGAAATGTGCAGATCAAGCCCTTTCATATAATATGTCAATTGACCTAGTAACCCCACTTTAAAATTTAGCACCCCCACTCCGGCCCCCTTTGCAATGAAAATAAAAATATTTTTGGATATTTTTCATTTGCAATAAAGTTGAACAAGCATTCTTTATAACTGTTCCAAATTTCAAGTCGATAGCATAAGTAGTTGCTGAAATAAGCAGGTGTGACAGACAGACAGACGAAGTCGCACCATAAGGGTTCCTTTTTACCATTTTGGTACGGAACCCTAAAAATCATACTAATAACAGGGTTTTAGTAGTTTGGTCAGAGTGTATTATCCTAACATTACCTACCTAAAATCGTTGAGTAAATTATTATTGATCCACGAGCATTTACTCAAATATATTCTCTATTCAATTATTTATTCAAACTTATATAATTTACAATAAAAACTAACAAACCCATACATTTTATGATAATAATGAACTTGCGCAACAATAAACATTTGGTGCTCTGTATAATGTGACGTATTGATGTACTAACTCCGAATTAGGGAGGTATTGTGTTTGCACAGAATCGTAGAGCACCCTCCCGACATCTGTCGTGTTTTATCTGAGTTCCGTTCTTAAAATGTTTACTTCAATTGTTGAATGTTTTTATTTGTTTATATGCTGTGTGTTTATTGGAATAACTGGCGGTTAGATAAACTACGTTTCATTTTATTATTGTAATTTGAATTAAGAACATAACATTCATTGAAGCGAAAAACCGGGTCTTGTTTTGCTGCTTGGGAGAGATTTATGTATGTCCTGCCCACTGATTAGTTCATAAAAATGAAGCCCCTGCATTCTAGAACTATTAAGCATGAATATCGATTTAAAACTCTATTTTAGAAAAGGTTTGTATGAAATCTCACTATTTTAGAATGGGACCTTAGCTTCTAAACAATAAAATAGGTACTTAATACATCCATATAAATGCGAAAGTAAGTTTGTTTGTTTGTCGCCTTTTCACGCCTAAACCACTGAACCGATCATCACGAAATTGCATAATACGTTGTCAGGGGTATAGAAAAGGACAGAGGCTAGGTGAAGCCGCGGGCAAAAGCTAGTGATCCAATATTTCAATAAGAAAATGTACGCATTCACAGATCATTAGGTAAATAAACAAAAAACAAAGTTTTTTCTATTTTCATTAACCGTACGCCCGCGATTAGGTTTAACAAGGTTTTTTTGGTGCTTGAAAAATATGATTGTTCTTCTACAAACTTTTTCTTTGTAGTTTTTAAAATTATTCTTGAAAAAAAAAAACAAAATTATTTTTTTAATAACTCACTAATTAAACTAATTGCAAGCGATCACCGGGTCTCGGGATGACAAATGTTGACAGATAGCTACCCGTCGGCGATGACAGACCCATTTGTAAGGGCCACAGTAAATCATTAGGCCGCGCCCGCGTACTAGCGTTTTTAATAAATTACATTACTAGGTAATGATCCGTCTAAGAGTGGCTGCACACGCAAATTGTAATTGTTTTGTGTTCTATAAAAGGAGGTAATTCGTTTGAGTAATTTGATGATTATAGTTAGGTTAAAGTTTTTTGTTTTATTGTAAACTAAATTGTGTAATAGATAAGTAGGTACTTACTTATTCCAAGTAAAGGTAGAGAACCTTTTAATAATAAAGAATGTGTACATTCTTTATTATTAAAAGGTTCAGGCCGATAAATGATAAGTATTCAATTTGTAAATTATGTAGTTATAAATAATACCTTTACACGTATACTTCTTTTAAACTAATGATGTTGGTTCTTTTCGAACAGTTAAAGAAGAAAATAGGACTACTTTTGAGAAAAAAATACCTGTATCTCGTAAAACCTTAAGAAAAACTCCAGTTTATATGATATATCTATGAATAAACTTTTTTTCTTTCTTTCTATATAATTTTCACACTAAAAACTAAATTGGAAAGCTAGCTTGGAAATTACGAAGTTGCAATCGTGTAAAAAATTTAATTTATTTATTTTATATACCTAAACATTTCTAAAACAAACGACCGAAGCTTATACAAGTAAGCAAAAACCAACAAAAAAAAAACAGAAAAAAAATAAAAATAAAAAACAAAAACAGCGCACAATCCTAAAAAAAAAAGATTAATAACTACACAGCCTAAAAAAATCGCCAAAGATTGACAAAACGCGCGCGATCTGTAAGCGGAAAAAGCACTACAACCTAATCGCGAACGCGCCGCCGAAACTGGTAACGATAAATAAAACAATGGAGTGTCGCGTGCGAGAGTATAAAATGGCAATCGCGAAACCAATTTGTTTACGCAAATTCTGCAGCGGGGAGAGATGAATGGGCAACCATAGCGTAATACGGTCCTGGTGGGTAATGTGTTCTAGTGTTGCTATTGTGGTATCGAGGTTTTGAGGCCGAATTGTTTGATACGAAAGACAGTGCTGTCGGCCTATGTAAAAAAAAAATATGGAGGGTGAGATCGATACCGAAAAAAGTAAAACCGTAATTTAGTGTATCAATTCCTAGTAAGTCAAACTTTGCAACACAAAAAGAAAATCTTTTATCAGTAGTTAACAATAAACTTAAAGTCATTATAATACATTGCATGAAGTGTCATAGACTGATAGCTTTCCGGATCAAGATAGTGTCAATTTGGCACTTGATATCTACGTACCAGATAAGTTTTTACCATACAATTTTAAGTAAAATATTTCTATGATTCTATGAATTATTATTTATAGTAGGTAGACTAGCCTACATTTTTTTTTGCTAGTTAAATAATAACTAAAAGAAAGTGTTACAAGTAGGTATTTTTAAAGCAAATTAACATTACTATACCACATGCTAACGGGACCCTTGAAACAGCAGTGGAACATCACTAAACACAAGCGCATTTACGGGGAACAACAATGAGAAATGAGACCGAAGATTTGATGAACTGCATGCATTTGAAATGTTGTTCTATCGATGCATTTATTGAACACATCGACAAATGTAGAGTGCTACTTTAAATGACAAAATAAACCTTATCACCCTTGATATAAGAGTAAGAGTAACAGTATATTTAAATTTGTATTTCATCTCAAAATACGAAGAGCCGCACATGTCGATATCGATGTGTGTGGTGCTATTCGTACATCGTCACTTCATTAGTGTTATCGATATTTTAGAATTGCTTCCGAATGTTCATCTTACATTAGTTTGGGTATGATTTTGCTGATAGATACAGAAAATGATAAACCAATTTCATATTTATCTTGAGATTCATCGTAAGTGCAGATTGACATTTATTTCAGGTATTCAATATCATAATATATTAATAATATACTATAAAGTGCTATTATTCAAATTAATTATAATACATTATGAAGTGCTATTATTCAAATAATATTTCTTCTAGCCTGTTCATCGGTTCCATTAGTCAAAATTCTTCAGATAAATAGATCTATTTGTTAGAAAAGTAAGTCATCAGTACCTAAGAAAGGAAGGGTTAACAGTAAAAAAAATTGCAACAGTTATATTGCAATACGACAGCTTTATAACTAACGGTTAAGCAATAAATCAATAAATTTTAAAAGGATTATAATCTGTCCTATTGTTTATCTGTATTTTTTGTTAAGTCTGTGGTTTGTCACAAAAACGCGGTAAACAGTTGAGGTGGCAGAATGTCTATTGACAAATTACAGTTTGAAAATAAAGTAACTGTGAAAGAAATGTAATAATTTATGACCTCAGAATGTGGGTTCCGGATTTTTTGTGACCCAACTTCATGGTAAATTAACATTTTGTTTATGAAGGTGGCGGGTGGTTTTTATTAGTTTGTAATTTTTGGATTATTATGAAACATTTTGTCAATATAAAATACAGCCAAAATGAACACTAGAAATTATTTATTTTTAATAGCATCATGTTTTATTAAAAATAATTACAAATATTTTATAATAAAGTGCTATTAATTAATTAACGATGATTTATTTAATGGTATTTGTGTAGATGTACAATTAATTTAAAATTATCTATTAGGTACCTAACCCATATGCAGGGTTGGGCGTAGGTGTTGTTTTAAATTAATTAAGCATAACCACATTAGGCCTCAAAAAGCCTATTGCCACTACGAATAAATCCAGACTCCGGTCGAATTTCCTAATAAAAAAACCAAATAACACTACGTAACCTGGAAATCAGTGGCGTGCCTAGAGGGCAAGCCCGACGCATTTTTTTCGTTTTTGACAGTATTAACGTAGATTTTTCATGAATGTAAGTGCTTTTTAATGTACGTATTGCTTTAATAACAACATCAACTCACTTAAATTCATGGAAAATGAAGGGCACTCTAGGCACACCACTGCTGGTAATTGAATCCAGAACTCAACTGTTATGCTTGCGGTTGCGATCAACGAGACCTTGGATATATTTTAATTCAGAAAAAAACTTAATACGATATCCTACTTAATAATATTCATGTCTATATAATGATTTTTATCTATATTATACTAATATTACCTACTATAATTTTACCTGTAACATTAAGTATATTCTTTGTCCATACAGCAGCGTAGGCGTGGGCCGTGCGCACTTCGAGAAGCAGCCGCCCAGCAACCTGCGCAAGAGCAATTTCTTTCACTTCGTGGTTGCGCTGTACGACCGGGCAGGACAACCGGTCGAGATCGAACGCACCGCTTTCATTGGGTTCATTGAGAAAGATCAGGTAAGGGAAATATTTTATTTCCTTATACATATTTTGTTCTTAAATAATAATAATCGGGAATTGGGGGGCACGAAAATCAATACTATTATGAAACTGTAAAAAAGGGCTTGTAACTGTAAAAAAACATTGAAGATATTCCAGAAAAAATGGGATAGGTACTGGGACGTAACATGCCCATTTCGTCTAATTCCGGTGGGATGAACCAAAGATACAGCTTGACCTCTTCGTAGTACCTACTAGCCACCCTACGCTTAGACGGTCAATTTATTGTAGTCCACGCGAGAAAAAGTCTAGTACTTAAATAAGTACTAAAATATTAAATGCTTAAATCTCTGTCTAGCATAGGTACTCTTGAGCAGTTAGCCCCGGTACCAGCTTGCTGACTAGCTAATATTTTTACCACGGAATGTGGTATTCTTATAGGTACACACGGCTACATATCAAGCTATACATTCCCAGTTTACACTGACCTCTCACTGTAAGGAAATCCTATACAATGCGAGATCAGCTTATACTGGAAATGTATAGCTTGATCTGTAGCCGTGCGTACATTCAACAAACTTCATGCCAATAAGAGAGAAGAATAAGAAGAATAGGGAATTTTAGAAATAAGTCAGTATTGCAGAAGGTTCTAACAGTTCTCACTTTACTTTCGCTATACTTTAGTAACGTATTTAATTTTGACTTTATACAGCAGCCAACATTGTGGTTGCCGAAATAATATACTTTTAAATAAAGGACAATCTCTAGTTTTCCTTTTCATTGGCACTACAACACGCCTTATTCTAAAAAATAAAGCTATTTAACCGTAGTACACATTAGCAATCATTTTGTTACATTATTATAAAAATACTTGAACAAATATGTAACAAAAACACTACCTATCAAACTGAGCCGATTACGCCGCGTAGACACCAAACAACTTTCAACTTAGTTAGTCCCTTTCAATACGGCGTCATATTGTTAGTTTATCAAGAAATGGTCGAGACGAGATACGAATCGCGATTCTCTCGAGTTCATCAATCAGGATCGCTCTGACATGATTTCTATTGTGCGCACAATACTTATTTGCATAATACGCATGCGTGTTGGTGGCATGTGTTAAAATATAACTTTTGAGAATTTGTAACCAGTACTTTTTATAGATCTTCCTGTTTTGAGAGTTTGTCAACTTCGTTATCAATGTTTGTACTGACATTATGCCTCTATGAAATAATTATTAGGGTTTATATTAATTTATTTTTTATTATTAAGGTCTTCTTGTAATTTATTTGATCTCTTTTTAAGAATTTTGTCTTTTCCAACAGTATGCGTATTCATTTAACTGATTATATTTGATATACAAAACAATTATTTCCATATATCACAATTATTTTCACTTTTTCTAAACAGCGGACAATAGTTATTTGTGCAACAAGAGAGCAAAGTCGTTTTTTGCTGCGAGTGCTGATTTTTAATCCTGAGTATGGCGAGGGATTCAAAGCGAGGAATTCAAAGGCATGATGCAAAAAACTTTGCTCTCGTGTAACACACATAACTTTTCACTTCAGCAGCGAGAACACTTTAGGAGATAAATTATATAAATAGGAATAGATTGAAATAACTATTAACTTATTCAACTCCTTACGCCAGCCACGAATTTTATTCCCGCTCTTTTATTTAAATTAGGGCGTGTTTGGAAATAGCTTCCATGATATTTTATTACTCAAAATGTATTATGAAACTAGAAATAAATATTTACAGGTTAAATATCAGTTGTATTTGCAGTAAATACTTATTTTCGTTTAAATACAACAATAAGTTAAACATTCAAAAAATTACACTAAAAGACATAATTATTATCTTTTTGCAAAATTTCTTAAGTTAGTACCTACGAAATTCCGAACGTGTTTGTCTTTGAGGTCGAATTCAAAATCAGAACTACGAAAGGGCTGGTCTTTGTCTCTCTCTCTTTCTAATGGCGGGAAAGAGATAGAGTGTGAATGTTTCGAATTGTATGATTAACCCAAAGCTGAATATAATTATTCGCGGCTTTCTGAACAAAAAAAATAAAAAGTTACTTTGTCTCACTCAGTGAGCCAAATTGCATTTTGTTTACTGATTTCAGGCAGCAAAACCTACATGTTTGAGCTACTGAAGTGAAAATTAAATTTCTTGTCTCTAGAACAAACTTTACATTAAGATAATCAAGATACTATAGGTACGCTTTGACCTATTGACGCATCAATATTATAATAGTAGGTAGGTAACTATTATTTCACACAAGCTACTTCCATTATTTAAATTCCTGGCTGAAAAACAAGTGAAATACAAAAATATTACTCCCTATATAGGTTACAGTGTCTGTCGCCAGAGGGCGTTGGCGCGTTCACACGTCTTGTTTGTTGGCGTCGTGTTAATTATTCACATAGTAAACATTCATGTTCGTGTTTTTGCTGAATATGTGGCCCGCACTTTGTGTGTAACTGTTAAGTATATTTTTGGATGGACTCTAGTTTATTTTTTTTTATTGAATATTGGTTGGTAACACTTTTGTAACTTAAAAAATATTAAGTGTTTACCTATTTAGTTTTCTCAGTAAGAAATTTTTACGACGACTTTCGTTCAGGCAGTTCTGCTAGGTAGGTACATATGAAATTTTATAGCCAAATCTTAAGTTAATAGGTACCTATAACTTTTTAGAAGCATCTTAAGTAAAATAGTAAGAAAAAGCTAAATGCTTATACTTAGTACCTGTATTTAAATGTAAGACTATTACATTTACCATAACATTTTGTTACAGGAAGTTGAAGGGCAAAAGACGAACAATGGCATCCAGTACAGACTTCAATTACTTTATGCAAATGGTAAGTGACTATCTGCCCAGTTTTGAGGTTACCCCATGACAAGGTTGTAGATATGTATTGCTGGACAAATCCTCCCTTTTAAAGATTAGGGAAAAGTTCAGTTTAAAATGTTTAAATTGCAAATTGTTACAATGTTTGTCAGTATAAGAATATTGCTGTCTTTTAAAGTACCTATGTATATGATACAAAAACTTTCAAATCATGATTTTAAAATGGATGGAAAACATTTTTTATACCTGTGTATAAATAGAGGTATACTTCTTTAAGTACTAATTTTATAGATCATAAAAAAAGCATAAATCAAAATGACACTGAACGACAAAGTGTCTGTCTGACACTGAAGCGGCGTTCTCACAAGACGATTTAAATCGGTCAACTTGAAATTCGTTTGCGAATTGAATAACGATCGTATCATCAGAACACGCTTTCAATAAAGACGATTAACTTTCAGTGCAAATAATTTTCGATTTTATTTTCTTTAATCAACTAAAAGTTGATTAGATGACTCGCCCCAAAAGGAGGCTGCATTACTGCCTTAGGGGGATATTACACTATCAAATATCTACGATCATGTTATATATAATAGGATCATATCATTTATCCAATATTTAGTAGAAAGGATTTTAAAAATCTTAGAAAACGAAATGATTCATTCTGTCTATATTATATTATTTTATATCTATGACTCATAGATCTATGATTATCCCTTATGCAATAACTAATTCATTCGAGATAGTGTATTTTGAAATAACGAAATAAAAGAGCATTGATTCAAACACATTACTTATAGCATAGCATAATTAGTTATCTATTTTTAGTCAACTTAATAATAACTTATTCTATCATCGAGCCTTAGGTTTCAAATATGCACATTGCACCCTGTATGTAGTAGGTACAGTCACCGCCATAATTGTATAGACAGATCGTCTCAATCGTCAATACAGTGATGTGCAAAGCGTTATCGCCCGGTGGTCGGGAGTTGAGCAAATATTGTCCGACTTGACTTGCATTGTCGTACTGTCATGCATGCTATTGTCAGCAATAGCTATTCAAGCCTCTAAGATGGCGCATGCTGCTTTGGGTGATATATTATTATTTAGGTTCTTATTAGACATTTATTTTTTAAGTTAGGTGATAAATTAATAGAGAAAGGACAAGAGAGATTTTAGAGAGATATTTAGAGGAAATTAAAAAGGTACCAAGTGAAGTGAACTGAGACAAGAATATAAAATTCAAATCTGATTTATTAACAATATGTTACAGCTTATATACTACTTTTTCTTAACACACACTAGTGTACAAAAATCTTTGTGTTTTATGCGTGTAAGTTGCAAAATCATAATTTTAACTGGGCCGCGCGTCAGCCAGGCCAAGTGCTGAGTCAATGTCCAAAGGTAACATTGAACAGTTAGATTAAACTAAAAATTCAAATATTTAGAAAAAGCCTCATATGGGTATCAGAAAAGCAAACACACAAGTTAACATTATTTATTAGATTTGATAGAATTGTGTTAACTATTTTATATAACTTCTTGTAATAAATAAATAAATAAAAAAAAAAGATTATACAAATAAATTTTAA
This sequence comes from Thalpophila matura, assembly GCA_948465475.1. Lineage (NCBI taxonomy): Eukaryota > Metazoa > Arthropoda > Insecta > Lepidoptera > Noctuidae > Thalpophila > Thalpophila matura. The sequence continues at coordinate 6,494,958 of OX419187.1, read as the reverse complement.
TCGATTTTAATACTCCTCAAATATATTACTAACATTTATACATGCAATTATAGCCTTTATTCCATAGTAAGAAGGCATGAATCAAATGTAAACCTCAATCTCGTATTCAACAGACGTCGGTGACAACACAGACTATACACGATGGTCGCATTGTAAATATTTGCCGTCTTGCCGCTAGACCTGGGATGATGGAAAATTGGCACAGAATAGCGGGTTCTTGGACTATGAATGACGACTGCATTGAAGCTCTTAGGCTATGTTATTGGAGCGAGAGCTGAATTGGATAAATTATGCAATGATGAGCTTAGAAAATCTAGCGTTATTAATTTAAGAATCAACGTGAAATAGGAATATTTTTTATTTGGTTTAGTTGCAATTTTTGCCTAAAAAATGTTAAAAAACACTGATTAAGCTAATGTCTTATAATTACTGGGAAAAAAATCCTGAAAAAGATTAAAAAATAATATTTTGTAGAATAAATTGTCCTCTCTATTGTAAAGTTTTACTTCTCATAATATGTTATTGAAAGTACAGGTGATCTGATTTTGGGCCCTATCAGAATATCAGCGCTGCGGCATTTATTTTTAAATGTCGCGGCACTATGCTGAGATAATTAGCCTTTTGGCCTCGTACAGGTTTTACTATTTTTTTTTTATTTCACACTTGTTTTCCTTTTTGCGTTTGTAATTTCCAAATAAACAATTTTTCTTTCGATCTGTGATTTTCAAAAATAACAATTTATACCTATTAGTTCGGTAGGATGCATTGAGTTTTTGTTTCATTTAATTACAATACATAAATATAAAAGTTAATTCAAACGCTTTCGGGCACGGAACTCTAAAAGGAGAGAGCCAAGCGTAGAGGCAATTCTAGGAGGTTAACAAATTGTGCAATGTCTGCCCCTACGTCGAGCTACGCTCGTAGCCCGTAGCTTGCTACGATCTTTATTGCTACTATGTGTAAATGTTACTGTTTTATAGAAGCGAGAATTAGAACGTTCTTAATATAAACACAACATGTTAGAGAGAACATACTGGTAGAGAGTATGTTACTAATGTAATTAATTCAGGGGTTTTTTCTTATACAATTTCTTATACAATTTCTTATACAATTTCTATCTCACTTGTTTCAAAATATTAGGAATCAAAATCTGTCAGACTACCTACCGCCTGGTTAAGTTCCTTATAACTTTTTTGGTAGATAATTTCATACAAATTCTGTTCCATTTCTTATAAGCTTAACAAGTAAATAGTGCCAATCTCGAGACTGAAATTGGTCCTTAGAGAACTAAAAAGATCCTATTGATATCTGTATTCATCTTTCACAGGTATCCGACAAGAACAAGACATATTTGTCCGACTCATCGATTCGGTGACGAAACAGGTAAAACTTTCAATTGTTTCTCACATAAAATCCTTACGATTGAGCCAACTTAACACCTGATCTATAGAGCCGATCCTAGCGAGTCCCGATAGATTGGCACGTTATTAAAAGCCCAACTTACCTATACACGTGCCTTTCTATTGAGACTTGCTCGGATCGGCTTTATTAAATCGGGTATCAAGTTGGGTCGTTCGTACCTACTCACTTTTCTTGTCGCGGTCTTGTCTGCATTTAAAAGTGAGTACACTTTTAAATGCAGACAAGACCGCGACTAGAAAAGACACATGTAACAGTCTTAGTCAAATTTTTCATACAAAAATCGTGACACATGTCTTGTTGCTTCTATAAGTACCCCATGTTGCCCACGTGTCGGCCACGTGGTAGCCACGCGACTGATTGTCATCGCCGCCGCCCGATTAGACCCTAATCCACACGCCCCCTGGTCAACTAAATTGCATTGCGTTTGAGCACAATCATTATCTTTATCTCGTGTTACAATTTTTATTTTAGTTTAGATTTTAGTATAGAATTCGATAGTGTGAACGGGGAGTGTCATGTTGAAAGATTTTGATCGACGTAAGGGTTGAATCAGCTGGTTTAGGTAGGTTGATCCGTTTGTAGGGATTTTGTTACATGGGAATTGTATAGGACTCTGACGCTAAGCGGTGTACCCTCTGATTTTAGTTCTCGTGCGTTGACATATTGCGAACAAAATATGTGTGTCTCTTGACATTATGAAATACCAGATCGACGTAATAAAAAATGTCATATACTTGACACCTTTGTGCGTATACTGATATCTATGAAAAACTAGTTTCTGCACTAATAAAAATGTAAAAAAAAATACTTACTCAGGTAAGAAGTGTCAAGATGTGAAATAGAATATTGCCAGTTACCGTTGTTAATTTAATGAAATCTCGTAATTTGCTAGAACTTTTTAAAAATGATTAAATTAATAGAAAAATAAATCTCCGGAAAATATTCATAATTCTACCAACAATCAGGTGCAATTAAAAACACCACAAATAACAATATTAACTAAAACATTATGAAACTTCAGCACCTCACATATATAATTTCAACACGTCCTCTCTTAGTGTTGTGTAACAAGAGGCCAATTACCAAAGATTTATGTTGCGAACATAATTAACTTAGGCCGAACGTTGTTAACTAAGAATTACGGAATCGTATGTGGTATACTCAGATCATAGAAACAAGGAGATGTGCCAAGGCGCTATCGAGCTTGATGCCTGATCTTGAGCAAATTGCTCATATTATAAACGTACGCGCTGGCGACGAACCGAACACGATCGATGGTATAAATATAGTGTTTTAGTTTAGTGCTAGTGTTGAGTGACGATTTACAGTGTTAGATTGAGGGTGTGCGGAATGTTCAATGCGTGGGAGATCTTTTTATTCACAAGGAGCGCTTAATTATGTGCGTAATTGTGTCGAAAAATGTACTAAAAGTGGCATCAGTTGTTCCCGTACTAATTTGCTATGATGGCATATCTCCTTGTTTCTATGATCTGAGGTGGTATACAATACAGGTTGCAGTGTTTTGTTCGATGGTTGGTTGTTGATAGCATTTTGTGTCTATGGGAAAAACAAGGCGAGGTAAACAGTACTAAAATTTCGAAAAAATGTTGGGGATTATGCACCCAAAAAATTAATAACTAGATATTGGTATGGGATCTCTTACGTATACAACGTGAGAATAATATAAAATGCTGTTCAATGATTCCTATTCCAACGAAAGAATCTTTTTTATTTTATCAATCATCAGGTAACGTTAACTATGTCATCTTATTATTAGTATTGTAAATACCATTATAACGCAAGTCTCAATCATAACAGGTAAAAATGAGGATAGATACGTTACCTATGCTCATTTTCACCTGTTATGATAGAGACTAATCTAATCTCTAAAATTGCCGACCTTAAAGATCAAATCAAAAAAAAAAAAAAAAAAAAGGCTGATCATGTCGATGCGTGATTGAGACTACTCAATCACGCATCGACATGATCAGCCTTTTTATCTAAAAACGACAAACGACCACCTCCAAGCTTCCCCATAAATTACGCAATAATATAACATAAAATAAATTATATTCTATCACAACCACAAGCACGATAGTGTTGTTTTATGAGCGAGCAACAAATAAAAAGTGTACTGCAGTGGACTCGAGACACACTTGCATCGCAGATCTCGCGTGATTTACATGAGAGACAATGCATAGAGACTGTGAAATTGTGCTGTATACAGGACAATTTTGTTTGTTACGTATAGGACATGTGCATTTGTAGGGTAAATTTTTACAGATAAAGTAATGTTACACTGTTGTTTAGGATTAAAAGGGATAGAACCTTTGTGGCCACACGTAATTATTCAATTTCTAATTAATTGTTCTCACATACTAATGTGTGTTTACTTCTAAATATCTCCGTAACGTGACATTTTGACATTAAAGCGCCCTTAGAGTAGTAATTTTTTAACTTTTTTTAACTTGACATAATATGACAACATTTCAATTGCATCCGATGAACATCCAAAAAAAATCATCTGAATCTGAATATTAAGTTTGAGTAAAAGTCCGTCTAATTTAAAACTGCATGTCCCTCCACTGCTTGTCACGTACCTACACATTTGTCTTATTTGTATAGAAAGTTTAGCGGGGGGGGCGTGCAATTTTAGATTAGACAATCCCTATATAAATACAAATCGATAATAATTTTCTTCTTTCATGACGGTTGTGCAGCGATAGCCTAGTGGTTTAACCATGTGTCTCCCATGGCGAATGGTCCTAGTTCGATCCCGAGGCACGCACCGCTGACTTTTCGAAGTCATGTGCGTATTTATGAATAAACATCGTGAGGAAACCGGCATGCCCTAGAAACAAAAAAATTGAAGACATGTGACGTCCACCAACCCGCACTGGGCCCGCGTGGTGGACTATGGCCCACTCCCTCTCACAGAGAGGAGGCCGGTGTCCCAGCAGTGGGAACATTATAGGCTGATTATGCTTATGCATGACGGTTGTACCTATTGCTTCACCACGACGCAACCTCAGAAACTGTTGTCAATTTATTATTTACAACAGTTTCTTCAGTTTATAATTTATTCTGTATCTAGAATTTGCCTTTGAAAACTTGAAACGGTAGTAAAAAAAGTTAAAAAGAAAACAAGCGCAATGATTTACGCACAAGAGAAAGACGCCTGGCAGCCTTGCCAGAACAGTTGCTGTAGATATTTTTATTATTACTGCAGTCGCACTTCCGTATAATTTATTTATATACTTATATGTTACAGTCATTTTCTCTTAATGGTTGAGAAAAAAAAAACATAGATAGTCATGGGAACTGCCAACAGAACTGAAAACTTGACCAAGTGCAACACTATACAATAGCTACAGATATATTGTTAACATTAGCATGTCGGTGACGCGAACCCATAGGATTTTCCCCTACCAAAAATAAGTCAACAAGCCTAAAGAAGTTTTCACCTCAAAAATTATTAACAATTTTATTATTATTGGCGTAAACTTACTCCTGAAACAAGCATATTTAGCTTTGCTGGAAGGGTTCTAACTATAGAAATAGTAATTTTATTATGATCCACATTTATAGTCCTAGGGTCCTATACCTAGGGTCCATTTCAATTGAATTTTTTAACTTTGTAAACAATGTCAGTATGGCCAACTATCAAAATTGTATGAATTTGTATAGAAAGTTTGTTTACAAAGTTTACAAGTTCTATTGAAATGGACCATAGGTACCTATACACTCTACACAGTAGGAGACACATTTGGAAGTCACAACCAATTCTTTGTAGTTGTGCACTATTCTGGTTTAGTTTAAGATTTTACTGAATTCTTCCAATAAAACTGACCCAAAATTCTTCGTAAACCAGCTTCCGAAAGTCATTTTCTCAACAAAAGCCAACCAAATTAATATGTTGTTTGAACATCGTTAAATAAACATAATCATGCGCCACGTGCGCCGCGCACGCCTCTCTATTCAGGCCATGGACCGTTCTATGGGATTTAGCCGAATCTCATTCGGCGAACTATGAGTCTATCTTAAGACTATACTCAAACAGAGGGTGGGCAGATTGATGTTTTAGATATTGATATGATAGTGATTTAGTATGGGAATACAAATAATTCAGTTGTTGCAACTTGTATGGGTAATGGTTGTACAATTTTAAATACAAAAATATTTAATTTTGTTATTAATAATTTCACAGTTGTAGATTGTAGGTCATACACCACCATTTCATTAGCAATTTTAGTGAAACGCAAAATTAATAGCTTTTTCTAGACTACACAATTCCTTGAACTGTTTGTATAATTTCTAGAATACCGCGCGCCATATTTCATAGAGTGCTTTGACATAATTTGCACACGAACTTAAGTCTTGCTTATTTTTGTATCTTACCAAAACAAGAGTTGCGTGTTCCGTTCGCATGCACCGTACGACATTAGCTGATTGCCCGTGTGCCCACAGCCTAACGTTTTAATACAATTAAATCGACCGTAGCTCACTATTACCCGAACATCTTTTCATCGCCATTTTTGTGAACGACTCTTTTGCGTGTCACTCGATTTGTACGGACTTATTAAGATAATGCTACGTGACATTTTGGACGATTACCTCCTTGTTTCAATCTGTTGTATTCAATTTCAATCAAGTTTAGATAGTAAAGTAAAGAAACATTTTGGTCAAAAACGTTCGTGTTTTAGAGCGATTTAGTAGTTATTTTATCAATCAGCTTTACTGAAAGGTCAATATGTTTTTTTAATTACCAAGGCTTTTTGGGCGCTACAATTACAAAAAAAAAGAATCTAAAAGCGCTCTTCACAACTGGAAACAAGGATCATTTTTATAAAAATCTATCATTCTATATTCTATAACAATCTATAAAAGGTTCAAAGGTTATTATAGTTATAATTCACAGAATTAACATTCTAATCATCAATATCTCACCCATTCACTAGCTATATACTAAAATGCATTCAACATAAACGCGACACATATCTAATTACCGAATATGAAAGCATAGCCCACACTAGCAACACTATGTGTCCATTTTTTTTAAGTCCCCGCTAATTCCCCAGAGATTGAATCCCATGCGACGGACCATGCCCACTGCGGCGTCGACCCCAGACATCCTGGGGGATCGTCTCAATTCAACTAGTGAACTTGAAAAATGTTAGTTCACACTACTATCTGGTCCTAGTGTTATTCTTTCTAAAGTAATGTTACGAATTACAAGTTTTGTAACTTTATAAAGCTTTTAGATTATGGCCGACCTTTTCAGTTCGAATGTTCGTAACGACTAACGAACGACTGAATACGTTAGGCATTTTGTTTTTGTTTATTTATGAACGAATACTTATACATACCTACTAGACACTGAAAGATTTTATATTGTAAGAAATGGTGATAAATAAAAATTCCAGCAAATCAGATTCAAGGTGGCACCACAGACTATCAATCTTTTTACGGAAATGATTTTTTTTTCTGAAATACCGAGTCATTTACTTTTATCATTTAGTCATTACGGTTGCTGATTACACCAACTGCACAACAAACTTGTATTATAAAATCTATTAGATTTATACAACACCTGATCCCATCCCCTTACTTAAGCCGAATGCAGAAAATACGACCCCACAGCTATTTTGGTGTTCCTAAATACTTTTGTATGACCCTTAGATAACTATTACAGTATACAAAGCAAAGTCCTTATAAATCCGTGGTACAAAAGACGATAATACCCCTGTTTCATATTCAATTAAATATTTTGTCAGGGATGAAAAAATCTATTTCGGGTTTTAGGGGCTTAGGGTAATGTTGGATGTGTAAGTAATAGTTACACAAATTGTTCCGGACTTTGGTATAAAAAAAATATATTTTTTGTAATTGTTATTTTCTTAAAGCTCAATTTTCTTGTTCATACAAATGAACAAGAAAATTGAGCTCTAAGAAAATAAAATATGTTGATAGGTACATTAAAAAAAAAACTGTTAGTCAAACATTTTTATAATAGGAAAAATAATGAATTTATGTAAAAAAGAGAAGGTATAGAGAATAATGATGTTTTTTTGTGTTTTTTTTATGATACCTGGTACTAGAGCAATATATAGGTAGTTAATGGCATGTATAAAACATACCTAAACATTATTCAAAAATGCGATTCCCATGAAAACAATATCAATTACTTTTTTCTGTAAAAACTACTATTTGTATACCCTCTTAGTTTTGGGGTAACGAGTAATTAGATATTAATAGCTTTGACGCTGTACACGTGTAAGGGTTGAATGTTGCCAGACGAAAATAATAATTAAAATTTTTCTGTTACAATAATTGTCGAAAATTTTCTTCAAAGATAAAATCATTTTTATTTTGATACTTTTTCGCTTTCTAGCTTTTTCTTTTTAAAATAAAATGACTTATAACAAAGGCATTTATTTCGATTTTAAAAATGTTATCTTCGTGAATTCAATGCGGGAATTATGCAAATAAGTTTTTGGTTTAGATAATAAAATGCAATAATTATGCACGCGAGGGTGCATGAATTAGCCAAAGTAATAACTTGATGAAGACGGCCCATTTTATCTTATCTGTTCGACGATTTTTAATTAAATATCATTATTATCTTGTACCTAATTTATAATTTAGGTTAATGAGAATTTATGACTCATAAGGTCAACTATAGGTAACTAAAGCAGAATGGCATCTATTTAAAATTAATTAAAATGTATACACTTAGTACCTACCTAGTGTGTATTTATTAAAATGTGTAGTATCTAGTGTGGGAGGGGCTCGTGGCTAAATGACAGCCGCGCTGATCGATCGATCTGCGAGGTTAAGCTGCGCTTGCCGCGGTCAGTCCTTGGATGGGTGACCGTTCTTTACACATCGAGACCCCTCCGTGCCCCGGAGAGCACGTTAAGCAGTCGGTCCCGGTTGTCATAAGAATGTCTTTGACAATCGTTACGGGTAGTCAGGAGCCCGAGAGTCTGACAACCGGTCTAACATTCGAATACCGGTATTACCCAATAATTGGGTTGTGGAGGTCAGATGTCAGTCGCTCCACGTAAATTACTGATATTCAGCCACAACCAGTTAGACTGGAAGCCGACCCCAATCTAGTTTGGGAAAAGGCTAGGCGGATGATGTAGTATCTAGTTTGTAAAACAACTTTTTTACGCGACTTCGTCCGCGTGACACATCAGAACTGTGCATTTTTTCGGGATAAAAAGTGGCCTTCAACACTCTTTCAGAATCGAACCAATAGTTCCGCAGATTACCTTATACATACAAACTTATTTAGGTACCTCATTTTACCTTATTACACACATCAACACGGTCTAGGGATATTTTTAAAAAAGCGAATTACTATCAGTGTGTTAATTATTTATATGACATGTATATACATATTATAGATAATAATGTTAACTTTTGTTTCAGCCTATTGTCTACGAAGGTCAAGACAAAAATCCAGAAATGTGCAGGGTCTTATTAACACACGAAGTTATGTGCAGGTACGGTTTTATTTTTCATTACGATCGCTATTTGTTTTTCAGTCCCAGAAATTTTTCGGGAGCTTTTAATATTTTTTTTTAGTTTCGCTTTGCGAGAAAAAGTAACCTAGGTATTTTATTAATTGATGGTGTCAATGAGTAACCTAACGTAACTTTTCATAAAAGTAATCTATGTTACTTTAAAAGGTTACCTTAAAATATAAAAAAAAACTCTCTTTATAATACTTACTACCTACTGTAGATTTAATGTGGGCTTAATAGAGAAAGTTAGTCAGTAGATTCACCCCCATAACGGATGCAGGTGTTTAAAGCAACAGCCTTTATTTGAAATTACATAATGACAAAAAAGTTACATACCTACACTTTTGTAACCTTTCGTAGAAATGGTAGCGATAGTCATTTGTCATAAATATTGACTCCCAAAATATTATTGCTCGGTCATGTTTCTTCAAACGGCAGGCTTTTGTGGCCATTCATGATACGACTGTGTCAATACTTTTAGAATTGGCCATAATTTAAGGGTAACATCCTTTAAAAAGGCGGGTTATTTCTTTTAACGTTATTGATAATCCTGGGAATGTTTAAATACATAGGTATACATGGAGAAAAGGGAAATCGAATATTGAATACTCGGTAATACTCAGTATACGATTCTAGAAAAAAAGCATCTGTACCAACATCCAAATATCTGTATCACTCGATAGAACTAGAACAAGGTGATTTATTTTTTCACGATTTCAGAATTAGTCATCTTATTAGTAGATCGAACGAGATTCGAATACTAAAATACCTTCCTTGACTAAGTTTCTTGTTTCGCCGGTTACCCTGTATAAGTTTTCTTCTTTCTTCTACATAATAAAGTAATTTCTAATTAAGTCAACATTAAGATAATTCGACTAATCCGAATAAAACTGTGTACAAGCATTACAAATGTAAACAAGTAACAACACTTCCACACAGTAACTTCCTAATTACGAGCGGGCGAACAAAGAAATGAGCGTCCTTATTAATTTAACCATTTGTTTGGGGTGGTTTTTCCGCTCGTAAACGTACTGTGTCTCGCCATTTTATCACTGTATAGGTGTGTGGCGATACTACATCGCGTCAGTGTGAGCAATTAAAATTTTATTCCACCTTAGACTGTGTATCGTTGTCTCTTTTAGCTGGATATGTGCGTTCCTGTCGCACGTCTTCAGGGGAGGAGTCTCTAGGGAGTCTGTCCTTTCAATGTCTTTGCCCTTTGCGTCAAGGAGCCCCGGTAGGGCGCGTGCAGCGTATTGTTTGTTTAGCGTGGATACGGCGTTTGATAAGTTTTTTGTTGCCTAGTTTTTGAACATAGTCTAAAGAAAGAAAAATCTCCTTTAATTTGTCACTTTTATGTTGGTAGAATGGGTGCAAGGATAAGTAAATATAAAACTTCCTTATTTTTAAAGAGGCACTCCCTGAAAATGCAGTAAAGAACTTAACCAAAAGCACTTAAGCAAAATTAAAAGTTTTCATTAAAAATATTTATTTTCTTTTCTTTTCACTTTCTAGTATGTTTCAAAACTTACCTACTATAAATGTTTTACCAAAATTCAAAATCATGTTCTAAACATAATAAATCGTTCGTGTTATGTGAGATGATCAGATGATGCATCTAAACTAAACCTATCCGTACGTTTACTAGCATTTTATTGATTTTTATCCCCAAAACGGATAGGTACCCCTTTAAGAGTACTCTGCTAAAGGTATGGGATCGCCCTAATGTCTCCCGATATTGAGAATTTATTGTACTTTCTGATGCCATTTTTGGCGTAAATTTTTTTTTTCAAGAAACATTTTGAAGTGATTTCTTTTTTCGTAAATATTATTTGTGGAGAATAGAAGAGAAATGGGTTTTTATTATTTAATAGAGCTAAAAGGCTTATATTGTATGTTGTATTATTGTAACATTAGCTTTGCCCAAAGAACAGTGAACAAAAAAATGTTCATTAAACTTTAAAATTATTTATAATTAATACTATAATTTGTTTACAGTCGGTGTTGTGACAAGAAAAGTTGTGGTAACAGAAATGAAACGCCCTCAGATCCAGTTATCATCGACCGGTGAGTAATTATTTTTTAAATTAACACTTACTTAACTTACTTACTTACTTACACTTACAACTTATTTTTTAAAATAACAGTATTTAACTTTTTTTAATTGATTTAAATTGATAATTACACCGCAGATACTTTTTTATTTATTAAATCTAAGTTATTAAATCTCTGATCAGTTAACTAGCTATCAAGAAGTTAAAAAGTTAAATTAGCTGATATTTCGATAAGCTTTCAGTAAGTATTATGGCAAATGAGAAATAACAGAATAACTACTTGACAATCCTAATGTCACGTTAGGAAGTTTACAAATATCCTATTTAGAGCGCTCCAAAAACAAACAAAAACAAATCGCAAAGTTCATTGAACACTAAAACAATAGAGGAGCGTTTGTTAAAATTCCGTATTCCACAATTCGCGGCGATTCATCAGGCTGCAATGACGGCAATCTCGAAACTTTCCCGAGGCAAATGCATTTTCGCGATACAGAAACTTTTGAGGCTCTCTCAGTCTGCATTGTATTTTTATTGCGATCGTTGCTGCCAGATATCTATTGCGGAGTTTTTGTGCGGGAAATTGTTATTGAAAGCTCTTTTGGCGACCTTGTTGATAGGTGAAATTTGTTTTTGTGTTTTCGTGAGCATGTGATGTGTTAAACACATCACATGCATAAATGACTCGTTCGACTGAAATACATTAGAAACATATAACTATGTAAAACTGTAACAACATTAACAATAACAACCAATGTTTGAAGTGAAAACGTCTGTTATATTAAAAACTAAATGAGTACTTCCTAAAATTCAATCCTTTGTGTAAGATTAATCACCCTACGCAGCTATAGAGCCAATTTAATCAACATTTTACTTTTACTCCACATTTTTGGCAATCGCAATACCATAGTAAAGGTACACAATATTTCGGCAGCCATCAATCGGGGGCCACAAACAACTCAATAAAAACAAAAGCTGCACAAAATTGCGCTCACATCGGTCTCACGCAGAGCCATTCAGCCTTCTGATGTAGAACAGTGTCGGGAGGAGCGGCAGCTAATCAGGCTGACAAATATCGAAAATTTCAATAGAGCTGCGACCACTATTGATACGAGGGGTCGCGGGGCGTTCTATATATTTTTTTTATTTTTCGGCCTTTTTCGGGTACCTATTCAATAGAGATAGGCGTCTCTCGTTCTGTACGTCGTTCGATATTTGAATTTTAGGGTTGGCGATAATGTTTTACCTGAGTGATATTCTTTTATTCGGTAGAATAATGACAAATACATTATTGATTCAACTTAATAGATATTTATTGGTAAAATTTAGATCACGTGCTTTTTGCTATTAAAATTACAATCGAAAATTACGTACGAAAACATATGACATTTTTATATCATAACCTAGTTTTTTGCTGTCATTCTGAACTGCCATAAACAATGACCCTTTTTAAGATCTTCATAACATCAAGTACCTATCTATGGTAGGTAGTAAAGTATACCTAGTGTAAAACCTCTCCGCCAACCCTACACAACAAACGTCGCGCGTCGGTTTTGTAATTCGCTCGATTCAAATTTTTTTCTACCTTGGAAACAAAAAAATCAACGGTTGCCTTTGTGCCAACTTTCCTTTGGTTTTCGGCGCATGAAGTTGATCGTGGAAATTCTCCCTCACCACCAATAAAACTTGTGATTTTTTGAGCGTTTGATGTATCTAAATTAAACTCGGTTTTGTGATGTTCATTATTAGCAGGGAAATTTTCCAATGAAAGGATTTTTATGAATATTTATTGTCGTTTATATGATTGGTGGAGTGGGACAATGTTTTTGGATTTAATACAGCCTTTGATAATGACTTGTACAGTATGCTAAAATTAAACCGGATCTTTGATAGGATACACAATTCTGAACAATATTTTTAAACTGCAGATATCAACTTCCGAAATATTCTACAGGGAAAAAATATTGTTGCATTTAAAACTACACACAATTTCAACGTCAAGCATCAAGTACTATCACTGTCATAAGTGACTAGTACACGCAGCAATATCCATCAGCCATTCATGAACACGGGCCTCGCCCACGGTACACTCGCGAACTAATGCGATAATTGAAATTGTGCAATTGCGTGCGAAACGCCCAACACCGAATTCATTACAGTCGTGTTTTTTGCAATTTGTTTTTTTTTCGTCTGTTTCACTTTTTTGCACTGTATGTCGCTGCCAGCGAAATGATACGTTCTCTGATCGTTTAATTATTTTATGCATGCGTCATTGTGGTCGTTTTACTTAGCAAATGGATGTTTTATCATAAAAGTTATTTTATGAGTAGCATGCTTTTTGTAGACGTTTAGTATAATTTTTATTATACTACTTACTTTTTCTATAATGGATTAGTTTTTCTTTATTTTGCATCTACTTTTATTTAATAAATTAACGAGAAGGATGATGTTATTAATATACAATTATTCGTAAAGTTGTTCACTTAGGAGACGCATTTGTTCATTAAAACTGAGTTCGTTAGTAGAAAAACCAATAATATTTACAACATATTTCATCCGAGATATCAAACCACCTTTTCACATCCCTACTCAATCGGAAACAAAACTCGCAACAACACTCTAAACCGTTCCTGTATCGATAACACGGCGAATAATTGACGTAACGGTAAAAGCAGGCAACAATCCAGAACCCTACGAATCAGCAGCAATTTGTTAAGTGGATTTTTGGCCGAGACACGCTCGCGGCTCGTTGCGCTTCTGTACACAATTTCATTATCTCTGCCCGCGTGCCCGTCCGACTCTACTATTAACTTATGCGATACTGTTGTAAGCTATGGACGTTTTTTCGATATATTTTTTAAATATTTTTTGATGGATTTTTTTTGAGATTTTTTTTTTATAGGTACTTACGTATTTATTCATAAAAATAAAATATTATGAAGTTAATAATAAATCAAGTCATGTTTTGATAATAGGTAAAGACAAGTATATTTTTTTCCTTTTTCTACTTTATCAATCAATTAAAATCTTTACAAAGTCGTAAATTTTTATACACCGTGTAATTGACAGGTTGGCAAAAACTGAAACTGTAGCTTCATGACCATGATTATGACTGAAAAACGTTGGAATTTTCTTCAGGAAAATTGTCGAATTTTCTGACCGTTTTTCAACTAGATTTGTGTTCTATTCATTTGTTACAACAAAATCCAGCCCTAAAAACACAATTTTAGTGAAAAAAAGCAAAAAACTTAAATTATACAAAAAAATATTTCACTATCAAAATATTAACAATACCAGTCTGAATTCATAGTTTTCGTTTTTGCCAACCTGTCAATTACAGGCTGTATATTGGATAAAAAAGTAAGCTAATGATAATGAATTCCTGCCATCTCATAAAATGAATCACCTTTTAATCTATTACCTACGTAAAATACTCAAGTAAAAAAAAACTAAATTAATTAAAATACAATCAGTTCCACTAAAAATCATTTGAAACACCCCTCAATATTGTTCCTGTAAGTACTACCGTTTACTAGGCAGGTACTTTAGAAGATGGACTTTACCAAATCAATTCATGCCCACGCAAACGGTCCCCTACGCAATCACTTAAGAATTTTATGAACCGTAATGATTAAGATGTTTTGTCGTGCTTGAGTTTAAAACCGTGTATGAGGGGCTTAATCGTCAAACTAGATTGTTGTGTAAAACATATTGTGACTGGAATAGCTATTAAAGGATTAAGCGACGTTTTAAAAGTTTGTTTAGTGAATTGGGGGTGTAATTAATTGAGCAGGAGCGTGAGAGTGTTGGCGATCAATAAAAATGTTACAAAATAATGTTGTCATAAATATTTCATAATAGGTTACGTAATTAATTAGTCACCACAATGACGTTGCAAAAATTCAGTACGTTATTACTTCCCAATTCAGAAAACTTGTACCATAGGTATTATAGGTAAGCACTGAAAACATTAAATTAATTAATAAAGAAGAAATATTTTTTAAAATATTTTATTAGTAACATCGGGACCAAATAAAATCTTATGATTTTTATAATTTTAGCTCCTGAAAATCAAAAGCATCAACTTTTAAAAATGACAAATGCATGAAAAGGGCAAAAAGTCCGGTTTCTATCGACATATGGCCGACATCTATATTACAATGGGATCTTTACACCCTATTTCGGGTGCGACAAAATCGATTCCCAATTCGATATGACCCTCTTGTGCTGCCGGTTTGATAGAGACATATTTTGGGTAAATGTACCCGTAGTATGATAGAAATAACTCTGAATTTGAGCGGAGGAACAATAAATTAGTACCTAAGATATAAAGTCGATAAAACGATTAAGATGATAATTCTCGACGATTGTCAAGCAACTTGTTTTGCTAACTGTTGCGTGTTATAGGAAAATCGAAATGTTTATTTCATCAATTTATTATTACTTTCATAACAATACATGTATCCATATATTTTTTTGTTGATTATATTATAACGTCTTTCTATAGTTATCTAACTTTTAGTAAAACTACCATAGCTATCCCCATCAAAAATCTTAATATCAACCATTTCAAAAATAAAATGTTTAAAGATTACTTCGTAACACAGAACGCACAGTTTCTCCTATTTGCTATAGACAAACTTTTAGAAACACTCAGTTTCAAATGCGAAATCCTAATTTTAAATTAAAATTGCGTTACCAAAAGGTTGGTTTCTATCGGCTGCAGTTTTCCGGTGATTTTCGGTCTTGTGAACGCCGGTGTGAGGGAATCACGGCTATTATATTATCTCATTAGGCACGCCGCGCCGCCGAACACCCGCCTCTTTCTTCTCGCCAAATAAATTCCTTTTACGTCTGATATCTCTATTACCTTTTTTGTTTTGATACTTATCTAGATATCTTTCAAGACTACCTTTATTGGACCCTTCTTTATTTTTATTACCAACAAACTACGGCTTATAGTTTTTCTTAAAAAGTATAAAATATTTAATGCTTGCAGAAAACCTGTGTTAACGTAAAACTATAAATTTATATTACAAATAGTTTCCAACTACAAGTTTATTGGTGCACGACTTCGGAACGGCTCGGTTTGCAGTTACACTGAGAAAGTTTCCATAACTTCATAAGTCCCTTTATTAATAGCTTTGCACTTTCTTCTGTTCGTTCAGAATTTATTTAACTGTAGTTTTTATTAGGTGTGGTTGTATTATTATCCTATAGATTAAAATTTTTAATAATACTTTTCGAGAAGCATATTTTCACTGCATACCTACCTATAGCCACAATGGCCTGCTGACCTGTCCTCTGAGCTCCAACTCCTTTAAGATTGAAGACCTTCGCGAGGAATGATAATGCTATTAACGTGGCAAAGCTTCCTATAAGTAAAATAATTTCAGAATCGGATCAGTAAGTAGTCCCGGAGATTACCTACTACATGCAAACTTTACCTCTTTTTAAAAGGTGTTAAAGTATGAAGTTACCCTTTTAACATATAAACAGCTTCTATGCAGAAACTATAAAAGATTCTATTGTGCAACTATTTACTTATCCATAATGTTACATTTTATATACATTTCACGTCAAATTACGCCACTTATCCCGTTAAAACGATACTAACACAAGTAAACACAATACAAATCACACAAATCTGTACAAAAAGCGGAGGCGGCAACAAAAGAATTCGGCACACTTACAGTGTAATGTAAACCAAAAAAGAAAACTGGTCCCAAAAGCATACCCTGGGGAATCCTCGCGCGCTTCGCTCGGCCCGATACAGACACGACGACTGGTGATTAGGCTTCTTATCCACGAGATAGCGACAGAAACTGTGCAAGACTTAACAACTAGGACCGTTTTCTTATTCCCTCCGACCAAGCATTTTCTTGCCCGCCGACTTATCTAATGCTACTGTTCAGTAAAATACCTATAATATTAGCGGCTAACTTTCGAGGCTTATGAATTTAATCCTGCGTTTTAAATTTTAAATAATTAACATGGGTATTCTGTTTCGTTATGTAAAGTAAATACTGCAAACGAACAACTGTAGTAGTGAAATATATTCTGAAATCAATAAATCATAAATTATGATTTCGGTAATGAGACGTCTCATTTCTGATTTATATCTGCGTATTGGTTGCCCCCCGATTTTCTACTCGATAAGTCCGGGTGGTGATCGTAAATTGAAATATGATAAAGTCGCAGTAATAAGCTCCCGTAATCGCATCGACCCTCTGAATGTAGGCGCTCGAGTGACGACAGAAAAAGTCATGCGAACCTAATTTGGCAGTAGTTTATCTTCGATAAATTCTTGGTAGACATACAATTACCTAGTATTTATTTCTATCGCTCATTAATTATTATCATCTCTATTATCTTTTAACACCAATCTTTTCCTGGCAGCTCCTTTTATTCCACAATGTTCGGGTCTTCTATCTCAATTCCGACCTCATTCCCGATTCCAATACGTGATTCGTCGGTTCGCAAATTATTCGGTGAAAATTCACCATCTCGTTAGAATGTGCGATCCGGTCGGGCGCGGCGAGCCAACCGCTTGATAAATTGTCTGGAATAATAATGATGAATTGCAACTAGTCCGATCCCAATGTAGGATCTAATCTATGGAGCTATTTTATTATTATACCCACACCTACACCGCCTTTATATACGATCACACTTTCAGATATTTCTAGTTGACTTTTAATTTTTTACGAAATGAGAAAATTTAATTCTTCTAAATATGATTTCTGATTAAATTTCATTGGACGGTTTATATAACGTAGAGCTCGACAGAATTGCTTCAAATTATAGCGACAAATCTATTAAGAATAGGACGTCTCGAGCCCATTTAATTAGTGACGGGGTTTTATCATCCGCTCTCTTTCCTACCACTCGTTGAGAATTTCAACTGTAATACTGCCATATTGGCGAGGCTTAAATAATATTGGGCGTACCTAATAATAGACGTTCTTTTGTAATTTTTATTTTCCGAGGAACGTATTTTTCTCGGAGTTTACGCCAGATATCTGGTTTTATTTCTATTCGTTCATTAGTGTTGGTCATAAAAGCGGTAATGTAAAAGCGTCATTAAATTTAAATACAAATTCACGCGTGACATCTCCTTTGAAGACAAACACACCCAGTACTTGGTAGTAAAACAAACTAAAGTTAATTGTTGCTTTTATGATGACATCGCGTGAGTTGGGGTCAGATAGCAAACAAATTGTTACTTTTATTCTGTCGGTGAAGTAGTAAGTTACTTGATGTTCGGATGTGGCATTGTTTTGAAATACGGACGTCGCAATTTGAACTATCTTACATAAGTTATCTGATAAAGAATATACTTTTACCTCAATATTAGTTCATGATTTTGTAACGATATAGAAAATTACTCTTCTGATTTTTTTTCGGATATCGGATATTCTAACATTTTTTAGGATATTGTGCAATTTTATAATGAATGAATGAATCAGTTCGGTTATAATACCTGATTTAATAATTAATTCAGTATTTTTTAAAATTAATGAATTTATCATGGAATCAGATATTATTGTTGAACTGTCCATGGTAATATATTTATGCTCGTGACTGTACATGATGTTTAAGAACCTAGGATCTTCACATTCTATGTATTAGGTAGTATTTTGATTTTTAATCTTTATAGTAGTTTTTATTTTCATTGAATGAATTTGTACTCTTCGCTTATAGACCGTTTAATTTAATCTTCCGACACATAACCACAAAAAGCAAAACATCACTTAAATTCAATTTATACGAGTGGCTTATTCTATTCATTTGTTTATCTAGATTTGTATGTAATCATGCCCTTTTACTTGATTGATATCTTCAATCTTCTTCAATTTTACGTTTAGTTAATTGCGGCTTTCGAATCGACCCTGTTACACCGTAACCACAGTTTTATGTCCATTAGGTTGATGATAGTGAGTTTTGTCATTAGGATTTTACAGATTTTTTGAGGGAAGAAGGGTAGGTAATGATTTCGAACGATTTGGAATATTTTTCACTTTGTAATTTTTGAATAAAAGTTGAAATGGAATTGTGATTAATTTTAATTTGTATTAGAAGTTAAGTATCGCCAAACTTATATTCCACAAAGAAAACTATTTTCATTGTGCACCAAAACGTTCGAACCCAATATCAAGTTTCTCCTCACCCATCAACAGAAATCTCATTCTGTAAAACAATTTACAAATTCAAAACATGAGCAAACCCATCTCCACTTACGGATAGCAAGCATATGCATAGGAGCAGTTAGTGTCCCCCTTAGGGGCTCCAAGACGTCAGCGCGTTTAAGCGCCAATTAATTATTAAGGAACACTGAGCTTCCTTTGGCTCTTTGACGGCGACTGTACAACAATGTGGCTGACTCTCGTGATTGGCTGCTTTGTAAATTGCATTAGCGTGGTTTGCTTGTGTGTTTGTTTACTAATACTTGTGTAATAATGTTACAAGGAGTGTGTATTGGTAGAGTTTTAGAATCAATTATTTTAATTTAAGATGTTATATTTGAGAATGGTGCTCAATACTGATTTGGGAAGATTCAAAAGTTTTGGCTTTATCGTGTAATGAGTTTATTTCATGTTACACATTAATTAATATTAATGTTATACGCTGTTTCCCCGACTAGATCTAAACTCGCACAAAACTCTTAGTCATGAGCTCATCACTAAGTTTATATAGGTACCTACTTAATTAAAATGAGGCTACAATTAGATTGACTTAAATTATTTTCATGAAAAAGATACGACGCGCGACGTTTACAAAATGACACCCAGCTC
This sequence comes from Thalpophila matura, assembly GCA_948465475.1. Lineage (NCBI taxonomy): Eukaryota > Metazoa > Arthropoda > Insecta > Lepidoptera > Noctuidae > Thalpophila > Thalpophila matura. Next base: position 6,475,158 of record OX419187.1, on the reverse strand, counting down.
ATATTGATTTTTGAAGTAAAAGTACACTTACGTACACTCGATATAACGCAATAATTCTTCTTTATAGGAATAGAGAGCACTTTTAAAATGTATTTCGGCAAACATGTCGCAGGGGTCGCCTTTGATGGAAGCTTCTCCAATTGTCAGTTGTAAATTCAATTTTCACTTTATATTGCTAGTTTCACATGTCGGGGGGTGCACGGCCGATATTAGATACACATCTTTTGCACACTAGATGTATGATATGATACGAGTTATATTAGAATTCATTTTTGCGGTTTTTTTTTTCAATTACATCACAACAATAATAGGAGAGAATTCAAAAGTAAATATTATTATACTAATTTACGTTTTGTTTTTATTAAACAAAAGGGGGAGGGGAGGGATTATATAACTACAAAAACCATGACAATAGAAATCAAGTCTATAAAAGAGATTTATTTTGACACACAACTGTAGGTTCAGCAATAATTCACCTCGAATACTGTCATGCTTGCATTTTGTTACCACAAATCAAAATAATATACTTACCTACAAGATTCTCTAATAATAAGGTCTTTAAAGAAGAAAGGTCTTACAACAGATTCTTTAAAGAAGCTTAAATCTATGCTAACCAACTCAATCCCTTACAGAGTGAACCCTAAACATTTTTTTCACTGCTAAAACGTGCGTATAAGGAAGAAATTCGGTTATACGCCAACTGGGGTAGATTAAATTGCATTGAGCTACCCATTAACGCCTTGTCAGATCGGGTTACGATTTATATATTTGATAAATCGGATATATTGCAGTAGGAATGCAGGGTTGTGCGTGCAATTATCATTTAAAATTGATAAAACAAGACATCATTCGATTAGAATTTATAGAACGTCTTTTAAATCTCAGGGCTGGTAACACCTAGTGTGTATTTTAATGTTGGTAATTTGCTTGATTAAAAGATTAGCTTAATAGCCAAACCCATACCAATAATTTTGTTCAACTATTCACTTAATAATAATCTTTTGTATTCCAAAAATATTTTGGTTCGAATTGACTACTCTAACGATATAAACATTTACTTTATAAAAAGTTCTTCTACATTTGTTTTCGTTTGTCTTACAATTTTTCCTGTTGTCACGGAGAGTTAATGAAAGAATTAGCTTTCATTACAACTGATACGATTCCTTAAAGGGATTCCCGAATGAAGATGAAGTGCCTTCGTAACCTTTCTGATAGCTAAGGATCAATGTGGGAGAGGTCGTCCTCTTATCTGTGATTAGTTTTTGGGGACATATAAAATGCTGTTAGTACTGACACCTAACACTGGCCTTATGTACTCAATAATATAAACTTATAAGTACAACTACTTATAAAAGTATTTTCCAATGTATTAAAAGTTTATAATTTAATCTCATTACGGATATGAAACGTTAAACACAAAGTAAAATGGATGGTTCGCCGGCCATAAATGAAGAGTCGTCCGGACTTTCAACTCTAATGCATTAATTAAGCTGGACCGATCCCCGAAAAGCGTCTAGAAACTCTCTCTGTTTAAATTAGTGCAGAATTCATTTTCTTTTTTAATTCGTCTTCCAAATTCAAATAAGATTTCTTTTTTTTATTACGCTGCGCCGCATAAAAGGGTAGACCAGGATTCGTCGCTCCGTCGTTCACTTCGAAACGCTAATTCCTCCTCGTTCCGAGATACTGATTGGACGATATATTTAACAATGCTACCGACACGCTTCTCCTCGAAAAAATACATCTTACGTACTACCTTTTTTTCTCGCGCTTGGATTCCTTTATTTTCTTATTTTCTATTTGGCATCGCGGCCAAAGGTTGGAAGGGGCGGTGGATTGTACAAGCGTTAATGATACTAATAGCAATTAGTGGAAGGTTGTGTTTGGCTTGTACGGTTTTGGTGTTTAGTTATTCCGTGTTCTGGCTGTATAAGCATATTACGGGGCACCCAGTCCATGGAGGGTCTTAACGGGAGGTCGTTTGCTGCGCTGCCAGCCTTCTAAGATTAATGACATTACGCCAAGACAGTTTGTAAGAGACAAACGTGACAAAAAACTAAGTTGTAATTAAGTAGATCGAATGAATAGATTTAATGGCTGATAGTGGTTATTTTAGGGCTTTATTACATTTTTATTTAAAGCAAGAAACATGGTTATGACATGACGTTGTCGGTATTGGACAGACTTTGTAGTCTTCCCAATGAAGACAAAATAAGCTCGATGGGAAGGAATTGGAGGTTAAACTTGATAGATGTTCTCAATAAGATAAGAGGTGTATTAAAATTGCAGATGGGAGGCGTTGAACAACGTACAAGATCGTGTTCCCAACTTCAAACTCTGAAGTCCGCACTGGACATCATAAAATATTTAACACTCATATCTCGCGGAGCGGTCCAAATATTATCGACTTGCCTATAAAACGAAAAAGTCCCGCTAAAAAAAGATAGATATATATTTTACACTTATGTAAGAAAGAGATGTGAACACCGTTATTGTACGATCTTTGGAAATTCGTCGGAAACGTTTGGTTTCTTTTCCATCGTTTTTATCGTGGTCGTTATATTTTGATAGAGCAGTTTGGTAGGATCGGCGATATAACGTTTATGTTTTGGTTTTCGGTAGATACCTTTCGCGTTGTTTTGTTATAACATTTTGTTAGTGTTTATTGTTTAGAATTTAGATAGTTGGGTAGGCCAGCGTTTGTGCCTAAAATTGATAACACTAAACAAAAACTTATATATAATACGTACAGAACTGAAAAGCAAAAGGGGTAAAGATCGGAAAGTTTTCTGCAACTCTCATTTTAAAAACTGATTTACTTGTTATATTACTATACAATGTAAGTTCGATAAAATGTTTCCCATAATAAGTAGGTAGTAAGAATGATATTCAAATGTAGCTTAAGAAAATACAAACTTAGGTAGGTAAATACCTATATTCCAATATCAAAGATTTTCTATAAGTAGTTAATTGTAGTGATCACATTTTATGCACTAAAGGGACGTAAATATGCTTACCTTAAAAGTTTCTAGTGATAAATACCCTGTAGGGCCCTTGAATGTAAAGCATTTGGTACAGTCGCTCACGTAACGCTTTAATCCGATTTTGATGACAAGTCTTGAGAATTTTGTAAATAATAATTTGGATAATTTATATTTCCTTTGCGATTTTAGTTATGTCTTTAAGTAGGTACTACTTAGATAGTTAAATTAATTTCCGATTTTTTTTTTCATTAGTTAAAATTATTTAAAACATTGACTGCTATGTTCCGTATGCGACAATATTATACGGGGATATTTTTATGGCTTATAATTTATAAATACTTTTAGCTTATACTATGTAAATTTACAGACCATACATGCGCTAAAACATAAAAAAAATAAAACAAAAATATAAAAAAAGACAAAATCAAAAGTGATGTTAACCCGTTAGTTCGCGAGTGTACGGCCGGTACAATAACTCAGCAGTCCCTCTTGCGGATATGATACTGTGCGCACTGCAGTTACGTATATTTTTCATTCGACTGCCAAAAATCTATCCGTATCTCAATATTATAGACTATTTTAGGTGACTATATTGTTATTATGATGTGTGAATATGAGATGTTCCAGAAGTAGTAATATTATTAGAAATTAAGAACGGTCACTTGTCATTACAATTGCATTAATGTGATAAATAGGTACTACTTAGTGAACCTAAAAGGAAAAAAATATTGGAAAAAATTGTTTCAATTCATAATTTTTTTACCAGTACCTACCTACCGTACATATAGTAATGAAACAAGTAAAAGAAACAATCAAATATTTGATTATTACCGTTCATCAAATTATTATTGATACACGCTAAGATTTCCTAGACCAAGAACATAATTTATAATAGGTACAGGTAGTTAATAAGCGAATACACAAAACCCTACATAGTTAATAAAGCCACTTAATATTGCTACTTCAATTACGTACAGCGTGATCCGCATAGCGTATGAAAATACGCGCCCGCGAATTTCCCAATAATAAATTATACTCCTTGTCCGCTTACCTCGGGTTAACCGGCTTTTATAAACTACCCGGGTAATTTATAACTATTACCCGGCCGAAAACGATCACGTGATATCACTTTATAGCATATTCACCGGGTAAATATGAGCGCGGCATGTAATAATGTTTCATGTATTTACATAAAAGTAAGTGGTAGAAACTATCTTTGATGAGGTTATCATTTCGTGGGTAAAGGGTCAGTGAGGGGTTAAATTATTGGGTTTCAGATGATTAATATTATTAAATTGACGGCGGTTAGCGCAGTGGCTAAGTGTTTGGCAACTGCACTATATGTCGCAGGTTCGAATTCCACACGGAACCAACATTTGTATGTTACAGATAGTTTTGCGTCTGGTTGTTTGTGCATTTGAGATGAGTTTTTTTTTATATGATCATGGTGATAAACGGGTCTAGACCAGGTACCTACCTACTGACCTACCAGGACTTGCCTGATGGTACGTGGTTACCGAAATCTATGAAACGCTTAAAATCCCGAGTATCACTTGCTCGTTGCTGACCTTTTAAAATGAGGATTAACTGTGCCGATAACTTGGGGGACAAGCAGGTCCCCCGCTGTCAACATAGTTGTCAATATAACTTAGTGATTAGTGTATTTGACCAAATATTCACATTATATAGCTATTATACTCTTTCTATTTATACTGAAATAAAGTTTATTTTGTATGAGCGAAATATCGCGAATATTTCGTCAAATACCTATACGGCAAGTGCAGAACTGTTTTTATCTACTAGTTTCTGACAAACTATACAAGTTTGGCAAAATTAGGCTCGATTTCACCATAGTCAGATAACATTAACCAAGGATTAATTTAACATTTTTGACAGATTTTCTAAACAAAATCTGTCAAATCCCATCTTTATTCCTTGAATAAATGTTTTCTGATGATATGGAAATCGGCTCTTAGTCGCATAATCTTTGATCAGAAAAACATACTTTAGTTAATAATTTGTTTAGATAAACACTATCGATTTGCACGTATCAACAATTACCCTAAAACTACAAGGACATGAAATAAACAGATGTTCATCATTGCACAACAAGGGCAGGAGCTACATACTATGTAAGGAACGCAAATATAATCCTACTGTATCAAAAAGCAACTTCGTCCGAGAAATTCTAACACCACAACGTTAAAAGTTTTTCATTTAACAACAACAGTAACCGGAAAACATCGTGAAAATAGTCCACAAAACACTATCTTACCTTCCTAACACTACAACTAGGTACTTAATGTAATCGCGCTCAATATCCTTTGTTCACTTTCAGACTCATTAAAAAGGCGATGCAATTTAATGAGTTGATAGTGTGCGTTAACCCTCGCTACGTTTGCAGATACGACCTTTTTTCTACGAATGAATTTGGACTTTATTTCTTTGTTTTAAGTTCTATATTCTTTTGGGGGACCGGTGAAGCGTATTGGTATGTAGGGGTCGAAGATTAGTGGCCCACGCCTACCCGGCGGAGCGCTGAGCGGGTGATAGTGCCCAAGAGTGTAGTTACAATTAGACCGGTGCCCACAATGAAGTGATGCCCCGTAATGTTGGCCCTTGTCTTTGTATGTTGATTGTGCGAAAGACCAATGTACGTATGTACATACATGTTCCAAGTGTGCCTTTCGGACTAGTTAGAGCTTATGAATATTAAAGGGAAGGTTATGACGCTTATTAGGACTTAGAAAAATGTATAGACGTGAGCTTTGAGGCATTATTTGCTCTTATTTAATCAGAATTAATTAGGCATAAGTGCAGACTGAGTGTGCTTCTCCATCACACTTTTCCTCACTTTCAGTGTTCATTTTAATTTGCTAATAAAGTTATGTCAGTAATAATATTGTTCAAATTAAAACGAAATTATGTCCTAAACTAATATTGATGGCATGCAATTATGTCATGATTTTTTTAATCTAGCATTTCTACTCTCTTGGCAAACATGTCTTCAATTACTTTTATTTGTAATCCAAAGATCTGTTAATCTGTACTTATTTTTTGTAGCTTTCTTAACTGTTTCCAATTCATTGACACTTTAAACTGTACCTGTGAAAAGTCGTAGTACATAGTATAATTTATTATGTAAGTTGTTGATTCTCATTCATTTCTATCTACCACATAACATAACAATACATAAATACATATTATTATAATCAAAGTTAACAAGATACATCAGAGCAGCTCTACAACAAGTATTTTAGCTGAATTCTGGCAGACGGGAGGGGGCAAAGGCGCTTACAAGCCGCGAGCGATTGCCCCGTCTACCAGTAGGTACATTGTCAATTGGAAACTACTCGGCTCCGACTCCGAGAGCAAGCGCTTTTAGATTTGAAAGAGTACCTACTACAGTATACGCGGGAATTTTAGATAAATATTGATATAAGTAAGGAAAAGGTTAAATAAAATAAAAAATAAAAATTCTAATATGCCTACTTTTAGAATTGATTTTGATTTCTTCTCATATATTTTATCTGTTGCGTTTTAAATTGATATAACGTCTATAAAATGTATTTGTTTCAACCACATCACTATTACTACATATTATAAAACAAAGTCCCCCAGCCGAGTCTGTCTGAATGCGAAACCTCAATAACTACTGAACGGATTTTCATACGGTTTTTAGGGTTCCGTACCAAAATGGTAAAAAAGGAACCCTTATGGTGCGACTTCGTCTGTCTGTCTGTCTGTCTGTCTGTCACACCTGGTTATTTCAGCAACTACTAATGCTATCGACTTGAAATTTGGAACAGTTATAAATAATGCTTGTCCAACTTTATTGCAAATAAAAAAAGTCAAAAAATATTTTTATTTTCATTGCAAAAGGGGCCGGAGTGGGGGTCCGAAATTTAAACGTGGGGTTACTAGGTCAAGTGACATATCATATGAAAAGGCTTGATCTGCACATTTCAAAATGTATTTTTATTTGATTTTATGTCTCACAATTTTCGTCATTTGATGAAAAATGTCTGAAAAAATACCATTCCCCCCCCCTTATCTCCGAAGTTTGCGGAGCGAAAAATCTGAAATAATTAGAGTTGATAGGAATTGACCCAAACTTTTTTTTCACTTTATACGTCCAAAAATGATACGGAACCCTCGGTGCGCGAGTACGACTCGCACTTGGCCGGTTTTTTTTACCAATGGACGGAGTGATTCATGAGGAAGGTTGAGGTGTGTACCTAATATTCGTGCAAAGCCGGGGCGGATCGCTAGTGTAACATAATATTTTTATTGTTACATATGATTTACTTATTTTGTGCTTACTTACATTTGTTTCTGAATCAATTCTAGTTAACTTTCAATAACATGTGCCCCAAATCACTTCACAAAAATAAAAATAGAAGCATATTTTTCATACATTGTCTATCCTCGATATGCGTTCACAATAAAAACCATACAATTTCCGTCGAAGAAATTTCTCTGAAACTAAAAAGGCGAGGTTTTATCGCGTTGCCATGACGACGGTGGGATGCTGCGTCGCCCGCGATACCCTCCTCACTCGACACATTGGAAAAACTACTACAGTGCTTTATATTTACAGCCTCCGATATGTATGTATAGGAAGCATTGTAGAAAGTGAAAGTTCCCGAACCATGGATGGAAATCGATGAGTGCAGCTATACTTTGTATTACAATGTCAGAGATTGGAAGGAAAACGGAAAATAAAAATTGGGACATAACATATTCTTTTGGCAGTTAGTGTGCAATTTTATAGAGAAAAGTAATTACTGTGGACGTATTACTTGTTTTAATGATGGTATACTGTTTAATATCTAAAAGAGCCGGTAGCTAAGTGCTTTTTATTTCAAAACAGAGTTGTTTTTTTAGATCATGTATATTTTCTTTCTTAGTTAGTAGTTTAAACTATGTATAGTAGGTAATATCATTTGATGATAGTTTATTACAGCCAGTGCTCATGAAGTCATTTCCTACACTTTTCGTTGGCTGATGATAATCTATCAGAATATTGTTGTACTATCATAACACAGCACATGCCAAACAAAACACGTTTACATAAATCATGCACCCAGTTCTATTTAATCACAATAGAAATCGTTCAATTGTTCGGTCTATTTACACCGTCAACGCAGACGTGGAACAGTTAACCCTTGAATTTGGTACACACTGAAATATTAACGCCTGCTATGGAAGCACGCGGAAAAACAAGTCGAAAACTGGGCCCGTTATGGGCCCGTCGCATGTTACGCAAAGATTAACTCGCCGATGTTATTTAGACGGGTGCAGATACGACAATCTGTTTCAAGTGTCTTTCAAGTTGAGTTTTCTATCAAGGACAATTTTTAAGGAAGTTCGTTTGCAAGGGGTTGTGGCTAAATAGGACCTGTCAATCAAAATAAGACTGGCATTCTATGGTTAATAAGGTGTAATTAGGATAGTAAAATCGCATCTAAAATTCAAGAAAAATTGCAAAGATAATAGCGTTATTAATTGATATAGTTTTAAAAATGCCATGTCTGTCAAATTCACGTAAATTATCTTTTTGTTTTTCTAACGGATAAGACTAAAAATCTAGATGCTTAATTTAAATCTAAACAATCATTTTTTATACTCAAAACAAACTTCAAAACACCTACACTCTTCAGCTTCACCCACAAACGACCCATTTGACACAATAAACACCACTTCCACCTGCATAATCTTTGGCGTCCGCTTGGCGTGTCGGTATTGAGTGGTGGCAGGGGAGGGGCGCACCAGGGGAGTCGATGCCGGCCCAGGGGACCGCCTCCCGAGGGAGCTGGCGACGGGCCGCGGGCCGCGGGGCCACGGGGGGGACGAAAGGTTAAAAGGGAAAAGTTATAAGAGACCGCTTGTTGTCGGATCTGCGTAGTTCGATTTTCGTATGCGGTTTAGCGAATTTTTCTTCGGCATTGTGTTGTTGTAAGTGTGGTTCAGGGTTATGTTAGTTTGTGTAAGTTATTATATTTGGGTATAGCAAGATAGTATTTATTTGAATGTAGAGATCCTTTGGTGGTTAACTTGGATGCGGATTTTCTAAGAAACAAATCGTAATAAGTTGAATAACCCTAGGAATAGTCAAGGTTAACCACTAAGTATAAGATTAATATTGCTAGGTACTTTATACAAAATAAATACAAAATTACACTTTTCTGTTGTGTGCAAAACTTACAAAACCAAACATAAAGTATTGAAAACTTTCGTAATAAAAAGTTACTTTCTAGTAATACGTAATTTCATGCGCATAATTTCTTCAAGCAACTTCTACAGTTCTACGCATCAAGAAATTATTTACAGACGTAGGTTTTTTCAAATATTTACCCAAGAAATATCCGATGCAAATAAACATAGTCTATGCCTTGCCGGTGGTGTGGGGAGGGGGTATTCAAGTGTTCCGAGTTGACTTGAAAGAGGGCAACCTACTGCCTCGGCTCTTCGCCGCGACTTAATGCCGCACTAGATTTTTTCCATCGAATAGTGGGAGATGTAAGTAGGGGTGTATATGTACATAGCTACTGAAACGACATAAAGAATATTATAATGATGTAGTAAGCAGCGGATTGTAATTGGTACAGTCATATAAAAAAGATACGAGTACTACATTATTGTGATCTTGTATTTCGGATTTAACGCTAGTGTGAATAATGTTTCTTTCATTGTGATTAAAATAAAAATTGTTGATTCAGCAATATCGACAGTCATCATCATCATCATCCGCCTAGCCTTTTCCCAAACATGATTGGGGTCGGCTTCCAGTCTAACTGGTTGCGGCTGAATATCGATATTTTACATGGAGCGACTGCCATCTGACCTCCACAACCCAATTATTGGGGAATACCGGTATTCGAATGTTAGACCAGTTGTTAGGCTTTTGGGCTCCTGACTACACGTAACGACTGTCAAAGATATTCCTATGACAACCAGGACCGACTGCTTAACGTGCTCGCCGAGGCACGGAGGGGTCTCGATGTGTCAAGAACGGTCACCCATCCAAGGACTGACCGCGGCAAGCGCAGCTTAACCTCGCAGATCGATCGATCAGCGTGGCTGTCATTTAGCCACGAGCCCCTCCCCAGCAATATCGACAGTATTTAGAAAAATAAGTATTCAAGATAATTTATTCTCCGTTCCCAATGAGTAAGTAGGTACCTAAACGACCGTAGCATACTTACTGTCATTTATGTTTTTAGGGATTCGTACCCAAAGGGTAAAAACGGAACCCTATTACTGAGACTTCGCTGTCCGTCCGTCTGTCTGTCTGTCTGTATGTCTGTCTGTCTGTTTGTCTGTGTCTCCAGGCTGTATCTCATGAACCGTGATAGCTAGACAGTTGAAATTTTCACAGATGATGTATGTCTGTTGCCGCTATAACAACAAATACTAAAAGCAGAATAAAATAGATATTTAAGGGGGGCTCCCGTACAACAAACGTGATTTTTGCATTCTTGCACTTGGCCGGTTTTTTTTATTTGATACTATATATTAAGTTTTCGTTTAGCCTAAACAGAGTCAGACACCACAGTTTAACAATTAAAAACTGCTAATACTATCAAAAGATTTCCAACCAAGCTAATTGCCTGTGTATTTACTGTGGCTTCACCGCTGCCATGATTACTAACAGTTTGTGCCAAGTTTTATCTTAGCCATTAAGTTGTGATTCGTTCAAATTATTACAGATTTTGTTTATCTTTAGAATGTAGGTGTTGTTCCATTTCTGAACTGTTTGGTGAGACATTATGGGCAAGATAAAAAAACGAATCACAAATAAAAAAAGTTAACGTCTTTTAATTCACCCCTATAAAAATCCTAAAAACCTATCATCAATACAACCCATACATTCTATTTACTTATAGGTAATAATTTTTCGGCTTACCGGTCACCGCGAGAGCGATACCGTAGGATAACGCAAGTGTCAGGTGGCCCTTACAATGATATTAATGTTTCGAGCTTTAGATGACCAGGGGAGGACTTTTACGATACGTCTTACTGAGAGCAGGGGAAAAATATGGGTGTTTACTTGAATTTTGGATATGTATAATAAAGTTGTGTGAAATAGGTATGTTAAAATAAAAACTTTTGGAACAGAAAATAAGTATAGAGGATAAAATAATATCTACTCAGTCTAAGGTTAGGATAAACAAGGAACATATTGAAGAAGGATATTCAGCATTCAATATTAGTTCGATTAACTAAGGGACCAACCTTGAAATCCCGAAAAAAAAACTTCCCTATAAAACCATTCCTTTATTCTTTATTGTACACCTATAAATTTCATACATAATTTCAAATACAGACGGCATGTACAAAGGCGAGCTTAACTCAAAAATTGAGTTTTCTACCAGCAAACCTTTGAGCGATAGAGATAGGTATACTATACAGGTACCTAACCATTCATGGATCACTTGACAAAATAATGAAACTTCTGGTTTTTTTTCGTGATTTCAAGGTTGCTCTATCCTGTATATTAAAAAAAAATACCAATCTACAACTAATGACAACCACAATTCCAAAGTAGAGCCAATTATGATTGTATTGGTATTTTAACTACGAATCAAAACATGGGTGGGAGGTACCTACACTGAAAAACTTTTTGAAGTTGATTTAATCTTTTTTTAACATATATTTTGGGTTAATATAGCACCTACCAACATGATTAGTTAAATCAACAAAATTAAAATTGTTTTCAACTTTATTTTTGTCAAAATACACGTCATGGAACAGTTTTTTTTAACACAATTTAATGTCAACTCTATCAAAAAATCAACTATTCGGTTTTTCAGTGTACCCAACTACTCTACTCAACCTAATGAAAAGATTTACGCTTGCTTATAATATCTATGTAATAACTAGTCAGAGAGCTAGAGCGTTTCAGTGGCTTAAAGATATACTCGTAACATTGTATTGTGTTTTACAAAAATATTATATCACATTAAATCAATTTTAGAAATAACCATTATGTATTTTAATAGCAAAATAAAAAAGTGCTGATGTCGTGGTACCTATTTGTCAAAAAAAATACATTCAGAATGTAAGACAGGCAAATAAATGCATCTGAACTCCACTGAATCTGCTGAGCATTTCGATTGCTTGTTTAAGGGCAATCTTGTTCGTAAAATTCAACACCAAAGACGCCGTACGCACAACTCTATTGCAGTGTGTAATGTGTCATGCCTGCGACACACCTAACAAGGCTGAACACTTACTTATTGTGCTTCTTAAAATAAAATCCCCATTCACAGTTTGACAGTGGCGTAAACTCGTAAAGTCGTAACTCGCGATATTGTGACATAAGGTGTTTAACATAAATAATGCGGGAACAGATGTGTGGCGCCGCGGGCACCACAAATACGTTCGCGCGGTACCGCGCCGCTCATATCTGGATACGTTTTTACAATTTGTATGGAGCTGTTGCAACGCCTGCGAAAATCACAATAAAGGTTAACATTTCTATAGATAGGTAATGATAATTAGCAGGAGGATTAATTAGCTTGCAAAGGCTACTTGGTTGGTTGAGGACGAATGGAACTAAGGGTGCCGAGTTATAGAATCACTTTATTCAAGAAATCATAAGTATTTACTTTGATTATAACCACTGAAATCATGCCATACAATTATAATACCTACTGGATAAGATTTTTTATTGGATAACCGAGGATTAAGCTGCCTAAAACATTTTAGTTGGTTAGGCGTTTAACGTACCTACCTAATACATTCCAGTGTTAAAGATTTAAATAAATACAAAAACATACCTTGTGGTAAAGTGGAATTCAATTCTATTTCTGATTTTTAATCATAATTATGGCTCAATAATTCAGTGCGATTATAGAATAAACATTTCTCAAGTCAAACACGACCTCGCAATTCATGAACGGGAATAATTTATCACGTACATTAGGAGTGTCTAACAACTCTACTAAATCCACACGTGTTGGCACAGCAATATTCGGCGTGGCGGCATCGCCGGTGCCTCAGGCTATGTAAAATATTTCTGCTAAAGCATTCATCGTGATCGCCCGCCTGATCGTACGCTCAACATTACGCACCATCCAACTTATATAAACACCCCTTGTGGACCTTACGACAACGACATAAAGGCCACACTATGTCAACCAACAACTCAGAATAAAATTGCAAAGTCCGACTATTGTGTGTAATCCGATATGCCGATAGTTGGCCCGATAGACTTTCCGTTGGAAATTGTTTGATTCCGTTTCGAGGTTTCGTTTTGACAGCCAATAAAACAACGTGGGTTCTTCTTTTATTTCCAAAAATGAAGTCGGGTTTTAGTTGCTGTCTGCACTATTTCCATACGTTTTGTTTCCTTTTACATCCATTTGATATTCTTTTTTAAATCGTCACACGACTTTTCGTTTATGGCGCAAAAAATAAAAAATGTCGTAAAGTTCACACATTGGCTATCAATGAAGCAAAAACTGTAGTTCGAACGGAAGAGCGGAAGATACAAATTTGTGAACACGAGAAACAAATTAATATGTAACATTTAAGTGGCGTGCGTAGTAGAGAAGTGGAAACAGCTGGTGAAGTTGTAGGCGAACTTGAGGCACCCGAAGTTCTTAGAAGTCATGTGAATACTAACGATGTTTAGCTACATCACTACATGCTAGGCTTATTTGAACTAGTATTGTTCCTCCTGAAGTTCGAACACTTTACAGCTTTCGTGGTCGCAAGATGACTAAGGTGACAGACGTCATGACAGATTTTCAAAGTAATATATGCAATGTAATTCACATGTGTTTGCGAAAACATAAGACATTACTCTAGTATTGGTCCATTTTTGCAACAAGATCCTCGATTCTTTTAAACAAGTTTACAACTGCAATCTTGTTAATTCTATTAAGGGTGCATTACGGAAAATCGTGTTAAAGGATTTCAATGAGTTTATATAGAAAACGTAAAGTAGTAGCCATGAAAAAAAACGTCTGACAAGCTGAAGAGTTTGACTGTTCTTTAAAAAAATCGGTTTAAGGATAAACCTTGTAGATGAATGTAAAAAAAAATTGCAAATCACTAAAAACGTGCAAAAAAGCACTGCCATACTTTCATAACTTTGAAATGAAAATGTTATGAATTTAACGCATTAAAAAACAGAGAATCCACATTTTTTTTGTTTTACATAACAATGTTTCTGTTTAGTGTAGAAAGATCGCCATTTTTTTTACTTTTTTTCCCAAAATATCCATAAAAGTTATAATTCAGAAAAAATCAGCAAGTTTGCAATTTCTTTACACAGAACAGAAGAATTGAAATAGAAAAAAAAAATCATCAGCTACTACTCTGTTCTTAGTAGCCTATAATTAAGTTAATTTCGTTAAGTGTTCGTTCTTATTTACGCTAAAGATATGTTTCTATGGCAGTGCTTTTTCCACTTTTTCAATATATATTTTTCATTAATCTATAAGGTTTATTCTCAACACGATTTCATTAGCCACTAGTGAAACTCTTTAGCTAGCCAGACCTTTTTTTTTCGTAGCTACTACTTTACCTTTTCTATATAAAGTTATGGTTTTCCCATAGGACTTTTGCATGGTGCTGACCCTTAAGTCGTGAAACCATTAATAGTAGCAAAATTACAACAAAATATTTATTTAACTTACCATTATTTTTAAATAAATTTTCATGTGGAAATATAAGTTGTATTAAAATCTCTACATAAAAATGATAGGAAACACTACTGTTGCGTCTATAATTCATATGTTGTCGATGACATTTGATTTATGTGTCCGCTTCATTTGCAGCATATTATCTGTTCACACGCCCGTCGATATTTTATGGATCCACTATGTACTTGTGACAGTTTTTAATATGAAAAAAGCTTTACAAAATAGTTAACATGTTCACAGTATTAAAATTGTATTTTTGTTGCAGGTTTTTCTTGAAGTTCTTCCTGAAATGCAACCAGAATTGTTTGAAGAATGCCGGGAACCCTCGAGATATGAGAAGGTTTCAGGTATGTAATCTTATTAAATTCTATATTTTTTTAAAGAAACGTTATATTTGTAAAGTAATAACTAACGTCAGATTCCAACAGCAAAGTCAATGTAATTTTCTACACATGCCTTGTTGAACTTATCGAACGCTTTGGTCAAATCCAAATGCTTACTAATCTGATCTATTATTAAATATCTTTGAAGTTACTCCATACCTAATTTAATAATAATATTATTAAATTAGGTATGGAGTAACTTCAAAGATATTTAAATAAAATAGACATATTATGTCTATTTTATTTCTGGAGGAGTAAAAAAATGTCCAAGTATAATGAATCAGCCATCAAATAACTAGTATCTAGTAACTAATTAGTCGTTCCGTCGACACGTGAATGGTAGCTTGTTTACTAGACGTGGCGAAAAATTGGCGAGATCTCTACACGGGTCTCTCTATATTACTTTGACTGTATGTTCCAAGTCATGTGCTGAGGAGAAAGTGGAACAGAATGTCTACGACAGCAAAAACTTTTTGAGCATGTTAGAACTTATTTATGTCAATGGCATGGGTATCTAGATAGTGGTATTTTATGAATAGGAAACGAAAATGTAATTTTCCTAATAAAAATTGTCGTTTTTAGTTTTGGTAGTGTTTTTAGTTTTGTACATTGTTCTGTATTATGATAAAAAAAAAAAATATACCTACTGAAAGAGTTGTAAAATTACGAAATTAAATATATCGTCAAATACACAGCCTTTCTTTTGCTCTAGAATTTCTTCCCTTGCACCACACAACTGTCTGTATTGCCCTTAACTGAAGGAAGGGTTGCGTTCACGACTCTTGAATATTTGAAGCGCCTCCAATTTAGGGGAGGGATGAAATTAAATTTATTTATACGAGTTTATTTATTTACTTTCAACCGATCTCTGCTCGCCCTTTTATTGTATTTTTTAATTGGTTATGCTGTTTTATTTTGTTAAATGTAAGTGTAATTAATTAGAGTTCGGACGTGGAATTAATAAAATATGAAAAATCGTAGTCGGTAAAAGTTACAGTAATTAATGGTTTTAGACAGTATACTAGCGATTTATTGAAAGTATTATTTGGTAAGTTCAATAAGGTTACAGGACATAAACAAGTTTTCTAAAAAAAAACTTTTACACTACCGAACCATATTTCAACTAACATTGACGTTACATTCTAACTCAAACTACAAAGTCGTTATTCACACTTAAAACTTCCCCACAAAATCTCATAGCTCATAATATTAACTAATTAGTAGCAGCCCTAACATAACTACCCAAAAGGTGCATTCACACAGTCTACTTATGAGTACAAATTTGCTTCCACAGTTGGTCTAAGACATATTTGTCTTACGTGTCCTCTTACAAACTTTAAACAAATATAGAACTTACTGTTCCACACATATTGTTCATTTCTATATGCAACAGAAATACTAACAATTTCTGTGTATGTGTGCGTTGGTATAGTAATGTCTATATTTGGGCTTTCTGTGTGTCATTGAATAATTCAGTGGTCGTTCCCCACCGTTTCAAGGGTAAGAATATATGGGTATAATATATAACTACGTACATATTTATAGGTGGGTGTCGGAATCGAAATAATGCAGTCGCTTTATCGACGTGAATATTGTATTCCAGGTGATTTAGATGTCAAACTTGCGGCTGTTTTAGAACTGAGCGCTGAAGTTATATTTTAGGTCGTATTATCATTTTCTGCTTTTATATTCTGATGTTGCGTTACCTATGTGTTTTATCTAATTAATGTACAAAGGTTAAAAATAATTTCAAAACCTTTTATAACAAAGCAGTCTCCGGCTCTCCGTGTTTGTTCATCAATTAAAACTTTTGTTTGTAACGCTACTTTTACTGACACAACAATGTCAGCATACAAAGCCACCACACAGGTAGCTATTAGATACCTATTTGTTTACCCAACAGAATTTTTAAGCTACACCCCGAAGTACACTAGACCAAAAAAAAACAAATCGATTGAATGGCCGTCTATCAATCGACCACCCACGCCACACATCCGCATCAGTACGCACACATGCACACAATGCACTTCCTTGCATACCCATTGGAAGAGTTTCGTCCATTTCGTCGCTCCCGAGACATTGGCTCCACCTCCCAAGGGACTCTCCCTTTCAGTTCCCTTTGCACTGGTGTGTGTCGGAATGCGGGCGTTTGTTTTGGTGTGTTAAATGTAGACGCGTTGTATATCTTCATGCGTTTTATTTCTGTGACTGTACTTTTGGTTTTTCTATAAATAGATACGTTGAAACTTTGGCACAATTTTACTTGTACGTAGCTTACAGTAGGTACCTACTCTCGTATTATTTAAAAAAAAATATTTGAATTCTGTTAGAAGGAAAGCAAACAGTGCTAAATTCTATAAATAGTGTGCTTAAAGGGATAGAAAGTCTTTTTATATTTTTAAATCAGCGCTGTAATCAGCATAGTTAAGGAAACCTCGCGCTGAAAGCATCTTATTATACTTTAAACTATAATTTGACATTGTAAAAAAATCATATTTTCTTTAATATCCTCTCGACCATCAGCCGGTCTCCTAGAGGTCGGCAACAATAAATAGATATTTAATTAATTGTGTTTAATTAGTTGACGCTTGAGCTCATATTATATTTTTGTTCTAGGTGGTAATATCAACTCAAGTTATGGTCGACGGTCCTCTACTAGCGATATCAGACAACATGTTTGTTCACAACAACAGCAAGCACGGCCGGAGAGCGAAGCGGCTAGACCCTAGTGAAGGTACAGATGCCGCGACAGACAATACTTGTACGTTTTTGTTTTTTTTTTATGATTTCTATTGAGTGATATTGAAACGTGTATTAAAAGGAACATGTAACTTTAAAAAAATAGTGATATTTTTTTGCTTATATATTGCTTCAAATAATACATGTTTTAATGTTATATCCATTTTTTTTCGGTTATGGTATAATTGTACCATGTTTTACATTTTATTTAATTTGTTTTGAATGAGATTCAACTTGGTTGACATAAAGTTTAAGCCTGGAAGTGGCAGTGATACGTTGCGCCAAGTTCTTTCCACATGTATAACATTTTTGAAAGTAGATTTTACGGGTTGTCTGTTCAAAATATCAGCAGTGTCATATTGTTGTAAAACACCAGCGTTTTAAATATTTTTGACATCTCTAGAGCGTGTAACATAGCATAATCTTTTTTTAACACCTACGTAAATACGTGTGAAATCCACCAGTCAATTGACGATGAATGTGCAAAACTCATAATACAGCGTTTTAAGATGTCGTTTGTATTCAAGGAATCACTGTAGACATTTCGCAAAGAACTTCAGTCGGGTGTTTCAGGAGGTGGGGGCGTTGAAGCGAGCATGAAGCGAATAGGGATAATTTAGTGAGGAATTATGCTTCGTACAAACTTGGAACATGCGTTCCGAATCATTTTGTACTATTTAAATTATGCTACGTATACGTCTTATTATTTGAACAGTGGCAGTTTTTTAAGAAATAAGCTTTAGGAAAAATGCTACTGTAAACTTACTAGGTATCTACTAGAAACTATGCTTTGGAACGGCCAACTAGTTTCAAATTTCTGACTGACTGGCCCCATGACAGTTCAAAAGTTCCTGATAGATTCCATAAAATTAATGATATACCTACCTTTGAACTTATTTTTTAAACTACATTTTTTATTCATATTGAGGAAATAACTATGGAATTAGATTTAGTTTCAGTTTAGTTTAGTTTAGATTTAGAGTCATTTAACTGCTAACAAAGTATTTTAAAAGTTTTACTGTACCTATACAAAATTAATCTATTCCACATTAAGAAAGCGTCAAAGTTTGTAAGGAGGTTAGACGGCGCGCAACCGACTCGAAGGGATTACACGGTGCGAATGAGAAAATTTGCACAAGTACCTACCTACTTGTTAGCTTCGAAAAAACATTCCTCCGACTTCCTATGTTATTGTTTCTTTGAAGCTGTTACTTCTGTCTTTCTAGTGCATATTTTACTAGGAATAGTTTTAGTAAATGAGGCGCATTATTTTAGACATAATGCTCTCACACATTTCTGTATAGAGCTCTGAACAAGCACATGGATGGACATAGATTTTATCTAAAATTATAAATAATTAATACATCATTCGAGCGACCTTTTCTCTGAATATTAAAACATCTTAAATGGGAAGAATATAATATTAGTGAAATTAAAAAAGAACCACCGAAGTAATCGCCTTTCGTCCCCTTAAATTCACTTTCTACCGTCTTTATTACAACGTTGTTCGCAAGATTTCAGTTTCCCCCTTGTTCAACGCGTGTCCCCCTAAACCTTGCACTCACGGCAGCTGACAATGTCATAACGACCGCAAAACTTTGTTCCATAACCAACTTTATTACTTACAGTTAAAATTCATTTTCAATTATCTATACCGATCTCTTTATTCCTTTTATCAGTCACACTTACACGGTGACTTTTACGGTGTACAATTGTCCTTTTTCTAGAACAGTCTAAAGTGTACGTTCAAGTAGGACGGAGCGAGTTTTAGTGGTTTTGCGCTCAACTTTTAAGTTGTTGTACCATTCAGCCCTTACTTTTGCGGTTTCTAAGAAGATGCCATTTACGACCCTGAATGCTATTTATATGAATGTTGGGGAACTATTTAAGCCTTGGCGTCGTGACTTGCGAAAGTATTTGTGGATTTCGAATAGGTATTGCTTCAGCTATCTTTAAATTCTTTCTAAAGATAATTATTGTTACTTGGCTTTTATTTTCATTTTTATAACGTATGACACACTGGTAGATCGAAAGTTATACATTTGATAGTAAAGTCTTTTCAGCAAAATTCTTCAAGCTTATTCAAATAACGTTATTGACAGCAGGTCTGTATCCCCCTCTGCCAGTAGCCACACCGTGCATCAAGGCGATATCACCGAGCGAAGGCTGGACGTCTGGCGGGTCAACAGTGATCATAGTAGGGGACAACTTCTTCGACGGTCTACAGGTTGTGTTCGGGACCATGTTGGTTTGGAGCGAGGTGAGTTTTGACTGTAAGTTTTGTTCATGCTGGTCTGATTAGTAATTGTTACGTTTTATTAGTCGTTAGTGACATTTATTGGTTGTTATTATATTTTATTGAGCGTCTAGTCGGCTAGCAATCCGTTTTGTTATTGTAGACTAATAAAAAATAATTTCTTTCAGAGAAAAGCTCTTTGTGCTTTAGTATGATATAGCTACAGGCTGATTAATATTATTATAAAATAGCTGTCCCTGAACATTATAATTTTCTCTCATGAACATTTCTTGTTATAAATGCACAAACTTGCAAGTTGACCCAGCCAAGTTCCAACAAACTTTCTTCTCAGACCAGCAATGAATCAACACTTAATTTATTATTTTATACGAACAAAGCATAAGTAAAACATTAATACAATATTCTCTTTTATCAGTTAATAACATCTCACGCCATAAGAGTGCAGACCCCTCCGCGGCACATACCAGGCGTGGTGGAGGTGACGCTCTCGTACAAGAGCAAGCAGTTTTGTAAGGGCGCGCCAGGGAGATTTGTTTATGTTTGTGAGTACATATTATTGTCTTGATTTAGGAATTTCGCTCCTTTTGCCTAACTTTTATTTTCTACCGTTCTATCTATTTTATACATACATTGTTAAGGCACGCCTATTTCTCATGCGTGTGTGCAGAAGATACTAAACTAACGTGCCACGATCCTTACACCTTCTTCCTGCTTCGTCCACGCTCAATTAATTCTATCTATGGGCAGTATGAGGTTTCAGTAACAGTTTTCTGGAACAGTTCGTTTTACATCTTCTAGTAACTTTAATATAAATTAATTGGGAAAAGAAGTTTTTTCATTATTTGGACTAACTACTTCTGCGCTTATTACAAGGTCTAATACAAGATCTCATTATTTACGTTCCAATTTTTTTCTCGAAAATAATCAGTAATTAGGGGACATCGGAAAATCTTATACAATCCATCAATTAGGCTTTCATTTGTTAGTGGTTCAACTAATGATTGATTTTGTTTTTCTCTTGTTCGCATAGCAGCGTTGAACGAGCCAACGATAGATTACGGATTTCAGAGGCTACAGAAACTTATACCGAGACATCCCGGGGACCCGGAAAAATTACCCAAGGTATGTTGTTTTATTTTGACTTACCGGTATTTTATCCTTTTTGTGTACGAATTTAGTGGATAAGTGTTACGTAGAATTTTATTTTGTATGTTGCGGAAGAAGATTACACTTTTATATAAAAATAAGATTCTTTTTGTGATGACTTTTATTATCAAATCGATCAAACTCCTTTTTGGAATGATTTTGTTTCACTGCATATTTTTACTTAATTATAATCGTCGAATTAATATTTTTACCCTTCAAAAAACAATAATATAATCTTGTCTTTTAGGAAATAATTCTAAAACGAGCGGCGGACTTGGCGGAGGCACTATACTCGATGCCTCGCAACAACCAACTAGGGCTAGGCGCGCCGCGATCACCACCTGCCAGCATGCCTTTCAACTCGTATACAGGACAACTGGCTGTCAGCGTGCAGGATACTGCGGCATCGCAGTGGACCGAAGGTGGGTTTCTATTTTAAGATATAACTTATTGTTTGATAATGCATTACTTTCTTCAATATAGAAAATTTCCTTTCTTTAACAGGTTAAGTGCATATCACAAAACAATACTTACCTAATTATTTTGATTTAAGGACACTAATTTAAGTCCAATTGTAATATTATCTATGATGACCATCAAACACAATACAATAATAAGTCCTTCCCTCAGATTAGAAAAAAGGAGATATATTGTCATCATAGAAAATTATTAGGTACCTACCCGTACCTATCACTGTCGCCACTTATAAAGCAGCGTCGCAATTACAAACGCTCCTTGTGAATATAGAGCTCTCCCACACATTAAAAATTCAGCACACCCTCAATCTCACTAACACTAAACTAAAACACTGTATTTTGTATCATCGATCGCGTTCGGTCATGTGACCAAACTAAAGCGTCAAGCTCAATAGCGCCTTGGCATATCTCCCTTGTTTCTATGATCTGAGGTCCTTCCAAACTTCTAATGTTATTCCAGGTGTAGTCAAAAATTAACAGTATTATGTGTTGATCCCAGGCTTTTTCTTTTAGAGGAGTACGCGCGCAGCGGCGGCTCGGTGTCGCCGCGGTACTGCTCTGCCGCGTCCACGCCGCACGCCGCGCCCGCCGCCTACCCGCATCCACAACACTACCCCGCTCCGCCGACCTCACTGTTCAATACCACGTCACGTGAGTGATTTTAATTTAATTATTTATTTTGAAATGTTGAACTTGGCGGGTTTCACTGCCATGCGCCATTTATGAGACAACAATGTTGTTTTTTTTTGTGAATGGTTGATTTGTGTTAATTTCAAAATCGAGTTGTTTTGTTCGTCATCCTGAAAGGGTTTGATGGTTTGATTCCAACACTGGAAAAAATATTGGTGTGCTGAATTCTTATTAGGATCAATTTAATTACAAATAATCATAGCAATTTACAGAAAACAAAATTAACCAAATATTACATGTGCATCTAGCTTCTCATATTTATTTTAAATTTCTAACCCAGCTTATCTCAAGCTTAACAATACAAATAAGATTTAAGTTCACGTCTCCAATGCTTCCTTCGCACGGCATCTGTATGTTTACGTCGCTTTGTGTTAACCCCTGTTTTCTTTATCCCGTCCAGTGTCTCTAGGACCGTACCACCCAGCGAACATGAATGGACACTTATCATCTGACCGTCACTATAACGCGTATAATACGAAAGATAGCGGACATTACAGTGAAAGAAATGGGAATTCTAAAAGCCTGGCTGACTGTCCGGTAAACATTCATACAAAATGCACCGGCAGCGATATGAAAGGGGTTCAGAATAAAGAGACTAAGCTGAGAAGCGCTTTTGCCGTTGTGAGGCAGAGTCCGCCACGGGTTGCCAATGAGCATCATCAGAATTGGCACCACCTCGCCGTTCAGTGTTAGTAGTTTTGTTTTTATTTGTATAGCGATTTTGTTTTGTTCCGCTTTTTATTTTTTTCCTAGCGCTGTTTTTGATGTATTGTTTGCATGATTTGCTAACCCTATTCCAATTTTGGTACATTCGTGGACAAAATGATAAGGACAATTTATTAAAATAAAAAAAAACAATATATTGGAAAGTTAGATGCATTTAAATATTGTGTGATACCCACGTAGATACCTCGTAATATAATAAAAATGTTGGTTAAGGTTGTGTCAAGACATTATTACCCTAAAATGCTATATTAAAAGTCATAATTTCAACAAACTTTTACTAAACCAAATATTGATAGTAGTTTTATTGAATCCAAAGCGCTCAGTACATTTTTCAAGCTATCATCAACAATATTGCGACATGATTAATTAAGAAAACACCAAACAGTGTCAATTTTTTTATTGAATTTTAAAATGTTTGCAAAATCGTTTCTATATGGCGTTAGTAGTTTGAAATTGATAACAAAGAAAAATGAGTGTGACAGAGTGGTTTTCCCTTAGTCCCTAGAATTCTTAGAGCATTTACCATTTATGGAGTGAAACTTAACATGAAATTTCTTTGTCCACAGGAATGGGCGGCTTGGTATCATCGCCGTTCAGTGTCAACCCGTTCTCACTACCAACTTGCAGCGCTCAACAGTACGCGCAGACAGCCCCACTTGCTTCCAAGTAGCCCCCACTAACGTATGTCTACGACGGTCAGTTTTTATTATAAAAGGTTTTATATAAACCCATTGAACTGCTGTTTCGTCATTTACAGTGTTGAAAGTGAAATTGGACAAGTAGTTGACTGATTTTTGTTGTTTCTATTTTTGATTTTTTTTTTCTTATTTTGTGGAAATAATAGAAAATTTAGCTTGAGGAAATTAAGAAGCTCTTTTTTATTTTCCGCTTTTTGTATAAGTAATTACTTTTTTGCACCAAGCAATTTTTCCAAATTTTATTTTAGGTCAAAATTATTATTGCTCATAATATTGAATATCCGAGAATGGGACTATAACTACTTTTTTCCCCATTGTACAAAGGTTTCATTAAAACTGAAATGCGGGACAGGGCGGCATTGTAAATATATTTGTAATTTTTATGTAAATATTATAAATAATAAATAACATTCAATAGTTGGGTTGCTAGATTGGACGTAGTGTAGATTTTATATACATTTGAAGGCTAACGTTAACTGCTCAGGACGATTTAAAAATATAATTGTAAAAAGATTCTGTTTTCGTTTCCCCATAAATGTGTGTCGATTTTGTTCTTGTAAAATCTGTGATATATTTATTGTAAGTAACGTTGTAAATTTTAATGTAAAACGTAAAAGTGTAAATTTTTCGATTCTTAAATTTGAATAGCGTCTCAATTGTTTTTCGCGCTTAGGTTACGAATTTCGGACATCGAAATATTTTACCGAATATCGATCATATCTAGAAACAATACATATCCAGTGAATATGAAGCTTGGGATATAATAATGTACAACGAAAGAAAATCTGATGCCGAAATGAATGTATACGAAAAAAATAAAATATCTCTCTCTGGTTCACTTTGCTTAGATTCACGCAAAACGAATTGTATTTTGTGAGATAACCTCCGTGAATATATTATGTAGTTACATATTATTGTTTAACGCAACTATATATCAAATAAGACATTGTAAATTGTAATCGTTCATGAAACAAATTATCACGAAATACGAGATTAAATTACGTAAAATAATTACAAATTGTTTTTTATTTTTATTTTGGAGACACTGTTATCTTGGTAAGTACAGCCGCTTGAAGATGCATTTGCTTTCGATCAAATGAAAGTTTAAAGTCGATAATTTATCTACTTATTCCTTAATTATTATTACTAGGGCTCATAATAAATTATAATGTGTGCCTGTATAGTGTTTGAAAAGTACCTCTCATTAAATCAATAATTAAAACTACTTGATAACTTTAAACATTTAACGCCGAGTTTACCATTTCTGTATAAGATTTAGCAGATAATCTTATTCAAATTCTGTTCCATTTTAGAATCTGATTGGTAGATAGTGCCAATCTATAGTCTGACCCTGACCCATAATAGAACACACATTATGAAAAATAAATTGAAGAACACTATTTAATTTATGATTATTATGACTGATGAGTATCATAATGATCTATCCAACATTACAACTGGACACATCCCATCCATCACATGTGAGTCTGTGACTCAAATAAAAACATACTTTTAAGCCATTGTGATTTCACACATGGTACTTTTTGCACCCCACTTGAAATATTATACTAACAATTTTTGTAGGGGTAATATTCTCTTTTGTTGGTCCTGACTAGATAATGCATGGGTTTATAGCTGCCTTTAATTGTACTTAGCAAAGAATGGAGATCGTATTACTACCGAATTAGCATCAGAATGGACTAGTCCGTTTTGAAGGTACAATTTTGTACATTTAAATTAATTATGGTGATCTAATATTGGGCTTGGATAGGGTGTTGTAATAAATGGGTACTTAATAACTTTGGAGGCATGACACCAAAAAAGTACAAGTTTTCTAACAAATGGTATCTATCTACTCGAACTTGTTGGTGATGTTCTTAGTAATACTACGCTCGTGTTTGAATGTTCTGGTTTTTGACTACCCCCATGAGAAAAAGCTTGACTTTACTGTAGGTATGAGTACAGGGTACTCGATCTTTTCTTTTGTTAAAAAGAAATATTTATTAATTTTTTTTTTATTTAAAGTTAGTGCTCTCTTAGTTATAAGAGAGCACTAACTTTAAATAAAAAAAAATGTAATAAATATTGCAGCTCTATACCAAGTTAGGTTGCGGACACACCATCGTCTAAGTAGATTACGCTGCAATAATCTAAATGAGCGTTTAGTCGACCTCGTTTATCGTCGTGTGCGGTGCACGTGTGTCGCGTCTGTCGCACGCGCCTGTCCGGATGTCATTCCATATCGGTGTGAAGATGGACTTATTTGAAGCAGGCGGCGTGGGTTTGTACTTTGCATTATGATTTATTTTTTTAATTTGATTGATTACACTAATTCGATTATTATTTACAAAGATCAATTGCTTCTGTGTCAGCACAGTTTATAAAAACCTTTGCCCGTAAGTACCCATCATGGCAATACTAAAACCCTGGTGGCAAAGCTGATGGCTCGATATTTTAATATTCACGTCTTCACATCCAACAGAACTGCCTGTTCCTGTTCATTAAATATCTTCAACGAACAGTTTGACACCCACACAAGCCTTGAAAGTTTTCTATGTTATATAAATGTATAGAATAGAATATTCATTTATTTGCTCAGAATGTAGGTATTTACAATAAGGTGGTTACAATAATATTAATGAATCCTTGTACATTCTACCATTTTAGCATGCAAACATTGATGCAGTTTATCATCAAATATACAAACATTGGTACAACTAAAATTTATCAGTTAGAAAATCCGATACAGAGTAGTAACATTTATTTATCAGAAGTACAGTTAGTTCTTTTTTGAAAGTTGTTACTGGTTCCTCTTTTATAGAATTAGGAATGTGGTTAAAAATAGCGGGTGATATATAAATGTTCAAAATAAATGTAGATTAAAGAGAAGCAATTGTAATTCCTTATTATGAAAATGTGATTGAGTATCAAATAACAAAGAGGGCGGGAGTGACATTTTTATTCTTACGCATATTTGTCTGTCCCTCACGATAAACAAGTTAAGTGAACAAATCGTCTTGTCGCGTCAATCTGTCGCGTGGCGGTCGCAACGCGTGTCGGTCGCGTGGCGATGTCGCGCATTACCAAATTAGCGTCCGGTGTGCACCTAGCCTCAAATTATGTTAGGCATGGGTCATGTTGCTAATTAAATAGAAATTGCTTTTTTGGACACTACTTCATTTGAGTTACCTATTTTATGTGAAATAATTTTTAAAGATATTAAGTAATCCGTAATCACAAATACATCTACCTCTTGGAATTTTCATGAAGTTTTTCCGAAAATCAATAGGTATCTTTTAGGTATTTTGCATGGATATATACGATTTAACAGAAAACTACTTAGGTAGAAAACAACAACAAAGGGTCCTCTAAAAAGAAAACACCTTTGAATTAAAAAAGAAAATATATTCGGCTAAAGAATGATAAGAAAAATATTTATAGGTAGTTCAAACTGCAAACTATGAAAACAACACAAATTCGAGCCTAGAAACATTCTCAAAAATAAAACGTAAAACGCATAAGAAAGTCGAGGGTGGAACGGGCTGAAAACTGGAATGGGGAGAGAGGGGGTGGTCGACAATAGGTGTACAGATAACTTTCCTTCTACAGTAGAGTCAATACCGACCCTAGGGAGTTTTACCCTCGGGGTTCGGTCGCTTGGGAAAACTAGACCCAACAATATAGAAAAGGACAGAGCTATACATCACGTGAAGGGGGGAACGGTGCATCGGATTGTACTTATGTATTAATAATATATAGAGGAAAAATGCCGAGGACGTGCGTCGAGTGATATGTTGCGACTGTTAGTAAGAGAGGGATGGATGACATCAATTTGTCGTGTCGTGATGGGGTTTTATTTTGTTTCTCCTTTTGCAATTTTTTTTTGGGGCCATCTATTTTTGTATTTTATTTAGTTCAGTTTCGATTTGACTGTTTAGTGGCTTTAAGAAAAGTTTGGCTAATTTTAAAGCTCAACGCTATACGCTATACTATGTTTTGTCACAGAACTGTTTATGTAAAAGTTTCTTACTGAAAACAAATTTGGTGAAGTACACAGTCAGCTTAGATATTTTTAGTAAGGGTGTATGTCATTAGTGCGACACACGAAAGTGCTAGAGGTCGTTACTGCGACAGGTCGTTACCGCGACAGGTCGTTACTGCGACAGGTCGTTACAGCGACAGGTCGTTAGTGCGACATGTCATCAGCTAGACAGTCGATGAGAGGTATATGCACCCTTACTAAGTAGTCAAACCGAACCGTAAGGTTTTCATGCAAGTACCTTTTAATTACAAGCATGATGATGACCACTACGATATAAGATTTTTTTTGGTAAATAGTAGATCTCTTTGTGAAGCCGCTCATCAGAGAAGTATTATCACTATACAACCTGTCGCAGTGACGACCTGTCGCAGTGACGACCAGTCGCAGTAACGACCTGTCGCACTTTCGTGTGTCGCACTAATGACATACACCCTTTTAGTAGGTAACTAGTTGTCTAATATTGTAGTAAGAATAAATTACATAATCGATTAAAGAAAAAAGCTAATGCAGAGATTTATCGGCAACGATAAAGTTTTGAATGGAATAATGTAGGGAAACTTTAAAATCCAAGAACCACCAGTTAAAGCTTATATTGTTATAAAACCGAGACTTATTAAAATTACATATTTAATGTAGGTAAAATCCTAAACAGACACTTGCCAAAACCTTTTAAACTCTAAGGTCCAACTTTGCGCCATAATGTCATAGTAAAACAGTTATAAGGCGATATCGCAGCGGCATCGAGGCGTGTCAACGAAGGCGTTAAGCGAAATTGAGTGAAAGTCAAGTTAAAGTATTAAAAGTTTTCAGCTAGCGATCTTTGTGAACGCGACGAGCGACCGCCGCACACTTTGTGGTGTTGTAGCTGGGATAGAAGGTGAGTATCGATATCGATGAAACTGAATTATGTTTTTTTTTCGCATATTCTGCTGGTGGGTAAATTCTCATGAGACTATAGTGCTATTTACTTATTATAAGTAAGTGACATTAAGGGCGCTCTCGGAATTGTGTCTCCTTTCTCACTCGCACAGAACCATTTTTAAGTAATGTTGAATGAAAAGATGCATTGTTGAAAAATGTAATCTGATAGTGAACTACAAAATAATATTAATTTTACATGTAAATAATTAAAACACATTTCTACTGTGATATCTAATAAACAAACTTAAAAAAAAATTAAAATCTGTTTCTGAGGTTTGTTTAACTCATGTGTTTTAATAATTAAATTGGAGTTTATAATATTATAATTAATATGATTTTGTAATTCGCTATCAGTCAGATTACATTTTTCAAAAATGCATCTTTTCATTTAACATTCTTAAAATATATGGTTCTTTGCGAGCGAGAGAGGTGCCGAATGCAAGAGCCCTCTTAACTAAACGAATTAATCTTAGCTTTCTAGCGAAGATTAATTCATTTAATATTAATTTAATAAATGAGAAAGTAAATTGGTTTGTTTAAATTGTTACCTTTTTACTCCTAAACAACTAGACCGATTATCATGAATTGCTTTAGGATGCTAGATGGCACTACGTGTATGATGTATGTATGATGAAATCGCGGGAAAAGTGCTAGTTATATGAATATTTATAACCTTAGGATTTAGTTTCGTCAGAATAGCGAAAAAGTCTTGGTATTTTTTTTGTTCACATAACAAAATGAAGTTTACTAAATATGATTTCAATAGTAGATATTAGGTATTCGTCAATACTGCACCGAATGTGGATCGAACTTACGAGCTCCTGTTCACCATTCCGCTATTTACCTACAGAATTATCGATAGATTCCTACAATATCGATAAAAAGAATCTCCGAATCCAGCCCTACTTCCTTAACACGGTGTAAGTTAATAATGTAATAGAATTACGAGGGAAAAACTGTTGAACTCCGACGGAGCGGGTCGCACTTAATTGTAGCACTTTGTTTTGTGCGGCCCACTGACGTTACTTGTATACATACTGTTTACGTTTCGATTGTACGAGTACGTATGTATATGGTGTGTAAAACTGCAAACTATGGTAAAACTTTGTTATGAAACCAAACCACTTAATTACCTATCATAAATGGGGAAGTAATTCTATATCTGATAAGTTATTATAACTTATTATTACCGTTAAACTCTTGAACCAATTTTAATGTTTAGTATGGAAATATGTATTTTGAACTCTGGGTCTTTTCCAAGATTCAAACTACATATTTAAAATATAGGATACTTTTAATAGGGTATATCTCTCTATAAAGTAGTTACTCTAAGACGCGAGTAAAACCACGGGCAACAACGAATATGTAACTTGTAAGTACTTACCTACATACAATAAACCAGTCTCAAATCAAAGTCTCAATGCGATGGGAAATCTCTAGACTGACTCTTTCTTATGTGATCTAATTGGAGATCAATTTTCCATTGATGGTCCTTTGATGATCAAATAAAAATAACTAGACCTTGATAGTAGGTACTTTTATACTTAGTCTGAGAGGGTCGCATTTAACTGTGGCAATTTAAATCCTCTGATGTCACGTGTTTAGGTTTAGACGTAAGCTATGGTATGAATTATATGTAAAACTAGCTGTGCCTGCGACTTCGTCCGCATGAGACTTTTGACGCGGCATATTGGCACCCACTAGACGGCAGTAGGTACCTAATAGGCTGTCTGTACCTGTACAAAAATTTATAGTGTGTATTCAAATTCATATCTTCTGAACTCTGTAAGACATCGAAATGGGAAACACACGAAAATTCTTCAGCTTCATTATATTAGTATAGACTAGACTTTTCATTACCTATTAATAAATTCTATACCACTAACTAAATAAATCCTCCACATTATCCAAAACAAAAACTATTTGAATATGCTAAATTGGAGTGGAGTGACGTCTCGGTGGAGCCTAGCAGACAAAAGTTTGGACTAAAAATCATGCGGTATGTGCAGGCAGTTAGGGAAAAATTTACAACTC
Source organism: Thalpophila matura (assembly GCA_948465475.1). Classification (NCBI taxonomy): domain Eukaryota; kingdom Metazoa; phylum Arthropoda; class Insecta; order Lepidoptera; family Noctuidae; genus Thalpophila; species Thalpophila matura. The sequence goes on along the minus strand of OX419187.1, from coordinate 6,444,405 downwards.
GGACGTGAGGTGTCTAAAATGTTACGCCGAGTGTAAATAAACTCCAGGATAGTTATAAACAGTTACTGGAATATGAATATGATGAGCGATGTATTTATGGAGAGACTAATTTTTGGAGCCAAATCGAGAATAAAGCCTTTTAGACACTTCGTTCGATACTCTACGGATACGATGGAAGTCTCTGATCTCGATAACTTAGGTGTAACTTACGTCTCTTGGTGATTACTATTTGGTGAATTGGCGATTAGTAATCGTATGAGGCAACGATGCGTTACTACGAGTACATAATGTATCCTTTATTAACATATTTTTATTTCGTCGTCTATAGTTTCATATTATAAAACAGAATTAAAATATTTTAGCTCGTCATATTCAGTAAATTTAGGAGTAGAGAATTTTGTTGTAGTAATTGCGCTTTTTGAAGTAGTCTTTCCGGCAGAAAATGATATGGTGGTAGTCAATCATATCAATTTCTGCCGATAACAGTGGCCGTGTTTCCATATGAAGGCGTAATTACAGGAACAGTCATGAGACACATTTTTTTTTCTTAAAGGACAATGCGATGCCCTTGATATTGCAGTTATTAAGATACCCATAGGTGGCGGTCACCACTTACCGTCAGGTAGATTAACTGCTAGTTACTCATTATCATAAAAAAAATCAGGTTAAAAAAGTCCCAAAGCGTAGATCTTACTTCATTTAACCCTGAACTGAACAGTACATAAAATTACGAATGTTCATATCATATTGTTCATCCAGAAATCGTTTCATTGTTCCAACAAAACACCACAGCATGCATTCACTACCTACCTATCCTACCTAATCTGCAACAGTTAGACAATAAATTTAAACGAATGTTTATTACACTGGCACTTCACACAGTGTATACGTTGCCGATTCGCGCATCCCTTATCAAGATCGCGCCGAGTTTTATGGGCCTAATCGCGGCCACCGCAAATAGGACCCGAGTGGGTAATTTTCTAACCTGACCGATTATAGGATTACGGCTAATTAGCTATTACCGATATATTGTGACTTACAACGCAATTTCGCACGGTTATATTAAGGACTGTTTGTCTTTAGTAAAAAGTTTTTGGTGAAAACGTCGATTTTAAGAGTGTTGAAAATCGTGACGGAGCTATCAAGGCTATGTTTTCTTTTAGTTGTAGTTTCCATAGATGGCCTACTTCTCCCTACCTGTGAGCAATGTAAAATGTGAGTAAAAAATTACACCAAAAATTCAATGGTCAGTAGTACCTACCTACCTACCTATCCATCATTCTTCTCCTACGATCACCAATATTTTTATGCTAAATCTGGTGATTGCCAACGTTACCATTATCTTGAAGGTAATATTGGTCGAAATATTACGACCAATAAATAAGTGAACCAAAAAAATATATAGGTAAGTGTTCTTAATGATTTTGACCAATCAGCATTATTTTTAGTCCTTGGTCTCTAATCAGCAACGGACTATGCGGTTGACTCTTATAAATACACCGCAGGCTTGTGGTTTTATCAAGCGCACAGTACAACTTGAACTCTTATTTCACACCTTTAGTATGCAATCGTAGGTCAACCAGCCTTGGATATTTGTATCATTAGAGTTCCCTGTGTGAACAAAATGACTTTATTGAAATTCCCAGCCTTGGATATTTGTATCACTAGAGTTTTCTGTGTAAACAAAAGGTCTTTTTTGAAATCTTAGAAATATAAAATTGATCACTGAGTAAAACCAAATCCTTTTTTCATACAAATAAGTTATTTCCTTTGGTTTGTATTACAGAATTTTAAAACCAAAAAGAGATGGAAGAATTTCAAATTAAAATCTATACATTAAAAGCTAATTACCTACCTAGTTTCGATTTAACAAGTGAAAAAGCCTAATTATTCTAATTAATTATTAGTATGAATATAATATTCCTAATTAATGTAGGTAGTTATGTATAGTATAGATAAGCACTTAGAGCGCTACCTAAGCCTCCTTAAATTGATAAGCTACTTACAGGAGATCGATTTCCCATTTTATATCTGCTCCTAATTATGATTAAGTTGATGTAAATCTTTTAAATTATATTAGCGAATAGTACCTACCTAATAATATCATTATTTTTAAAAATAATGATAGGTTTTAAAGCTATTATTTTTTGCATTTTATGTCTGCTCCTCCTAATAATGATTAAGTTGGTGTAAATGTTTTAAATTATGTAGGTATTTTGTTTTTTTTTTTACACGGGACTAGATAGTCTCGCACCTTTCGAAGACGTGCGTGGGGCCGAAGCCAACACGTAGAGGCCTTTTACAACAATTTGAATATAAAATGTAATGGTGACATGACAAATTATGTATATTATTAGCGAATAGTACGGTCTACCTCCCTATTAGGTATTCATTACATACATTTAAAGCCATTATTAGGTAGATTAGGTACCTACTGTAATTGTTTTAAATCTAATATTTGTACCTATATTATTTCTTTATTATTTATCTTAATAATAAGAAAAAAAAATAGCATAATTGCATTTAGCCCAAAAATGTATGATGGCTAAATGGTCAAATTAGATGTTCCTTTTTTAGTTATTTCCTAAATTTTGTATGTAACTTTATAAACATGCATACTTAAATCCTGAACTGGGTACAACCACCTAAAGGCTATACCTATTATTAAAGCGTATTAATTAAGCTTATAGGTACATAATAAGTACCTATAAGCTTATTTAATACGCTTTCGATTCCCGCATAGCTTAACCATATTATGGTTAAGCAATATTATGTATATTATTATTATATTATTATGTATATATATATTATTATAAAATTAACCATATTATGGTTAAGCTATGCGGGAATCGAATGCGCGACCCGTGGCGCAGATGCCAATCACTCAGTCACTGATAAAAAATGCACCAAGTCCTTGCCTCTTCATAACTTCCTACATTGCATGTTCTGTGGTCATCACTATTGACAACCGGATTAGTGAAACAATCACGCTGTTTTTAGCATAAACTATTATACTCCTCCCATAATCACCGAGTGGTTTTTTTAAAGAGGGGGTGAAAATAACCCTAACCCTATAAGTATATAATATATAAAATCAATATTACCATTAATCCTATGGCTACCGTTAATCGATTAGCAAAAAAACGTCAACTACTAGACTACAACGATAAGAAATAGAATAGAGTTAAAACTAATTTTAAAGCCTAAAGTAAAAAACTCAACAACTTTTCCTTGTCCCAAAAGGCTTTTGACGCGACCACCGGCGCCATCTTGCTGAAACTTTTCCCACGTAGTTCGGCCGTACTTCCAGAGATGGCGCTGTTTAATACTCGTGGGACCGCGTTGCGTTTCCAATTTCAGTTGGCACCGTCCTGAAACAGAACGCTGCGACTTGAGAAAGGGAGAGAGAAATTCTCAAGGCTCGCCGTTTAGGGACTAGTCCCGTTCAGTGCCGATGTTCCTTTTTGTTACAGCAGTGGGTGTGTTCACAGACGACCAATGGGAACGATTTCTCTTGGTCCGACCACACCTACCCAGTTTTCGATGCCTACTGGGAGTTACATGGAAAAAAATGTTGGAAATAGGTAATTTTGAACGTCGTTCGCCAGTGACGTAATTGCGAATTTATGGTCCAACGAATTACCTTATTTATATTGCGAGTTGATTGAAATGGAATTTTAAATTATTCTCGGTGTGTAAGCATTCAGTGTTTATGGATTTTTCGCAAAATAACTGTTTCTTTATGCATTTACGACTATGGGTATGACTCAATTTCGCAGCAAATGAGAGATTAAGAAATGATAGTATCCTTACCATGATTTTCTAGATCTAAAACCAGAGTGCGTAGTTTCTTCTTAAAAACATGACTGATGAAGTTTTAGTTTTTTTGTTTTTATACACTGACAGCCTCCGAAACCCGTATAAAGCATTACTTACAACTTTTAATAGGTACTTCTCTGCTCCGTTCGACTTTCGTCGATTTTGTCTGAAATGGAATAATCTTTACAACTCTAAAGTAAAATAAAAAGCAAGATAGGACAGATTTCGAAGGGATTTTGACCTATATTTTTACTTGATACTCATTCAATCCATCCAAAAACTATCCATATTGACATCCCATCTACACCACACATAAAGCTAGATACACAACATAAAACTACGACGACGGTACGATATGCAAAAGATATATTGATGGATAAGCGCCGTGTCCCTGGGAATACGGCGGTCTCTACACGGCTTAGCACTTCTAGAGGGAGCCATGCGCCTTCCACGCGAGTTTTAAAGTATACCAAATTGCTTTTTAGTGGCAGTTTTGAATAGTAGCTGTTTCGAAAGTTTCGTGATGGTCCTTGTGTGATGGAAAGGTATGAAAGGACAGCGGTTTGTTAAAAGCTTTTTTTGGATGGACGTTTTAGGAGTTTGTGGTGGAATACCTACATATAGGTATTTTGGTTGTTTTTTAATTAGGCAAATCACACTAATATAATAAATACGAAAGTTTGTGAAATAAAGAAAGAAAAAATATTTATTGGGACTCGCACGGGAAATTACAGACAATGTATGTTTGTCACTCCTTAACGCTGAAACAGCTGAACGGAGTTTAATGTTTGACAAAGAGGTAGCTTGGAAGTTTGAAACCTGGAGAAGCACATAAGCTTAGGGTATTATTAACGCATCTATATCGTAGTCTAACAAACAAAGGTAGGTACTGCCATTGTCACGTAGAGTAGATAATATACCAAGTGTATCTCACATTTTTTGTATATATTTTAGGCTTCCTTTTTTTGGTGTAGCCCTTAAGTTTCTTGGTTAAGCCTTAGCAATTTAATCCAAATCAATTTTGCAAATGCAAGTTTTTCATAATTTTGATGTTAAACTTATTCAACCACATCAAAACTGTAGTACCGGCAAACCCTGGAATTGTTATTACACAAGTGCATGAGCAAAATTGCGGACAAAAGCTGCTATCTCCATAATAATTATTAATTTAACAAAATCGCTACTCTACAAAGCGATTTCTTTCAATACCCTTTAACGAGCAATCATAATTCTAACACATTTATCACTCCCTACCCCTTTGGCTGCACTAACATGTGTTGTGCCTATTACCACTAACGCCGCACCAACAACAGAGCTACAATGGCGACAAGTGATATTTGACAAGCAATAAATTTAATTCCAACGTGTACTATTGTGTTTTTGTTAGTGTTCAATGTGGGATGAAATTAAGATATTTAGCGATTTGGGGTGTGTAGAAAATTTGGTAATGGGTTGAGTTGAAATAATGTTCAATCGTTTCTCGTTGGATATTGGCGCTTTTCGCCAATATCCAACGAGAAACGATCGAACATTATTTGGACCCCAAAGTTTTTTGATGATGAAATACCTATTTGTGTAGCAAACGGTATTTTAAAACACAGGTTCACAGATTCGCAGTTTTTATAAAGGAAACGTGCCTCTGTTATTTTGTTTATTCGCGATTTTCTTATCATTGCGACTCTCTGTAAGATTGAAATGTCAAGATCATTAACTACCAATATCAAATATTTAAAGGAAAGAATTAGTCAAAGAAATCTATGTTTAAACGCGAAAAGTTTTAAAATCAAAAATTCTAACTTTTCTACACTTCTGTAAGCCGCTAATTAGAATAACTAGTGCATAGCTACATCCTCGCAAATATATTTAACGTTTGTAACTGCCACTAAAAAAGTTAACTTTTCAAAAATCCCATAATATTATCGCATTAGAATAACGTAAACCTCCACTCGCAGGAGGGATGTCAGGTATTCGCACGTATTCTCGGCAATCATTAATATCTCGTTGCGTGTAATGCCATGCGACAGGCGGAGTACACGCGTTCAAATTGAAATTCTTTCAGATAAACAAACGCACTTATCAGATTTATTCCCCTCTTCTACATTTTAAGGAGATTTTTCGGAACTCCTTTATCATGTTAAAAATGACTATTAAACGTATTTTCAAATAAACTTAACTATAATTATACATTTTGAGTAAAGAAGAAAGAAATAAAGGAAGAAACTGTTTTATTTACTCATACGATACTCCTATTTATACTATAATAGGACGATTGCATAATGACTTTGACTATTTTTTTATACGACGACGATGGCACACAGGCCTACGGCCTACGGCTACGGCCTACGGCCTACAGTACGGCGATGATAAGCGATTACTGTAGCCTATGAAACGCTTGCAACATCGAGTGTCACATGCACGCAGGTGCGGTCCCAGGGGGGGGAGGGGTCATGAGGGTCATGACAGTTTGGCAGTTTTGGTAGTTCTCACGGTGATATCACGCGGCGTGTCGGTAAAGAACAGACAAGCTGTTTTGGCCTATCGGCTTGTCTCTGTATCAGGACAATAAAATCAATTAGTTCCTATAACAAAGGTATTCATTCCCTTTTTAGGGTTCCATACCAAAATGGTAAAAAAGGAACCCTTATGGTGCGACTTCGTCTGTCTGTCTGTCTGTCTGTCACACCTGCTTATTTCAGCAACTACTTATGCTATCGACTTGTTTGGAACAGTTATAAAGAATGCTTGTTCAACTTTATTGCAAATGAAAAAAGTCCAAAAATATTTTTATTTTCATTGCAAAAGGGGCCGGAGTGGGGGTCCGAAATTTTAAAGTGGGGTTACTAGGTCAAGTGACATATCATATGAAAGGGTTTGATCTGCACATTTCAAAATATATTTTTATTTTATTTTATGTCTCACAGTTTTCGACATATGATGAAAAATGTCCAAAAAAATACCATTCCCCCCCTCCTTATCTCCGAAGTTTGCGGGGCGAAAAATCTGAAATAAATAGGGTAGATAGAAATTGACCCAAATATGGCACCAAAAATAAAATGATGTTCCTAACTAGTAGTTTTTTCAAAATCATCAAAATTCCTTCATAAACAAACTTAGTTATGCGGTTCGGATTTTTTCACTTTATACGTCCAAAAATGATACGGAACCCTCGGTGCGCGAGTACGACTCGCACTTGGCCGATTTTTTACAATGTCGCTTATTTAAGAAACATCCGAGTTTATTTATTCAGTTCCACACCTCTTTGTGAATTTAATTTATTACGCCCCATAAACGAGATTCGAGACGAGATGAGACAAGCGTCTCAGGCAACGTGAACAAAAAAGCAAAGCATTTTATTTACTGATGGTACTTGTTTTGCTTAAAAAACAGTCATTGAATTTGTTTTCCATGTTCATCCAAATCCTGCTGAGTTTTTTGGGTTTTGGTAAGTAAAACGGCCAGGATCGACCTTTTTGAAGGAACTCTTATATAAATTGATGATCTGTTTTTGGCCGCTCGCACTAATACAGGTGATCTGGTGAATTTCGCCTTTATTTTTAGCCGACTTCCAAAAAATCCGAATGCAGAACCTCCTCCGAATGCAGAACTTCCTCCGATTCTGCATTCGGTTGGTTTTTTTATATTTCGTGGTCGCCATTCCTGCAACTATCTATCGTATAAATAATTGGTTATCTGTTCTAGGCTGCTCGCATCTATTTCGTGCATGGTCGCCATTCCAGCACATTCCAAGCTTGTTGGTCCACCGGTCTGACCATTGCCGCTTCAACTTGCAACTTCTTGGAGTTATATCGGTGATTTTGGTTGTCATAAGGACTTCCACATTCCTGATTCTATTACGTAGGGAAAACCGGTAGATAAATTAACGACCATGAGACAATTCCACACGAGTCTTTTCAGACACCTATATTAAAAGGTGCGCGGTAGGTACCTATAATCTTTTCCTAACTACCTATCTATAGATAGGTTTTTATCGTAGCGTATCCATCAAATAACTATGTTTCACTTTTGTATAATTATAGTTAGCTATAATAAAGAATTATCTCATTAATTTCTAATTTCAATTAGGTATACCTAAGTACCTATCAATACATACCTATTACTATTTAATCAACAATTCGACATCAACTCAATCTAATCCAGTTTCTGCTCGCCTCATTAGCTTCATACTTCTGACATCTTATTATACAATTGTTAATGGCATTTGTATTGTAGCACAATTCGTCAATGTACCGCGACTTTGTAGCAGATGTATTGCATTACAACTTCATTTTGTACAAGTCGTTATCGGCTGGGGTTGGATGTTGGGACGACGGTAATAGAAATGCGGATACGTTGATGATTTTTAGTTAAAACTGTCGTGTAAATATTGAAAAGTATTTTTTGAAAACATCGTAAGTAGGTATCATTTTTTTTGCAGAAAAATATAAAGTTCACGTTATTTTGTAGACAACTTTTTTTTGCAAAAAAAAAAATCGAAAAATATTATTATGTGGATTTCGGTCCATTTCTCCATGTTTATGTTATTTAGTATTTCGATGAAACATTAAAAATAGTATGGACATCTCAGAAAATCTCCGCGAGTCACATCAACCCTATTCCACCGCCCCTCGGCACCGGCGCGCACGCACCGCGTCACAGAACTGTGTAAAGTACGAAATAATTTCACGCATCACATGACACCGCGTATAATGACCCCAGAAGCTCCCCGGCGATGTCCCGGACAAAACAAACAGCGGCCTAATAAGAGAATGAATAAGTCCCCCGAAGAATCCTTTCGGAAAAGAAATTGCGTCGGTTGAAGGAAGTTAATGTGTGTGCTAAGGGAATATTTGTTGAAGCTCCAATTGTTGCGGATGTCAGGTTTGGGGGTAATGGGTCCTATAAATAAATTACTTAATACTGTTATAGTAAGGCATCTTTCTATTAGGATGACAGTACTAAATCCAATAGCGTGCATCTGATTTTAGTTTTCTTGCCAAAAGCTTCACTGAGAGCTGTTTTGACATAGCAAACTCTAATAAGACGCGATCTTCAATATTTTAAAAATCATGAGCTGATCGGCTTGTAAGAAATATTACTTGCTTTCTTAGCAAAGTTATAAGGATATCCAAAAAACAATAAACACCGTATTTGGACAACTTTTGTATAGGTACTGTATCAATGAATAAGAGTAGCGAATGTTTTTAAAATATTGTTGGAAAGAAATTATTGAGAAGAAATTTTTCTTGACGTTATTTACCTACCTACCTACATTTCTTGCGTAAAAAATAAAGGGGTAAACACCAATCTGCGACAGAACCAATAAACTTCAGCACAATGTGTAAAGAGATCAAACAATCGAATCCCACCGCAATCACAGTGCGCCGGTTTCATAGATTGTGTTGACAATACCAATGAACATTCTTAATTATTTGCCCGGTTCGTGTAAACAATGACCTCATACAAAAACCAGCATAACTTGACCCGCCAACTTCTATACCTCATCACTTAATACATATTGAATTTTTGAGTATCAACGGAGCTCTTTATAAAGTGGTTTTCAAAACTATTGTTTGACAGCGCGTGTAGGGTCTGTCTCAATTAAAAATATTGCTAACAAGACAAACAGTTGTCGTTCGAATTTTTGGATTTTAATTGGCTATTTGGATCGAGATTTTTAGATAATGGTGTCTGGTGTCACATTTGTTGGTTTTTCGTTCCATATGCCAAGCTAGTTTCACAAAATTATTGGTAGATAACAATTATGCAGCATATTTTTATTTTTGCCATGGAGTAATATCTAGTTATCCATCCTTTTTGTGGTGTTGTAAAATGTGATTAAGGTTTTCTAGAAAGCAATGGTAGCATCGTCATTTTTTTATTTTTTATTAATTTATTATTTTTAAAAGAGAAAATTGAGAAAATTGCTCTCTCTAAAATCGCTCCTCTAGAAAATTGCTAAGTAGTAAGCGTACCCAACAATTTGCTGTGGCATTATTAGTAGTTACATCGGTATTGGGATCGGTAGTAATTATTAAGCTAGAGGCTGGACAAAGTTTAATCAGCTACACTACAACATACGGACTTATCGGATCTAAATATTTAAAAACTGGAGCTAGTTTATTCAGTAACTATAAAAATCTTTGCAATGTGCACAGATCAAACACAGTAAAATAATAAAGGCGGTCGTCGTATTATTAACCAGTAAAGTAGCACTCAATTTGGTGAAGGGCTCAGTGGCCATGCGCCACATGCTTTAAAATGGGGATGGAGAAATAGGGTTGGCCATAGTCATCGGTTATCGATAGATACTTACTGAATAGTATAATAATATACAGTATCGATGACTTAATGTTTTTACTATGCTTTTATTTTTAGGTGAATTTTACAACATAGAAATAAGGTTTTTTTACCAATAAATTTATTGGTGTGTCGTGTACATTTTGATTATAAATATTTTCAATGTATGACTTGACTATGCAAATATCTTGATACATTCAAGTCTTATAGGTTCTCCATTTTTTTTTTAATTTGCAAACTGAACTTGCTTTGATAATAAAAAGATATAATATCGATAGATAGTTTTACTCATCACTACGTCAGTCACCCCAAATTTTTGACCTGACAGGACATCTAAATATTTAAAAAGCTCTTATGCTATAATTACGTTGATTTATTGCTGTAGTTTCATACTTATTGTTTACATTGTTCAACTATTTTAATTATTGAAAACATTGATGTTATTTTATGGCCTTTTCATCTCAAATTCTTAACAGTTCGTTGCCGTACGCGTTTTTTTTTATTTACGATTTTTTTACTGTAGATCATCTTTAGCCAACATTTAGCTTCAAATAGTGGTGTTATCAGTTGGTGCTGATACCTCACTCAGCTTAAAATATGAACTATTCAATCGCTTCTTACGAGTAGGTACATTTGACAAAATAATATTGTGTAGTATTCGCGTAAAAAATCTCGTAACCAAGTTTGGCAACCTACTAAAATTATATAGGTACTTACCTACTAACAATATAATTAAGTGTATTTATTTATTTTTAATATTGATCACAATACAAATCACAGAATTTTAAACTATTAAACTCATACTTATTTAAACTAACCCAAACAACGAATACAAGATATATCTTCGTAACATTTGGTTATATTTGGCTTTATACCATTATCAGTATAGTCGCAGGGCATTTTAATGTTATCTCCGCTCCTCATCTCAGGGGTCGCAAAGTGGTCAGCCTGGTCTTGCGGGGCAACCCGGGTGTCAAGATGAAAGCTTGTTTTATTATGAGAAGGGTCACTCGCTAATGACTTTAGTGGTTTTTGGATTAAATACGGGCAATTTTGGTGGTATTTGAATTTGATGTAGTGGTGCAATTCAATGTTATATTGCCTTATACAATACACACCGAAATAAGTTATACGTATGCAGTTGATGATTTAATATTTCAAGCGCAAAACATCCGTCTCATGTTAATATTTCGGAGTGACGTAATAAGTCCTTCAGTCGCCTCCAAGTACGCTAAAATGATTATACCTAATCCATAGTCTTAATCCACCCTTCCCAATATTCACACAAATAACTTTGCAATAAAAACAAAAATTCACCGAATTATATCGAAAAATACAGCAAAAACAAAAATATCCGAATCACATTGTTTCCCGTCGGCCGTCAAGTGTGACGCGAATGCATAATCAATCAGTAATTCTGAGCGTCACAGTGCCTGTGACGTGACAATCGCATGGGATTTAAATTTCGAACAAAGATTTTTCGATTTCGAATCCTTATGGCTTTTTGTTGCAGCCAGGCGTTGTATAAAATGTTAATTGTGTAATTCTTGTGTTTTCTTTTGCCGGATATATTTGTTTCTGCTTTATAGTAGTGATCAAGTAAGATAGTATGAAAGGATTTGCCTTCTGGCTGCATCTTTTACGCTTTGAATTGGAATTACCTTTCACGTGTTTAGAGTAAAAGCGAGTAACTGAATGTTGCATCTAAATGTCGCCTAAACATGTTTAATTATGTATTTCAGTTCAGAAAATGTTTTGGAACTCGTTGTCTTCTTATTTTATATACCTACCAAGTACCGTACCTAATTTACAACAAAAACAAACACTCTTTAGCACTTAACCAAAAAAGAATAAAAAGGAACGCAAACAGACTTCCATTCATAAACAAAACACATTTCCCTTCGGCTTTTCTAAAGGAATCATTCAAAAAGCCGTCAAATCGCTTCATCCGAATCCCGAACGTCTCCGACAATTCCCGATCATCTGTGGTTATCTTTAAAAGGGGAATAACAAAGAAATGCGTCCAATGAATGGATTTTAATTTTAAAAGCTTTCGCGGCGTTTTTCGGAATCCGACTTACCCTCGGGAATTTGACGGTGATTATTGATGTTTTGACAACTCGTATTTACTATTAATTGTGATAATGGATTATGGGAGGACGTTAAAATATCTTTTAAAATAGCGGTTGTTGCAGGCTACTGTTTTTATTTCGTGTGTTTGAAGAATTGTTAAGTTTTTAATGAATTCAAGCTTGATATTGATTATTTCCTCGACCATGGATGACTATTACCTACGTTTGAACTTATTTTATCCTTTGATTTAAACAAGAAAAAAACACAAATAATTTTAAATGCTTGTCAAATTAGTACCTACCTACAGCAAATATGTGAGAATTAATAAAATTCACGTCAATAATCTCAGTCTATTTCAAGGTGCCTACAATGACCCAACTTTATAGCCGATCTGTAGAGCTGATCAAGTTGGGTCGTTTGTACATACGCACCTTTTGTCTTCAGCTATAGTGCAATACTAACTTATCTAGTAAAAGTTCGTCAACTTTTCCATTTCTCTAACTTTCCTAGAGGCGTTCACACAGCTTACAAGCATTGCGAAAGCATAATAACATGAAAGTAGCAGCTCATTTCATACCAGTAAGGCGAGCATATTGCGTTACCAACTTACCAAGCATCTTGTACAAGCCATAACCAACCTTATTTTGTCATAATAAGAGTTATGGGAAGTGTATAAGCAACATTGCAAGACTAAGCGCACGTCATAACCTCTGAACGAAATTGGGGAAAGCGTGTGAGATAAATCACGTTACAGATGTTAGCGTTTATACAGAGATACTCAATGAAATATGAGATATTGTTTGTGGATAGTTTCAATATGCTTACAAATCGTGAGAATAAGAACATTTATTTATTTACCTAATGGTATACCAATAGCAATACTTATAACTTCTCTTAGAATAAAACTTAGAATAAATAGAGGTATAGAGTAGAGTAGAGTATATATAGAGTAGGCCTATTAAACACATAGCATTTGCCATACAGACAAATACATAATTATAAGTATGTACATCTAAATAGCTACTTACAAAATCACATAGAATAGCTTTGAAACTTGAAAATGTTGTACGAAAATCAAGTGCTCGGCTAAGATCAATAAAATTAATGATCTCCAATTCAATAAGTACAACTTCACCCTCTAAACCAAACCATTGCAGGGTCGCCTGAACTTCGACGATCCTTTCCTAAGAGAATCTAAAGACACTTTAGTCCTAGATACATTTTTCTTTAAAAAATTCTTCGGTCAACATAAATCAAGCACCGTAGCTGGAAAAGTAGCCACGTATGGTCACCGCGTAGGCCCTCAATCCCGACGTCCGTGATTGGCTGAATTTCCCACGAGGACGGAACGAGTCGCGACTCAACTCTTAATTTCTTGCTTCAACTACGTCTGTGCCCTGTTAGCGCTCTGAAAGTAATCTTTAAACGTTTGTTTAGGACGTGCAACAGTTTAGAAGTTGAAATAGATTTTATTGTAGCTGCCTACTAAGAGTTTTCTATGGAATAAAATAAGGAACTTTTTAGTTTTGCGTATACTTTGTAAGTCATTCAACTAAGGGTGGATCCAAACATTGCGAGGCATGCGCTGTGCATTGGGAGGCATACGCAGCGCACGTCTCGCACGGTTCGATATACATTTGCACATACCTCACCACGAATATAAACGTCGACATATTGCGAAGCATGCGATGAGCGCCGTGAGCGGCGCATGCCTCGCAATGTTTGGGATCCAAACCTTTAGATATTGTTCATATTAGTAGATTTTGGGGTATCTTCTCATTGTTCAATTAGCTAAAAATCAATCTTCCTTCTTTAGGTGTTAAGTGTGTTGACTCAACATCCGTTAGTAAGTAGGTAGACTGTTGATGACTAGATCATTTGTAAGCAAATTCTTCTGACTAAATGGAAGTGCCTTCGGTAGTTCGTTAACTTATATTTCTTAATGCCGAGGGTTAACAGTGCAACTGTCAAAATTAAGCGTAAGTGACTTAACACTAAAGTAATAGGTATTTATCTAATAGGTACACTCTCTAAGGTATTTAAACAAAGAGTTATAGAAACGCACCACGTCATGGGTGACATAAAACAAAACCGCGGTAAGGTAACCGAACCGGAAGGTTGCACGCGAATGATCTGATGAATACTAAGTGCGTGCGTGCATCCATCCATGCTGGATCCGTCTATATAGTGACAGCCATCTTAGTGAGATCATTTATGAAGGCGGTTAGGGCGCTTAATTTGATGGGTTTGGTAAAAGTAATTCTTAAGTGCGAAGAAAAGGGCAATTCGCACACGTAGTGCATGTGAATTTTTATACAAAGTTGATTGAAAAGTAACACAATATTAATTAGATTCGGGAAACCGAATAGGAATATGCAGTAGCGTTATGTGCTACGATTTCTATATCTGGTATTATAGAACGAAACTTAATAATAAAACTCATTTTCAGTGTAGATTTCTTCAAGCCATTGGATTAGTTAAATCCAGTTTTAAGTATAGTTTAAGCTACGTTCTGTAATAGGTACCATTCCAAGTCTACGAGCACTGAAAAAAGATCAAAACTTGAAATTAAAATTGTGAAAGTAATTTTCTTTTTTTTTCAGGTTTCTTCAGATATTATTATATTTTATATCAAATCTTTATTTTTGATACCGACAACGAAAGTTGAATAAATTAAACATGAAATGCAATGTCCGTTCATAACCTATTATTACCTTTACATGCCTATATACATTATGTATGTGTACCTATCTTTGGTAACAATGATATTCTTCTATTGTGGTTATTCAGTAGTACATTATTACGGTGGCCGTTCACGACGATGATGGATCGCGACCACCGAATCACATGAGATTTGAACTTACCCTTACGACGCGGTACAAGAGATGAGGCGCCCTAAAATCATAAATATTTTTAGTCCAGGGAAAAAATTAAATTTTCATTAAAAAATTTTTTCTTTGTCCTTTATAGACTTAGCGGTTTTTACCGTTTAGAGTTTGGACGATCCATATTCAAATGTAAGATGTTCAACTTTATCTGACAGTCCCTGAAAAGCCGGTCGGTTGTGGGTCCAGATTTTTAACATAATTATCTCGAACTCGAACTTATTACCTAATCATTTTTAACGATTGGCTTCCCTTATTTATAGCTTATATAACTTTCCACATTTTAACCTAAGTAGTATCTCTTAATCCTGAGCCCCACAACATAAGGTCTTATATTAACATTCGCAACAGTGGTTCCGTATAAATATTTGAGGACGCGACTCTGTCTTATGCCTAATTTATTTTGACAAATCATCTTCAGTGGATAAAGGTGTGTTTGCTAAGGTACGGCGGGCTTTGCAGAATGGATACAAGGTTTTTTCAAGGTGTATAGGGATTTGAGATGCCTTACAAATATTTAGATATGGTATAGTAGGTTTATGGAAGACTGCGTTTTTTTTATGTGGTGTTAATTAATTAAATGTTATTCTAAATTGCGACAATAACTGCCATTGGGAACAAAATAGTGTTACGTGTATTTGTAAACCACTTCAAACAAACCATCAAGAGTGCTTCAAATATCACACACACACACACGTAGAATATATATATACTATAGTATTCCTATAGAACGTTGACGCAAGATTCCTTAAAACATTATACGTGATACCTATTATATCTTACACTAGTTGTACCCCGCAGTTTCACCCGCAGTTGCTCAGCTTCTAAGGGTCGTAGCGTGATGTTAAATAGCCTATAACCTTTCTCAAGAATTCAGCTACCAAATGCAAAAATAACTTTTCAAATCCGACTGGTAGTTCTAGGAATCAGCACGTTAAAACAAACTCTTCAGTTTTATTATATTATTAGCACCTCGCCCGCGACTTCATCCGCGTGACCCACAGGAACCGTGCATTTTTTCGGGATAAAAGTAACCTTATAACACTCAAATATAATGTAGTTTTTATTAGTGAAATAATTTTTAAAATCGGATTATTAGTTCCGGAGATTACCCCCTACATACAAAGTTACAAATTGTACCTCTTTATAATATTAGTATAGAGAATATGTACTTACCCATCATCAAACAAATATACCTAGGTACTTACCTTTCTAAACCTCAATTCTCTACATACATCTTGCTTATAAATATCTAGTGAGACAATAAACAACGTTAACTTAAATGGGCCACATGCAAATATTGGGTGAGCACAGTAAGCAGATAGTTCAGCTCCAAGTTAAATAAGTAAGCCGCGAGCAAATCCCAGAAGGTCGCGACATCCGACATTCGGCGAGCCTTTATTTTACCTTCCATCTAACCAGACGGATACAGCGTGTTCGTTTTTGTGGAATCATATTTTTGAATATATTTTTTTATTTTTTATTATCTTTATTTAAGGAGCTTGGTCTATATGACTAAGTCGCTCCGTAAGACTTACATAAACTACTACAGCATTACATAAAATATGTCAACTTAAAAAATACCGAAATATACACAATTATACGCAAATGTATGTTACCTTCGGCTCATACCCACTCGCACAAGTTTGTATACTGCCCTAGCTGTTTCTGTCAGTGGAAACGCTAAAACAGCATTACAGCTTCCAACTTGCTTAATATCTATATACTGAGATAATAGCTGCGTTCTCAGATCTTCGTTCCTAACACACTCCACGATAATATGAAACGCGTCTTCTATTTTACCACACTCTGAACAATTTGGAGAGGGGACTTTTTTCATCAGATAAGCGAATTTGTTAAGGGGGATATGTCCAGAACGAAGTCGTAAAGCTGTTACAATTTCGGGCCTGCCTTGAATATATTTCTTGCAGTGTTGCTTTTCGCTGTTAGTTTGCGATCTTGAGGTTGTTGAATGCTATTTGAAACTTGAATATTAAAGAATTTAAACAAATATTTTTTGCATGTCCTGCTCCTGTTGGCGTTGCAATGATACCTAGATATCTTATATTGCACAAGTACCTTATTTTTTTTAATGTTGCTTTATGACATTACTAAATTATCAACTAGTTTCTAATAAGACTTAAATTATGATTTGAGGCATTCGGTTTGTTAGGTGCTTCTGCTAAAAAAAAATCATTTTACTAATTTTTTTTGCTGTAATTGCAATCCTTCGCACTTCTGAAATACAACAGAAATGTTAATGAAATGTTTTCCTTTGACTCTGACAAATACCTTCAATGTCCCAGTCCATAGATGATATTTCTATATTTTTTTATTAACACTCTGTAGATACACTCGCCGGTACCCATTTGACATAGCTTCATAATATATGAGACGAGTTAACAAGCATGTAGTTACTGGCTACCTCAGATAGCGGCGGTCCCGCGGGGCAGACAAGGACTAGTATAGAAATAACTTTGTTTTATAACATTACTAATTAAGTTTTATGGAATTATATTAATTTTGCGTGTTCTGTAATTCTCAAAGAGTATCTGTTTGGAGATTTTAGTCAATCGCGGGATAATATTGTTGCGTTAGACGGTGCTGGGAATATTTTCAATATTAGAATGGCAGTGAAAATTATGATTTTAACGTAAATTATGATCACGCTGGTTGTATAACGTCAGTGTCATTAAATCAACCTGTATACGAGCACTGCCAAACATGGCAAAAACGATATTCTGTCAAAAAATTTATTGTTGTGATATCTACACTTTAAAATTCAGATTGCACTATCATTTTAATTTAAATACCTATGAAACGAATGAAGAATGAAGTTATTTGCCAAATTAATAAAACGAAACTAATCTAAAAATAGTAAAACCAGCCGTTAATGGCAGATCTCCTAAGTATTAATGATAAATAATTTGATAATACTGTTTAAATTATTTTTTTTCCATATTTCTAAAATAAAAAGCTTATACCGAGCAGCTTCGCAATAAAACTACATCAGCAGATATCTAATACACTGCATAATTATTCAAAACCAATATCAAATAACCAAATCGTTCTGTAAAATTCATAAGGCCATCCAATTTGGTCTCGAACTCAACCTTCCAAACGTCTGGTCCTTATAAGCAGACGTGTTCAGTATCGGATGCTATGTAATTATGTGGGGACGAAAATGTCACTTCTTTAATATTTCACGAGGGTTAGTTTAGGGTTATTCTAAAGGGGCATTTAATTTTGAATCGCGATTGGAAATTGTTTTTGTGACCTTTTTGGTAACGTTTGTAATGTTAGCATTTGGGTTTGATTTTCAAGTGTTTGTAAGAATATTTTATCGTTTCTTGTTTTTTTTTTTAATTCTAGGTAGGTACTGAAAGAACAAATTAATTTCAATGGCCAGTTTTAGTATCAAGATTGGCTCTATTTAGGTAGTTTAATTAAAAAGCGAAACATAATTTTTATTTGATGATATTTTTTTTACGTATTATTTTGGTTTAGTGACGTTTAATTATAAGTGTGAACGTGGACAAAAGCCTGTAGTTTCCGCCTACCCTCATGAAAAGAAGGCGTGAATTTATGTATGTAATTACTAATAATTATAAGTCTAGTTATAATAGCTTAACTAAACTTGAATTACCTAAAACTCCAATAGCTTTTAACAACATTCAAAGCAATTAGTATACTCTTAACGTGTTTATCTTGAAAATTAATGTCAATTTACGAAGCGGTCAGGTAGTTTCCGAGACTTCTGACCGAAACTAATCTGTCTCCCTAATTGTGTTAGCGACAACTTTGATCCCATCCCTCAGGATATGATCCGACAAGAAATTATATTAGTTATAGTTGGCTTCGCTAATAAAGGGAGAATTTTGTTGGTCGGACTAACGGTGAGCGTGTAGGTATGTAGAGTATTTTGTGGTTGATTGATCGAAGTCTTCTAAGTGTACAATGATATTTGTGCATTTATAGTTATGTGGCTCTTATCCGTTGACATAATTTGCTACGAATGCGCTGCATGCATGCAGTTACTGCAACTACGTGTGTAACTAGCGACAGCAGTTATGACCACAAACGTCACCTGCGCCTTAGCTGATTTTTCGGTCTCTTTGGCGGAATGAAGAAAACGGGGGACGCCGAAGCTGCACCCGATTGGTTGTCAGTCGATGCTCGTCGTCTTATTGGACCATTTTCTATTACGTATTTGCAACTGTCTATTGTCTATTGGGCCGAAAATGTACCCGCGCGATCTGTGCTCATAATTCACGCCGTAACCTATACCTGCACGCGTAGCATGACCAATACCATATCTATTCTACCAAGAATAGACTAAGTTCATTCTATCCAGGTCGTACATTTCTGGGCCAGTCAACACGGCTGCACCGAAAACTCGCGACAATTTTTAAACCAAAAAATTATGCATGAAGCAATGTTATTCAATGAGGTGTACAAATCCCCCTACATCTTGAATATTTAAAAGCTCGATGTCTCGGCATCCTGAAAATTCATTACAGCGTACAGTAAAAATGCCACCCTCTTTTGTTTAAACGCAAAATCACAATAAACTTGTTCATGTAATGGTCTATGCATTTTGAGGAGGCTGTGCACATTGAAAACCGTTTTATTTATTGCTTTAATCTGTGCTGGTGCCTTGTGCGTAAAATTATGCAAGACATTGTCGAGATGATGGCGTGCTGTGCTTAAATTTTCGAAGAGATTTTTTTTATTCATCATCGTCTAGTCTTGATGAATGCCAAATT
Source organism: Thalpophila matura (assembly GCA_948465475.1). Classification (NCBI taxonomy): domain Eukaryota; kingdom Metazoa; phylum Arthropoda; class Insecta; order Lepidoptera; family Noctuidae; genus Thalpophila; species Thalpophila matura. The sequence continues at coordinate 6,424,565 of OX419187.1, read as the reverse complement.
TTCTGAAGGGTTATTCAAGATAAACAATAAGTGTACAAACATTTAAAATTACTGAAGAGGGTTTAAAAAAACACTGCGTACCTATTCTATTCTACCATTTGGAGCTTTAAAACAAAAATAGGTAGGACTTGAAGACATTTATAGTAAAAAAACATTATTAATTTTCGATTCTACTGACTTGGCTTGGTCAAATAGTTACTTTTTTTTTAGACATAGAAATGGAACATACACGAAAGTTTAGGTTAAAATTCCTGTTCTGCTCGTTTTTGCGTAAAATATAAAACAAACAAAACTATAGGTATTTTTCTTCATTTATCAAAACACGCTTCAAATCCACTCCCGTTTAATTAATTTACAGTGACCACGATATATGTATATAGAGCAGTGCAAAACGTATTAATCTAATCTCCTCGGATTGTCCCTGGGCTAACTTCGGGCGGACTGTCTGGCCAGTCCCCGAAGACTGGACCGCTCTGATATTAGAATGTCTCCAATCATTACTATCGAACAGATATATAGAGTTTGTTTTGATTTATAGCACTGGACTTTATAAGATGGTATTTGTTACTGATTATGGGTGTTTCAAATCTAAACTGAAATATTTTTATAAAGGTACCATGTGCGAACCTGCGTAGTTCTTTTTGCATCCTAGCGTATTTTCTTTCTTAAAAAGTATAATATTTGTATGATTTTTATCTAAGTATATTGTACTTTTGCAGTGATAGCCTAGTGGTTTAACCATGTGCCTCCCACGGCGAATGGTTCGAGTTCGATCCCGAGGCACGCACCGCTGACTTTTCGAAGTCATGTGCGTATTAGAAATTAATTATCACTTGCTTTAACGGTGAAGGAAAACATCGTGAGGAAACCGGCATGTCCTAGAACCAAAAATTCGAAGACATGTGACGTCCAACAACCCGCGCTATGGGCCCGCGTGGTCGACTACGGCTCACTCCCTCTCACTGACAGGAGGCCTGTCATATCCCAGCAGTGGGAACATTATAGGCCGATTATGCTATGCTATTATGCTAAATGCTATATTGTACTTTTGTAGGTAGCTACCTATTTTATTTAGAAATTTTATGTTATAGGTATCTTGTTTTATATTTTCAACCTTCAAACACCATGCACCTGCCATGGTATCGTTATATCACCCTCGGTTGACTGGTAGAGAAAGCCTAAGGTAGATATTAAGTCGTAGGCGTAGGTAACTTACATTTCCATTACACCACAGAGTTTTCGTCCGTGCCCTTTCAATGTTAGAAGCTATTATTTTTCTTAATCTTAAATAACTCTTCTATTATATAAATATAAAGAAAAGATTAACGCATTGCTATGGTGGATGATCGGATCAGTTCTTACTGAAGACGTCTGTGTAACGTGTCACGTTCACGAGCAAGACGTTTGAATCAACATCGCTCTGATCAACAATTTTATAAGGAACGGAACGATCCAACGCACAACGCCAGCAGAACATTTGGGTGGGCATAACCAGGCAATAAGTTGCTCTCAAAAGTAAAATTATTCTTTAAATTATTTTGATCTGTAGTAATCTTACCTTTCAAAGTGGATAATTTAAGTTAATTTTCAACAAAACTCAATTTGACCAATACGAACGCATTACCTTAGTTAAGGGACCTTTTTAACGAGCCGTAAAGCATTTCAATTTGCCACATTTACTGGCAAATCAAGCGGGACTAGCCAATTTTATGGCAATAATGCCATAAAATTTATACTATAAAGTACAAATTTTGGACACAACCTTCATATAGTTACATCGAAACCCATGGGATCATTACCGTTATTCGATGGTAATGATACAAAGCCTTCCTCATTGTATGGCTCATTAAATATTATTGAATCAAATTGGTGATCCAAATTCGGACATTAAAACTATTTTAATGTGTCCGATACGGTGTAATGGGATAAAAAATGGTTGCTTCCATTTTTGGGTAATAGTCAGAGAGATTTTTTTTTGTATTGGTGCTTAACTAGAACAGTGGTGGCCCAGTGGTAGCGGCCCCGGCTTACAAGTATGTCGTGAGTTCGAACCCCGGCAGGCGCACACTGTGTGCAATTTGTTTCATCCATCACCATTGCTCTAAAACTGGTGAAGGTAAGCATCGTGAGGAAACCGGCATGCCTTAGAACGACAAATTCGACGACATGCGACTTCCACCAATTCGCAATAGGTCCACTTGGTGAACTACGGCCCATTTCCTCTTACAAATTAAAGGCTGATTATACTATGTATGCTTATGCTTTAAAACTATAATTTTATGAAAATTTCAATTTCTACAAAGGTAATTTATAGAATTTTCTGAAGTATTTAAAATAATATACCTGGTAGAATAACTTGATTAGCTAATAAATTATGTGCCGGCAAACGTAGACATTATTTAACTACTTCAGAACCTTTGATAGTCTCCGAGAATGGATTTATGGCCATTAAAAGAAACAGTAGATGCAAAGCTTCTGTTAACCACACCTCTTTAATTCCGAATCAGCGTGAAAACTGTGACATTAACACATAAATAAAGAATAATAAACACATTACTCGTAAATAGGCAATTTTATCCCCATAATGAGACAATAAATAAGCTCGATAAAGTTCGCCTACGTTATTATTTACCGCGCGATTCGCGACAAATGGAACGTGTATTGTCGCGATTGGCGGGAATTTGTTGGCGATATTTATGGCTATTATTGTCTCGGAGGTACTAAACGAGTCTTGCGGCAGTTTGGTTCTTTTTTGTTTTGCTATAGTTTGTGGACAGGCTTTCTGTGCTGTAGATAAGTTTTGACAACCATTGTAAACGTATAAGTAGCAGAATCTAGAACAAATTGATATAACTTAGCTACATCTTTTTAATGGGTGTATTTTTGGGAAAGTTTTACTTTTTGTCCTGACAATAATATTACGTTGATAGATAAATTATTTTACGGCGTGAACATTTAACGCTCAAACAATCAATGAAGTTAGTTTTACAAATTGTTCCGACGCTTGACAATTTTTTCATTCTCAATCGCGCAAAAAAGAACATTATCTGTTAGAACTTAGAACCCTTATTTTCACGTTGAAGGTAAAGCATGATTTTATGATTATAATTTCCAAACATTACAATCGTAATCTAATCAATCATTGTGCTGTACCATTTTACAGCTTACACTGCGTACAGTGTTATGTAGTTGCCTCATCCAAAATTCATTTTCATTTAGTTTGCATGCGTCCGTTTATATTCGTAAACAGACAATATTGCATACAATTTATGCGTGGGTAATTAAACGTATCATGTTAATTGCGACCCTACAATATTGATGTTGTTACTATACGTACACCAACTTGTAGGTTTTTAAAACGCGTAAGTTTTAAATATAAAGATGTGAATTGTGAAATTTCTAAATATAAGATGATACATTGAAAGCTTGAAGATAATGTGAAACATCCTATCAGGTTTTATATTTTTAGGGTTCCGTACCAAAATGGTTAAAAAGGAACCCTTATGGTGCGACTTCGTCTGTCTGTCTGTCTGTCACACCTGATTATTTCAGCAACTACTTATGCTATCGACTTGAAATTTGGAACGGTTATAAAAAATGCTTGTTCAACTTTATTGCAAATGAAAAAAGTCCAAAAATATTTTTATTTTATTTTTCAGTTTTTGTAAGTCAGTTTTTGTACAAATGCTTATCTGGCCACGAAAAGCTAATTAATAAAAGTAGGCAATACTGCCTGTGCTATTTTTCAAAGGGAAGCCGGTAGGAATCGTATTGTAGGGACCTTTTGCCACTGATAGATATGTCACAGTGTATAATTGCAATGTTTCCTCTAACATTAACGTTAGCTTGTCATAGTTATCTAACACTATTGCAAAACTGGACCACGTGTTATGTGGTACGAGCATAAAACTTTTAGATGTTTTACAAAAACTCTGAAAGAAGGGAAATCTATCTGAAAAAGTTGAGACAAGGGTTGTAAATCGGTGGCTCAAACGTTTTTCGGTTAAACAAATGCGGGTATAAATTAGCTGGAGACTGACGAGGGTAGGCCTGACACGTGGACATACGTACCTTATAAGTACCTACTTATAAATATCATAGGTGAAAGTAGAATTTGTATGCAAATAGACACATAAACATCGGTGTTTTATGACGTATCACAATTATAATTATCTTTTATATGTCGCCGACAGACCGAACGCTATCGATAATTTATAAACTCGTGTTTAAGATCATGGTCTATTCATGACCCAACGTTCTCAACCATAGTGTTATAATTGCTAGATAAGGGGACGTCCATTAATCACGTGATGTTTTTTAGCAACTTTTTGACCGCCCCCCCCCTCCCCCCTGGTGATACGTGGTGAGGTTTTTAAGTAACCCCTCCCCCCCTACTTAAGATCACGTGTATTTTTTTGGTACAAATTATCCTAATGTTTTTCAGATTATTATCTTTAAATACAGCAAAATATTTTTTTTCTGTTTAGAAATCGCGCGTCCAACGTAAAAATAAATACACGTGATATCTCACTACACCCCCCCTCCCCCCTTGTGATTTTCCGAACTCCCTCCCCCCCCTTTCGAGCCTCACGTGATCAATGGACGGCCCCTAAGTAAAAAGCTTCCATCCGTTCAAAGACTTCATCGGGGCTACGACGATTGCGTAGCCTCGTAGGCAGCTACGAAGTTGCTACGAACCTCTCATTATGCATTACAATATAAATACTACAGTAAGTATATAATTATGTGTTCGTTCGTCATTTTCAAGTACATGTAACATTCATGTGTATTGTTACATATATTTATAGGGCCAAACGTTTGATTTCCAAAGCTGTGTATAATCTAATTACTGCGAACAAGCGTCCTGCCAGAGCCGTGACATGTCATGACAAGGCATAACGTGGAGTTACCCATGCCTAACTATTATGGAATTGGTATTTCTTTTTGTTTTTGGTTTTTTATATTACTGTTATCAGATTTAGCATAATATTCAAACACAAAGGACTCTTAAAACCAAATAAAAGCTGGTGTAAACTGATTCTAAATGTTAGTTAGGAGAGTAGTTGTCCATCAATCTTGGTTATTTGCCATTATAAAGCACAACAGCAATCCTATATAAACGATATTTTTTTAAAGTGGTCCTTCAAAAAGTTTCTTCGTACAGGACTACTTACCAAAGAGACAAGTTATGACAACATCCATTAAATCGTCTTTACTAAATAATAGGTGTATCGAATAGAAATAGCTCGGACTTATCCCTTGCAGCCAACCGCATTGTAAATACATAACTAGTGAGTACAATCGGCGACATTGACGTTCTGCTACCGGACAAGCGTTGCCCCAAACATTTATTACTGAACAGAGACCGCAGTGGAGCCGAAATAACATTATTTTAAAATTAATTGATGAGGTTGCAAAGTATATTAAAAAGTTTACTAAGCTTATTAGTAAATTTACTAGTAAAAAAAACATCTTTCTGAAAGAAACATTTTTTGAAAGATGTCTTTTTACTAATTTGATAACTTGATGTAATTTTTGGCAGAAAAGAAACTATTTATCTCCTTTTTACCTGCACGTGTCATAACAAGTGACTTAGGAATTTTATTATGCTAATAAGAATAATCAGCAATAAACTAACAACAAAAAAATATACACAGCGGTCACAGTGGCTCGACTATGGCAGGAACTCTGCGACCCTGCATCACAGTGTTGTGTTTTATTGAAAAATCCAGTGGGCTTGTCTATACTAGAATAAAATAATAATATTACTGGTAAGCTATGGCTCTCTTAGATGTTTTTTCTAACTAGCTTTAAATATTTTTTTTATTAGTTATCATCGTTTTATAAACAAAGGTGCAGTAACAAAAATAGTATCCTAGTAACTTTACATCTCTAGTACTTATAGCATACTCTACGCTAGGCCCTGTTCCGATGACGTCTGCATACATCACGGCACACGCGCCATTATTCTAATTGGTCACAAATTATGCCTGATCGGGTTAGCTTAGTTTAGCTGGGGACCGCACGTAATTCAGTTTAACTATTGTGCGATTTACTACTCTTTATTGATTATTGTATTGTTGCTATTTTGGTAATTAATTGGTTTATTTTTTTTGTTTTGTTAAAGAGTTAATGCTATGTCATGTTATAAGACTAGCATAATAAAATTAAAACATATCAATACTTCTAATCAGTGTCATTTTTTTGATAAAATATTTTCTATTAATAGGGATTTTATGATCTGGGACATAAATAAAGATAAGTGTCTGGTCCTATTCTCAGAAAAAAATCCAGCCTAAGTCAACGAAAATTGCTTTATTTTTTATTTTCAGACACTTACTAAGCTTAGGATCTAAACAACAAAATCTTCTCTTTTTGTATTTTTCATAATTTATTTAAATTAAATGGAAAAAACAACACATTATATTATCCGACTAACAAAAAGGTACAGAACACATTAACATAACACGAAAATCCCATAAACATACGACATTTGTTTTAACACCCTTTTGGGTAAGCGACGTCGGATTGTCAAAGTTCCCCCTTTTGACGACGAAATTTACTGTATAATAAGCATTTGTCTAAAAATATGATTTGTGTTTATCTCGAGTTTATATTAAGTTGTATACAAATACAAATAAATGGAGCATAGTGATGTTGTCACTACAAATACAATTATAAAATTCTTTTGCTTTTCATTCATTAGTTATTTCTAGAATCATCTCCTGAATTGATTTTCTTCCGATTTTTAGGGTTCCGTACCAAAATGGTAAAAAAATCCCCTTATGGTGCGACTTCGTCCATCTGTCTGTCTGTCACAGCTGGTTATTTCAGAAACTACTAATGCTACCGACTTGAAATTTGGAACAGTTTTAAAGAACGCTTAGCATAAGCATAGCATAATCGGCCTATAATGTTCCCACTGCTGGGACACAGGCCTCCTCTGTGACAGGGAGTGGGCCGTAGTCCACCACGCGGGCCCAGTGCGGGTTGGTGGACGTCACATGTCTTCGAATTTTTGGTTCTAAGACATGCCGGTTTCCCCACGATGATTTCCTTCACCGTTAAAGCAAGTGATAATTAATTTCTAATACGCACATGAAAAGTCGACTTCGAAAAGTCAGCGGTGCGTGCCTCGGAATCGAACTCGAACCATTCGCCGTGGGAGGCACATGGTTAAACCACTAGGCTATCACTAAAGAACGCTTGCTCAACTTTATTGCAAATGAAAAAAGTCAAAAAATATTTTTATTGTCATTGCAAAAGGTCGGAGTGGGGGTCCAAAATTTGAAAGTGGGGTAACTAGGTCAAGTGACATATCATATGAAAGGGCTTGATTTGCACATTTCAAAATAGATTTTTATTTTATTTTATGCCTTATAGTTTTTGACATATGATAAAAAATGTCTGAAAAAATACCATTCCCCCCCCCTTATCTCCGAAGTTTGCGGAGCGAAAAATCTGAAATAATTAGAGTTGATAGGAATTTATCCAAGTATTGCACCAAAAATAAAACGATGTTCGTAACTAGCACAGTTTTCCTTGCCAAACAAACTTAGTTATGCGGTCCGATTTTTTTTACTTTTATACGTCCAAAAATGATACGGAACCCTCGGTGCGCGAGTACGACTCGCACTTGGCCGGTTTTTTTTATTATATGAAAGATGTTTGGTTGAACGATGACAATCCTTAAATGGAAGGTGCACGGGTACCAAGTTCACCGACAAGATAACAGTCCGATAAATTGAAAACGGTCGTTTAACATGACTTTTTGTATAGAAAAAGATACGTTAAACGGCCGTTTACAATTTATCGGACTGTTATCTTGTCGGTGCACTAGCCCCTAAGATTACAAGATAATGCTTGTTACAGGGTTATGGAGGATTCCTGGTCTTGGCAAAAAGTAAATAATATGTATAATTTTTGTTAAAGGGGGTTGGGCACAACGGGGTCGGCAACGTGCATGGATATTCGGTGTTGCAAGCATGTTAGGCTCCGGTAACTGCCTACCATCAGGTGAGCTGTACGCCTGTTTGTCTCAATTTAGATTAAAAAAACTAAATTAAAGATTTATTGGTGTTATTGGTATCTACCAATAACACCAATAAATCTTTAATTTAGTTTTGAATACGAGTATAAAGATAATTATCTAATTATCTTTATACTCGTATTCTTCAATGATGTAGTACTTTAAATTATTTATATAACCGTAACCAGTAATAAATTAGAAAAAAAAAACAGCGTCCCTTTCTCTGATCAACACGTCAGTGTCATGAAAAATATTGCATTATAAGAACTATGGCCCAACACGGTAATATAATTAAAAAGCCAACGAAACGAATGTGTCGTATTAATTGAAATAAACTCAAGTATACTAGTGTGTGATTACAACAGTATTAACTTAACCCTTCCCTTGTTAATGTGATGTCAACGTTATTTGTTGATGTTTAGTTTTAGCGGTACCGTTGGTAGAGAAAGTTACCCAATGTTCCTTCGATCAAACTACATACATTCATATGTATTGATTGATGAAAATATTAAGATTGTAGTCGGTTTAGTGGCAAAGTAAAATATTAAAAACGTATTATACAAGATTAAATAAAAAAAAATAAAAAAAAAAACAAAATAACGAGGATAAAACTATTTATAAAGTTATTTTATTTATGTTTAAGAAATATTTAAAAGTGTAAAAAATATGTACCTATATGAAATGAAAAAAGACGAATATAAGACGAAATATTAGTTAATATCTTTAAAGTTTTTTTGCTATTAGTACTTTATGTAGTCATTAATACTACCAAAAGGGTGTGTGGGCTTCTTATCTCATCTGGTTTGGATATTCCTATGACTTTTAGTCACGATCCTTTTCTATTACCTAATGCTATATTAATTTATCAACTGGATCTATCAAATTATATGAATCATAGTCTAGTATAGTTATAGTAATCTTCAATTCTACTCGCATAGTACTTTTTTTTTTTTCTTGTGTAATTTTAATCCGTTGTTTTAGTTCTGTTTTTAAATGAATCTTGCAGTAAAAAACAATGTTTGTAACGTAAGAGCCTTGCAGCACAAAAATTCAACTCAACAAATTTTCATGTAAACAAAATCCAAACCGGCCGAAAAAAACACAACAAAAAGCGCCAAAAACATTCGAAAACCGCGGCCCGGCCATGTTTTATTCAAATTTACTTACATTTATACTAACGGGGGCGACCTTTGGTACGGAATTGTATTCCCTTGCCAGACCATACATCTTCTTCACGCTGAAACGTAGGTAGGTACGTACTTATTTATTTCCGTAACGTACGGTAAGGGAGCATGATGTTTTTGTTAGTTGCCCGCGGAAATGGAGGATGCGAAGCAAAATGGTGGAGTTAAAATAGAAAAGAGACAAAAGTTTAAGGACATCTACAGTGAAATGTTTTTAAGATAATTATTTTTGAAACTATAAAACTTATATTGCTGATAATTATTTATAAAACTTATATAGTGTCCTGTCGAGTGGCAGTGAAAGTGTTAAGAAGTTAAGATTTTATCCATGTGCAAAATAAATATTTTTCAACATTCAATAATATGCTAGACCAACATTATTTGTACTTCCTATACTTTCCAAGAAATCGCAATAAAGCATGTCGAAAGAATTTCCTACAACACCTTACTCACCTAATTTTTCCACTCATATATCCTAAATTCATCAACCATAACACGAACGATAAATAATACTGGTTGTCTTATAAATTATTATCGTGTTAGCTCACTCCTCATTTGCTGACGAAGTTCAAACCCCCAGGGGATCCAGCCAATCACGGCGCGCGAGAACTTGTTATGGGAAAAGTATGATCCAGAAAGTTCCGTAATGTAATGAAGTGTGGCGTAGATTGTTTTATATCTGGAGGTATGTGGGTGACTGAGAATAGCACGAAATATGAACCACTAGCTGTTGCTCGCGACCTCGTTTGCGTGGAAATTACAAATCGATCTCACGGTAACTGTACCTAAATTTTTCCTGGATAAAAAGGAGCAAACATCTATCCATCCATCCATCCAAAGTTTTTGCATTTATAATATTAGTATCCACCTACAGTAAATAATTGTCATGAAAATCTCTTACTGAAAATAATTGAAACCAAATCTTAGCAATAAGCAATATTTTTTCATTAATTTTGGTGTTTTGATTCTAATGAATTGGTTTATACATCTCTACGACTCCAATAAACAGAAAAAAAACACGATCTCCATCTTTTACTGATAATAGCTGAATATTATACAAAAGGACTGAAATACTAAAATAAAAGACGGCAACAAATGAACCGAAGTACAGCGATGCATCATCGAGTTATTACAGACGAGCCTCCGACGCGCTGATGGTGACAATTTTTCAACGAGAAGTGGGAACGGAACAATCCTTGATTAATCCTACGGTGAGATTATTGAAGCCATTGTGTGCGATGGCAACAGAGACGTCTTGATACTTGCCAGATTAATGTAGATCAGGATTTTCATGTGGCAACTAAGTGTATATTGAAATTAGTATACAGAGCTGTATGAATGGTGAAGAACTAGATTTTTCATTTCTCATACTCGGAAAGTAGTATTTGTTTGATCAGAGCAGCGGGTCGAAAACGATGCTTCCCTCCCTTGGGCGGGAAAGACTCATAGTAATTGCTTCCCTCCCTAGGGCGGGAATGAATTTTAAAAATAGAACTAAAATTGGTTATTTAGTCGGCTATAATTTTTTTTACATAATTAAGAAAAATATCGATTAAAAAAAAAATGCTGCGGTCTTGTGAGTGTATACGGCCAATGTGAATTAAAAAAAATACCTATTAAAGTGGGATGGCCCGCGGCGGTGACGCGGGCGGTGTGTTCCATATTTGAAATTTAAATTAAAAAAGACTTGAATTTCACAAATTGTTCTAACTTCTCAATTAATTTTAAATAGGTACTACCTACTCATGTTATTACTATCAATAAATATTTTAGAAAAACTACTTTTTTTTACGTTCCTTATATTTGAAATGAAAAGTAGAGTGTTTAACACGGGTGAAAGTCATCAATTCCCACTCGGACTATAGCCGCCCTCGCTTCGCTCGTGCGTCTAAATACCTCGTATGGGAATTGATTTCTTTCCACCCTTGTATAACAATCTACTATTCCTTTCTATTACGTAATAATTTGAGTGGGAACTAATAAATTTCACTAAAATGACTGAATAAGTGCCAAACTTTATCATTCGGCTAGTTAAGCGGGCAAGACTGAAGTACGAAAAAAAAGGTTTGTGAGGGAAATACAGAGCTGTCACAAAGTTGCTCTATTTGACATTAAATAAAGGACTAAATATATTGATTAAACTTTACGAGTCAGACTTGTTGCAGAGAGACTGAAAAAAAACACACTAAATTGTAATATTTCAAAAATTATGCGGATCAAGACTAACCCATCCAAATATAATATCGCGCCAATACTTACCATAGAACTGGTGCATTAATATTTTGGTTGAGTTTTTCGCCGACGTCAATTCCCGGAGCGACTAGAACGGGGGGAAGTTATTACCGGGAGATACCGCTCCGTCTCAATAAATTATAGGAGATGAGAGGGAACATTAACTAATTACCGACACCGATACCTGAGTGGTGCCTGGGTTCAGGTATTTGTCGGTGAAGACATTATAGATGTGGGCTTAATAACTTTTAAATTGAAGGAAGTGGAATGATGCATAGTTAAATGTATAAAAGAATATGATGTTCTTGCATAAGCTACAATATTAGTGCTTATTGTTAATGGAAAGGATTATTATAATTTCTGATGATTGAGAGGCTGTATTCCTTCGTGCTATCGTTAATCGCAGAAGCAATCTATCGACTAACAATAATTTATCGTAACTATAATGTTTCGCACCAAAATTTTTCTCTCGTTCGAAGTTCAGTTACGGTCTCACATCCACCGTTCGAATTTGGACATCAGTTTCAAAAATTTAATAATGACAACAAACTTGGAAGAATCTAACCTCGGAGGGATTAAACCTCATTTTATCGACATGGCCGTGTCAACTCAAAAAAAAAAAGATTTATTTGATTTGAATCGGTTTGAATAAAATAACTTTATTTGTTCAAACGTGAATACATCTGTAATGGTTTCGTCCGGCGACACTATATCATCGGCCTTCGTTACGCAAACACAAATAAGTACGAAGTCATCATTGCCCAAAACAGTCCTAAAAGTTCAACACACAATATTAATCAAGACACAACCTACAATACTCAATTACAACGAGCAATCACATCCAGCGTCCAACTTAAACACAAAGAACGAGCTCGCTCTCATTGTTGAACCGAATGCAAATCCAGACAATACACCCTTTGCCCCACGTATATTTAATTCAGCAGCACCAAATGCAGGTAACAATCGCGAAACACTGTGTAACTGCTGTAAGTGTAAACGAAGAGAGAAGCACGAAAAAATTTGCACAGGAAAGAAAACAAGAAAAAAGGCAACAAAGTGAAACTCTGCCTTCCTTATTTCCCCTGACGATGGCCCGCCGACGCTCCCAGTTTTTCAGGAAATGGAAAATATTGCGATAAGGCGCATTATAGATTAAACACGTCCCGCGTCTTTAATGCGTTCCACTGTGATCAAGTGTTGCAGATAGGTGTGTGAGCGCCTTTAAAAAGTTGTAATGATGTTCTGTGTGTAAATAATGGGTCCGATAAGGATATTCATATGCAAACTGCTCTTTATTGTGTTTCGATCTTAAATATAGGATTATGTAAACAAGAAGAGCTATTTAGGAAGTCAACGTGATATTCTTTTTTAGGTTCTGTTTTTCCTTTTGAGATACAGAACCCTTACTTTCTAATATACTTTTCTGTCCATAATGGTTAATGTAGAATGATATACAAGATCCTGTATACATATCGTATCAGTGATAATTAATATAATCAGCATAAGTCTAAAAGAAAAATATTCTGTTCAAAACTTTTTACTGACCTTTCTTTGCCTCACATAAGAAAAACCACACATACCAACTAAATACAAAAGATACCCATTATTACCCTTACTAAACCACAACAGCTAATCCGTACCAATTTTTCTCATGTAATGCCCACACGAGTAGTGCGTGCCGGTAATCGGTATTAGATCAAAATTTAAAGCCCCGCGCACATGTTACTGGCTCGGATTACGCTAGTTGTAGTGCACCCTTATGTTGTGTGCGATGTTATAGAGAGACTAGTTAGGGGATGAAACTTGTAATACTCTTTTTATGGATATTTTGACTAAAGTTTTGTTTATGCTTGAAATAGCGAAAACTAGAATTACTTTTTAGAACCTTATTGATTGTGAGTCCAACTTGCATCAGGCCGTGATAAACTGGATCTATAGATATTTTTTTTGTACCACTGAACACAAATGTTTTAGTTTCATTACTAAATAACACATTGAACGCCATGCTATTCACAAATCACCGGCAATAATAGATTTTTATTGTGTCTGGTGCATGGCATTCTATGTGTTAAAACGATATCTTTGAAGTGTACTACGTCTAAATAATACCTGTGTCTACATTTCTAATCCAACTCTCCTATCACAGGTCTGCTGGAAGAAAAATCTTTAGAAATAATTAATACCTATGGGCTCAATTATATCTTTACTCGTATACTTTTATGTGTCTTTTGTAAATAAATAAAATAAATAATAATAATTTATTGTGATTAATCACAATAAATTATTATTATGTATTTATTATAAAGTTACATTATTTTTCTCAAAATTTTTCGATAGGATCAAATGCCAAAATTTGGTCCAAAAGCCAAATTTTGAATACAAAACAAACCTCACAATGAGGCTCCACTATCATTACGCACACCACCCAAATGAACAGTCGACGGCCAAGTGTAACACAAGTAGGAGCGCATATGGTAACGCTAATTCCACACACTGCCCTTAGGGGTTGAAATAAAATAAAAACCAAATTAGGGGAAGATGACGCAATGGCACACCCCTTCGATTTTTGATAAATTCCATTATACGCTTATATCTCGATGCATTACCTACTAAGCCTGTTGATGTATGTGCCTCTTTAGTAATTCATGACATTAACATGATTATTGTTCCTACTTATGTAAAAAATAAGGATAATAATAAATACAGACGGGTAAATATAGTGGCGAAATTAACATCAATAACAGTCTTCAAAATTTTATCGTCGATCTAAAATTAGATCAAAGAGTTTTAGCGAGGTATTCCACTTTGAGCACCAATTCTAAGCGCACCAATTAGCTTGTACTAGCAATTTTCAGAATATATCCAAAATCATTATTTAATTTTATTTTTATTGCCATGAGATTCTGGTTTACCCATAATGATCCTTAGTGTATTGGAGACACCTATAAAGCTGAATCCATTGTCAATATTGGCTCGGTGTTAATCAAGATGATGTGATTTAAAAAAAATATCACCCACGTAGGGATTGCATGTGCATTTTGTCATTAGTCAAACCGATTTAATCCGTTCAAGCACTCTATTAAGATTATCCTATAACCCAGTTAGATTTGTCAGGATGAATCTAGTCCGATTATTCCCGATGTCCACCACTTGTCTGGCCACCACTGGGGGACAGCGAGACAACTTTAAAACATTATTCTCGTTGTCCACCACTGGGGGACAGCGTCACAACTTTTGTGATTATTCCCGATGTCCACCACTTGTCTGGCCACCACTGGGGGACAGCGAGACAACTTTAAAACACCACTGGGGGACCGATTATTCTGCCTCCGCAGCCGGTGGCGGCTCCCAAAAATAACGCCGTTGGGAACCGGCGTAGCCTTGGAGTAGCAGTGATACCAGACGAAAATAATTGCAAACTACCGTAGCAGCAGATTAATGTTGCCGTGTTTTAAGTTGAATTATTTACCTTAGACTTTTAAATAACAGTGTCAATGTAAAACAAAATACTACTCTTTTGGACTTACAAGGGGGAGGGAGGTGGTCGACGGAGCCTCGCTACGCGGGGCTCCTATTTCTGTCTGCAAGGTTAAAAGTAACCTAACACGAAGCGGTTGACGGTCAACCCCTTCGAACCTTAATTGTCCGTGTCGGGGTGTCCAAGTTCCCGAGCTCGCTTCGCTCGCTCTTGGACCCTAATTTACAAAGTTGTGACGCTGTCCCCCAGTGGTGGACAACGAGAATAATGTTTTAAAGTTGTCTCGCTGTCCCCCAGTAGTGGCCAGACAAGTGGTGGACATCGGGAATAATTAATCTAGTCGAGTCCATTATCACTTTCCATTTTCTATTTGCTGTTATGAATCTTGTTAGATTTAAAAGAAGTCTGTTAAAAAGCATCTGAGGGCCGATATAGCACGATCCATTTGGACGCTGCGTACCTATCGTAAATGTAAAGAAATTTTGAATTGGTAAAACACGTTTGCTACATGATATAAATTGTATACTATTAACTATAGTATAACTATAGTATGGGGAAACGCTGGTATACACCAGCGTTTCCCAATCTTATTTTTGCTCTGGCCCGTATTTTTATACTTCCCATTCGTGACCCACTAAAAGACTTTTTAACCCTCTTAGTGTATAAAAATAAGCGTCTTGATCATTTACGAGAGTGAATAAAAAAACAAGGAGTTAATTCTTCGACCCGGTATTTTATTTTTGTGACCCGGTACCGGGTCGCGACAGGGCAATTGGGAAACGCTGGTGTATACTATCTGCATTATTTGTTATATAAATGTGAACAGCAGGTAGCATTTTCGTATCTCCAAACACCATCCTATTTCTAAGTGTTGTTAGAAGTAGATAGTGGCCAGTCAAACAAAATTTTTCATTTTTCAATTTATCTACAATATAAAAAAAATACACAAGAATTTGCACAATAAATAGTGTAAATCTAACATTAAAAATCCAACACCACATCGAAAAAGCTATCGATTACTCAAGCCCACATGTTACCCAATTTGCACAGGACAAGAATCACCCACTGCGCTGAATAAATTATATCACATACGCCCCTGCTATCAAAATCATTATCCTTTACAAAAGATACTTGATTATCTAACTTATTATAACTGACTCCTAAACTATTTTTGTTTATGATTGCAACATTTTGATATTTTATGATAATTGGTCGCACAAGTGTCGCTTTGTGTTTCGTGTTATTAAATCAACTGGGTTTTATATTTGGGCTATTTTAGAAGCGACTGAAAACGATGGCTGAAGTTTTATATACTGCTTAATATAAGTATGTTCGGATGTTGAGAAATGATAACTATCAATGTATAAACCTACTGAAACATAAGTATAACATAACTGTACTTGTGCGTATATTTTACTAAACGTGACTGAGTCGTTCAAAATAAAGTACCTATCGATTTCTTCTCGAATAACAAAAATATAGTAGTAGTAACTACTTATCTAGTCCCGAAAGTAGTCAATTATTTGCAATAGACGAGCTAGGAAAAATAAGTGATGCGATTCCTGGCTAAGAAAATTAATAATTAAAAAACTAACGATGCAAGTTTCTGTCAAAATCAGCTCCAAGACTCCTCTGAGTATTTTTTGATATTTCTTATAGTTTCGGGTTTGGCCATCCACGCATATTTGAAAAATTCACCCCGTATGGCAATTATTCTATTTATTGCATTATTTTAATCAATAAACCAATTTGTACCTACAATAAGAGACCAGGCCGCAGAAATCCTAAGCACGTAATAAAAAAGCCTGTATACCAATAATTGATTAATAATAATAATGAGATTTACAGATGCAGCAGACTCTTGCAGGCGCCAAACTATAGAATTTTAAGTCTCATTTTACTCTCATTGATGATTTAAAATGTAAAAGGACGGTGTTCAGTAAAAATAATTAATTATTGTGGGTACATTACTAAGTGTATAATTTTACTGAAATGAAATCTACCCTCGATTTTTTTTTTACTTTTGGTCAGCCGAGCTAAGGTATCGCGCGTCAGTTGTACAACAAATGACAACGCAGTCGTGTACGGGGTCGATCGCGAAAAGTCGAACCACCGCGATGGTTGGACTTTGGTAGTTTTCGGTTATCGATTGGTTATTGCGCATACGCGGATTATAGACGGATTATATGTTGTTCAGTGCCGGTTGCACATAACCCGCGATGTTAGTGACGATACGATTGTCGTATACTGTCGGATACTAAAGTGAAAGTGTTCAATGCCGCGTGGTAGTGAAAAAAGTGTAACATTTTAACCTTTACGTGCACCGTCATCCCGTTTTGGTAAGTACGAATACAATAGCTGTTGTAGTCACAGTTCTAGTAGAATCTAGTTGATATCGTTGGGGCGCCACACCCGTCGCAGTTGGTACGGCAAAGATAACATTTTAATAGACAATCATTTTCTTTCCATTATTACTGTTTCATTTATAAAAGCACACAAGGCACTAGTAATCTAGGTATTGTTGTGTATTCTTGTTTCACGTTTCAATTCATACATCCATTTGTACATACAACGCAAATCAATCACTGCGATCCCATAATGAATCTAAATGTGGCTTTTCACGGTCAGTGATCTTACGGATCATACCAATCACAGCTGACGATAACAGTCAGCTACGGACTGTACCAACGCTCTTCCCGCGGTCAGTGATGAGTAACGCAAACGTGTCCGTAGCGGTGCGTCGACGATACCGTACCACACCTTTGAAGTTACTGACTTGCGGGGGTACCGACGCATCGCCGTGGATGCGTTTGCGTTACCAGTTACCACAGACAAGCTGTTATTACCCATGGTCTGCGGTCCATGCTCGTCTGTGCTAATCCGTAAAATCACTGACCGTGGGAAGCTGGCTTATAATTATGCAATAACAATTTGACATAAAAATATCAGAAAGTGGTATTACAGAGGTTATAGGTAATCTGAATCCTAAGCATTATAGATATGATGCTCTTACCGCGAAAAAAGTGACATGGTTTTGATCATATTTCCTTCTTCACTTATTTTTTATTTTGCGTTTCAATTCAAACATCCATCACATATAATATGATGTTCACATATAATAAATCTCTAAAGCCTAGTGCGCACTGCCGTGCATTGTTTTAACCGTAAGTTCGCGCATTGTGGTGAAAAAAACGCATGCGGTTTATTCACAGTTTTTATACCGTACGCGTACGGCAGAATTAATGCACCGTATAACCGTATTCTAGTCACTAGTACTAAGGAAACAATGACATTGGACCAGACTAGGCTGATAATAAGTAAAGTTCACGGCCCAGTATTACAAAATTCAGCAGATTTACCTAGATGAAGTAACGTGACGGAAGAAAATTTATCTTGAGTATTTTACATGGAAGATAGAACACATAATTTAAATCGCATTCATTCAACACTGATATTGACTATTTTAGCGCTTACAGACTAACACACTTATTATATCTGGAGTCTTGTTTCGCGTTTCAATTCAAACATCCATCTGTACATACAACCGGCAATCAGTCGCGGCGTTCCCATATAATGAATCCCTGAGGAATGATCCGTCCATGCAACAATCGTGACTTAACTCTTGATCAATTCCCAATACGTTCTGTAACGGACAGTGTGATTTATTGTATTAGACCTATGTACGGTGGAATATGAAGGTATGTGAAGCCTTGTTTACGTATCCGTAACATACATATATACATAGACCCGAAACATAATCGTTGTTTTTACGATTAAATTAACCCGTTTGTCAAAAGTTAAAATTACCTTTTTTTTACTATTTTGTGCAAAATGATGATAAATTTACATTATCATCAAATAATTTAGAATATGTGGTGTGTTCAGTTGTGCTGGTCAGTAAAGATTTTCTCAAGAATAAGTAATCTGACTATAGCGGCACTTACATTGCGGAACTGTTGCCGTAAATCTTGAAACATGGTCCACCCGTAATAATGATTTTAGTGGAGGACTAAAGCTGAAGAAAAATTGTGTAGCTGTGTCCATAACAATTTTTTTAGCTTGTAGATTGGCCAATATAATACTTTAATCTTAATTACGATCACGTAAAGGTCAGAACTATAGTTGTTGAGCTATAGTTTCTTAATGTAATTACTGCTTAACAGGTAACTGAAAAAAAAAACAGAATTTCCTACCCACACACACTGACATTAAATAATAAACAAAGTATTTTCTAATGTCGGATTTTCATGCCTTACTTTGGTGTGTAAGTTTTCCTTTCGTTCTAAAATTTCATGGAAAATACTCCGTATGCTGAAAAAGACAAAAACCCTGAAAGCTTTTAGAGGAAAATTTCCTTGTAATTAATAAAAAACTCTGGTCCATTAACGAGGATATCGATCTACATCTTGTTTTACAAGTTGATCCTAACAACCCTCTGGTGGATTAGCCAATATCGCAAAAAACAGGGGCAGGATACTAAATGAGCCGTCTCCTGTTGCTGGTGAATATTTATGAGAGGAATAATAGTGGGATATTTTTGTTGTTTTGTTGTATTATGTGTTAGGAATAATAGGGTTTATCTCCTTTTAATTTTCTGTATACTGTTGGAAAGGACAGTTTGGAGGCGTCAATACTTTCTAACCTCAAATCAAAGAAAATTAGTATGGGAACGACTGTCGCCACTTTTAGAACATATCATTGATCACGGTCGGTCCGTCGCCAGCGTGTACGTTTTAATTATGGTCAATGTGATCAAACTAAATCGTCAAGCTCAATAGAACCTTGGCACATCACCCCTGTTTCTATGATCTGAGATTCCAACAATCTTTTGGCCGAAAAATGTTGGCCATCGCACTTTCGCGATGGCGGCAAGGTTGGCGCAGTAGCTGTGAGTACAGCTGCGCGACGTGTTGCAGCTTCGATTCCCACACGGGACATAGGTAATATGTGCCTTGGGTCTGGCTGCTTGTGCATGTGAGATTAATATTTGCCCACTATACCCACCCACCCACTATACAGGAGATATACCTAGTGTGGAGAAACTTAAAAAAAAGAAGCTGTTTAGCAGTGGCGATAGTGTTAATAAATGTTAATTCGTTACATTCGGTCCCGTCGGCTCTTGTTCCATTCCACCTCTTTCTAGATGGAAAGATTCTTAGAGAGACCTCTAGCGACTATTCCCAAATTGCAATTAGATTAATTACCGACAAGGCGATTCTTTGAGGCACCTACAACTCCTAATTTGATACCAATCTGCCGCACCTAAACTGCGCTAAATGGTGACATGTTCAAAAACCACAATAGAGACACACACATATATAACAAAGTTATAATATATGCAGAGTTACTCCGAAACTTACGTCGAATTAGCATATGGCCACAGTGTCGAGTTCTCAGTACAATAAAGCAATTATAACTGTCATATTTCACCCGCGCACTGTATTTACATTTATATTGGAGGCCCGATCTGTGTTCGCGATGCTGGGTTCAGTTCGTTATTTTGAGCTGCGCGAAAACTTTCGCTGGCAGTGCGTTGGGGTCGGTGCTCAAAAAGTTGTGTTGTAGTTTCGTTGGTAATTAAAATTTGTGGCGTTAGTTTCATACATAATGTACCTTCCTTATTTATGTAGGTACGTCCTGAGTCCTGAGAGAAAAAATTAAGAGTCACTACTGCTATTCATGCAGAAAAAATACTTGTATATTGCGTAGACCTTAGGAATAGATCGGCGTTGCAGTACATACATAATTTAAATTGGAGGATAAATAGAGGAATATTGTCATTTGTCAATATTCGACAAATGACAATAACAATAACAAATCCATAGAAAAGCAAATTGCTTTTCTATGGATTTGTCAATATTCGACAAATGACAATATTCCACCATTTATCCTCCAATTTTCAATCCTGATTCATATCTTAGTTATAAGTATTCATTGAGCTGTGGGATACCTACAGCTCAATGAATACTTATAACTAAGATATTATAATATTAATACGGATTGGTATAACTGTTATTTTCAAATAAATAAACTCTGTTTCAGCAATAAAGGTTGCATTCGATTAGGTTGAACGAATCACATCTCAAAGAAAATTTTCCATCAGCTACAACCATACATCTATAATATTTATCTCTCAATACACGAACTACTCGAAAGGATAAAATAAAGTCAGTGACATATGCGTATTTGCAATTCGGTCCACGGCTGAAGCTGCACTCTTCCTGATTCCATTTGGGAATTACTCTGTCGCCACAAACTCACAAATCAGGACTTTCATTATAATGTTACGTAGTGTACGTGTTAGGATGTAGTGCAAGATTGTACTTATGTTTTGTGTTGTAAGTTAATATTTTCAGTAAATTATCTTCAGTTAAAATAGCACTGTTTTTTTTTCTTTTCATAATATTGATCTACCGTCAATGAAATATTTGCTAGTAGGAACTGTCGCTTAAAATATTAAAATACAATCACTAAGTCAATACATACATTGATAACATCCTGCATAAGTTTAGAACGTCATCCCCATCACTATAAACTAATTAGGTAGGTATTCCTAATCTATACATAGGTTGGAAAATAACCTTATGATGAAAAAGAACAATATTGTTAGGTACCGTACTTATGTTAGTATTTACAATCAGAAAAATAACAAAACAGACTCAGACTTCAGGAGCAGGTGCTTTCAATTCAAGTTCCACAACCGCCAATAAAACTTGAAATCCCATGATAAAATAAAAATTCACGACATGTTGCGTCCAAATAAATAACATTGACAGTGTCCAAAATGGCTTTTTCACTGGCTAAGTGGGGGCCACGTTTTTATCCCATTATTGTTTCTGAGAAATTGTTACAGTTTTGACGAGTGACCTGGCCGTTTTTCTTTGGTCGCTAGTCGGCCGGAATGAAAAATTTTCAAGTTGGTCCCCCTCGCGTCCCTAGGGTGCCGTAAAACTCTGTCGGACGCGGGATAGTCCGGCTGACCGCCGGCGGACAATTTGTCATATTCATATGTTAACGTGTCCGTCTTTTCTTGCAAAAAGTGGATAACTTAATTCCGGGAGGCGGCGGTACGGTTATTCGATTTGCGGACATTCAAATTTCATGTCTTGTTATGGTAATACAGGTGTTGTTTCGCTCGAGGCGGATTTTTACTTTGTTTGGGTAGTGGATTTTTGCAGCTGTCTTGAATCTGTCTCTTTTTCGTGTTTATGTTACACGTGTTTTGTTTGTAGTAGGTAAAGTCTAAAGTATGTAACAGGTACCATAATTATATTTAATTATAGTGGTGTATTGTATATGCCATTTAAGAAGAAATGAAACTAGGTACTTACATGCTTAAAAATTGTTCATACGTGGAACTATCTAGGTTAATTTAACTTACGAATTTACACTGCCTTCTTTATAATTATATTATGCAACAAAGCAGCTACAAATCCACAGCCGCTCTTAATTTTGTAAAGAAACATTTTTTTTTTGTGTAATTGATCTAACCTAACACAATCGCATTTCTCCTCGTAATTTTCTCCAAAAATGTAGACACCGTGTACTAGGGTGACCACATAGAACCGCGGCTCACGCCAATATCAATAACGTGTTGCAATTGATGACTTGTCCGATTTGTTTGGACCAATCGTTTATCACCAGCTTTACGACATACGTGTTTGACGTTGCTGCACGGTTTGGACACCCTAATAATGTAAGTGTGTTTAAGAAAATATTCGGAGAAGGATTAGTTAATTATAAGACTAACGCTGTTTATATTATATTTATTTATTTTCTAGTTAATATTGAATACATTGTGACAAAACTCTCAGGTATTTCAATTAATCTGACTTTCTCTACGTACCTATTATGAAGGAAAATTGTTTTTCTTTCAAGAATACTTTAATAAGAAAATAATTAGCATTTATTTTCCTGACACTAAAATCAAAACAACTACACGAAAACGCAGCAGGATCCACTCTAAAACCCATTACACACGAATCACTTAATTAAACTCATTACCATACTTATCATCACCACTCATTACTTTGCAGCGTCATTTTAAAGGAAAAGTAAACAGAATTTTTGTCACCATGTCCAATGAAATTAACAGCAACGGACCGATAGAGGGCTAGATGACTCCTAACTTATGACGACCAGTCACGCGATCTTGTCACGGTAATGACAGAATAATAAATTATGTTGTAATAACTTATTATAATGTGCTCTAGGGCTTATGATACAGGGTGTGGGTAAATACTTAATTAGCGAATTTAGTTATTAAATGTTCGTGTTTTTCGGTAAGTAATGAAGGGTTAAATTTCTGTTAGGGTTATTAATTTTATAAATTGATATGGTGTTTCTTTAGTAATGGTGGGTTACGTCATTGTGCCACTTTTTTATAAAGCCAATTGGGGTGAGTTAGGCGGAAGAATCTATTGATAAGAATTTTCGATACGTACTAAAAAAATGCAAAGTATGCTATGTATGGTAGTGACAATAATAGTATATGTATAGTAGTGACAATAATATTTTGTTAAACTCTAAAAAGTTATTGTTATTTACAGATTTATTACATCTAGGTATTTGTAAAAAATCAGTTATTTAATTTGGCAGATAATTTCACACAAAAATGTTGTTTCAGATTTGTATATTTCTGATAAATTGTGCCATTTCGGAGACTGCAAGACTGGCCTGTTTCAATTTAATCATTAAAAGGAAAAACCTAATAATTTAATTCATCTCTGGGTTGAGTTACTTTATTTTGTTTTTTGGAGTAGTATAAATACCTATCAATTGGTATTTTGAATTAGTCATAATTATTTTCTTTTAGAAATTAAAATAGGTTATATGATATTTTTATCATAAAAAGATAAAAAAAAACGTATTACACCTAGATTCCATTTTTAAAAAGATACGGGCTCAAAGCAATTTCATTATGAGCCCAATAAAATGCGATGTAACACCAGTATAAATTCAAATAGTTTATAGTAGTTTAGTAAACAAACGTGCCTACTATCTGCCTACTTAGTATGCACCCTTAGGGAGGCTCAACTAGTATAAAATAGTTAATTTTTAATTACAATTTTATTACTCACTCGCATCCCATCCAATTACCGAAAGAAATATTGCGCGCCGCCCAAAGCAAATTGAAATTAACTTTTTTTTAGTTACGTTGTCGTACTTTGCTGATTTTCTTCATGAAACAAGCCCTATGTAAAGGGGGTATTTGATCATTCGAAAATTAATCTTTATTGTGTACTATCCTACTAGAATACCAATACATTATGTTAGGTTATACAAGAGATTTGATGGGGATAAAAAAATCAACCGTTCCATACAAAAATATCCGTATCGTAATATGTACCGACGAAATGTATACTCATGAAATAAAAAAATATTTTTCCGTTATTCAAGATTGATCTCGTGTTCAATCGAACTAGTATTTAATACTGAATACCCTCCTTCAATATGTCCGTTGTTTAACCTAAAAGACTGTATACATAGTAAACATTATTAGAGAACCTTTGGAATAAAAAATGGGATTCCCTTCTGAATCCTCATTGACACCGTCAGAGTCGTCAGTGTCATTTTTAGAACGCTGCGCGCTGTTTTCACTACGAAAACTGAAATAAGCTTACTACGGTTTTTCAGTATAGTAGGACTCTGTTTTTATTATTCCGTGGTAGGACTGTACCTACCCTAAATAATTCCAACCTTCAAATCATAAATTAGTAGAAAGTAGAAATCATAAGTAGGTAATATTTTTCGTGCAAATAAATGATGAAAAATATACAGTTGATGTTAGAAAATATTTCAAGAGTTCATGTTACATGATTCCCTGCCATAATTCGCGAAATAGGTCGTGTTGAAACTAAAAAAACCCTTTGAAATTCGAGTCGTGAACCACCACAGGATGGAAATCTGTATTCCCCATGCTTTCACCCGATACGCATACGATATGTGTTATCTGCTAATGCCACTTGGGATCATGCCGAGTAGTGCTTTGTACTCAAAGGCACCTGTTTTTTGTGTAAACAGAATCTATTTCTATTTGGTTCGGTTACGTTGATGTAATGTCGTATGGCAATAAAATGGCGATGTTATTTTTTGAAAATAAAATTTGATACTATTTGCTACATGAAAATATATTTGTTTTTTTATGAACGGTTCATTGCAGCTGCATTTGTGGATAGTAAACAAATTGATTGAAATTGCCATTTGGCATTTACATACAAGAAAGCGGTACATAAGTCTTATCGCCATCCTTATCCCTTTATCAGACAGGACGAACAGAAACACCCCTTGTGCTTCTGTTCGTCCTGTATTTAAACCATAACAAGAAGACTTGACTTGACTCTCTCATTTAGCTAAATTATGAAAATTAAGATTTTAAAAAGAAAATCATCGGCCGTTGGATTGATATTCCTACTAATAAGTGTGTTTGTTGGTTTGTCCTTCTTTCACTTAGCAACAGAGCGACGGATTGCTATGATTTTCGCGTAGAGATAGTTTATGGCCCGGGTAGTGACATAAGCTACTTTTTTTTTTTTATAATCTCTTAATTATTAAGATAATTTCCGACCTCGATGCGGGCGAAGCTGCGGGCAGAAACTAGTAAATTATAAATATGGTACCTATTGATCGTTTTTCAAGTGAAAACCAATAAAAAGATAAAAAATACCTAACAAAAGAGGTCAGGCTTGTTCAGTCATATAAAAAAATCAACAAAAATCAGAAAATCAACAAAACGTGTTAAAAATAATTCCATATGAAAATGTTTCCCAAAAATACGGTACAGCAGGGCTAAAAAACATACAAATGCACTTGAAACAGCGTTACCATTTATCAGTCAATAAATATGATAAAAAGTATTATTGGGGTGTATATGTGTCCGTCGGGATACCCGGGCCGTTATTGTTTTTATTTTGCACCCTTTATACGAATGTAAGCGCGAATGTTTTTTATTGAAATGATGTTTGATATAAAGATTTATTGGAAATGTTTTATGTGGTGAATTGTTTGTAAGGAAGTTTTTCCTGCCGGATGAATATACGTTGTGATGAACGGACGGCGTTCTGTCAAGCAAAAAACAAAACCACTAAGTCCACAATTTATTACTACTTATAGTAATGCAGACCAAAATATCGAATTCAATGTTATGGAGTCTTATGTCCAAAAACGACACACAAGGCGATATTTGATAAGTGTCGTGATTCGACACAATTTGAATAAATTTTCGTTTTGCAACCGAAAAACGATCAAAGTGCAGATAAACCGTAATTAACTGACACAAAGCTTACACATTAATACCGATGTTTCAACCCAAAACTCCGTACACCAGCCCCATAGCAATTTTCCAATCAACAACAGATTCACCCTACCAATAACGAAGCTACTAATTTTTTCAGCAAACAAAACGGCCAATATCGTCGCCAATAGTGACGTAATATTAGGGTAAACGTCCCCGTCGCCGGCACGTCCTTATTTACTTATTGTAAACTCACATGACAGGTGCCTTAATGGGCGAAATAACATGGCGGGTGCGCCGCCGGTAGCTGGGCATAGAGTAAGAAAATAGAGAAACTACGGACACTAGACTGCTACTAGTAGTAGGTCTGCCTAATTACCTACCTGTATAAAATTGCTGCAAAAAGAGGTAACAACAAAATTATGATGTGAATGCTATGAAAAAACAGGTATTTTTATTTACGTATTATAAATCTTTATTTATTTAAAAGAAATTGTTACAAAAAAGTTCCCAGCAAAAGTATTATATACATCTACTAACACCTATTTTACTCAGATAAAGCTGTATCTAGGACAGATGCTTCATTTGATTTCTAAACAAGTCGAGGAACCCTGAAACACAACATTAAAATTTGAAAACTAAAATGAACATTAAAATGTCTCGCAAAAATTATACGTAATATGATCTAATATTCTATAATACGAGCTTGATTCAGGTCTTACCTCTGCACTAAAATCATAAGATCCAATGTCGCTTCTGCGCGTTAATTTCCACCCACTCTTTGCCCGACGTTGAACGTGGACCTCATGGGAAATCGGCTGTTGCTCGCTAGTTACGCTAGGTGCTGCGGGCCGGGCGCGCCAACTACCTGTAAACGTAATTAATTAATTATCGATTTTCACTTACCTTTATTATGTACTGTTTATTGGTTACGTTTATAGCTAGTTGTAAAATTTCTGATGGAATTTGTGTTGTAATAATGTAAAGCAACTATCAAAGTATATTACCTATTTACTTTTTTAAATGCACAGTCTGAAATATAGATTTATCTCCTAGTCTATACAAATGAGTGCGAAACTCATTTCAATGGTTTCAAATAATTTTACTAACACGCGTTTTAGATGACAACTATCACAAATTCTCTCTAGACAATAAAAATAACAATTGTATAAAATATTTACATTTCAATTGTGTACAAGAAAATCTACAATTCTATTCACACAGCTCTTACTTGGAACCTAAAACCTGCAGCGTCTGTCGTAAGTGCCAACAATGGGGACAGTTACCCTATCTCTACGAACCGATAATAGAGCGTGAACTCTCTAGACGATATCTGTCTGTCTGGAATGTCTTCCAATGCTGCATAATGTGGAAATGGGTATTGCCATGTATCCGGTAATGGTGGAATGTTTGGCCCGAAAACTTGTGGCCCGTGTGGGTTGTAAAATTGTATCAATTAAACTTTAATGTTAGTTTTATTTGATACTAGCTGTAGCTCGCGTTTTCACTCGCATCACGCACTCGAGAAAGTAGACGAGAGTTCATGTATCCAGATATCCGGATAATTTTTCGTAGTAGGTATATTCATGACTGAGACTGACAGAAATATGCAGTGACTAATAAATTAACATGTCTTCGGGTCACTTTAATCCTCTCACTACTACCTACTGAATTTGTGTTATTTTTGCCAACCTTTTTGGAAACCACCTGAAACAGCATTTAAAAAAGTCAAATCAAATTCAAAATGTTACAAAAACACCCAAAACTAAATTTAGAATTCATAGAAAATATACCATTACGAAATTCGCCACTGAATTTAAATATTCCTTACACATAAAAATCTGACCGGTCAGCTGAGTAGGAATTCGGTACATTAACCGACCATAAGGCGTTTGGCTATCCAATAAAAGAAGGTGGGCTTGGCAATATAAACATGGGCAACATAACGACGGGCGGAATGTGCCCTGACAGACATAACCAGGGGAGTCGCGGCCAAATTGTAAATAGTGCTGGCTCCCATTTAGTTTGCAATATTTGTGCGGTTTCGTGTAAATGGAAAAAGGAATGCACAGAGTAGTGTATACGATAACTGATGGTTTATTTATACTTTTGCATGCATTATTTAAATTCTAGCAATCTAATGGAGGCATATTTTGATGCAGATACGCAATCAATTTGATAAGTAGGTATAGCTAGATTCAAATAAAATGCTGCAGAGTTGGAATATATATGTGCTACTTGCTATATTATGTACAAAAAACTTGCCAATATAATCGTGTTCAGCTGTTAGCCAGTAAAAAAATACTCTGTTTTCCATCTATGAAGTAGGTAAGTACCTACCTATAGGCGAAACGTGGGTTACTAAAATGTTAATTTTATTAGCTCTTCTGCACCCTCCTCAAGCACTCCGCGTGTTAAATGATACGATGTGCATGTGCACAGCAAAACATTGTTTTTTTACAAAAAAATGCATATAAATTATAATAGTACCGAAAATACATCTAAATTATTACTCGCCTCAACATTTTTTTTCTTGGTATTTATCTGTTCTCATTCTACTCTGTGCATAAAGGGGGTACAACACGATATCGGAAACGCTGATGTGTGTAAGTCGACGGGAATTAGACGTTACGACGGCAGGGAATTGAGCAGGCGCGCCGCACATTGTCGACCGTGCGATGAGGCGATACGCCGCGATTATGTGTATTACACTTAATATTGAACGAAACTTCAAATACCAGCTACCTATACTATTTATTGAAATAGTTCTAACTATTAGAACTTTTGAACGAATCTCTCGACATAAAATTGTAGTGATTTTGATATGGTTATGTTTTAATGTGCACATATAGAACTTCTGTAAAGAAAATGATTCGGAGAATGATTTTTCACGATATTGTTTAAGTGGGGATTTACAAGTCAGTTCAAGAACCTATGCAAATTCATATGCAATTAATTTGATTGAATAAAATGTTGTAGTGCTTTTTATTTGTGCATAGTGCTTGTTTTGTACAAATATTAATAAATTTTTATGTTTTTAATTTTTATGGAAAGGCACAACACTCTACAAACAATACTAATTGCCGATGAACTGGTAAAAATACACTCAAATCGAATGTAAACACAAATAGCATTTAAATGGTAACTCGCGTCAACAATGATCGAGTTAGCGTTAACGTCGTGGTAACATTGTCCAATTAACTGTGTCAAACGTGCGTCATTGACGCGTGACGATTAGGACTCATGATATTAGTGGAAACAGATAGTTATATGAATAAGTAGGTGTGGGACACCAGCGGTTATGTTATGGCTACGACACTTCGTAGCAGATTCTCGTAGCAGAAAAACGCTACGCGCGTAGTACACATTTATAAACTTATCTCTACTCGCGCCATAATGTTATTATTATAATTATTTTATATGATGAGATGTCTAAACAGAATAAAATTCTTATCAACTGTCCGGTATACGTATGTATATGTAGCTGTATTAGGGCTCTCTCAATTTAAGGTGGATACAAACATTGCGAGGCATTCGCCGCGCACTGCGCTCATCGCATGCCTCACAATGTATGAACGTTCATATTAGTGGTGAGGCATGTTCAAACGTATAACGAGCCGTGCGTTGCGAGCCTCGAATGTCTGTATCCACCCTTAGGCGATTGGTGTCGAACTGCTGCCGTGCGGTAGTCGTACTGCGTACCGCCGATTGTTTTTTAGGGTTCCGCAGTAAAACTAGGAACCCATATAGTTTCGTCATGTCCGTCTGTCCGTCTGTCTGTCTGTCTGTCTGTCTGTCCGTCTGTCACACCCTCGTAAAATCTAATCAGTTCATAACCAATATGTATGAAACTTCACAGGTAAATGTCTTCTGAAAGCCGCTATAAAAACCTGTAGCAAAATTATAAAAAATAAAATAATTAGGGGGGGCCCATACATGAAACTGAAGGATGAAAAAAATATTTTCACGCACCCCTTCATGTGGGATATTTTTGGATAGGTCTTTGAAAATAACATAGAGGTTCCTCAATGACTTTTTTATTTACGTGCATATTTAGCGAACTAGGAGCTCCGAAAGTCGTTTACAATGTGTACCCCCCCCCCCTGTAATTTTCCGATCGCGTTATCAAAAAATCTGAAAAAATTCAAGCTTACGGAATCTAATAAACACTCTCGATTAAAATTGGTTTGAACAAGATACGTTAATAACTTTTTGACTATTTTCAGTTTAGACCG
Source organism: Thalpophila matura (assembly GCA_948465475.1). NCBI lineage: Eukaryota > Metazoa > Arthropoda > Insecta > Lepidoptera > Noctuidae > Thalpophila > Thalpophila matura. The sequence continues at coordinate 6,394,174 of OX419187.1, read as the reverse complement.
CAAAAATAAGTTTGTATTTCATTATAATATTAGGAAATACAAACTTATGTTTGCAGTTGGAAGACTGAAATACTTCTTCCTACGGAACCCTAGACTGTGCGTGGTTCAACACGCTCTTGCCCGGTTTTTTCCATACATCTGACACGTTGAGGGAGCCGTCTGATACCAATCGTTTAAATTGAAAGAGCCCTTATATAGGATCCTTTCACTTCATTGGTTAAAAATAATACTTACTGAAATAAAAAATGACCTGTGAAATGTCCTCAGCTCATCGTCAAAGGCCTCGAGCAGGCGCACGCAACCGCAGCCGCCCATTACGTACGGCTGTCACGTGCCGCTAATCACTGCGCCCGTGACGTCACGCACTGCTAATTCGCACATTTACACCTCCATACCTTGCGCTAAGTGCTAAGTTGAGGGGCTCGTGGCTAAATGACAGCCGCGCTGATCGATCGATCTGCGAGGTTAAGCTGCGCTAGCCGCGGTCAGTCCTTGGATGGGTAACCGTTCTTTACACATCGAGACCCCTCCGTGCCTCGGAGAGCACGTTAAGCAGTCGGACCCGGTTGTCATAAGAATGTCTTTGACAATCGTTACGGGTAGTCAGAAGCACGAAAGTCTGACAGCCGGTCTAACATTCGAATACCGGTATTACCCAATAATTGGGTTGTGGAGGTCAGATGGCAGTCGCTCCACGTAAAATACTGATATTCAGCCGCAACCAGTTAGACTGGCAGCCGACCCCAATCTAGTTTGGGAAAAGGCTAGGCGGATGATGATGACCTTGCGCTAAGTGCGTTTAATGTGATGTTTTGAGTATAATTATTGAGCCTTGTTTTGTATAATTTTTAGTTTATAATGTAAGTACTAGCGACTCACCCTCTTCACACGGGTGCAATCTACTGATTTGGCGACATGGCAAAACATCGAGATTTCTGCAGGACAACAATAAAATTAATAAATAAATTCTTATTTATAATTATTAACTAGCTAACCTTAAAATGATAGGTAATGAATGAAACATTATCGAAGTCAACCAAATTCACTTAACTCAAATATACATTCCTCGTATGATCCTAATCGTATCCCAATAAATACATAACGCTAAAACCACGTCTAGACTGTACATTATACATAGGTGACGTCAATCTGTCCGTTTGTCCACTAATAATGGGCACCATCGTCTGCCCCATGTTCGGTGTACACCGCAGAGTCATTAGATGTCATTGTTTATTTATAGAATCAATATCGTTGCGTATGAAGTTAGACCTATTATTAATAATGAAAGATATTTGATTGATCAAATGTTAAAATATTACGATTGAATTGTACGAGTATATTGATTAGAATATCTCATCGGGTAAAGAAATCGAAAGTATGGTAAATACTTTTTCGACCAAACTTTTCTTTGGTCTTTTGAGGATAAGTGAGTATTTAGAAAACTGTAAATATTTCTTTGCTATTTTAAAACTATCAAAATATAATGCAGTCTGCATAATATTTTAAATTTCCCTAAATTCTATTGGAAGTAGGTACCTACTATAGAATAATTATGTCAGAACTAAGTAAGTCACTTAATTCAGAAAGTGCAGCTAAGAGTTTCCGGGGTTAATACATACGTGTCTAATTTATTACAATAGTAATAGCTTATACTTACCGATTTCTTATTAAAAATTATGAATTTTAGTCCTTAAAACCGAATGTCTTGGTTAGTTTGACTACACATAGGATTGTTATACTCTATTTTAGTGGAAAAGTCATAATTAACGTTTGCAGTATAAATCACATTTATGCTAACTGTGGTGTTTCTTTTAGTTTCAACTTTTATTGTTTAAAGGAGATTGAATTAATATTATCTAGCTATAGTAGACTAATGTAGCAACCTCAAGAATTAGGAAAAACAAAACGATTAGTCTTCTTCTCGACTGTCTTTCGTGGATACCAACAAAAGAGGAAGCATCTATAATTCCTGCAAAAAGAATTATATACTTAAAGCGTATTTTTTTTTCTAAATAATCCCACAGTCACAGTAGTCATCTGCCCCAATGTTACGGGATCTCACCATCTAACCCGCAGGGTGCAATAACCCACCGTAGTAATTAACACGACGAGAAATAATTCACGACCGGACAAAACGAGAATTTTAATACGCAAATGAAATAATTCCTGAGATTGATGACGCGGATTCCGCGCCCGATTTTTTTTACGCAATTGAATTTTTAATTACGCTTTACTCGCTCGCGAATAGCAATTTGTCGGATTAACTGCTTTTTCTCTTGTTTATCGGTTCCGTGAAGTTTTTTATAGCTTTGGTTTTTGATGGATTGTGTTACAGTTAAGGTGGCTCTGGAGATTTTTCATCTCGTTTTATACAGAGCGCTTCAGAATGTAACGAGTCGTGATTTAATCCAAGTGAAAAATTGTATATCCTTTAAAAAAAACGTTGTGATTTAAAAAAAAACCATCATACTGTACTGAAACTAAAATATAAAGAAACGTTCATCTTTTAAATAGTACCTGAATAGTACCACCCAACATTGTTTTGCTTTAGTAAAGAAGTGCTTAGGTGCTGTGTTAGCTATGATAGGTCAGCAAGCATGAGCAGAGCATCCAAGTGTCCGCTATCATACTACCTACTCGTAATTACTGCAATCACCAATGTATTTTTTAACTGTCTCCATGAGTTAACACCCAGACTAATTTATCCTACTTTAAAGCTGTAAGTAGCTCTGCTTAGTAACTAATAGTTTGCTTCACCTAAACAGCTCCCTCGATGCATACTTTGTTCTAAAACAGACTACACTGTTGAGAATTTCTTACAAGTGCGCTGTTTTACATTTTAGTACCAAACTTTCCCTTTAGCAGTCCGATGACCTCCTGCTAATGTGTTCACGTCTCTAATTAAGGGAACACACAGGACCAAAGTTGGCCAAAACTCCGGACACATTCGAGCATTATTATAATATCCCTAACTTTGCTGTCCCAAAATGACATTACATGTACAAAATACGCGTACAGTATACACTAACCCAAGACTCGCGACCAATGACAGAGCAAAATATTGTAATGAGGTAAACTGTCCTAAAATCCAGTAAGGTAAGCCGATGAACGGTATGTGTGTAGACTATGGTAAGGGTTCCGCTAAGGGGTAACATACACTGAATGTTGTTTTAAAATGATATGCGTTTCATTTATAAACAGAGAGACGCGCGCGACCCGGCAAACAGCCTCCCTCAGGAGCCAAACTTTCCGTCCACCTAGCGACAATATTTGAAAGTTATTTCAGCATTCACAACCCTCATAGGCGCCGTTAAAATTTTCCCTGCCACCTTATTCATAATACACGCATCATCCATCTCTTTCGCTCTTCAATATATAAAAACATGTGGGAGTGAGACAGAATTATTTACAAACTGACATCTCGAAATTAACGGTGGTCGGCTCATAATAATTTACATATTTAGGTAAAATTAACCTCGGTACGTTAAATTATATTATGAATATTAATAGGTGTGCGTATGAGAAGTAATGTATTATATTAAATGGGTAAGTGTAACCCCATCTTTATGGCTCAGATTTCAGCAGGAATAACGATGGTCTAAACAACGAATAATTCATCATCCAATTACTGTTAAACTTATATTAATCTGATTTCAGTTCTTGGTTTTATTTTTATTTAGGGGACAAAAACTTTCATAATATTTTATGTTTTCATGGGTTCCCAGTGAAAAACAGTTGTAAAATCCAGTTGATATTTGTGTATAATAAATATTTTCTACGCAAAATCTGTCACACGACAGCTTTTTTCAGAACAAAAATCAAAATTTTCCTTACCATAATGCAAATATTCGAGACATCTTGGGGACAAAAATTGCAAACTCCGAACTGGAGGTTTATTTGGTTATCTAATAAAATATTACGAGCTTTGACAAGTGCCTTGGAGCTGCCCCCTTGTGGCCTTTGCTCCTTACCTTTTTCAGTTATGGCTCCGTAAGCAGCGACTTCGGCTTTTATGACAAAAACAAAATAATGTTAAGAAACTGAAACAAAGTTGACGTAATATCTAGGTACCTACGTATTTTTGCAGGCTCCCGTACTATGAAACAATTTCTGATAAAAGGGACACTAATCATATTTGACTGATTTTTTAATTAGGTCTTTGTTGAAAAATCACTAGAAGAAAAAAAAAACAAATCACTCAGTAACATAATAAAAAAAGCATGAAATGTTACATGAATTAGAAATATTTGCAAAAGGTCGGTACCCAGTAGATGAGCCCACTTTATCATAATAAAGGTCATGTTGACCCCTACAAAATTAAACAATACACAGGAAAAGTCCTTACGGCTAGCAATAATTCGGAGGGCGGGAAAAAACGTTAGGGGATTTAAATTTAATTTTCGAAACGGAATGACGTCAAATATCCCCAGCGGCAGTTCCAAGTTCAGACGTGGAACAACATCTTGTAAAAGTCGCCGTTATAAAAAGAAATAAAAAATTAAGACTGAGGCACATTCGCGAGTTACTAGGAAACTTAATTATTTTTAGCCAGTTACCTACATAATTGTTGTTAAGGTAAAGGGAAGACTGGTTTTCACTACTATTGTTCTTCGTGTTTATGTGTTTATTTAATAAAAAGTAAAATGTCTAGTTAATAGGTTAAAAACACCAAACACAATTAAAAATAATTCAATTTAAAAAAGTTTATAGTCTATGATTTTGTCAAATAATAATTTAGAAAACTTTAACTGTGCATGAATTATCAATAATTCATAAAAACATTATTTAATTGAGCAAAAATGGTATAACTAAAAACTTAATCCTCTGGTTGGGCATGCAAATTCTTGTTTTTTATTAGCAAGACTGAATCTCACACGTCACTCAAATAAATCTAAGATTAGATGACCGGGCTGCAGTCACATCGAAACTAAATACAGAAAACATTTTAATATAGAGACAAAACATTGAAAGGTATCCCGGGTATACGAGACTTGTACTTTGTAATTAACAGTCCATCCTTAGGGATAGCCGGGTCCGACGCAATATATTATATTTCAGATGACATCCGCATTGGGGCTTTTGAAGGATCGTATCTAAACTCCCCGAATTGGATAATATGTAGGTTCCAACTTCTATTGTTATTTGTGTTACTGTCTGGAAATTGGAATTATGCATTTTTTTAGAAATATTCCCTAAATAAGATTATTTTTTCTAATATAAAAATAAGTCGGGTTTTCCTTCCTGACGCTATAACTCCAGAACGGACGAACCGATTTCCACGGTTTTGCATTCGTTGGAAAGGTCTCGGGCTTCGTGAGGTTTATAGCAAAGAAAATTCAGGAAAATTTCAACAGAAAAGCGGGAAAATCTGGTGGCGAAACGGAGTTCGCCGGGTTTGCTAGTTTTTTCTAAATATTCTATTATTTAGAAAACAAGTTACACATTTCTGCCAAGTCGTACGCTGCGATCGTTGACTTAACCCCGCCAAGCAGCTTGCACATAGCGAATAATATTGTTATTACTGTCATTACACTTGCAACAGCCCTTAAATCAATAATACACCAAGACAATATCCAGCTTAATATAATTTTCATGGTGAAGTGCGGCGTTTTTACGATGAACGTTATAGCTTCGTTCCGCCATTACGACGAAGTAGAATGGGTCTACGATTAATTCGTAAATGTTTCATGAAGTATAAAGTATCTTGTTTCGGGACAATGATGCGAGTTTATAGCTTGCAATCGACAGACTTTCTCTCCTTTGTGCTAGAGATTTCTAAACTGAAATTTTGCAACTATAAGCTTCTTAAAAATAGAGTAATACCTATGTCCTTATTTTATCAAAATGCTTTATTTTTTATGAAATAGAAAGTCACACACAAATATACGATAGTAATCATTGATTTTTTTTTTATTATTGTTTCTGTTGGTTTTTAACGTAAGCCAGCGCAGCGCAAAGTAAAGTTTTTACACTTTTACACCCCTAAAAAAATTAAATCTGTTTTTTTCCATTATAATGGAGTACCTTAGGTGAGACCTTCAGAGTATTAAGCCCCCTGGTCCACTATAAACAGGTATAACCCTAAAAACTATATTATTATTATTTAGTCCGTAAAAATAAAGTGAATTAGTTTTATATCACACATCCCAATACACAGCGGCCACTAAATCTTGCCCTGACATTCTATATAAGAGCTGCTTCACCCCTATTGCTTAGTCCGAATTAGGAATTAGTGTAGGATGAACAAAAAAATCGCACTTATTACGGAGAAAGCGACGGATAGTTTTATATTCTCTTGATCCTGATGTTGAGCAAACTTGCAGGTGACTCGAGTTGCGGGTCATTTCGGCGCCCAGTGCAGACGAGACTTTGTTAGTCAATCTTAGTTCATAGAAACAAGAGCAATGGCTAAGGCGCCATTAAGCTTTACGCTTTGACGTGAGCAACGTGATTACGTTGCTGACGGACCAAAATTAAATGCAATTATACAAAAGTTTTGGCTTTTTGTTTAGTAATAGGCTTGCGTTATCTCGCCTGGTGTCAAGCAATGTTGCGATCTATGATGAAACACGCTTGTCTAGAAGAAACCAATTCACTCACGACTTGTAATTATTGGGGAACATCTACTCCGGCAGCGCATTCCAGTGTTTGGCGGTTCTCTCAATGAATGTGGAATCAAAGCGCTTCGTTCGGGTTTTTGATATATCAACCATGAAACTATGTCGCTTTTTCGTGCTTCTTCCGATAGAAAAAATAGCAGGAGGGAATTAAATCATACAGATCCGATTTTTTTTTGCCGACGCTTCCCGCTGGGCCGTTCATTTCTCGCGTCCGTAACTAGTGTTTTTCACACAAGTTTTATGTGCTATTATTTGCAACGGGATATAAAACCGGCCCTGGCCATGTTTACTGCTTACCCAACCTAATCCTGCAGCGTAAAGCCAGTGCCAACCCCTTTATGTTGTGTTCGACAGTAAAATCTTAACTTATGTATCGTTTATGTACTTGTGCACATAAAATGGACCATGCTTGGAACAATTTCTGTAATGGTGTTTGTAGAGAGCTGTGTTACGTGTTACTACAAACAAAGGTATTACTACCGTTGTACTTACATACAACTACCCAAATTACAAAAAGTAGTTTAACATTAGACTTCTGATTTGATTTCAGTCTATTTTTTGTACTTAACATACACTACAAATGTTACTAACCAAGACTTTCGTCAAAACTCGTTTTAAAATAAGGTGGTCAACCTTGCGGTTTGCCGGTAAAGTAAAGAAGTTAACAGCGCCAAAAAATATATTAGAAGAAAAAATAAATCAATAAATAGTATGTACGAAATAATCAAAGAACTTTCTTTTAGTGTTCTATGAGAGCGCATTCCTTTTATTTGGTTAATATCCCAGTGTATAGACAGAGGCACCATTACCGTAGAGCTGTATGACTAATTTATAAATATTATTCAAACGACCACAGAGACATAATCTGTCTTTACCGGCCCAGAAAATGTCTATTTCGTACTGGCTGTTTTTGTGGATATACCCTCATTTCACCTCCAGCTTTTATATTCCAAATCCAAACTCAAACCACAAGATTATTCTAGAAATAGCTCGTAACAATCGAGTTTAACGCCAGGAGAAGTGATTCTGTGAGCAATCAAACTCACACGAGAGCGCCAGATTCTGTGAACGTAAACGTAGAAGTTAACGTTTATCGAACGAAGCGACGAAATTAGTTGTAAATTCGGAATTAGCCTGTTAAATTTAGTACAGGTGTGGTAAATTGAATTTTGAATTCGGAACCGGATTATTCTGGTTGGGGAAATTACGTGACTGGTTTATTTTAGTTATAGACAATGGAATGTTAAAGTGAGCGCTAGTTTTGGAGGCTAAGGTAAGATAGAGAAGATACAATAGGAGCTAAGAATAATAATAAACATGTTTAAAATTTTCTTTCTTAGAATTATTTGTACCTAGTTATAGGTACCAACAATAATATTTAGATACGTACCTTAAACTAGTGATGTTTATTTCGCCTACATTATTATTTTTTAAATTAGGTAGGTATCTCTTACTTACTTTAGATGAAATTGTGCCTTGGTAGCGCTTGCTTATTAGGTGGAAAAAAACCTAGACAAAAAATACCATAAACGAACATACTGTCACATTTACCCCTACCACTTGCACACCAATCCAAAACCCATTTTCTGACATAAATAAAACTGGTCTCAAGCGCCCCATACCTTTCAATTTCTACCTTAGTGTGTACCAACAATATTCCCGGGACCATACTAAACAACTGTCATTTTATTTTATCACCCGGCTTTCGCGTAAACTCTCGCGCTAGTGATAAATTTTAATGTTGTACACGAAATATTGTCGCGTAGTAGGGGCTTCGATGTTTACGGGTTCCTCAAGGAATAATTAATGTACCTACGTCTGTTTGAAATAATTGCTTTATTTTTGTTTTTGTCAAGTTTAAATGTTAATTTAATTGTGGAAGTTAATGATCTGGGGAAAGATTCTCTAGAATGTCATGGGCCCTGAAAATATTTGAATTTATACTTGTAACACAAGCTTGAAGTTTCAAATGAAAAAAATGAGAGTAATAATAATACCTATTATATGAGTATTTTGTCAAATCTTAGATAGGTACTGATAAGTAATTCGGGACCAATAGCATCTGGTATTTTTTAATTAACTAAGAATTTTAACTAACTCAGAAACCAAGCAACATGTAAAAGATCCAACTACGCGAAACATGAACACAACACATCAAAGTAGTATGTCTATTTTACACATTGTCGCAGAATTTCCATTTCAATACCAAAGTCAAATGAAAGTCACACACGTCCCAAACTTCTTAAGTAACCTGTAACTCCCCTCACAAAGTCACACGCTACACACAACCTACATATTTAACCTCCACGCGATTAATCTCTGATCTTTCACAAAATAAACAAAGCGAGACGCCGTAAGGGAACCGTAAAATTATTCATCCACCCGAAAATTTACGTAACCCATTGTAAAAACGTCGTTTTTTAACAAACTCCAAGAAGTTTCGGAACTCCGTCGCGATTCAAATCCAACATGGGTCTCGGGAGGATCCCCGTAAAAAATTAAGTCACAAAAGAGTCCAAAAAATAAAGTTTAAACGTCCCCCTCTTTTGGCAGAGTAGGTAAACATTTTACGTTCGCTTAGGAATTGGTTGGCTGTGAATTAAAAAAGCTCTTTGTAAGCTACGCGGTGACGGTGTTTGTACACATTAAGCTATTACCTAGGATGATTTTATTAACTTCTGTTATAAATTTTTAAATTGACACTGGTTTTTTATTACGGTTTAGAGGTGATTAAAGAATAAAAACTTTCACGTACTTACTTATAATTTACTCTAGCACCAAACAGCGATAGGTGCGTAATTTTGCGTTATTTTTATTATTTGTAAACTAAACATTATTACTTACGATGTATAACATACACTGGTCATGCAGCGGGCTAATAAACTATTTTCAGGCCCATACTCTACAAACAATACCTAAATTAACACATATCTAATAAAAGCTCGGGCTTCACCAGGATATATCTCTAGAAGACGAAACAGTTAATAAGACACACACAGTCCCCTATAGAATATACTATTGAAACCCCAGTCTGACGACAAAACTAAATGAGTATTTTTTCAGCTGTGGTATTAACCCGCAACTTACCTTTAAAAAAAATCTTCAACCGGTACCATAATCCGTACAGCACCGACCCCGCGAAAGCAAAGACCCGCGCAGCGGTTAATTTCATGTTGAATTCATTAAGTTTGTAGGCGCCATAACTAGGTGTCTTGATAATTTAATCCTGCCAGGATTGCCCAATTAAAATGTTGCCAACGACTTTTTAAATATTCAACCAGAAAGGGTTACCAACTTCAAAAACGAGGTAAAATTCATCACTCCAGGGAGGATTTGTGTGAAATAATGACATTTTAGGTGTCGATTAGGAAAAGTTTGGACATTAAACTTTTTAGAGAAGGATTTGGGTTGTCAAGTTAGATGGGGCGTAAAAATATTTTCTCACTTATTTGATGTGGGAGGATTTTCACTTTGAGTAATAAATTATGCATTATAGGTAGATGTTTGTACCTTTTTTTGTATACAGCTTAACTAATATGGTTGAGCTATATTCATTTATGGTTAAGCTGTAAAAATATAATAATAGCACGATGGTAGCTATACCTCAATGGCATGATGGTGAATAATTATCTCAGGTCAGCAACGAGCTATAGGTATCTACTTATCATTATTAAGAATAGCTCATCTGTTAGTGAAACGATTAGCCAGCCAGAAACTACTTAGGTACTTACTTGACGGACATACTTACGTTTATAGCGTTGATGCCTAAAGTACGAGTTAATATTCAAGTAGGTATGTAACATTTTAAATACCTACATAACAATTAATTATGCATTACGTAGTTACCTAATAATTATTTATTACTATCACGACTATCAGGATTTTCCATTTTCCTCGTAGTAAATAAATATCAACATCATGACGTCTAATGATACCATCGGAGTTGTAACAACTTAGATAATTCGATCAGAACTATGGAGCAACTCAAAATATAATCTAGACGCAGATATCAGAACAGAGAAAGCACTGGAATTGTGCGTGTTGTTCGAATATTTGTACGGTCTACCTAATTTATTTGCTAAAACAGCGATTAAACAACATTGCGAAAAGTTTATTCAGCAGATAAATATCTGACTCTACCACCAGCCACCTTGTTAGGTAGGTGCATAGGCACTTATTTTAAAATAAATCCTTGATAAGTAGGTACTAAGTACCTACTACAATTTATCTTCTTGTCTTGTCTGTAGTCTTGGCAACATCATATAATATTCTTAAAATTCAAGTAGGTAGAGAGCGTTTTACGTAAAACGTCCCTTCGTCCCTATGTTGGCTGCCCTGAATGTCACTCTTATTTAGATCTTAACGTTTTATATTTTTTGAAGATTTTTGTGTTATAGTAATGCCTGGGACGCTATAAAGTGGTGAACGAGAATTGGTACTGAAAGAAAACTTCCAACACCGTTAAAAAGTTGTAACATACTGAAATTCAGGGCAGCCAACATAGCGTCGGAGGGACTTCGTGAAACGCTTTCTCTATAGAGCGTTTCACATAAAAAGATTTATGTGTTATAATAATGCCTAAAGAAGGGATCTTTAGGTATTATTATAACACATAAATCTACAAAAAACATAAAACCTTATGACCTAAACAGGAGTAACAGACAGGGCAGCCAACATAGCGTCGAAGGGACTTCATACCTATATGACACGCTCTTTAGGTACCTACATAGTTATAAACATACTAAAAATAAAATAAAAACACTAGATACACAACTACATAAAGAAATTAAGTTTCTGAAGTCAGCCAAAGAGAGTTGGAAGTAGGTAGGTATACTCTTTGAAGTCAGTGCTATAAAACTAATTCTAGGCCTGTGATAACGTCTTGTATTTACCTAATGAATATACCGATTTCTGTCAATTGATATTTTTTTCTTTAGAGCTGAAACATATAACCGCGTTGCGGCGCCGCGCCGCTAAAATTGGCGGTGGCGAACGCCGATTTTAGCGCCGCGGCGCCGCAAATTTTAGCGTTATGACGTCATACTTGTTGATTATCAAAATATGTATATCGGGTGTAAAAAGACCCTTAACGAAAACTGAAACCACATATTCTACCCATCAATATGATGATTTTTTTGTACTGGACCATACCTGGGAACCGACTAGTTATGGAGATATTGAAGGTTAAAGTTTCAATTTTTTTTTTAAGTTTTTCACGAAAACGGCACTGGGGCGGCAGCGGCGGGGTTCAGGGGCCGCAGCAGACCTATACCCCACTTCCCCCGTCCCGTACAAATCAAAACACCCATAGGCACAGTCGGTAGCGCGTAATTACAATAATCAGCTGTTTTTTATACCTAAAAATAAAAGTCGTTTCCCAGCAATTTTTGCTCAAAGTTACTTAGTTACACGTATAGAATGCGTAGGTGTCGGCTAGGTGATGTGTCTTTTTACACCCTGTATACAAAAAAACTAAATCATTGTCAACAAGTATGACGTAAATAAAACAAATGGGTAAATAAAAAAAAACCGGCCAAGTGCGAGTCGTACTCGCGCACCGAGGGTTCCGAATCATTTTTGGACGTATAATGTGAAAAAATCCGGACCGCATAACTAAGTTTGTTTGTGAAGGAATTTTGATGATTTTGAAAAAACTGTACTAGTTAGGAACATCGTTTTATTTTTGGTGCCATATTTGGGTCAATTCCTATCAACTCTAATTATTTCAGATTTTTCGCCCCGCAAACTTCGGAGATAAGGGGGGGGGGAATGGTATTTTTTTGGAAATTTTTCATCATATGTCGAAAACTGTGAGACATAAAATAAAATAAAAATATATTTTGAAATGTGCAAATCAAGCCCTTTCATATGATATGTCACTTGACCTAGTAACCCCACTTTAAAATTTCGGACCCCCACTCCGGCCCCTTTTGCAATGAAAATAAAAATATTTTTTGACTGTTTTTATTTGCAATAAAGTTGAACAAGCATTCTTTATAACTGTTCCAAATTTCAAGTCGATAGCATAAGTAGTTGCTGAAATAAGCAGGTGTGACAGACAGACAGACAGACAGACAGACAGACGAAGTCGCACCATAAGGGTTCCTTTTTACCATTTTGGTTCGGAACCCTAACAAAGTCAATTTTCGTGTCTGCAACACTTTGTTTTATTTACCCAACTGCCAAGGAAGGGTTATGTTTAAAAAGATAACCCCCTATTAAGTATAGATACTTTACTCGTTCGGTTTTTGAAAATAGAACACAAACAAAATAGGTATCACCAACACACCGTTCAACGGTTTTCTGTTCCATATTCGTAAATAGCCAAGGGACAGTTGGACGTGTAGCCGCGGACAGACGGACGACGAACAGGCAACTTTTAATATTTTCATTACATTGCTAGTCCCACAGGCATCCCTGTCTGATTGCACCTACGTAGGACATTGCTATGTTTTCATCTTTTACTCAAGAGATTAGTACATAGGTACCTATATTATGTGAGTAGGTAGGTATGATTTGAGGAATAATGGGAAATTTTAATAGGTAGTTAGCTAGGAAAATTGGGAAAAGGGCACTGGCAGACGCCCATAGAACGCTGGGCCTCAGATTGTGTAAGTCGGTACAGATATGAAATTAGTTTGGTGTGATCGAGTATTTCAAGAGTATTTAAATTCATTTTTTATTTGTTTTTGTACGTAATTGGGTTAAAGAGAAATATTCGTATTTCTGACAGTGAGGTTAAGTATGGTGTGAATGATCCAGTGAAGTACAGCCCGACTAATGAGTTCTCAATTCAAAGGTTTTAGTTGCTGTCACCATGATATTCTGTGGAAGCACGCGCCAGCCAGCATGCACCCGTTTTTGTTTTAGTGGTTTTTTCAAAATGTCAATGGCATAATCATTTTATTTCTTATTTATTTCGATTTTTGATTCCAATTCTTAATCTCTAAGATAAATTAGGCAAAGAACAATTAAAATATATTTTTATTTTTGGTTAAGCTTTTATTACTGTACCATATCAAGCCTAAAACTGCCGACGTCCTTTTAGTAGTTACCAAAGGGCCGTAAGATCAGTCGTAGTTTAAACCACAGAAGACAGTTTAATCTCCCGTCTTCGATTGTTTCTTTGGATTTTGTATTAGAAAACAATCGAAGACGGGAAATTAAACTCTCTTCCGTGGTTAAGCTACGATTGATCTTACGGCCCTAAGTTAGTTCTATGCCTATTATGGCACTAATTGTAAAGATCAATCTATGAGAAGGTCAAATTGCGCTAATTACTTACTTCGAAGAATGTGAGTTGACCATGAAGCATATACAGAGGAGTTGACTGATGAATTACGTAGGTAGGTAGGTAGGTAGGTAACCTACCTACTTCTTATAGAATACCTACTAGCTTCCGTAAGCGGCTTCGCCCGCGTTTTTCGGGATGAATAGTAGCCTATGTGCTATTCCAGACTATACCTATAGTCTATCTCTGTGCCAAAGGACAATGCCCATTCTTCTATGGACCGCCGTTGCGTATCAAATAATTTTATATAACAGCAAAAATTGGATAAAAGAAAGAAGCGATAACGTACTTTCAAAGGAAATAAATAAAATCCACTTATTCCGTGGCGCTTATTATTCGTATGTACTTTAATGTTCAGTTTCGAGGTCCGGATCCAGATCCAGATCCGTTCAGCCGTTCTGGCGTGATTCAGTAACAAACATCCATTCATCTATCTATCCATCCATCCATCCAAACTTTTACATTTATAATATTACGTATTAGGTATAGATTTTTTGATTTTATTTATGTGCTTCAAGTCCTATTGACGAAAATATCGGTAAGTAAGATAATACCTAGTCAGATGCAATATTTCCTCTTCCCAGTTTTGAGAAATGTTTTGCTTTTCGCATCTAGGATTAATAGAAAGGTAAGTTTCCTTGATAGAGAATACTTATTTGCCACATCTTATCACCGGCCTCGGTAGCGCAGTAGGCAGCGCGTAAGTCTCATAATCTTAAGGTCGTGAGTTCGATCCTCACCCGGGGCAATTCTTTTTGGTTTTTGACCTACTTATTTTTTAGATTTGTTTAGCTGAAATTTGTATCCTATCCTACTAATATTATAAACGTGAAAGTTTGTGAGGATGTAAAGATGTATGGATGTAGGGGTGTTTGTTACTCTTTCACGCAAAAACTATTGAACGGATTTTGATGAAACTTTACAATAATATTGCTTATACATCAGAATAACACATAGCCTACTTTTTATTCCAAAAACGCGGGCGAAGCCGCGGGTGGAAACTAGTTTATTTAATAAAATTAATTTGTTATGTCATCTGTCCTAATCCAAAAACTGGCTTTAGCTTCAGTTTTATGATCACAGTATCTATCTCGAGGAAGCATAAGAATCACGACATATCATAGGAGTAAATGTAACTTTTTTAAATCCATTCGAACATTTTGTTATTAGTATGAGAAAGTTGGCTAAAATAAATTCATGTAGTTTTTGACTCGTAGCGACATCTATTAAAAACTATTTACAAGAACATGTACGTTTCGAACACGTTTTGTTAACTTAACTGTTGTGTGATGCCGATTAAAGATGGCGCTTACGCTCTGCGCCATCTGTTACTTTAATAATAAACTAAAACGTTACATTGACACAGAGACTTTTCTAGAAGTTGTGATTCTGAGCGTTGACGAAGTTTTCGTAAGAATTACTAGAGGGCGCTATTGTAATTAACATTATTATTTCGAATTATATTAAAAATAAAATCATCTTTTTCCTACACAATAATATTATTATTTTTGGAACAAATCTAAAATGTAAATCCTTGACCATGAGTTTTCTTGTTTTAGTTAGAAGGTTAACAAAATACATGTAAAAATAACTTGTAAGTCCTGGTTTACAAAATATTAATATTAAATTATTATGCAGAATATTGGTAGATAGATAAATTACTATGAACTATGGCGTCACCGTCGATTAGTTAAACGGCGTCGCGTGACAGAATAAAGAATTATTGGTGCAAAAAAACATACTCGTAGGTATGACTTTGGTTTACCAGACAACTATAAAAAAGACAATTTATTAACGTTTCTAAATCAATAAAATATTTACGCGAACGATTAAAAATAAAATAAAGATTGTTTTTTTTACAAGGTCGTTCACTGGCGCCAGTGTTTTAAATTATTTTCTGATGATACCGGACTTATGGCTAAATAACAAGGGATTTACCTCTTTTTTATTAATTCTGTTTTTACTTATTATACCCAATATTTTATTCTGACGACAGTTATTTTTATTATTATGAAGATTGCACAGTCAATAAAAGATCGGTGTTTGTACTTATGTTCGAATTTACGGTATTCAACCCTTTTAGCGCGACGATCCAAATGTAATGGCTAAAAAAATACTCAGAGTCGACACAAACTTCTTATGTGCGGTCTGAGTAGGCTTATTTTGTACATTAAAAAAATGTTTTCATTTAATCGAAAAACTGTTGGATTGACTTTGACTTTTGTCTACAAATCATTACCTACTAATAATATCTAATATTATATTTTCAATGTGAGAGCAATTGTTTCATAATTGTGTCAGAATGGTCTCTTAACAACATTAAAAGCTGAAATACAGACTAAACTTTTGCCCGCGACTCCATCCGCGTGGACAACAATAAATAGACCAGTTTAAATGACTTTCGTAGTGTAGGGTGGCTAGAACTACCAAGAGGTCAATCTGTAACTTCCATACCCCAGGGATTTCAAGATTTGCACTTTTTGATAAACATTTCATTGCTGTCGATTCTGGGTTTTCAGTGTATGGATTGTTAGCCGTCGCCTTTTATCGCATTTAAATATTTTTTTATTTATTATGCCACCATAAAAAATACTTTGATGACTATTATCTACAGTGGTTTGATATTAAGAAAATAATAAAAGCAATGATAAGATGGATAAAGAGAGTAGGTGGGTATCCAGCTGTTACCTACATATATTTACCTACCTACTTACCTTATTTATAATAATTAGATTTGAAAAAAAAAATTAACAACCATGTTTTTAAAACGGACTAAAAAGTATAAAATAATTTCTAAATTTTCGAATGAAATGAAAAACACTCGGGTGCATGCAATAGATAATAGTAAGTTAGATGCACGTTTTTCATTTAGTTAGTAATAATTTTATACTTAGTTTTTAATCCGTTTTAAAAACGTGTTTTTTTTAATATCCTATCACTTCTTAGGTAGTCTATATTATCGCATTGTCATCCAAATTACAGAGGTTTAACTTTAAGCTTAGTCCGATGCCAGCAAGTGCTTGAAAACTGAATTGCAAAATTCATACCGAACAGACAGACGGACAAGAAAGCGAGTAATAAACGAGTAATAATGTGGTAATAAAAATAATGTAATAATAAAATATCTTAGAACCAAATAATTGTGGAGCCTATTTATCATAATTTAGTTTTAAATTTCAATGTACACCCTACTGCCTCAAATTGTGACAAGTAAGTATTAATTGGGAAGTTTTCATTCCTATAACTTTTTTAGATTTTGGACTGATGTTTATCGACATGTCACTGACTGTACATAGGTGATTAGGTACAGCACTTACCTGCTAAACATTTCTAAATGCCCTAACAGATTCCAACGCACTACGCCTTACTTTTCGCCCACTAAAGCATGAAATATTCGCATTCTTCCCTCAACACGGACCCTAGCCACTGGCCGGTAAACTAGCGTCAGTAAGGTCACATTTGACAGTTAAACAGTAAAATAAAACAGGCGCTTGCCGGTTTGATGGAGTATTGTTTCGGATTCCGTCACGCGTTCAGCGCAGTGCATGGGTTAAGGCCAGCGAACAGTGAACTGATATGGATATTTCTATGGAATTGCTTACATTCTGATGGTTTAGTTTGTTGTTTTAAATGAAAATCTAGTTCCTCTCCATGAAAATCTAAATCCTAGTTCCGAAAAAAAATAGGTCAATAGTCTAACTATTGACCTATTTTTTTCGGAACTAGGATTTGATGAGAATGAGATCGCGCTTTCATTAGCAGTTACCTGTATAGGTGCACTTTAACGAGAAGTATTTAGAAGTACCTAGGTACACGCTGTAGATACACTGCAGGCTTTTGACTGACTGAATACGATTGGACAATCAGAAAAGCAATTTGGCGTGGCGCGGCTTAGGGCTTGCACAAAACTGCGAATCGGTGCGATGCATCACACCGCGATGCGAATTCGCAACGCAGAAAACTGCGGTGCGATTTTGTGCGGCAAGGGATCTTCCTTCCACGGTTGGGTAACCATTCCTTCGACAGTCGTCAATCGTAGGTACTGAATGTGTTTTTTTAACTAGGTAGTGACCTGTGATATGGATAATAAAAAGTGTGTTACATTGCTGTTATTGATAAAAAGATATAGAAAAAAAAAAAACAAAAAACATATCATCGCAGGAATGCACGATGCAAATCCATTCGCAGGTTCTTGCGCGCATCGCAGTTTTGTGCAAACACATACCCAACCCCGATTTTATAAAATCGTTTTCCTGATAATAATAGGCTAATGTTTAACGATGATGACACTGTGATGATCACGAACAATAATTGCTTCTTTTCTGGGAATAGCTGTTATTACAAGCGGTACGCGATGTACATATGTGCTAACAAATTTTGTTGACGCACACGTTTGTCAACAACGAGGATGATGTTTCCGCATAAACATGCTTATTTATTGATAATAAAACTTCTTTAATGTTCAGATTTAATTGATTAAACGCAATTAACTTGTTATCCTGACGTTTAAGTACCTACCTATATTGCTGATTGAACATCAACCTTCTGATTATTGGAATGTTAACCTGTAAGTCGCAAAGGTTTTTTTTTATTTACCATTAGTTTATTTTTTTTTGGTAATGTTTTTGCTTTTTTCATCACAGTACAAAAATGCTTCCCTCTTTCCTTGCAACAATTTCCATCGATAAATTCTAATTCTACATACATTTACCCGATTTTGCCAAAATTATCCAAAATTCGCATTAGATTTTAATTCGTCTTGCACTCTCACAAGTCGTGTAATTTCTAGACAAGTGTTGTCCAGAAATTACACGACTTGTGAGTATGCAACGGTGTCCTTTCAAGTTTTCGAGTCGATCTGGGCCCCAATTCTGGTATTGCAATTGTGTAAGAATGGTGTCGTAATGACACCATAACGGTCAAAACCTAAGCGGTCATTGGCTTAGAGTAAGTCTATCTCTTTCGTCATGGTCAAAACGATGTCATTGAGAGACCATTCTGACACGATTATGACAATTGTATTAGCAGACTTGGGGCCCTGATCGAGTTTTATTTTAGAACGCACAATATTTATTCTTTTCAGATGAAAAGACCATTAGGGAGGGACTGTTAGACCACTTTAGCCAACTTAGGGTTATCGAACCTCGCTTCTGTCTATCCAACATCGTAAATTAACTTAATAGTAACTTGTATACATTGCAAATTGTTTTATAATGAAATCATTGGTCATGTTAATCCTTCAAGATGACGAGCGTGGCCCCCTGTCACGTTGCAGCGATTAACCGACTTTGTTTGAAATAATAGCTGTTTTGCTGCGAGGCGAACGTAGTCTGATTAAAATTCTACGTTTGAGGATGTGTTTGATCGTTTAATTATACCTATACGACTTTAATGCGAGATCCTGAAGACTAAGGCGCGGACTGGTCGGTGCGACCTGTGACTAATTCGTGAGTTCAAAGATTATGAGCCTTGTTTTAAGACGTAGGTACCCTTCAACTTATCCCTAAAAAAAACTTTTGTGTTTATATACCTACCTACTTGCAGACAAACATTTACCGGAAAATAGTCGTGACCTAGAGATGGCGACTAAATTCACTTGAAAATTAGCAAGTAGACTAATTTAACATGGATTGATGAGTAAAAATGGATATTCTGTCCTTTTCTTATGTTTTTTTTAGAAATCTGCAACATTTTCAGACAAAAATGAAATTTCAATGATCAGAATGATGGCATTTAGGAGAAACCTGTGATGACGACAAATTGTTGGAACTGGTGGCGCCAATAATGTTGGCCCACGTATTTTTAATGTACACTGACATGCTTGCTTACCGGTTTACCTTATTTGTGTACAACGCATACGCATTTCACGTTCTTATTCAGATTCACCAAAAAAACGTCACGATCGCCGATGACGATCATATACAAGGTATTCGAACTTCGTGTAAAACCTCTTTTTTAAAGTGTTGAGTAAATAATATCAAGTATTGTTTTGTGGTATCATATCACATTTCGGATTATGAGATTTATTACATCAATAAGGAAAAATCTTGCTGATACTTTTTTGGAGAACTTATTTATATTGGTATCAAATGATTTCTATTGACAGCATAAAACGTTGTTATCTTAATTTTATACAAAACGATTACCTATTTATTATTTAGATCTTTTACTTAAACTAAGCTATAAATACTGAATTGTCAGTGTGACCAGGATGCGGTAAACAATACAATTCATTAGTTACCTACCGATTTTATGGATTATTAAGTAGTTAATTCATCATAAAATGAAGCAATTTAATGGAACTCATATCTATTAGATACCTATATATAATTTTTTTGTACGTGTGTTTGTCTTTGTCACTAAACTCCTCCTTAATGGCTGGACTACCTTCAATACCTACATAATTATTTTCTAACACTTGCTACGCTCTTTCCAAGATATCCTCATCATCTATCGTATCCAAAAACAAAGTAGACAGCATTTTTTTATTAAATCCTTTTCAAAACTTCTGGCCATACTCATCAGCTCCACCCTTAATAGGACAAAGGGCGGTCTGTTCAATATAAATCACAATATTAATGTGATTGGTGTTTGACCTCACCTTGGCACCATGCACTTAGGAATGTTTTAAAGAGAAGCTCTTCTGAGTTATGTTAATTTGGTTCACTATTTATATTGAGATCAAGAGGCTAATGAAATGAGGTAAATTGTACCTATTAGTCTCATAACCGAATGTGGTCGAAGTTCAGCTGAGTAAAACTTTCACTGAAAATCTTCTTTCTATAAAAAAAGTGATTTTGATATAGATAGTTCGGGAACTGTGGACGTTTTGGGACAGTCTTGTTGTTTTTTTAACCTTCTACAAGAGCTGATTCTCAACCAATTTAAATAGATTTAAATTCTTCATTGTGATTTTGATTTTGTTGATAGCTCTTTGACAAACTTGCTAGATATAGTAGAAGAGCTATGTCTGGTAAATGATACGTCATACATCACAGAAATTCATTACCTATTGTAAATGACGTGTTGTTAAGCCCAAAAAAAAAATTAAGTGAAGGAATCCGTCAATGCTACTGAGAGATTTATTAAACTAACGCAAAAATAACCCTTCCTTTCAGCTTTACTGTAGTCGGATAATGAAATAAAATTGTTTGTCATAAATGCAGTTCTCAATTTAAATCTCCCCAATATACTAAAGACCCCTCATAGCTTCCTCTTAACCCTAAAATGGTGACGGTGCAACCCTCAAAATCACCAAATTATACCCCTTTTAAGGGGCGCCGCCCAAAGCTATTAACCGTTGAACTACTGATTTATGATCATTAGTTGCATCGTTGATTAGCAACGGTTGCCGGAAAAAAAAGAAATTCGATAGTAGCCAGTGATTAATTACTTTGGCCCTGTTTTAACAGTTTTCTGATTAGTTACGAATATCTGTTGCAGTCTTTTTGGAGTGCGAGATTGTTTTAAATGACAAACGGCCTTTTGCAACCTGCTTGTAATCTATAGTTTATCGTCTTTTGTTTTCAAACTGACCAAATCTACTGGTTTCACATTCCAATCAATGGTATCCTGTGCCTGCATGTGGCATACAACTTCTTCAGAAAGCGATAAAGAGCTCTTCTTAATAAAATCTATGAGGGGTAGTCTTGTGAATGAAAGTGCTACCATCTAACTTAAAAATAACTTAATTTTACAAAGCCCTGATGCTTAAACGGTGATTGTAAGATAAAAGGGTACTTTGACACAGAGCTCGGAAAGTTATCGTTCTAACGAATTGATCGTGTAGGTAAAGTGATCGATAATATTAATGTATAAAAACTATTATTATTCAGCTTGCATCTTTTCACAAACGATGCCGACAATGATGAACGTCAATAGAACAGCGAAACGATAGAGTCATCAACATTATTTTTTTTATTCAATATTGATATGACACTTGAAATATTACACTTGTCATAAAATTAATATTTGACATTAATCTTTTAATTTTATAGTGTTGATTTGATACGTTAAAGTTAAATTCATATTAAGTTGTCATAATTATTAATTGCCTCTATCAGGTTCTGCAAAATAGTTTGTCATTGACGTATTTTGGGAATAACAATGTTTAGTCATCCATGGACTTTGTTTTTATTATCTAGAAATAAATATTTAATAATTTAGTGGAAATGTAAAGTAGTATTTCTTATACTTAATATTGGAAATCTCCAGGATGTGTCGTATATTATTTATGATCATAACTCTGACAAGTTGCTCATTGAGTCTGTCATATTAAAATTCAAATAATTAATCCTCTCAACGCCATTCGCTATGCTATTACGCCCGACCCAAATTGAGTTATCAACTTTGGTGAAATTCATTGTTTTTAAGCTTTTATACATCTTTTTGTGCCGATACGTGTTTAATAGTCAATTAATGATGCTACCTGCGGCTCTTTTTATCCGAAATCGATCGGTCAGGATGACCAGTCACTGCCTTAGGGGTTGGGTCCGTGCGGTCGATCGGACCACATTCGAGTGGCCGCAGGGTTAACGGCTAATGAATTGGGATTGTATTTTTATAGATGATTATTGTCATTTTTCAAAATGAATGTCATTGTATTTATAACTGTAAATATCGAAATATATTTTGGACACGCTACTGGCACGAAGTGTAATTTAACTTAAGTTAGAGCCATAGCTTAGAATCAAGTTGTGTTGGACACAGTCATGGCAGTTATCTTTCAAAACGGACGTTAGCCGCTAGATTCTGGCAAGAGGCCACACAATCATTCAAGACATAAATTGCAATCCTATCCTACTAATATTATAAATGCGAAAGTTTGTGAGGATGTATGGATGTTTGTTACGTTTTCACGCAAAAACTACTGAACGGATTTTGATGAAACTTTACAGTAATATAGCTTATACATCAGAATAACACATAGGCTACTTTTTATCCCAAAAACGCGGGCGAAGCCGCGGGCGGAAGCTAGTGTTTGATATATTCACCAAGTTGCGTTATAATCGGACCAAAGGCAAAGGTTGCCTGAAATTATGGCTATGCAAGTAAAGTATGCAACGTACTGTATCAAATCACTATTTTAGTTTTTATAGATGCAAAAAACAGACAGATGGCGCGCAGTTTTATAGATTAAAAAAAAACCGGACAAGTGCGAGTATGCCTCGCGCCCTAAGGGTTCCGAAATATGATCATAGATGGCGCTACTGCATACTTCCAATGGCGCCATCTATGGGCAGCTGGCTCCATTTATGGTCCGGTGACTGACGGCGGACAACAAAGTGATCCTATAAGGGTTCCGTTTTTCCTTTGAGGTACGGAACCCTAAAAATGGTAGATTCGATGTCAGTTCGTGATATTTTTCATTAGAATTAAAAGAAAATTAAAATTAAAAAAAAAGGTAACTGTCCTTTATAAAACAACAAACAAATTGATTTTTTTGCTCTCCCATTTTTTCTAATCAACAAAAATTATCCCATATAATTTTATAGGCGCTTCTAATCGTGGGGCGGGGACCAATTTCGGGATAATGGGGCGATCATCGCGTCCTGATCTATACTGGACTAGATGAAAATCTGTGGTCCATAATAATAGGAATCCATGGAAATTAGAGGATTCCTCAAGTTAGAATTTGGACCTTTCTCGTGAGGGATTAAATGACGGCCTATCATTAATGATGTCGCATTCGATGCCTATATCGTATTTATTTATGTAATAATTATTTAGTTCTAATGAATTGTTTGTTTCCATCATGATCATAATACAAATCTAATAACAACAAAGTAAAGATTGAGCAACAATCAAAATAAAAAACTTCTTATAATAAAACAAGATTTAACGGATTGCATCGCGCTTAGCATCGATTTTTGTTTTGCAGTCATTGAATCCTGCAACCACGAAAGCTGCAATGTATTCGAAACGTCAGGAAAACAAAAACCGATAATATACGCGATGTAGGTAATTCGTTAAAACTTGCTTAATTAAAACGTGTGGTGATCGCGGATATTACTATGAAAAAAACCCCTTTTTTATATACACACGGACATAAATCTTTATTAATAATAGGTAGATACCTACTTATTTTACTCTCGTGTTTCATTACAAATAGGTAATTAGAGTATTTACGTTTATCAATGTTTTTATTTAAAACTTTTAGACCAGCACTAATCTTTTTCGACATAATTATCTTCTTGATCTAAGTATAATTATACTGTTAAACATTCATTTGACTAGCGCCACTTCCATTATATGTACGTACCTACCTAAATTCAAATTCAAAAATCATTTACCTATTCAAAGTGGTCTAAAGCCAATTAGCACTTTTTGAACGTCAATATTCCTACATTACACAGTCCCCAAAAACGCCCACCCTTCACCGCTTCTTAGTGTTTTAGCTGCGAAGAAGAAACGGCGCAACAAACTCCGCAGCAACGTACCTACAACTTTTTAGCATCGAATACATTTACATTAACTGGTGTATACCCAATAAAAGGTAGCATTGCTGGGTGGCGGGTGTTTATGGCCCGACTTGTGTGTTCCATAGCATTTGTTAGATTTTTATTTCTTACTACCTAGCTTGCGACTTCAATTCAGTCCATGGTTTTATTGTTATGTGCAGTACCCATTTGATATAGAGTTGTAGTGTTTGTTTTAGGTCATGTTTATAGTAGTATTTCATGCTTCTATAGATTCACCGGTTTAGGCTGTACGTTGTCTCTTAGTCAATCAGTCAGTGTCAGAGTTGTAGAATTAAAACATAAAAGTAAAAGTGGTAAGCGCACAATTTGTGATTTTTTTTCATCCCTAATAAATGCTCTAAAAACGGTGAAGGCAAATATCGTGAGGAAACGGCATGTTCTAGAATTCAAAATTCGAAGACCTGTGACATCCACCAACCCACACTGGGTCCGCGTGTTAAGTAGAGCCCGCTCCCTTTAGGCAAGAGGAGGTATGATCCCCAGCAGCGGGAACTACAGGAGAAACTACCGATCGAAATTTTTATATTTCTTTAAATTACAAGTGAGAGAATGTTAACTCATTGAAAATGTTAATTATGCAACGTCACTATCTTATAAGTTATCACACTGTTAGGTACATCAGTGTTGAGGTCGACGTATATGATCAGTAATTTCAACTGGAATTATATCGGCCGAAATAGCTCAGTTGGGAGAGCGTTAGACTGAAGATCTAAAGGTCCCCGGTTCAATCCCGGGTTTCGGCAAGCTATTCTTTTTGCACTTTCAATCAATTTTATTTATCATAAAATACTAGGGCGATTATATAGAACAAACAAGTGAGGAATGGGGGATTATTGAAACATTCATTATTGTAATAGGTAACTTTTCTGCAAAGCCGTTTCCAACGATGGCAAGAATGAGAGACATCATCATAAAAATACCGTTAAAATGTCTATTGTTGTGTAACAATATTGTTATTTATGTAATTGACAGAAAAACAATAAGTCGTTATTAGATAATACGAGTATTACATAATAATAACGTCTGTGGTTGAAACGGTTGAAATGAACGGGAAATAGGTACCTACTAAACAAACGGATACAGTATAAGAAAAGTGTAATCAGTAGGTAGATACTAAAGGTGTCTGAAGAACATAATGTTCTGTAGGTACCTTGCTATACTTACTGCGATTTATGAAATAGTTTATTGGACAAAGGCTTGTTACATGGGTAACATAACCAAGAAAATTCTGTCCTATCAGTACCTTTAAAAAAAAGCAATTTTCAATCACGTAGAATTGAAAATTGCTATTAATCGTTTACAAATATTAAAGAGATTATCAATCGCAAAATACGTGATTGGAGTCAACTGATAATAATTTTCAATTGGTGCTCGATGACGGTGCCATTGAAGGTAATAATTGGTCGTTACGCTGTATTATTATTGTCAGATTGTCAATTATCAATTTGAAACTAATGTTTCAAATCAGTAAAACTAATGTTTCAAATTGATGACAATATTAATTCATAGCCCAGCTCCTAGCTAGGAGCAATAGGAGCAAAGCTAGGAGAATTAAATGGAGTGACTCCAGACCAGACCAAAGACAAAAAAGAAAAAACAATAACATGTGCAGTCGGGGGATCCCTGTCAGGAACGAACTTCTTACGCCTAGTATACATATAATAGAAAGAGACAGAGAGAGAGAGAGAAAGTCACATAGAAGGGGCATGACGCTTTTTCCTTATGTGACGATTTCTACCAGTCTACTCCTACCGTAAGCCGCGTTAAGGTACTTCATTCCGAAAAAAAAAATAATACGCTCTTCGAAGCTGAAACGGGCACGTTGACAAGAAATGGACTTAAATGGAGTGCGTTTTGTGACGTCATTGTTAGCATCGTCCGTGTCACCTACACCTCCCACAACACCTGCACCTTATTCATCTCCTGCCTCATATTCATTCCCTCATTCTTCCACGAGATCTTTTCCATATTTTATACTAGCACTTTTCCCACGACTTCGTCCGCGTGACATACGCGTGGCGCCCTCTAGAGTCTTAAAGCAATGTGACCATCGAAAGTTATCTTTCCCTCGGGAACAGTATTTTTTTCTGGATGAAAGGTACCCTATCTCCTTTTCTGTACCTACCCCTGAAAACGTATATCCAAAATTTCATGATGATCGGTTCAGTGGTTTGGTAGGCGTGAAAAGGTTACAAACAAACAAACAAACTCCAATCTTATACGCAAACAATCAACCAAGTGAAGAAAATGTGAACAGATTCTCTGTTTACGGCAAAAACTTACTTGAAACTGCATTAACTGAACTTCAATTTTATTATTGTCATTGTCAATAACGTAACACGTTGACAATTGCAATTGATCATCTCGGGGTTTTATCATTTTGAAAATACAACCACGAGAAAAACAAATTTTCCTGGTAGGTAGTTGTATTTCCAGCATTATCGTCATCTTGATCCCAATTACCTAAACCTAATAGAAATAAAGTTCCTATAATTTTGTTGTCAGTTAATGCCTTGACTTCGATATCAAGGTTCGAAGCAATGCTATATGGATTATAGTAATGATAGGTTAGCAATTTAGCATCACCATGCGGTCATCTGATTTCAATGTTGTTGTACAAGGTAAACTATAGCGCCATCTACTAGTGAGTAATGTTACTTCACGCATGACATGTACCTTCTTCCAGAGTTCGCCAAAGAAAGAATACGATATAGATCTGCTTCCTGCGATAGAGAGATCCTTTTGCTATTTACGAAGCAAAATTCTAGCCGAAACCGTAAGCCACATGACAGAAAATTCTCCATTCGACAAAAAGTTCCCAAACATTACACAATTTGAAACAGGAGCCCCTTCATTGCCATTCAATACTTAAAAAAAATATCATTCTTAGCCATACCTACCTGCTTTAAGAACGGTATCCTAAGTATTAATTGTAGGTACTTACAAATTTTTTTTAACTCAATCACACCTAGAATTATAACATACACTTAAAAAAAGGCAGGAGCGATAAATTCACACATTTTACAACACCTCAAAGTGCAGGTAGGTTACGTACAACAATGAATCAAGCAGCTAAATACGTGGTAATTACGCCATCTGGCGGCCATTCCTCGGATATCAATTTTAAAACCAAGAACTCTGCTATTAAACTTGTAATACGCCATTTATTTTCTGGCTGCATTGTGGTATGTGGTTGCGCTTGCATAATTTGGTGCTATATTGGTTACTTCTGCCTTAAAAACAGTCTCTTTTTCATCCTCAATTAATACTTTATTAGTTATCTTGAATAACCTTTTATGGCATCCTGCTAATAAAGATCTCCTACTGTTGGTGGCATTCTATTAATTTTAATATCAACTTTTAATTAAACTTCATTACAATAAAACTTGCGAACTATGTAAACATTTCTACATGAACTAATCAAATTTTGGCAATTTTCCACACTGACAGATATGAAGTTTACTTAATTCATTTTATTTTTATGGTATGTTTTAAAATACTTTTTTTATGCGAGCAAAACAAAATGGTTCTAATTTTTTGAGGCAATTCAAGCACTACCAATCTACCATACAAACGCACTTACATTTTTTCTACCCCTAGTTAGGATAAAGAGCAGATATGTGAAGATTGAATAAATGGTAAGCGATACGGTGGGTAGTGGGAAGATTAATCCTAATAACAGGGAAGCCTCGGTTTCGATCTCGCTACATTTGTTGCTACTAAGTACCCAATTATAAGTACATATGTTAGTGATTACTGGCCATGTAGATACGTGCTATGCTAAAGGCTTGTATTGAATCACAGGGGACTAGACAAAATCTTAGGAAACTTCGAGTTATAGGAATTGATTAAATAAAAAATCGCAAAGGATCCATAGTAATTATCTTATAGAATCTGTTGCAACCAGTTTTGCGAGCATAATCAGTCATTAAAATTAATTCTACTACTACGGAACTATTTTACGGTAACCACATACCATACCATACGGTGCCCATAACATCACAACATCGAGGCATGATCGATTGCCAGCTGGAGGCTCACTTGTGATGTTTCCGAACAAAAATCCGGCAGTAATACAAAAGCTATCTTAGCAATGCATCAGTAGTTTGGTAAGGACACTAGAGGAGCAGCCCGGAAGAACACGTGCGCCTGAGTGCACTCATGGTGTATTGTGAGTCTGTGACGTAGGAAGTATATTTGTGATAATATTGTACTACTACGTCGTTTTGTTTAGTGTTTGAAAGGCTTTAGGTTCTGTCTGATGAATTTATGGGACTTGGTGGCTCATCAGTCATCAACCCTGTCCATGTTTAGGAGACCTCTAACAAAAAGGAACCTCTGCTACTTGCTAGGTGACTAAAAGTTATTTGGTGGTGAGTATGGTGACTAGATATGTACCAATCCTCTAGCATCAGTGACGATCAATCAACTTAGCCTATCGCAATCCAAAAATGGAGAAGTCCTTTCCAAAATTGCGCCACAACATCAGGTTCTTCGAAGCTCTGCCTTCGGCATCCATGTCGGCTGTCTCGGCCGCTTTTCGGTACATCTAAGATGACGTCTCAACAGCATTTGCCGATTTACTTTCTCAACGTAAGGACTCGTCTAGGGTGACGAAAGGGAGGTACAAATCCATTTACTGTTAGTTTAGGAAACCGTACTATAAGCTGTTTGACGTTTTCGTGATGTAAGTTATAATCGTTCATGACCCCTAAGGATTATTTACGAATAGATCCGTTATTTATTCGATTTAGATATTGCTTACTGTTACATTTTTATATTTATGACAATTTTGTTTACCTTGGTTCGTCTTTACACACTAATAATTTGCATTCATTATACCACTAGTAAGTAAAACTCATGCAATGAATAGAGTATCTATGGGATCCTTAATACCTATTGTTAATTAAACCCATAAGGTGAGAGAGAATGGAGGGTTATGTCGTACTCCTGCCGAGCAGAACCCGATGTTTCACGAGGGGTATGTTTGCACAGACCTATTTACCTAATTTCAGGTAGGTAACGAAAGATCAGATAATGCGACAATGCAGAGATTATTATTTTGAAAACAAAATACTATCGTATTGATGGGACGATAATAATATCGCTCTCATCAGATAGGTATAATATTTGTCTTGATATCAATAATATCGATTTCCTGTTTATTTGTAAGTGTTACACTTGGACAGGTATTTCGGGGATGCGCGATGAGTGAGGTCGAGAGCTGACCATAAATTATCATAATGATTATAGATATTTATATATGTCAATGGTGGAAATGTCGATCTCATTGTGTAATCAAGTAGGTTCTTAATAGATATTTGTACAAAAAATGTCTTTCTCAAATAAAATCAATTTCCCATCATAATTTTAATGAGAATAAAACAGCTGGAGCCAAAAAATTCTCAAGAATATTAGCTTGCCTAATTAACTACATGTAATTAAAATCCAAACTACGAGTATACCAAGCAAAGCACAAATTAATTCACACACTGGTCGTATAGAGAATATCAAACTCTCTCACGTTAAAAATAAAACGATGCTCGATACACATATCTACATGATACAAGATCGAAAATAATTACGCGCGATCATCGACCATTAAGGACCGTAAATTACGCGGGTAACGTAATACGCCCATACTAATTATTAAGCACGGTGTGTAATTGAGGCGTCTTAAATATTATAATAAATTTACCTACTTGTTGGAGCCAATTATTGTTAAGGGGCAATGCCGCCGTACGTCGTAAGGGGAATACTGGGATTTATTATTTTTATGAACTTACAAGAGGAAAATCTGGTGTAATTTTATTTTAAAAATTAAGGTGTAATTTTATTTTAAAAGTAAGTTGTAATTTTATTTTTAATGAATCAATAATAGGTATAATATTTATTTGAATGAATGTGGTCATTACAGCCATTATAGGTCTGAAAAATAAAAAAATAGCTACAACACAATCATTAACCCGCGAACAACTTGTGTCTGAAATCGGGAGCGTACTTTGTCCAAAGTCCCCGATTGGAGTCGGGATAACTTATCCAATTCAACTCAAGCTCTTGGTTAGGCCCAGACAGATAAGGGAGCCAACATAGCGTCTAAATCTAAGTCAATGGTGGGAAGTATCGAAGTCAGAACTCTTATAGATCAATATCTATACTAATATTATAAAGAGTAAAGATTTTTTTGTTTGTTTGTACCGAATAGGCTCCGAAACTACTGGACTGATTTTAAAAATTCTTTCACCAGAAGAAAGCTACATTAACCAGTGTTAATGTAGCGTGTCAGGTGAAATATTTTTTCGGGATAAAAAGTAGCCTATATTACTCAGTAGTAAAATAGGCTACTTTTTATCCCGAAAAAATACAGTTCCTGTGGGCCACGCGAACGAAGTCGCAGGCAAAGTGCTAGTATGTTATATGAGTATCATCTATTTTTCAAGGAGTAGCGGAGTAGGTATCTTTATTTAAATACTAGAGTTTTGCCCGCGACTCCGTCCACGTTACTCCACGTGGACGGAGTCGCGGGCAATAGTCAATGAAATGACCAGTTTAAATGACCTCCGTAGTGTAGGTTGGCTAGCACTACCAAGAGGTCAAGCTGTATCTATGGTTTTTTTGAGCGGAATCAGATGAAACGTGGCTTAGATTTTAAGTTGGACCCTAAGCTATCGAACTGTGAAAACCACATCAAAATCCGTTCAGTACTTTTTGCGTGATGCGCGCACAAACAGATAAACAGACAAAAAAAAAAAAAAAAAAATTTTTGGGTATGGTTACGTCCCAGTACTCTATCCCGAATTTTTTTTCTGGAATATCTACAATGTACAGACATTTTTACAATGCTTTTTTACAATTTTATATTAGGTAGTAGGTATAGAAGTGAATTACAACTATTTTAAACTGCTATCACAAATCTGTGTCAACTTGTTGGGCTCGTGTCTTATTTAACACGGTTGATAAGACTGATTTGATTATTTTTGAGGAAATAAACACGTAAATATTTTTTATCTAAAAATAAAACAGATAAGGAAACAATTTCCGATTGGCAGAATACAGAGGGCGATTGTACTAAAGCGACTGTTATTATATTGTTAGTTTTGAAATCTCTTTTACAGAAATTATGATCTCGATGTAAAAAGGAGTCTTATTTTTTATTTTACTTTTTTATAGTTTACAATTTATTTACTTTAACGAGGTGTATAAAAATATTGAATTCTCCCCTTTACCAAAAAAAAAACTATAGTCTGATTTGGGGTTACTTTTGATCAGAATATTTTGCCAAAGTTTAATTTTTCTGAGGAAGTAATACACTAACCGCCGGTTTCTGAAAAGGCGTGTCACATGCCAAACTAGCTAACACACTGTCACAATTAACAGTCAGTCAACACTCTGTTACAATTATTGGGTTTCCGAAAAGCAATTTTTCTTCAAATTATCTGATTGACAAAATTACGATGATTTATTTATTCATCTCGCCACCCCGACAAAATTCATTCATTCATTCAACTTAGAGATCTTTCTTATTCTGTCTAACGCATAGCGTTGTCTCTTTCGTCTGACAGAATACGTCAAACGTCAATTTTGACAAGATATGTTGTCAAGAGGAACGGGGTATGAAAAGGCGGTAAGTTCAAAATGTATTTTGTAATATGTAATCGGCATAAAATTGTATATAATATCGTATTTTATCTTAAATTGCATTACCTTTAGTTTTCTCCTACACCTGTGAACTGTTATTCACATAGGTTTTGCATTTTTTATAAAACTATGACAAGTAACACGCGGTTAATTGATCAATATTCAACAATTAATTTTATGCATGTTGAATTGTTGACAGTATATTAACATACGAAAAAGCTTACCGGAAACCCAAAATTGCTCTGATTTAGAGCTAATTGAAGATTGACAATTGAATGTACAAACGTTTGACAGACTGTCACATATTTCTTTCAACAACCCAAAACACGTTTAATTTGAAGTTAACAGACTGTTGACGTAAATCTTTCGATATTTTTTGTTTCGGAAACTGGGGGAGTTGCTTACACCCCGCGATGAAAAAATATATTAATAAAATGATTTTATAATGATTTTATTAAAATGTCTAAAAAGGTGATAGGCTCGGAAACATTCTTCTAAAACAAACCCCCTTACTTATAAACGATCATTAAATTAAATAGCTCTTATGTCAGATGCCATCTCTATTCATTGACATAGAAATGACAAGGATAGTTGCACATTTAATCAGCGGTTAAATTATGTGGCGTTTTTAAATAAGGGGGAAAATGTCTTATTTAATCTAAGGAATTTTCAGGTAAGCCTTCCATCTATAATCCATATACTGCAACGATGGACGATAACACAAGATTATCTGTTACTAAGGACAATGCATTTACTTTATGAAAGATATTGCAACTTACTAAATTGATGGAGCAATCCTCAAAAATGATAAATTGATGTCAACCGGATGTATTAACGAATCTCGATAGTAAAAGCTCCCGAAATTAATCCACCGCATCTTAATTTCCATTCTATTTCTACTTGTTTGATTTATATAAATAACAAGATTATTATTATTTATGAATAATTATTTTGTATGTATTACTCTAGTAATGTAAGTAATTATGCTGTATAGTGTGATTTAAACAGACTCTAGAATTTTGTTTGTTTGTATGTGGCCCACAATTCTGCACCTGTCGTGCATCCATCACCAATTAAAAAGATTCTTGTTAGAAATTCTTCTGTTGCATATTTACGGTGTTTTTGTCGACGTAATTACAATTATGACTATCCTACTAATATTAGGTAGGTACTAGCACTTCGCCCGCGACTTCGTCCGACTTCACCCACAGGAACTGTGCATTTTTTCGGGATAAAAAGTAGCCTATGTTACTCAGTGATAATGTAGCTTTCTAATTAGTGAAATAATTTTTAAAATCGGTCCAGTAGTTTCGGAGCCTATTCGGTACAAGCAAACAAATCTTTCTTCTTTATAATATTACTATAGATAAACGCGAAAGTTTGTTTGGATGTATGGATGGATGGATGTATGTATGGATGTTTGTTAGTATTTCTGGTAAAAACTACTGAACGGGTTTTGATGAAACTTTACAGTAATAATAGCTTCATCAGAATATCACATAGGCTACTTTTAGGCCATGTTGTTTCAACTTACAGTTACGTATCCGTAACCGTCAAATATGGCGGCTTGTACGATAATTTCATACTGACTTAACGATTACGTACTGACTTACGAATACAGATGATTTGAAGCAACCCGCCCTTAATCTCAAAAACTCGGGCGAAGCCGCGGGTGGAAGATAGTTCATGATAATTATATTCATATCAGTACCAATAATAATTATGTCAATAGACAAACCGCGATAATCAGATAAATATCAAATAGCAGTTCTAAATCAGTAATCATTTTATCATGTCTATCAATCAAGGATAAAAAATGCAAAATTATTGTTTTTAATTTGTTTTACTAAATTCCATAGATTTGATAATATAAATGTAAAAACACAATAATTTTGCATATTCTAATCTATTTTAGCATGAATATTAGTAACTCTAATAAATTATTAATTCAAAATATATATTTTTGTAAATTTTTAAACATATCAAATTCATGTTATGCTTATCTTATATACCTACTTAAATAAGTATTAATAACTATTTTAAAAACAGCGAATGAAAAATGGAATAAAAAATATCGCATTGACTTTTAGGTAGGTAGGTACTACATAGTTTTCTTGGCTCCCTGCGGCCATAAGGTTATATTAATATGGTTATTATTTAAAGGCTACATGATTTTCAATGAATGTTTAAATTTTATAGAAACGGATACCTTAACAGTTTATTGTATTTGTGGTGATCGATGACTGAAACCGTTCAACTGTGTTTACAGGGGCTTACAATTTACTTAGTGCCTTTTAAGTAACGAGTTATTATCGTAGAGCTAGTGGGAGTAAGTAGCAGGTAAGCTCATAATCAGCCTATAATGTAATGACCCACAGCTTGCCCACAGCATTGCTCGGGCTCTATCTACCACGCGGTCCCAGCGCGCGTTGGTAGATGCCACAAATCTTCGATTTGTTGGTTTTAGGATATTGCCAGTTTCCTCACCATTATTTCCTTCACTGTTTGTTGAGAAGTTGTGGTGAAAAAAATCTCTGCTCTGTAATTTCGTGAGTTGGAGCTGTTACCAAATGACTGCTAAACAAATCCTAAGGATATTAAAATACTGAATAAGGCCGTTTAGATCCTTTTAGATGCAATCATTAAATTGAAGAAAATGTATGACTAAAGACTCATACAATCTAAAAATAAATGTATAAGGATTTATGGAATCCCTAGTACCGCTTGCAATCGGTGACAGCAACTGCCGCTGCGGTGATCCTGTCGCCGGTGTCGGAATTGTATGTCGGAATTGTTGGTCATGATTCTAACCCTGAATATGCAAAGGTAGGTAGTACCTACTTGTCTACAATCTACAAATACAGGAGGTATTTGTAGTGTACCTGCATTTGGTAAAGATTAAACCATATATAGGTAGGTAATACGTTTTTGATAATAAAAAATATATGGGATATATTTTTACACGTGCACCAGCTTAAATGCATTGAAAAATTCATTGAGAGAGTGCGCAATTTGTGAGTTTACGTATGTGGGTAATCTCTATAACCACTGCACCTATTTGAAAAATTCTTTCACTATTTTAAAGGTACATTATTCCAGATGGACATAGCTGATACATATATTATGTATATATGTAAACACGAGCGAAGCCGCGGGGGCGGAAAGCTAGTACCTACCTAATCTATAAAATCTGTTTATTAATAACGTGTAGAACTTTTTAACTAGAAATCTCTCGCGTAGGTGTACCGGCGCCAATGACTTAAACAACTCATATTGTATGCTAATATCTTGAAATTTAGAATAATAATTATTAGAAAAATAAATTTGTAAAGCGGCTCATACACGCCGCGACTGGTTCGTTCAGTGGTTACTGTCTTAGATAGAATAGTTATTACTTGTATACCGGTTTGACGAAATTGAAACGGGCCCTTGAATATTCAGGAAAGTACCGTTGTATACCTACGCAGATGCTTGTATGTAATTAGAGGTGCTACTTGTTATACAGACTGTCGATTTAATTAGTTGCATCTTACATAATCTTCTTATTTTTAGTCGCTTAGCTCTTAACAGAGCGGTCGTGGTCGCTATGAGGTACCTACCTATCGCGCAGTGTGACCAGAGCGCCTAACATGCGCGCCGCGACAAAATTTTATCGACGCTTTTATCGTGCATTTGTCTCGTATTCGCACGAGTAAGAGCGAGACAAAACAGTCGACAAATTTTGTCGCGGCGCGCATGTTAGCCCTGCAGGGGCCCAATCTAAGGGCGGGTTGCTTCAAACCATCTGTATCCGTAAGTCAGTACGTAATCGTTAAGTCAGTATGAAATTGTCGTACAAGCCGCCATATTTGACGGTTACAGATACGTAACTGTAAGTTGAAACAACATGGCCTAAGTCTGCTAATGCAATTGTCATAATCGTGTTAGAATGGTCTCTCAATGACATCGTTTTGCCAATGACGGAACAGAGTCTTACTCTAAGCCAATGAGCGCTTAGGTTTTGACCGTAATGGTGTCATTATGACACCATTCATACACAATTGCAATAGCAGAATTGGGGCCCTGTTTGGTTATGCATCGAACAGAATACCACAGTTAAATAACGCTTCTCTTCGGTAGTGTTGTGTTCTTGTGGTGAACAAGATTGCCAGAGCTCTTGGGTGTACTGTTTTGCACGGAGGACCTGCTTGTCCCCTAAGCTGTCGGCACAGCGAATCCACCTTTTAAAGGGTCATCAACGTCCATGTGATGTGATACTCGGTGTTGCAAGAGTTTCACAGGCTACGGTAACCGCTTACTATCAGCGGGTGACGCGTGTTTGCCACTATCGTCGAATAAAAAAAAAATCTACTTACTACTTATTACGCCCGTTCTAATAGACACTTGGTCATTGTTTATGTACTTCAACAAGTATTAAATGCTCTTCAACTTATCGAGCTGTCTATGATAAGAATAGATTTGCTTGCATAATATCTATTTGTACGATAAATTGACAGTGAAAATACTTATAAATTAGCGCTACTCTGCTTACTTTTCTGTTCATACCTGACACGAACGGTAGAGCTTGATAATTATCATAATGCACAGTAAACCTCCTCTTTTTATATTAAAATCTTAGTTTCCAAATTAAACCTTTTTTAATTTAATTTCTGGATATTGGATTGGATTGGATTGGATATTTCAGAATTATGTACCTATCTAGTCAGATAGGTAGACATAATTCTGAAGATGTTTGTGTTCCCAGAAATTAAATTATTAAATGATTGGTGTATTAAATGATCTGTAGACTAGATTGGAACAATATGTTGAAATTTTTTTGTTAGGAGATTTAGCATTAGTATGTTTTTAAAAAAAAAATGAGTAACCAAAACGGCATGGAAGATGACTACAAGGCCTTAATGTCCTTAAAAGAGCAATATACCTAGTTATCTTTGGACTAGTCTAGCATAATATAGATTGATCATAAAATATACATGTGATGCTCCAGCTAGAGATATAATTAATTATCGTACCTTTGTACACGAGGTCAAAGAGAACTGCTACTTGAAATCAGTTTATCATGATCGAATCGCAAAAAGATTATAACAGGAAAAATATCAACCATCAATATCAACCTGCATTATATTTATCATGCAGCTCTATCACAAATCCACTTGAATAGTGCACTGAATATGGTGGAATTCCCAAGGATCTTTCTTTGGACCACACTGTGGGGCAGTCCCTAGGACATTTGATACTTCCGGATAGATAACGATCTTGTTAGATAAGTTAACTTCAATCTAATGCACGTGATATGATATCTTCTATTATCACACCTTGACATCAAGTAGGTACATTATATTCAAACGTGTACAGTCAGCCAGTCAAAAATATATACCTACTCTTAACAAAATTCAAATGCGATTTTCTCATAGAGTATCGAATAAATTGTTAAAATATAATACAATATATGTATAATAGAAAGTACATCATTATGTGTTTTAAGATCATAATTATGTGCATATCACCTGTTTTTTTTTTGTGGAAAACCGCCTTTTAGTTTCAGAAAATGCTTACATCTTTCTGTAATACCTACAGATGATTTAAAATCTTGCGTGGCTGTACTATAAAATGTAAGTTCCATCATAAATTATAACGTCCTATATTATCGTCGTAGGTATATATATTTCCTACTAGCTGGTGCCCGAGACTTTGTTCGTGTGGAATTTAATAATCTATCCCACGGGAATCGTACATTTTTCGGGATAAAAAATAACCTATGTGTTACTCTAGACTATCTAAGTATCTCTGTGCCAAATTTCATCCATTTTGGCGTGATTGAGTAACAATAAACATCCATCCAAACTTTCGCATTTATAATAGTAGTAGGATTAGTGAAAGAATTATCAAAATCAAATCAGTAGTTCGAGAGATTACCTCATTACCTACAAACTTGACCTCTATAATATTAGTACAGGTGGATCTTGTTGTTCACTTCGAAATATATTGCGTCAAATTGAAGGCCCCTTATCATTATTACATGAAAAAATATTGTAACCAAACATAATAATTCATTGATTGGTTAATTGACTGAAAATTTTGCTGTTTATCAATTACATGGCCATTCTTAATTAACTAATGTTGTGATAACAATTGATACAGTTTTGTTAAGTACTTGTTTTTGTTTTGGTCTAGTACCGGTCGGTAACAAGATAGTTCATTCAGAATACTGAGATAAAATAAACAGTAGGTAATGTTTTTGTTAAGATATTTTAGGTACCTATACGATATAAATATACAGAATGGTTAAACGAGGGGCTTGGGTATTGAAAATCAATACTCAGTATTCAATTTTGTAGTCGGTAACCGTAAGAGCCTTATCATACTAGCGGATTGCGAACGTCCTCAAAGCGGAGCGGGAGCGCAACGAATACGTTACGGACACACAACGAACACGCCGCGCATGCGCAGCAAATTCGTTGCGAACGCGCAACGGGATCGCCGCGAACAGCAAAGTGGACGCCATTTTGTACTGTCTCGTACAAACGCCAGCCCGTCCGCCCCGCCTCACATGTTATGTTAAAAACATACCTTATAATTACGAGCCCTTCTTCAGGTGACACTGATAATCTCAAATGTGTGTCTTTATGTCATACAGTCAGTTTGTATCAGATACAACAACTCATTTATAAAATGTAGGTCTTGACATTCGCAGGTAGGAACAAAATTGTTTTGGATTCTTGTTTATTAAATTGCAAAACAGCACAAAGTAGTCGCTCTCCTCCATTCGATTAACTGATAATGGATTTTCCCAAATTCGTCGATGCTCTCGTTTTCGTCTCCAGCGTCTTCGAAGTAATAAAGCCAACAGCAGTATTTCCTCGTCGGAATCCATTTTGTTGCTGAGTGTATTGTACGTCGATAATTTGCTACAAACACGCGACGAAAACGTAACGTATTTGCCTCGCGTCCGCGACGTCCACGCTGCGCAGCCGCGGCGTGTTCGCGACGCATTCGCTGCGTGTCCGCTCCGCCCCACAGCCGCTCCCAAACCGCTAGTATGATAAGGCCCTTAATCGAATGAGATTCGAATACTGAATACCCTTTCAATAAAGCGGCTATCCTGTAGATAGATAGGTGTTGAGATCTCGATTCGAATAGGTTCGAATATTGGCGATAAGGTTGAATTATTATAATTTAGTACCTAGGCGACTGAGCTTGGCTCGGCATTTTCTCAGGAATTACAACTATTGGAAAATAAAACATTATCTAAATATAACATTTCATCCAAACCGTTTCTGAGAAAGTAGTAAGAAAAAGTAGAGTAAGTAATAAGATAATGAAAGATATACCTAGGTAAATAAGTTTGAGAGTTGCTAGTTGCTAGTTTGAGAGACCAACTATTAGAAACGTTAGCCAGGATTCATGGCTTATTCTCGGACAATTAATGTACACACCTATGTCTACTGTTTGCTGATAATAAACTTACAGTTATGTTTTACATTCCTTGACTTAGATCCGTATTTACATTAATGCATGAATGGGTTAAGGAAAATGAAGGTAGATACCTAAACTACTCGAAAATCGTACAATTTGTTTTAGAAATTACTCGTACAGTAATGGCTTCCATGAATACTCATAAAAGTTAACAGAACATGTCTTAGCACCCCGTTTTCCTCTTCTTACCTGTGATTGTGTCACACATTCTGTTAGTCATTTACCTAATTACATACGCGGTGAACTTTATTGGTTTTGGAGCCAAAAAAACAGCCGTTTCTTAGAAAAAATTCAAGGACATAGACAAAATGTAGGGAATATCTGATCCTTTTTTTCATGATTTCAGTGATGGTCCCATAGTATAAATTGTTCATGAAAATTGGTGTAAAGGTGTCGGCTCAAAAAATAACAAAAATTCACTGTGTATAGTCGTCAATTTAGATGATGATGACTGATGAGTTACTGATCTTATAGCCTCATCTTTTCACCTAGGGCTTAGGTGAAAAAATTAGGCTATCAGTTCAGTGAACGGCCCTTCCGTTCACTGAACTGATAGCCTCATTTTTAAGTGCTCGAGAATTTCTATCTTAGCATTGTCCCTCGTGAAAGCTCTTTTAATGTAGGTAGGTAAGTCTAGATGATTTAGCCTTAACATCTCAGTTCCAAAACTGTCTACTACACAACTTTGTCATGACAGAAACAAAAAAGGATGACCTACCGCCATAATTCTGACCCATAGTTCTCGTCATGATCGGTCACCTCAAATAACTTCACAAAATGATTGATTAATCACAACCCAGATATGTAATTAAATGATTAAACTCAATACTAACTTCCCACGGTACATAAAAAAAAGCTTTCCTTGTAATTCCCAATCAGTTTTCCCATACTTATATTATGAATACTCGAATTGCTTATTTAAAAACATAGTCGACATAAAAAGGTTTATAATATCGCCCAATATACTTATCGAGTCGTTCTATAAGAAATCGAGAAATCTATCAAATAACTTCCAAGATTAGTATCGATTTGTAACGTTATTAGATAAGAATCTTATTGTATAAATAATTTGTT
Source organism: Thalpophila matura (assembly GCA_948465475.1). Classification (NCBI taxonomy): domain Eukaryota; kingdom Metazoa; phylum Arthropoda; class Insecta; order Lepidoptera; family Noctuidae; genus Thalpophila; species Thalpophila matura. The sequence continues at coordinate 6,353,594 of OX419187.1, read as the reverse complement.
TTGCATATTTTCGCAGTAAAATTGTGGGTTATCTTTAATGTGGCATACCTGCCACAGTTTAACTTTATAATCATAATTAGAAACTGAATATTTGAAACTCTTTATTCAAACGTAAGTGGGACAATGAGTGTTTAATTTTATTTCTATGTTTTAATGTATTATATGATTAAGTACAGGTTACAAAAAACTGACATATTTTATTTAACCAACAACATGCAATTTTTTATCTGCCCGCCAAAAATGGAGATGCATTGCATGTATTTTTCGCAAAAATCAATAATAATAAAATACAAATTTTAACCAGATTCCAGAACGATACTCGAGCACCGATCTCTGCTTGAGCATAGATTGAAACTAGTTTCAACCAATCAAATGGCTTTGAATCTATGTCAAAATCAAAGTCAAAACATTTATTTCAATTAATAGTTGACAGTCAGTTTGTCCGTTAGTTGAAGCTAGCTGTCACAAATACCAGCTAACTTATTTTTACTTTCCTGGGATGAAAACGTCATGATTATTATTCCGGGATTTCAGAGTGAGGTATTACCACTCTATGTTACGAAGTTTAGGTAAATTTACTCTACCTGTTCTGATCTCATGAGTGGGAGTTTAGATTTGTGCCCGGTAAGTGGCAATAGGCCCGATATTGCCAATTACCGGGCACAAAACTGAACTCCGGGCAGCTATTGAGATTTTTTAATGGATAGACCCAAAAAGTCTTTTTCGACCCGGGGATCGAACCCAGACCCCCACGCTCAGCGGTTGCGCTTGCGTCTACTAAACCAAGGAAGTGTAGGTATTAAGTTATTTTATGTAGGCACTATAAAGTATGTATCTTCTGTGAAAATAAAAGCACATTATCATACACGTGTTCATGTGTTCTTGACCTGACAAATAGCATGATTAAAATTATAATTGTTTATTTAATTTGCACTCGAAATATAAATTGGCTCATTAGCCAAATTATTTTAGTCCATAACTCTACCACTACTTCGCAACGAGCTAACGCTATGTATGTTTACTGATAATTATTTATTAGTAAACCAATTATCTAGACAAATATTGACAGTTGCGAAACAACATTAAAACCTTGATGAAATCAGTGTTGAGATGAATTATTCATACCCATTGTTTCAGCTTAGTGTACTTATTTATACTAAGCCAAGGTTATTGTTTAGGATAAAAAGCAAGCATAATTTTATGTTGATCTGTTTACGTAGAAAAAACTATCTAGATATATAATTTACTTCCTACCTTGTTATCTACAAGTTATCAATTGAAATAAAGGTCAATGAGCTTATCACAAATCACTTCAGTACGGTACCAATTTCCAAATTGTCGAATTCCAGGGTTGCCTACCACAGAACCATGACAGCTCTCACACCAATGACACAGCAGCTTGTACCTATCTAACTTGAAATATTTTAGGCTCGCTAGCTAGTTGTTAACAACAATTAGTTGCTATCAGATCATTGGCGCATATTTCAGGATTGTCCAATAAGTAAACTCGACCGATCACACAAGGCGTGGGGTGATATGTGAAAAACAATGTTTAACAAATTCTTTCGATACATAGTACTCTGCCGATCTTACAAGCTATAAAAAGCGTGAAGAAATACAAGTTCGTGAAACGGGCTCGACGTCGCGTCGGCTTCCTATAAAAGCGGTAATTGAACGATTAAATCTGCTCAAGACTTTATTGATTACAGTTTTGGAACATACCTAACATAATAAGGGTAAGGTCATTCTCATACATATTTGATTGACCTGGGCTAGGCTATTGTGTCTTGAACTACATTTTGGTGTAGTGAATGATAAAGGTACTATTAGTATTAAGGCCACAGATGGTATGATATATTTGAAAGATATAAAGCGAAGATAAAGATGAAAGCGCCAATTTTATTAGAGAGTACTTTGATGTCCGTTCCAGGTGGACAGGTAGTGGATGGATTAAATAAGTCAAAATACAGCTCTATGTAGGACGAGATATATTTGCAATAATAATTTTACTATAAGTGACAATTATGGTAGTGGGCTTGTGAGTTATATTCGATCACAATAAATTGATAAGAAAATTCGTAAATTAAATAATCTGAAGGACCAAATCTAAGGTTTAGGACTAAGTTTTGCAAAGCCAGTCAGAAAAGACAATATAACATAGCTTTATAACCAAAAGAAAGACTGTGATATCTTTAGTTGACTATAAAGGAACTGGACTCCAAAAACAATAACCTAATATCCCGGAATAGTCATGTCACTGCACTTCCTTCTTAAACAGCTTGTTTAGTCTACAAAGTGACATTAGTCACTCAGCTTATCATGCAAAGTTCAGTTCCTAGAATGCATAATACCGCATTGATGTTTTTCTTCCTCTTAACCATGGCTTCGCTATAATTGGTGGTTCATTATGCTTTAAGTACCTAGCAGATTTTTATGTCATTCCGGGTTTATATCATCAGGATTGATAACATTTGAAAGAACGCATGTAAGGACAGATACATAAATGTTACTGACTAATATGGACGCGATATACCTACAACGTGTAACAATGCGTGACCATAAATATTTAATGTGGTTGTTTGAACTTTTACTCAGAGTAACATATTTTGATAGACATTTTTTTTTTCAACTCCATACAAGTGGCATCACGGGTTAATTTGTAAAAAGAGGTCCAACAAAATTTTGGGCGAGTTTTTGTTACACGACCACGCATTACAGTTGCACGTTGTTTAGAATTTGATACCTACAAGAAAGGAGCTTGGCGCTGACATAAAGATGTTTTTAGAAACGCCACAGCATGTGGTGCCTCTAGCTATTTTTGAATACCTTCTGTCGATTGAGGTCTTTCATTGATGAGCAGCATTGCCACCAGATATTTTATCTGCTCAGTAATGCTCAGTGGTAACCAAGGCATTACCAATTATAATAATTCTTTACAGGAAAACAGGAATACAATTTGTTGTATATCTCGTCACGTGAGATCTGAGCCGGGCTAACATGCGCGCCGCGACAAATTTTGTCGACTGTTTTGTCTCGCTCTTACTCGTGCGAATACGAGACAAATGCAGGATAAAAGCGTCGACAAAATTTTGTCGCGGCGCGCATGTTAGACGCTCTGGTGATTCCAGTCTTACATAATTTTCTTTACATCCTTTTCGTGTTTATTTGTTTTGAGAAACTACAGTTTCTAATTGTTGACAAGGCGTGAGCACATGATTATTATCTAATTAATGTATATACATGTTATGTATTCTCCTATTAGAAGAACAAAGGTTAAAAAATACGGATGTGGGTGTGTTATGAGTTTAATACGTAGTAGGTATTCTTTACCTGATTTGTCGTCAGCGTCTTTTCTTTTTACTGAGAACATTTACGTTCGATATACCTGTCGTAGTTAACCCTTGACTTCAGAATGTTGTATGTACATATAGGTAATTATTTTTGCCAGAAATCTAAATACCAGCCAGAAATAGCCAAAATATTAAAAATAGTAGGTAAACTACTTATTCATAGATATAAGTGATCAATAAAATTACATCTAACACTAGGCGAAGTGATAGTTTGTGGTTACGGGTATCGAACGGAAATTCAATCTTGTTTGCTGCCGGGGACGTATCGATATCTTTTAAGCATAAACACAACTATATCAGGTACTATAGAAATAAAAGAAAATTAAAAAAAAAATGTGCGGACGGGGGAAGTAGGTACATATACGAGAGAGAGAGTCGCATGGAGGGGACATAACGCTTTTTCCTGACGTGACGATAACTAACAGTCAATTCCTACCGCAAGCCGCGTTAAGAAACTTTGTTCCAAAAATGGCGCAAACATTATGCCAAATTAAAAGATACAACTTTTAAAATTCACCTGACTATTACTTTCATCTAAGGATGTGTACTGGTATAGAACGTTTTTATTTTATTAAAAAAACACATACTCGTACATTGTACCTAGTGACTGGGATATCCATAGGATGCTGCCTGTTTTATAAGCCTCAAAAAACTTTTACTACTTTATGATCTACAACAAACCATTCCGAAATCAATTATCTATAAAGAATGGTCATTATATTAACCGCGCATACTTCTTCTCGAATAATGATTAACAATCTGGTAGCGCGATTAATCGCACCGATAGTATTCGCCTTAAGAACTTAAACAATAAATTATTTTTAAATAATGTCCATTAAATATGCTCATTACATGACGGAACGCCTACCGAAACTGTCGATGCATATTTTAGTAGCGCGATTTAAGTACAGTTAGGGACATAGATCATAAAATAAAACAGACTCGACTTCAGCAAGTTTGTTGCATACAACTATAAAAATTCTTGGAGGATACCTAATCTAGTTAAAGATTTTGTGTAGGTATACTTATTTGGAGTGGAATACTTAAACAACTATTCTTTTTTTTCTACTAAACAAGTCGAACAATAAAAAACCAATCTATCTATACTTGTAATAAATCTGTAGAGAGGTCAATTCTGTACATGAAATATATTTTCAAAATAACTATCAGGGGGTGATTAGTACCTAATCGATACTGATGCCAAAAATTCGATCAGTAAAATTTTTGTCTGTCTGTCTGTCCGTATGTTCCTTATAGAAACAAAAAGTACTCGACGGATTTTAACGAAACTTATTACGATTAGTTTTCATATTCTTGGGCAGGCTATAGTATACTTTCATCACGCTACAATCAATAGGAGCAGAGCAGTGAAGGGAAATGTTGGGAAAACGGGAGAAGTTACTCCATTTTTTAAGCTTCCGTCGCATGTGCAGCCTTAATGGTTAAAGCTACATAGAAATCATGTATGACGAAAATGGTCTACATAAAATTATCTAAAAAATATCCCACAACAGCATATGTTTATCTTTTATGGTTGACTCACAATAACACGTGTAACTCCCGATAGCTTAGCAGTTCGGAGCTTTCTGATTGTATTACACACAAGGAGTTACACGCTGATGGAGTCGCGGGCACAGCTATTAATAATAATATTCTGCGGTTCCTTATTGCGATATTTTTCAACAGTATTGTGGATTGACATATTATATTTCCCTACTAAAATACGAAAGTTAATCTGTCTGTTACATCAAAACCATTGAACCATGAGGAAGGACATACGCTACTTTTTTACGAAAAACGACGGAAACGCGGACGAAGTCGCGGGCAAAAGCTAGTAGTAAATATTAGGCTTGTTGCTTTATAATTTTTCATTTTGCATTGCATTTTCATTGTTCAACTATAACTTATTTAACCAAGATAATATTATAAATCTAATAACTGGCAGTAATAAATAAATAAATAAATATATTTTAGGTTTTTTTTTTCTAGATAATGGAATGTTGCAGTTAAATATATATTAATACACGGTTCAGATTGGCAAAGGTACACACTTCCTTTATGGGGTACTGTACAAAATTCTATTAGACATTCTTCAACTAAATGAGAAGAAATTTAAAACCTGTATAAAACGCACACTATGTAAGCAAGCATATTACAAATTAGAAGACTATTTAAATGATAAAAATGCTTGTCAAAATGCTGGTCCTGCTCCACAACCACTAAGCTCATAAATTATGTACTGATATTTATTATAGCTTTGATAATCAGTTGCCGTTGACGATCAAATATAATTTTGTGATGTTATTAATTTCATATTATTAGCCATTTGCATTTTTATGGATTCAGTATTTTAATCCTTGGTTTATATAACTTCATAGCATTATTTCAATATTGTACATGTGAGTACAGTGTAGCCATTTACTACTTAAGATTTTAATTGAATGTCGCCTGGTGGTTGAGAGTATGTCATGCTCACTAAAATGTCTTGCTGATGGTGGCGCATGCGTTGGGTCATTCGGTTCCCTTTAAAATGGTTGAGCTAAATGGCGCTGATTCATGCGTCATGTTCGTGAACGGGCGCCGTCTGTTGGGACTGGTCATCTCTGAACTGCTATGGCCAATATTTGGAGTTGTGTTTACTATTATTCTAGACTTTTACATTGTTCTCTCATATTTGTGTTATTTCCGACAAAAGCAATGTAACCATGATATTGTAATCATTTGATTTAAAAGAGTAACCATGGAGTTTCTTGCCCGTTCTTCTCCATAGGAATCTACGCTTTGGAACGGGCATCTAGCTTCATCATTATGACTAACTGACAGACTCCTTGACAATTCAAAAGTACCTGTAATTGGTCTAATTGAAATAAATGCTTTGACTTTGACTTTATTTGTGATCTCATGATCTTAAGCTGCTATAAATTAATTAAAATTCTGTTCGAACAACATAATTATGATTATAGGTAGGTATGATTTAAATGCCAGAGATGCATATAAAAATATAATGACATCTGTATTTGCAAAATTTTGATATATGGTTGCCGTTTTTTGCTAACGTTTATTTCAGATTTATAGTTTTAGGTGATTAATTTTTAAATAGATAATCATTATTAATCTTATCTTTGCTGATAGGTTCCTCCTTAACCCAACAGCCGCTTGGCCAGGTATAAAAAAGCTTTACGTCTTTATAATTATATTTAATGAAAAATAATCGCTGTTACCATCTTCATCTATTAAGTACCAATTACAAAGTACCCCATCGATTACAAATGAGCTAGCCGTTTAAAAACTCGTCCGGCATCTACCGTCAAATTTTACGGTAATTTTTCTCTTTGGACTTTATCTATGCTAATAATGATTGCGCATGTTCATGCAAGAATATTCAGTAAAAAATCGTATCTTACATCCATTAGCGCCTCATATCGTATGCAAATTGCCGACACCACGGGGCCTACAATTATTACCGCGACCGACGATTTCTCTTAATTTTTCGTCTCTCATTATTTCCCTTGATTTTCTTTGATATCTTTTAAGTTTACGATCACATAATAATGTACATATTATAAAGGTGATGATTTTGGGTGGTCCACCTTTGAAGTAATGATGTTATTATTTATACGGGGTTATTAATGGTGCGCCTGCGCCTCATCTGTCTCATCAAGATAAGTTTGTTTTCAACGAGTATTCATTACTATGCTATTGGATGAACGATTGACTTTTAAACGTTTATCTGTGTTTAGAGATTTCTTTTGATTGTTTTCAATTCTTGCCGATAAAATTCTGTGTTTTGGGTTTGTTTTGATCATTGAAAACGAACTTTTTAAATTTTCTTTTTAGTTTCTAGTTGTTATGAGACTGGGGGTTTGTGTTTAATGAATATTTCCTGTGTAGCAATCTAATTAAAGAATTTTATCTAGTTATAGACTTAAGAAAATGGTCGCTGACACAGACATTATTTTTTTAAGATTAAAATTATTTTTAATTTTTTAAGCCACAAATATTTCTAATCTTATTTAAATACCCTCGCAAACATTGCCAAAGCTTTTCCCATTTTTATTATTTTGTAATAATTATGAATCGCAAGAATTTATTGTATAATTAATTATTCTTTTCTCATCTTTTCTAGATTTTACCCAGCAATGTGGAAACGCTGAAGTGGAAAAGGTAAGAAGTCATTTTAACATTTTTAAGGATATTTTGGATAAAACCTACATGGCTTTTGGCACACGGCTAGGAAAGGAACATGCACATTTACTTATCTTCACGGTTGGATTGAGTATCGTTTTGGGGGAACTTTGTCAGTTTTTGCGTAACTTTCCCCATCTATTTTACTCAAAATCTGATTCGTGGAACCATCTTCAGATAAATATCTCCAAACTGGTAAATTGATACCAAATTGGTAAGCTTTCGCCCTCGATGTCAATCACGGCAATTCACCTCGCTTCCCGTTATCATAATTTAAGTGAACTATTTCAGCTATTACGGTTATAAGGGTCATAGAAACTGGTTGCACCAACCGTGGGAACCCGGGCTATTTGCCCGAAACGTTTGTTGGTCTCTCGAAGACGACCAAACACTCGACGCCTTTTGTCCAAAAACGTAATGGGGATAAACAAATAAAAATAGGAGGACACTCCAATGGACGGCGCTAGATATTTTGGGAATAAGAGAATGCATTGTCCCGTTTTTTGGTTGGATGTGAATTTTGACAGCACTTGTAATGGATTAAAAAAGGTATGGTTAAATTAGCTGCGATTAAGGACACTGTAAACTCATGAGTTAGTAGTTTGATTTTACTTAGTCTTCCAGGATTTGTACTAAAGCACGATATCATCATAACCCTAGAATTTTGTCAAATACCTACCTGCAATTTGGCATTTACAGCAAAATTACGTGTTTCTTCAAGCACCCAGCATGAAAAACGAATCGTCGGTCGTTACATATCCAATTCAAATTCACAATCACTAAATTCAAAATGGTAATTCTTCACTCGTAATTATAATTACGCTAACAGCAATAGATTATAAGACTTTTACTATTGTAAAAAGTAGAATTATAACCGTAGATATGTGCAAAAATATATTTGTTCACAAAAATCCTACTATTCTCTCTGAATTTCTTCTCCCTACACCGCATCAAGCATGCCAAAAGAAAAAAAGAATCAGCATTCTTCGATGCCTCGTCTCCTCCGCACCTCTGTGATGGCCCAACATATCCGCGAGGAACCTAATGGACTTGTAATACCCGACGACTTCAAACAAACAAGTGGCGTTAAAAGGACAAAGGGCCAACACAATACGTTTGGTTGTGTGGCCTAATTTATAAGAGATGGCGGTTACAGATAGTTGGCTGTCACAGTAGTTTCAAATAAAAAAGTCTAAATATTTGTAAGAATTTACGGAGATAAGGGGAATAACTGAACAGTCACCCCTATCTATATTATCCTGTTGCTTCAATGTTAACTTATTATAAGATAATATAAATAAAATAAGCCTTTATTGCTGTTAATTTTCTACAATTAATAGTACTTACTTACTATTAGCCCATAAATAAACGCTGCACATCATACTTCCTCATTTATGTTCCGACATTGCCATCACGATTACATCATGAATAATCCAAAGCACATGACACCTACAAAAAATAACATAGCAATCCTCATATTACAACATCGCTGAAATCATTTCTCCAAACTCGCTTTTGCTTACACTTTATACCAAACTTCTAGACATTGAACGTCCAATATTTACAAAGTGGAGTATTTTTTGTCAAGCCCGAATGGAAGGGTTGAATGGCTGAGGGTGTTTGGAGTGAAGGCAGCCAAGGCAACCTTCGTAAGGACATGAAAAATTGTGGTCGAAAATAATAGGACCCCATTGTACTTAGTGATGACCTGTGCAGTTTGAGTTTGTAATCAAATATTGTGTGTTTGATGCAGAACGTTTCATTGTAGTGGTTGTGCGAGATGCTCAACTTCACCTGACGGGCTTTGTTACTCAGGAGCATTATTATTAAGGCTGTCATAACGATGAGTCAGGCTTATCACAGCTTAATACATAATTAGGTACATATTAGGTAACCGGGTAGAGATCGTTAAATCTAAAACTGAACGCTCCACCCCTAATCGTGATTGTTTCAATGTGTGATAGGAAATACTTATTGCAACACTTTACTTGTGTGCGTGTAGCGATTTTAGTGTGAACCTGGACTCGCCAATGACGAAGACCAACTTATGTGTATTACATCTATACCTACACTACTTTGCATGTGAGCGTAAACATATTGGAGTAGAGTTCCGTTTACATTCCGCATTTGCACCTTATCACTGCTTATTATATTATACCTACTACAGTTACATAATTGTCTCATCTGGTCATCTGTAGATTCACAGACGCACAAGCGGCCTCCTGAAGCCTCAATTTTAATTGTTTTAATTCTTTATTGACTAAAATGGTTGGTTACCTTTAATAAAAGAATATTCAAGATCCAGATCGCGCGGACCTTAGGATCAAAATCAAAATACAAAGGTATGTCCAAAAAGTAAATAAATCTTTATGATCATTGCAAACTGATATGTAATATCAAGGCATTATACCCTCTATTGGAATATCTCGCAATTTTTGCTTCGCTCCCGCTATTCTCGTGAAATAAGTATGCTTTGGCACATCATTTGTTTGCCCACCACTTCAATTTCCTTGTAACGAGAGATTATTGAGGCTCGAAGCTCTGAGCGGGCTATTATTTGGCTACCCTTAAATATTATTTATATTTGGATCATTGTTCTTTAATTGTTACATTTTCCCTCCATAATAATCATGATACATACCTAACGTATTATTTTTGTAATCTACGGTATAACACCCGTGTCCAGAACCTAACAGTCAAAATTAAATTTGATCAAACAAAATAGACACACTACTTAAATTGAAATACACAAAAAGCAACACACAATGTATTGAATAGCTTCATCATTCATTCATTTCTATGAACCCTTATTTACAACAGATCACTTATAGCGTACGGTATAAACTCATACACATTTGTAGCTAATTGTACTTAACCCTCAGAAGCCACGTGCGCTCCAGGGTCGTCAAACTGGTCCTTCTTTCTAAAGAATCCATTTAAGAAAATATTTATGAATAAAAAACTGTTTTATTTGTTCATAAGGTACTGGTTGGTGCAGTCTAAGCCAAATGTTTGGCCAAGGTGTTAGCGGGTCCATGGCTGGTTAGGAACTTAGGTCGATTAACGTACGATTAGTTTTTGGAATATTCTTTTTTGCCTTCTCATTCAGGTTCTTAGGTGAATGTTGTTAAGAACAGTTTCTATGGGTGTATTTTATTTGCTTGTTATTATGGTTACCTACTGCGTTTTATCGTGAAGTAACTTCGTATGGTTATGGTAAGGATTTTGTATTAATTAAGGTGTATTTTAGTTATTTTTATACATGTAATTGAGAATACGGTTCTTTCTGTTACGGTTGTATGTGGATAAATATCGTAATTTACATACTTAAAGCAATTCGTGTAAACAGTAGTTAAATATTTTAAACATCATTTTATTTTATTTTTTAAATATGAATAATCTACATTATAAAACTATAGCATGCATTTATTATGCTTTTAACGTAGGTATATAAATGTAGTACCTATTAAAGATTATTATTAACTCTTGCCACATATTTGACAGCCCCTCGTACACCTGCATAAGCCATGGTATGCACTGGCACGTACTAAAGGCTAGTTAACACATACATCAGTACCTATGTTAGTATCGACGAACATATTAATCGACTGCATATGCGGCGGTGTGCTCCTGCCCGAACTTGCTTATTACTCCGAATGTACACTGCACAGAGTGATTTACGGTTCAGAGGCAACAGTCGATTCCATAGTTTTACGAATTTTGTTATTTAGGACCGATGTTGATGATTTTATATATGTATTAAAAAAACCGTCAATCTATTGTGGTTATTTATTAAATTTTATCTGGATAAAATATTTGAATTTTTTAAATTGATTTATGAAGGCTGACTGCAAGGCCAATAGATGAATATTCTTCTCTCAAATCAAAAACTTTGTAATATTATAATTATGAGAAAAGCTGACTAGTTTCCTTTAATTCCTTGCCCATGATGTTTTGTGCGTGATTGTTGTTACTTATTCTATGCTCCTTTTTAATGCATCCTAAAACATAAATAAAAAAATTGCAACGAAATCTTCAAATACTATGAGTAAAATTTTATTTCTGTTACGGAACTAATATGCGTCAAACAAAAACTGCTAATGCACGCGTTTTAACATGTCTCGTGTTACAATTTCAACCGATAACAATTCGTGCGTGATTATTGTACGAGTATGTAATGCGTTCTTAGTGTTTTTCAATGTGTGTATATTTCAGTTTTTTGTTCCGAAGTAATACTTATAATTTGTACTATCATTACTCCTAGTTTTTTTTTTTATCACTGACTAGTTTGTATTTGGCTTTTACATCATTGAAGATTTTTCAGGCTTTTAATTTGCTATAAAGAATATAAAATACTGTAAAAAAAACACCTTTTATGTCAAGGGGTTTTTGTCTATGTGCGTTTATGTAAAAAAACATTTTCTGTAGCTACCTACTTGTGCGAATTCTTTAATAATCCGTTTATATTTTAAAAATGCGTTATGTAAACAATGTATGATGCAATATTATATCGACGTACAACGTGTAAAAAATGGTGACGCAAATTCTCACCGATAATAAAGATGAAGAAATAAAATAATATTACAGTTCGTGGACAAAGGCGTGTCAAATCACGACTAATGCCTTTAACAGTTCGCCTTATACAATATAGAAAACAAAGAATACATTTGTAAAGCTAAATAATAATTTATTCATTTTAACTTAATGTTACGCCTATAATTATAAAATGATTTGACACAGAAAAATGTATTAATTAAAATTAATAATTATGTACTTATATTGAAACATTAATAGAGCTGATACAAGTTTTTTTATTTCGTTTCAAAACTTTTACAACCAAGTTTTATTGCAAACTGGGTATTAGACCATAATATTTTGCTTTCAATTACCTACTTAGGCGGATGAAGGAATTGCTTATCCTGCAAAATTGTATTATCCAGAGGTAGGTAAGGTTAAAACCTAGCAGCCGATGTGACTTTTTCGATTTTTTTTTTATACTTTTTAAATTAATCTCAGATACAACTTCTACACTCTGAGTAAAAACTCATGAGGGAACCAGCAGGCATTGAGTAGGTATGTAATGCAGGTGGACATTGGGGAGACCGAAAATTATGGAATAAGTATTCGTTTTTACAAATAGTGTGCATCGTAATCTCAATGCAATAATAATCAACAAATTCAGTTATTAAGATTACTATCACCCTGGTAAAAAAATATATCACCCACTTACCTGAAAGTGAATCTTTCGTACCGGAGGTCAATGTGTCATTACTATTTTTAAAACAGTAAACTTAATGATTAAAAAAATATTTTCTTACCTCATTTTATTTGAAATCCTCTTCAAAATGTTGACCAAACACTGTTGTACCAAATTCTGAATGTACCTACCACTCCAGTATGCATTGCTAACATATCAATGATTGCTTCTAGCACACCTCAAATTGGCGCAAGTACTTGTCCATTATCCACAAACATTAAAAATTAAACATACTTGTATTACATGTTTTCTTAGGACATGTTTTATTAAAACGCTTTGCAAATATCGGATCGATTGGTTGTTCATGTTTTTTGACTTATGCTGGTTACCACTAGCTTCTACTAGCTAATGATGCTAGACGCTAGTGGTAACCAAAACTGTATAATTTCGAATGGCTCATCGAAGCTAATTAAAATATTTTTCTCTTTGTATTTTTTGGGTAGCGTCAATGTGTTGGCCCCGGCTGCTTTTCAATCGCTTTCTTTTAAGGGTTACGTACCAATGGGATACTATTCTTTAGCACATTATTTATCCTTTCAGCTACAGAACACACAAGGTAGAGAACCTTGTGTGCCTTGTACCTACTTTGTTTTTCTTTAATTTATTGTGCTAGCTGCAAGATTGAGCTTAGCGTAATTTCCCTTTATACCGAAATGTTTGTACCATATTTTTACATATAACTTTTATTTTTATAATTCAAAAGACACATTCAATTTATTATACTTACGTTTGTTGTAACGCCATAATATTTACAAACACTTTTCCAAGACAAGTAGTTGTTACCTCTGTCTTATCTTACCCACTCTGTGCGGCGACGTAGCTAGGTGTTAATCGGAGAGCGCACACGCGCGGCGACGGCATCACGCCCTGTTAGTCCCACTTTACCCTGTTTGTTCTAAATGTTACATTTTACCCGCAAACACCCTCTTCCGGCAAGATTATTGGAAATCTCGCCTTTTTTGTGGCCGCACCCGTCTAGCTACTTTTGGGTAAATAGTCCTTCAGTCAGGTATATCAAATAATTATCAGCAGTTTTGATTCTTGTATTTTACAGAGCTTGTATTAAAGGACATTGGGAGGACGTAGCACTAGAATGAAACCAATACCTAGATAGCAAAAACCTAGGAGTGAAGAATACTGGAGAAAATATGTACCTACTGATATCTTTAAAGACAATTAAGAAAAGCGAACAGCTAGGTATAGGAAAATACTTAAGCAAGCTTATATAAAAAAATCCTGACATTTGTGGTCCTTTGGTACAATATAGGTTCTTATAATAGTAGGTACCTATATTTATTAGTATCATTTTGATATTTTATTTATTGGAAATATGTATTCAGGAGAAAATAACACAAGAAATGCGAGTTAAATATGATTTAATTTCGTAATTTTTCTTAGCAATTATATTTCGTTCTCAGCATCTGAATACTTATAATTAGACACAGTAATACATAAGACAGTGTCAAGTTATTATAACAAATTTTATTATGTATTTAAGCGCATATTTTGTAAACTATTTTACACATTGTTTGGAATGTTTCAATGTCTTTTACGGTCTGTCTTCTATGTATTATATTCTATAGAATAATGGTGGAATGTAAAGAAACAGATACACTTAATACATTGACTGAATGGTGACAACGGCTTCGCAATGCTTTTATTGACGAATGTCAAACATTATAATAAGTGGGCAGCATTTTGTTCATTGTATTCCTTTTAAGTATTGAATTTTGAGCACATCTCAAATGGTGCCAAGAAGTTAATGACTCTTGTAGAAGCCTCGAGTGAAAAGTAGAAAAACCTTGCTAGTTATTCCGTTATCGCGTTCGACGGGTTACTCACTCGCCTATAATGTTCCACATTAATCGATAACTTTACTTTAATTTGAATATACACTGGGTACATGATACAAATATTATTTTCGCTAAATTTGTTGGATGATCTGTGCAATCATTTTCAACGGGCATACAGTGCTGTACGCATTTGTTCTGGGGTGGGCACATTTGAAGGTAATTTGGCGTCGACAAATTTCCCATTTTCACTAAAATTATATTTGAATACTGCTTATAAGAAAATTACGTCATATTCCATATATTCCCTTTGAAAATGACTGCACAGTTTAATAAATTCTGTAATATTTTCTTATGTTCAATATTTTTATCTACTCCAAGTTTACAGACAAAATTAATACACTAGTTTATAATGCGAACACATAGATACACTGCCACCACACTATGGCACAGATCTTATTAAAATATTAAGATTATAAATGTCCTTTATATGTATTTACGGTGACAAACATATGGATAACAGCAGAACACTCGATACTGACGCCTTCTATGTTTCAGCTCAAATGGATACTAAAACTGGAAACTTTATTATTGAAAAACATCATAAGAACCGCCAGAAATCGACAAGATTTCGACAAAAGAGATTCAAATACCTATCACTCTCATACAAACTCTTAAAATAATATATACAAAGCGCTCGAAATCATACAATCAAATTCACATATCGACCGGAAAATATATTCAAATGAACATTAGTAAGGAAAAGTTTCAGTACATGGAGTTAGTAAAGAAAACTAGGTCATAGCGACTGCGGCTAATCACAAGAGAGCGGTTGGTCGGATAGATTAAATACCCATAATTAAATACAAAACATTTTAATACAACTTTACATCTAACACCTACGTTTACAAATTTCTGATTAACTTTTGTTTGATAAATAAGTAAACACAATTATTTTTATTATATTTACAAGCAGATAACACGATCCGTACTTAATAATAAAGCGTTTTAAATAATAACACACTGAGAATTGACGTAAAGGCGTTTTTGCTACACTGATGGCGAGCCAGCTGGAGCAATCGAGGGCTACATAGACTTCCGACGCGTTGACAAGTTGTTCTCCACGGGCGCGGCCGCGACGCGCCTCAGTCCAGCGGTGGTCCGCCGGGACACTCGTGACTGGCGGGACTACTATTTGCTCTTTCCACAGAAAACCTTTTTTCCTTTTAGAGCACGAGTCCGACCGCTGGCACAAGAGCAAACGAGCGCCACGATGTTACACGACCTTAAGGAATTTCACAGCTCCGGACGTCGTCCCGGCTCGGCGTTTTTTTCCCCATTCAAATGTTTGCTCTCTCGCTTCAGCTACCATTCATGCGGCGTTTGAAACGCCGCGGCCACCGCGGCCGAGCTAACCTAACGCTATCCAGTCCACGTCACTGTAATAATACTGCGATAGTTGACTAATACTCTGTCCACTCACAATGTCCATCGACAGCTGGCAACGGAACGCGCGAAGCGTTGAAGCGTAAATGAGCTGCTAATGCGTTGAGGTTGCGCGGCCTACGTGCCGTCGCAGTTCCTCCGCCTCTGATGCCTGCCGTGGTGGTGGCGCGTGCCGTGGCACGGCGGCTTGATGGAGTTCTGCAGCGGCGGCCGGGGCCTACGCTGCGGGCGCCGATTGGGCAGGTCGCCGGCACGCATTATGTTGTGCCTGTTTATATCGAAGTCGTGGGCCTCCTTCATGAAGGAGAAACACTTGTGCAGGCGCTCCGTGAGGCGGCTCTTGCCGCGCCGCAGCTGCAGCCCCCGCCGGTTGAAGCCTATGTAGCGGTCTTCGTTCTTCACCAGGTGGTATCTGTTGTAGCCGTCCACAAACTCCTCTTTGAACAGGCAGTTGGGTTGTCTCTCCGCTTGGAAGCGTGTCTGTTGACAATGAAATGATTCATCGTGAGATTCAATCATGAATATCATTTTATGAGACGGGAACAAAATTGGAGCTTTGTATGGGATAAAATGTGATTGAAACTAACCAATCGTCTGCCCACTAGCCGCGACCGGTTGAAGCAAAGGTACATGTCCTGCACGGGAGAATGGATGAGCAGTTCTAGGCTGAAGCCGCGCGTACTGATGGTGAGATTCGCTGAAACAATACAAAATAACATCTTAAACACACTATCTAAACAACAGTCCTAAAATGAGGGTCATGAATGAAAAAAATGTTGTATCGACAGTTAATTTTTTATTACACACATTTGTATTTTAAAAATGCTGTTCACATAAAATAATACTAATATTACTACAACAAACACCAACTAATGAAACATAAATCAAACTTTCTTCCCGAAGCAGAATTAATTAACTCATAACAGTAGGAATTAATGAATAGAAAGTAAATATCCAAAGAATTCCCAATCTTTACTCCTGCTTAAAGTAATAACGACACCCCAGGTGCATATTTTCCAATTTCAATCAACGCCGATGGCCGTGCTCACGTAATAAATTCAATTTATATTGTAGAAGGGTTACGAACGGAGTCAGGTGCAACAAACTAATCGTTAATGATATTTGAACACTAATAAAGTACAAAAATAAAATGTCGATAAATATTAATCTATGGCCAGACATTCAATACATGACGGGCTAAGAACGGCTTACATGCCGGATGAATACTTAAATATTCCTTAGAATATAATTGTCTGTGAATACCGTATACCCAGATGATTTGAATACATTAAAAATTAAATTTGATTATTAATTATAACAATTAATTTAATCCGTTTAAAAATTAATTCTGGCACTAAGTCATAAAAACATAGACTTTCTAGGCAAGCGTGCTCCATCTCGCCTGATGTTAAGTGATGATCACTTAACATCAGGCGAGATGGCGGTCAAACGCGAGCCTGTAATTTAATAAAAAATATATAAAAAAATAGACATTTGGTCTATTCTATTCAACTGCTGAGGTTTTTATCGTATTAACACATTATCTACGGAGACATTATATTTTAATGACGGCTCACTTATCGTCATTGACATTGTGAACTGAGTGATATTGTGAAATATTTTATTTTGACCACACACATTGTTTTAAATTGAATTGATAAAGTAACTAATAAATTCCAGATTTATGAGCCGTTTTGATAACTAAGACCAAACATAAGTGGAAAGATTCAAGAGTGGCGCTGAGCGCGTCCAATCTTTATCAACATATTCCATTGCCAAATATTTACGATGCGGATTGGTGCTTAATATTTATCACTAAAATGCGTGTTATTCGTCTTCCAAAACAAATTATTATTTTTCTTACACTTATAAAACAAAGTGCTATGTACCCACCTAAAATAATATTGCCTGTCTCGCCATGTAAGCGGTCACAACTATCGATAAATAACATATAAAGGGAAAAGTCGAACTATGGAATTCGATGATCAAACTCGCTGGGTCTCGTATAAAAAGAATTAATAAAAATAAAACTATGTACTCTGACACGGCCGCCTGTGACACCGGCGGTGTCATTTCAATTAACATTAAAAGAAATAAAAATACTTTGAACATAAATTCGTTATAGTTTCGGTGTGACTGTGAATAGACGTGTGTGTGTGAAAGTGGAAATATTGTATGGTGTAGATTAGAAACAAAATGTTTGTGACAGAATCGATTGATCGTCAATTATTTAACAATTTCAAAGGTTCCCTTCGACTTCCCTGTCTGTCACTCCTATTTAAGTCTTAGCATTTAGTGTTTTTTGTAGATTGATTTATGTGTGGAAAGTAGGTAATGCCTAGGGCACTAGAAAGTGATGAACGAGTACTGAAAGAAAACTTTCCACACCGTTAAAAACTTTGTAACATGTTGACATTCAGGGCAGTCAACATAGCGTCTAAGGGAATTCTTATGTGAAACGCTTCAGAGGCTTATAAGACCCAATTTTATCGATTTACGCAATTCCCGCCCGTAAAAGCTGATACGCTCGGGTCACAATAGAGTGAACGGAAAACTGTCAAAACGTGTTCAAAAACAGGGGAAAATATAAACTTTATGAGAAATCTAACAGAGTATTGTGTTAGTATGTTGCTTGTAGAATAATCAATAGTAATCAATTAGTATGGTTTTTATCCGTTAAAATGATTTTTTAGAGGTATCATCGTGCTTTTTTTCTATTGAGCGAAAATAATTGAATCGTGTTTTCAGCACAGTACTTAACTAGCATATATCTTGAAAAATAACATATATTTATCTGAATTTTTTTATTGCAGTGGATCATTTATACTTTAAGACATAATAAAAATTGCATTTAGCTCATGTAGGCGCCTTCATAGGTAGATGCATATTGTAGTCTAGTAGTCGCAAGCGCGACTGCTGAGCGTGGGGTCTGGGGTTCGATCCTCGGGTCGGGCAAAGTGTTAAAAAGATTTTTCACTAGGCAATTTTCAATAGCAGGCCGGAGTTTGGAATTGTGTTTATGGCAATGGGCTCCCCCCTATTACATAGAACTTAAACATAACTGGCGAAATGTGGATGTACTATACACCTCTGCCTAGTTTAGGAAAATACAGGCGTAATGTACTAAAACATTGCGTAGTGTTTTATACAAAACAATTACAAAATGTACAAGAACAATGTTAATCTGTAGCAATAAGGACGTAATAGCTTACCTACCTAAATATTTTCTTTTGTTTTTATGATACTCGTAAAAACGGCAAAGATAACAAGGAGCTGTGCTTTCATGTTCTTATTATCTAATCCATATTTGTTGAAATACCATCGTCACCATGGCTTATTAATGTAATTAACTTCTTATTTGCTAAGATTAAGTTGTAGTTCTTGGATTAGTAAGAGGTGTTATTTTGTTTTCGTTGTTATTTAAAAAAGAAACTCTTGAGTGTCATTTTTAACCGACTTCAAAAAAGGTGGTTCTGTGTTCGACCTGTACCTATGTGTATGTTTGTATGACCGCGATATTTTTTATTATAATTTCTTTTCTACGCACTCTTTGCGAAAAATAATAGGTACTATGAAGACAGTGTTTAAACGAGAGCTAAATAATACAAAAGTCTTGATTATAAAACATTTATTTTTTCTGGCACTTGAATATTCAAGTACCTGTGAACAGCAAAATTCTCGGTCTTTTTTTATCAAATACAATTATTCACAAAATACTCAACAAATACCTTCTTAATTATTATGCTGACTACTGATAGATCAAACATTGTTTAAGTCATTGTTTATAATATAATACATATTTATGTAAACCTACTTTTACAATGCTTTTCTTTTGCCGCATCATAATGAAGAAGACTGACTCGATGTTAAGTAGTCGCAAGCGCGATTACTGAGCGTATTCGATTTAACCATTAGGAATCTCAGTACATAGCAGCCCCAAATAAGTTTTATTGTTCACATTTTGACTGATATTTTGAAAAGCCGTATTTTAATTGAGCCCAAAATACGATTCGACTATTTTCGCTCGATATAAAAAAATCGCGGTCAACTTAAAAAAAAATTTGAAACCCTAAAATCTCAAATCTATTTATAAAAAAAACCTTATCATTAACTAATAGTTTGTCGTCACTATGCATCTCAGAAAATAGTGTTAAAAAAATATGTTTTAACATTTTTTAAATAATTAAGTAGGTACTGAAATTTTCTTTCAACAACGGTCTTTTCAGTTTTTACCGATTACCCCAGAAGGAGGATAAAGATTTTCGAGAGTATGTATGTCTATTTCCTTGGTACGCTCTGTAGCCTAAACGGCTAGATGGATTTCAAAATAGAGGAGTCGTTAGATTTAAATATTAAACAGTCGAGTTTTGTGTTTTTTCTAAAAATGTTGTTTATCTGTTAAATACAAATGTTTGTTTCCCATATTCTATGTTTACGCAAAACCTCTTTAGGTTAACCTATACGTATGGCCGATTTAAGGTCGACGGTACTTTCTTTCAGACGTAACGAAGCGAGTAAACATTGCCCAACCTCCGTAATAGGCTAATTTTGTAAAGACAACATAATCTCGAGTCGGTAAAGTAAACATGCTTTGAAGTGCCGACCGACGCTTGTAATTTCACTTGAAGCATCTCCTTAGTAAGTCACTAGTTTGCTTCTAGTAATTGGTAAATGAATTGACAAACTTATGGTTGATGTACATAGAAACACGACCATAAGGTGAATAGGTAATGTACATATTTATTACCCAACTGCCCTATAAGGAGGTAATGTTTTTTGAGAGTAGATATACATGTATGTTTGTATGTCTATTTCTATGGCAGGCTCTATAGCTTGCACGGTTTGATGGATTACAACATATTTGTGGGTGTTACGGATTTTTGTTTTTTATCTTGTGTAAAAGGTTGACTAACCCAGGATCCATCTGGTGGAGAGTGTTTGCCGCTAAAAGACACCTAGGTAGGTTATACAATATACATTGGTATCCTTGGGAAATTAGTGTGTTTGTAATTTCACCGACAGCGTCCCAAAATAGCAATCTTGAAGGGTCGTGAAAATGGGTATGTTTGTTTTTCTTTGGACAAGTCACTTCAAATGGAGCTATACATAATAAAAATATTGATCATCGTAATTGCAATGGAAAGAAAATATTACTGAGTTATGACGTATTTTCTTACCATCAATCAATCGATATAAGTAAAGTGAATAAAAACTGTCCTTAAAGAAAAGAAAAACATACCTTCCATACAATAATCTCCACGAAATATAAATCACAAAATTCAACTGACACAGAATATTATGAACTTTCTGGAAAGTAAGTATAAATATTTGGAAGTAAGCCCGTACGATCGGGTCAATGACTGGCTATCGGGCCGATAACGATATCGACGTAATCTCTGTACTTGTTACCTGAATTCTCTAGGTAGAGCAACATCGCTAACATCTCTTTTAAGTACTAGTCATGTACCACAATTGTTTATATATATTTAATCTATACAAATAAATAAAATTGATGTGTTTGTTTGTAATGTCAAAACAGCTTTTTAGTAAATGTATATGAAAATACGGTACTGTTGACAAAAAAAAGCAATTTTTAAAGTGTTTATATCTCTGTCTGTCTGTTTGTTCCGGCTGATCTCCGAAACGGCTGGACCGATTTTGACGAGACTTTCACTGGCAGGTAGCTGATGTAATAAGGTGACTTAGGCTACTTTTATTTTAGAAAAAGAATTAACGTTCCGCGCAAAAAATCATGGAATCCAATATTTGTGTAGACGTTTTTTTACTCGTGCAAAGCCGGGGTGGGTCAACCAGTGTTTACAGTAAATGTTTAGCAATTTTTTTAGTACATTTGTCACGTTCAAAATATCGATATGAAATTGAATCGATACTGACAATAATCATGTGTTGGATCCAAAGAGCATACTGCAAAGTCCACTGTCTATGTAACTAATTTGTTTTTATTATTAAAGGATTAATGAGAAAGGCTCGCCCCCTATTAAGATGGTCATTCACCGCGAGCTTCTCATGTAATGTAACAGCTTAGAGTGCCTAGTGAGAGTTTTTCTAACATATCGATCGCGTGAATGTTAACTAAGGTCATAGTCAACAACGAATCGAACATCGGTTCACGCTTGAAAGTGAAGACTCTAACGCAAGTGGTTGGTTGTTCCATTCACTTCGCGATATGTTTACTTGAACGCGATATGGGAACTTGCGGTACCCCGACACGGACAGGCTAGCAACCGAATACGCTGAAGCGCAAATTCTACCGCTGAATTTCGGCGATGTAACTGCGGCAGGTGTGTAGGTACCTACCTATCTGGTGGCCATTTTAAAGTATTAATTAAAGTTATGAAAATAATGTATAATAAAATTCGAAATCACAATACGGCAGTGGACTACTATTAAAAAAGTACAAATAAATTATTTTATTCCAAAGAAGGAATAGGAATAACAAAAAGGTAAAAAAAATAAATAATAATTTATCACAAAATGGAAAAAAGTTTTAAAGTTTTTGGAGGGAGTATCGCTCCGTCTTTGTCGCGCGAAGCGGACATAGGTGGTGTTACGTCACTTATCATGCATGCCGTCCGTGTCTAGCAAATCATTTTAAAACGCTTATAACTTTGCCAATTTTGTAGATGTTTCATCGGTTTTTTTGGTGTTAATTATCTTTTTTCAAATAGTTTTCAGATTCACAATAAAAAAAAAATTGTCCGGTATTCGTACAGCATTTGTAGATAGGTAGGTACTACAAATTAGACGTGTTACACGTGTAAGTAATTGCCTATTTGACCCCAAATGATGTCACTTAAATCATCTTTCGTCGACGTGTCTACTGTGCCTATGACGGTGTCTGTTCCTGTAGAAACTATATAAAAAATAAAGTTTTTAAATTCCCTAGGAATTTCCTAAAACTACAAAAGTAAATGTAGTGCCAGTATTGTTCGAAGTCAAACAAATATTGCGAGAAACTAATTAATACCGCATGCAGTGTTGCCAGTATGTCTGTAATAATTCGATTATATACGACTTTGTCTACAGCCTTGGACATTGTAATCTACATGTAAACATTGGTTTACGTAACTATTTGACGTAGGTATTCACGTTATGATAATGTTTAATGAGGTTTCGATTATCAAACTTTAGAATACGTTGTATTGTTGTTTATGTTTTGTTCTAAATAAATAAGTAAACAGTACTTTTCCAAATAACGTTACATTTATTAGTGACAAAACTGATACTGTTGTATGTATAAACTTTACTGAAATGCAACAGACATTAGTCAATAAAATTAAAAAGAAACATTCAATATATAAAATTAGAAAACATTCACGCCGGCGCCAGCCCCATTTTAATTAACCAACCGGATTCCCACATACTAATTACAGTTGTTGATAAAGCGAAATCCCAGTTAACAGAGCCGTCGTAGACAGATAAACAGATACAAACGGGTACAAGCGCGTACGACGCGTCTTAACCCTGCGGATAACGCGCGTAATCTGACCAAATCCGACAGGATACAGCCGCTGCGGTAGGTAAGTATTTGTCGGGAATCTTGTGTTAAATTCCAGACCGCTTTAGTAGCGGGCGCGTTCCCGTTGTTACTTCCGACATTTAGGGATGTTCAGGATGAAGAAAAGTGGTAAGTGACGTACTGAATTTCGTTAAATGATTAGAATTTAGAATGCGAACGAGGCAGAACTGCTATTGCCAGCGTTCGTAGTTCACAGAAAGCTATGAGTAGGTTACATACAGTTGTCATAGAAAAGGTTCGATCGTTACCAAAAGAATGTGAAACAGATTTGCAATGAGGGATATAGCATCAATTAGAATGTTAGAGACGGATAAATAATTAGTTTCTTTTTCACCATAATCATTAAAACATCAGTCATCTCGGGAAATTCAGTAACAATGGAAACGGGTTCAGCTAGCGCCTTCTCGGCGACAGGATATGTACTTACAGAGGCACTATAAACAGGGATTACGCGCGCTATTGAAATCCTTTAGTCTGCCTCTATCTTAATCTTAGACGACTTCATACTTATGAGTTATTCGTCGGTTGGCTTTCATTTCAACTTGGTTTAGTGAAGTGAGTCTGGAATTAGTAGCAGTTTTGTATTCTGCTTTTAGTTTAAGGATATTTTTATAGATACCAAACGATTTTCACAAAACATTTTACCTAATTTTGGACGAAATCTTTTCGAGTTTTCTATTGTGTTTGGAATGAAAATTTTTACAATCATTAGGTATATGAATTTTGCGTTGAAGGAAGAAATATCATCAGACCGATCACAACCAAGATGGACTGGTAAAGTGGAAAAGCCAAGGATATTGGAATCGATGAATATGAATTGTCTAATCTAAAACCCCAGTGACCATGATCTCCAGTACCTAATGGGGAAATAAATAAGAGAGGTAGGGCATAGCGGGATATCTCGCTCCAAACTGAAGCAAAGGGAAAGCACCTTCACCTTACAGAATACTACGAACAATTTGAGGTGATTAAGGTTGCCAGAGCTCCTGGTGATGCGCTATGTTCTGCTTGTCTCCTAAGCTGTCAGAACAGTGAATCCTCATTTTAAAGGCTGAGTCGGCAACGCGCATTTGATAGTCGGTGTTGGAAGCGTCTCATAGGCTACGGTAATCGCTTACTATCAGGTGGGCCGTAGGCTTGTTTGCCAGCACCGCTAAAGGCAAGTAAGAGGATTTTCCTGAAAATGGCGTAACTAGAGATAATTTGAATTAATCACAATAATTTTGACATCTGTTTTACGCACAACTTTCAGCGCACGTTGCGGAAGTATCAGTTTTCATTCATAATCGATACTCATTACTGGGTTTTTGGCCAAATATATTTATCATTTGTCATATTCATAAATGTTCGAGGGATATTGAAAATCACACACCTACCAAGAATTGATTCGGTTATACGTATTGTAAGCAAGTATTAGCAAGGTGTGAGAAACAATGAGTAATACGACAAACATGAGACTGAATTAACTGAATCAATACAGGTTTGAGCTAATGTAACAATTGAAACAAAAATATCTGCTCATTGCAACCTGGAATTCCAAAAATACGTGCCATATTTCACGTTTTGGTTGTACACTTGTTTTAGCATCGTCATTGAACAAATGTGTATTAATTACGAAAACTATCAATACAGCAATAAAACGCACACTAAGGAGTTGTTTAATATCATTACTGCACATTCCTATAAAATCGTTTAAATAAATAAAGTACCTATTCGTTGAACAGTTCAGTACCATAATCGCCTATTATGTCTCATATTGAATGGATTTCGAGCTATAAAACCTTCACACGTCTTTTCCTTGTCAATCTTCCTTGCGTTTAATGACGTCACCACTCACTTTACCTACTTGCAAGAATCCTGACATTTTGAGGTGGTTTCACATCGACGGTTTTGTAACAAACGTTTAATAATTCAGTGTAGCTATTTGAAATTTGAATATTACAAATATCATGGTGCGTCAAATATCAATACTTCAAATGTCAGGTGCTCCTGGTTTTCCATGAGTTTACATGACAAGAAGTGATAAGAAGACATTTTGCTTAATGATCTTCATGCTGATGAAATTAATCTCTATTCATCTAGATTCTGAGAATGGAGTTAATTTTAGTTTTTCTAATGATTGTTCTGAAACGTCTATTAAAAGAAAACAAAAAACTGAAGTATAGGTTATTCTAGCTGGAGTAGGTAGAGAGAGACAAAAACTATTATGAAAACTTTAAAATTACATACAAACGATAATACAAACTCAAACGATAATAACCATATAACTTATGAATTTTAAAATAAAACATTGATCGTCTACTATTTAGGTAATGATTACTTATAATTATTTTCTAAATGTCTATGGCTTACCTACATTTTGTGTTTAAGAATGTTTATAATTCTTGAATTTAAGGTTTTACATTATTATAGCTGTTTATTTTACTATACAGGGTAAAATTAAAACCAGTGCGTATATTTTAGGAGGTGAAAGTACTCATGAATATGAACAACTTTTATTATGGGACCAACACTTAAATATGAAGAAAAAAATCAGCTGTTCCATACATTTTGATCGTGTTGTAGTGCATTTTTGTAGGGAACAGCTGATTTTTTTTTTTCATATTTCAGTGTCGGTCCCATAATAAAAGTTGATCATATTCATGAGTACTTTCACTTCCTAAAATATCCGCACTGGTTTTAATTTTACCCTGTATTTAGTTTTTTTTTTTATTCTTCAAAAAATCTATTGGAACCGAAACCTACCGTAAAACGACGCAAGTAGGTAAGTACCACTTAAGAAATGATAGAACTAATTGCCGACAAAGTACCAGTTACAAATTATAGTTGTTCCTAAAATAGCCCAGTGTGTATCACGGGTTCTATGTTGTGTCTAATCGCATCCTAAGACTAGCAATACATTACATTAGCTTAGATACTAATATCAAGTTACCGTCTAGTCTGACTAGATTATGTGACCACAAACATTATATGGCATTGACACTAATACGAGATATGCCTGATACCTTTACAATATGGTTATGGAGCTCAAGCACAAATTTTTAGGTGAATTTTTCACAACAGATTACAGAAAGTCTCGAGATTTTTGAGGAAAATTTTCATTAACTTCTACAATCATTGTAGATTCCATTTTTATAAATGCTATTTTATCTACAGAAATTACACTCTCGTAACTATGCTTCCTGAGGAGCATTGTCGCTGTATGTATTAGTACTCTCGGACGAAGCTTTAAAGCGCTTAAAGCTAAGCGTTTAAAATTCATCTTCTACTACTTTGAAGCAAAGCACACTAGGAAAAGTTCTTTTATCACCACTTCACCAGCCTTAGTATTTTTTATATTATCATTAATAATAGCGTATCTACCTTCTAAGATCAGTTGGTTACAGCGTTGCCAGATTTTTTTTTTGGGCAAAGCGGGATGTTGAAACTAGTAAAAAAAGCGGGATTCTTTCGTCGAAAGCGGGACATTAAGCATTTATTTTTTACTACCAAGTATAAAATAAAAAATGAACTGCTGAATGTCCTTATAAGTATCTTTAATAAGTACCTACCTAGGTAATTATCCTTGTATTTGAGTTTCAAATTATGTTTACAATGATGATAGATGGCCACCGAAAATATATTTAAATGAAAATAGGTTACTTTACTATAATAATAACCGCCGCGCCGCACCGTCGCATAATCCCCGAAAATCGGGACTGAGCCTGTCCCGCGCGGGACATTTCATTTTGGGGCTAAAAATCGGGACGTCCCGCCAAAATCGGGACGTCTGGCAACGCTGCTTGGTTAGTTCAGTACATAAGCTTCAATGACAAACATTTCAATAGCTCTACCACAGATAATATAATGCTATACGTACAGATGCCTCATCTCATACAAAGAAATGTAACCGATTTAGCGCGGGCTATCTTCGGGCTATACATTTTTCCGTGCTTAAAGTATTTTTCAAAATGTGAAGAAATATTTTTCATGATGTATTTTTTCATGTTCTCAATTTTACACAAACTTCAATAACAAATCGATACATATAACGCCATCTATTAACAGTTATTTCAACAAATGTTACTTTGTTCCTGATGAGACCCCGTGGCTCTACTACGAAACAGCGGCGCCGGCGTCATCTAGGGATTCGCTGCAATTTTTCTCGCAATTATATAAGCAACAGTACCACTATTGCTAAAGCGTCAGGTATCAAGTGAATTGACAGGCGGAATATTCTCACGTATAATGTTCGTGGTACACCCCTAAGTTATCAATGTTTACGTAGAATCTGGCACATGACACACTAGACGCCCCCTAGTCTGATCTCTAATATTCGCAAAATACAGATAAGGTATGTATGAATAAGTGTCAGGTATTTAAATGAACAGTGTGTTTCTCTGTCACAAATCTGAATCTATTGATAAGGCTAAGACTAATCATAGTCTATTTATTCATTTCATTAATTGACCTTATCTTCGATTGTGTATTTTTGATGGATTTAAATTGATTCAAAAATAGTGCAATGCGTTACAAAAATAATCGCAAATACAACGATTTTGACTTATTTTATTCCTTAATTTAATGCTGATACAATGCTAGAAAGCAAATAACATTTCTGTAACTTCACAGCTACGACAAAGATGGTCGTAGTTTATAGATGATCCCAGTTGCACAAATATTTCTAAGAAAATACTTATTACCTATTTGTGCTGTTATTTTCAAAACAAAAACACACCTTCAGTCCTACAAATTGACCTAGTAACGACATATGACTAATGTGTCTAACAAATCTAGACTTGACGGGAAGTAGGTAACCCATGACGTTTCTACCAAAAACTATGTCAACATTGCACCGACAATCTTTGCAATGTAACGTAGACAAGCAAAAATGATCTCTGCACTGTAATCAATAAGAGTGATCAGAACTGTATAACGTTATCTGTGATATGGACGGGTATGGATTGACGCGGCAATCGGAATCAGGTCAAACGCATATGTAGATAAATGCCGAATATAGCCGAAACTCTTAAAGATACGATAAAAACGTTCGTATTCGATGTTTTTGTTATTAAGTTTTTCTGATTGTAAAGCAATATTTTTCTTTTTCAGGCGTGACTTTACCCTCTGTGTATTTTTTTATCTTGAATTTTACTGTAGGTAAGCGTTTTCAAATGTCCATCCAGTAATTTACAATTTTATTAAAAGTATTAGGTATGCTATGTAGAAGGTATTCTTACTTGCGTATACTAAATACCTCAGCTTCCATTGATTCCAGCTTTGGCTTGCTCTTCTAGGCATCATTATTATTATATATTAGCGACTTGCATTTATGTACCAACGTGCCTATAGGAAGAACCTTCATATTAAAATTTGTATCTCCCGTTACGAGAATAATTGGGTCACTTTAATAACCTTGAGAACGGTTTTGTCAAATGTTTAGCCATAATAATAATTATTTCCGAATGTTTTCGTTTAATCTTTTAAACCTATCTATTTAAATTACAATTCGTAACCTGGAAATTAAAAAAAATAAAAATAATCAGGTACTTGAAGCACTTTCAACGTGTGCCAATTTAAGGAGGAGGCCGAAAAAAGTACTCACTACACATTCCTTTTGCAATAACAATAACATTCCCTACAAAGTACGAATGTTTAGCAAACAGCGTTTTTTTCGCGACATCAACACTGGAAATACACGCAAGACCACCCAACGAGCAATTGTTGAACACATGTTATAATAACGGCAATAAAACAACAGATAAACTGTATCTGTCTGTTATTTTGATAAATTAATGTGCCTGAAATTCCTATCAACTAGTATTAATTGAAATACGTAATAAAACTTTGATAAAGAACTTTGGTAGGTACCGTTGATTGTGATGTATGAATATTGTTTTTATTAAGAAATATTATTATGAGTGGTCTAATATTTTTGGAATGTAATGTAATCCGACTTTTTGTGGGTTTAAAGTGCTTAGGTAGGTACTCAAAATATTTTTGAAAAACCATTTTTTTTTTACTAATAAAATCAAAAAAGATTACCAAATGCCAACAACTTAATTTTATTGAATAGGTAGCAATTATACTCAATTATATTAAGATCTCAATTATCTTCTTTGTGTATTCAATTACAAGAAAAAAACACTATAGCGATTAATAAAAAAATACTAAAGAGCATTACTGACAGTTGTTTGTTTACCTTTAAAAGAAAAAAATAATACAAACGGCGTGCAAGTCACGCCACTTACCTATTTATTAACAAAAACATCAAACATGTTAAAGTTTCCTGTCGCTACCACTACAAACAAAGCGTTTATATTCACTACATATTATTGAAAAAACCACAAAAAAATTAAATCTTAAATCAGTGATCATCAAACAATTTGATGATCTCAAGAGGGGTGCATCATAACGTATTTCACAAAAAACATAAAAAACACCATTCGAATTTGGATCGTCTAGTTCTAGTGTCTTCACTGTCTTGATCTTTTGTTATTTTTTCGATGCGCGCACAAATTACATTCTTAATCCCCTATTAGATTAATACCACATTATTGGTGGTCGTGCGTGTGGTATATTTTTTGCAAAACAGAGGAACTTATGGACTTTTATTATAATGTTTTAAACATAACAACTTAATTTAGGTAGGCGCCGTACCGCCTACGTCGATTGATTTCATATAATTTTCGTTCCGCCAAACAATATTTCGATGAATTGCCACAAAAAATAAACCACCGTGGAGTTATCAAAGTTTAAGCGCTTGTGGTTTCCGTTGAAGATGTTTAAACCGTATAAATGACGGCAGACTAGGGGCCAAGTTCCCCGACAAGATAACAGTACGTTATATTGAAAACGGCCGTTTAGCATGACTTTTTCGATAATTTCAAAAAAACACTTTTATCCAGCCATTAGTCCAATTATGTACCTAAATCATTGTGTTGTTATTACAATGAATGACCTATTATGTATGACAATTAGTTAAAGTAACACTTCTTTAATAAATCATTAATTATTATTCATAGTGAAAGTAAAATAAATAAAAATAACTTGTCTATTACAATAAAATTCATGTTCTAGTGTTCTACATTCGAATTACTAATCGATTAATAAAATCGATCCCATTTGTTTCAAAAACCAGTTTATTGGTGACACAAAGCGTCATAAATATTTAACCAAGTTCCATTTTCAAAAATATATTTTTAAGCCCGCGGCGGCCGCACTGTTGCCGTTAGTTCCAACCAGTCGCTGTTTCTAACGCGATGGGAATAATTAAATTTCGTTATCAGTGCCTTCGAATCTAATTTTAATTAAAAAGCGTCACATATTTCACGCGGTATTCGGTGGTAGGCGGTGCAATGTGTCCGGCGAGTACAAAAGACCAAATTCAGTTGAACCACATTCCATTAGTATTTTCGTATAAACAATCATAATCTAGAGATCATTGTAAACTGGCGATGCAATATTAAATCGTTAAATTTAATATTGGCTCTGTAGTTTCTTTTATTGCTTCACAACTAACACGTATGCTAACACGGGTCAAGTGATTAAATTTTTTACTCTGGCAACAAATAAATGTTTATTCTCACGCGATTATTGTTCATATTAAATTAATAGCTTTCCACTCTGTATTATTTATTGATGTTATATAAAAAATGTACGTAATGTATAACATTATTGAGCGTCGGTATTTTTATAAGCGGTAATTTTGATATTAGAATTTATGATCGATTTAGTTTGTAATTAACTGTACGTGGGTGACGCAATAATTATCAAGCAAACATCTTCATAATTAAATTACGTGTCAAAATGCTGATACGAAACTGTCGCAGACTTTATTAGGTCACTAGTTGTACGACCGTCGCGTCGTCGTACAATGCAATGTGAACTTCACAATAGTAAGATGGTGCGCTGTGCTTAAACACAGCTACTTAAAATTGCTCTAGTAAGTAAATTCAACTTTATTTCCCATGAAATAAAGTTGAAAATTTAACATAGGTACTAAGGATTTCAATTAGGTAGATAAAAGACACCACAACAATATGCCTGCATGCTTCGTAATCATTAAATTCCTTTCTGTGATTTCGGACAAAGATCCTTTTGCGCTTACTAATTATAATATGCCAATGATACGGGCACGTAAGTAGGTACGTAGGAAAATAAGGATCAAAGTAAAACATTCATTCACTGAATCTTTTGTTGCCTCTACTTTCAAGATAGTACTAGTAACAGCAAAAAGAAAAGACTTAATTGGAAACCAGAACTTGGCACCTATCCCGAATACGCTAGGTAAAACAAAGCCATGAATATTTAAAATACAATTTGCGCGAAACACAATCAGATATTTCAAAACAAAGTGTAAGCAGATTCCGAAATTAACTCCAACTCAAGAAAGATGGTAACTACACAATAAAAATCGCGCTTTCAAGAAAATGTTTAGTAAAAACTAGTCATTACTTACACAAAATTTCGTAATACCTATAGGTTATAAGCAAATTCCAAAAATAACGAAAGGTGAAAGCAAATTTAAACAAGCGACGACGCTCAAGTTGCGTTGTTCTTAACAAACATTAAGTAATTCGCAAGTAAGAATAGTATTACATATTCGCGACACACTACTTTCGTCAAATAATAGAAAAAATGAAAGCCCTTCACTTTGCCAAGCTCAGCTTAAAAGCCAAGTCTTGTATAAATAGAAAAAGTCGTCGATTTATCGCCGATGTCGTTAGGGGAGTTTTTGCAAATGTTTTTGTTGGAACTGGAAGAAATAATGATAGAAAATAACCAAAAAAGTTGTCAAGACTTAAATTATCGTTGGGTTTATTGCAAAAAACATTGTGGTGAGACTTTTTGTTAAACTAAAGGTTTTTAATAGAGTTCATTCATGATGCACTTGAAGACCTAATAATAAGTCATGACTGTACAATTTGGTGAATATTAACTTATACGATAAAACACACATTAGGATGAAATATGTTATGATATCTCATAATTTTACGATGTTTAGAATTACTAAGATTCAAATTCAAAGAAGTTTCATGAATTTCTTTTATAATTTCTAATATAATTTCACAAGAGCACTAAGAATCTATTGAAACATTCGGATCCAGAAAATAAACTAGACACAAACGTGCAAAATACTAAAAACATTCATGAACACGATAGACACGACTCTTCGACTATTGCTAGATTCCTGACCGCTTTGATGAATCTTGTTTACAAAGAAAGCTATGAAAATATCAATACAACGTAGCTTATCGAGTAAAAAGCTACTAGGGCCCAAGAAATCCTTGAACTAAGTCCTTTTCACCAATAAACCCGGTATAAACATGCGAAACGCTAAGAACAGTCACATTTCACAGTCATAACTTCGTAGCAATGCTGTACCCGTTACTATATCGCACAGTGCTCTCTACCTGTTGCGGTGACTGGCCGTTGACCCGTCAAGTATTGACATATTCCTATAGTTTCTCACGTCTAGCCCCTACACACTATTACTCCGCGTGCTTTTACTGTGTTAGCGAATGCAGCCTTCATAGTACATCTTTGAGTTCGACTTCTTGTGTAACTTTCTTTACCTGTTTAAGAAAGGTTCTTATTAGAATAATACAGGTCTCATCGGTAATTTCAGTTCATATTAACCGATCACTTATTATTTTAGTGCTAGAAATGGTTTTATTTCCAAAAAAACGATGGATTTTCACAACAGATATATTGGGCCCGTACTAACACCAATCAAACAACAAATAATTCCCTGACTCCATTCATCATAAAAACCTAAATATCAGAATCCCTAACACCAAATATTTATTCAATTTTTAAATTATAGCAAAAAGTAAAAAAGCAAAAAGTAGAATATGATGAAACAGTTCTCAGAAACTAATTATAAAGGATCTGAAATTCTCCAAAAAAACGCTCTTTAACGAACACCACAAATTTTAATGAAGTATATTTCCAACGGATTTACGAAATGCTAACAACAGACAAGACAATTATTTCGTTAGTCCACCGTACATTATTCATGGAATTCCCAGTCTGAGTGTTTAACTATTACCGCGAGAATAAGCAGCTGTAAGAATTCATATTGTTCTACCATTTTGGTTTTATTTTCAGGTGGCAACTGAATAAATGTAAGCGAAACGACGCACCTGGTTGCCAACATCTAAAGCACTGGTGCTCAATCTTTTCAGTAGCATTATCTACCTTTAGCGCAGTGCATGAAAGTTGTTGAATGATTTCCGCTATATCTTTATTATTATGTAACTATCAAACTATAAAACGTCTCATCGGTTCCAAAAAAATCGCGATTAATATCAAGCTTATCCTATCGCGTGCTAAATAGACGGACCGAGGTCTACATTAAGTGATATATTTACTTAGTGATTCAGAATTTTCTCATTGCGGCATGGAAAAAGATGTTCGATATGGGTTGCGAACCGCTGCTCTATAACAACCGTTCAAGAACTAAACAGTTGATTGTCGTCAATTATAGCATTACTTATTCAACAGCTAATGTCTGTATTGTCCGCGCGTTCGTAATTCAATTGGAGGTAATTGATAATTGTAATCGGACATCGTGAATCATATCTCGTGTTTACTCGGCAGTGTCAGGACCGATATAGTTTTACAATCTGATTTTTTTTTTCGCGTTTCCTTGTTTTAATCTATTGCAGCGTTATTGGTAAAACTGTTTCATTCTAACAAGAATACATAAACTTATGTTGTTACGTTACGTTGTTCAATTTTAATAATAACGGTTATGAGCGTAATTTTACTGCATTCAACTTTATTAGTATTCTCACAATGAGGATTTGATGTCCTTAGCAAAGTATGCCGTAAAAGTCACATATTAACTAGGATGTAAAATTGTAAATACAGAAGGTACTTACGCTGGTCGTTTCCATCGGAGCGAGCCATGATGGTACCGTTTGGAAACACGTTGACGTACATATGGGAGCACTGGCTGTAGAGGCGAACTGACCGGACCATCGATGGCACCGCACCGCAGATCACCACCTAAACACAAACAAAACTTTCAATTTAATGAAAATTATAAGCAACAGCGATAATCGCCGCCTAACAAATTCATTGCACAATTAGAAGAACGAACAGCAAAAGATAAGATTTCAATTTGATGGAGCGCAGGAATAAATTCACAAACGATTCTGAATATTCTAATATATCCAGCTTATCGTGAATCAGGTTTGTAAGGGTGATAATTATGAAAATTACCAAGCACGACAAGATCTCTTAATAAACATTTAGCAAGACTACCTACTGCCATTAAATTCATGAACTTATTGAGCCATTTTGTGTGTATTCTCGTAATGAAACACAGAACTGGATATTTTCGCCGCTATCGGCGTTCAAACAGACTGATGGTCATGCTAAATTGACGGCGCGATAACACTGTGCCGTAAAACTCTGATTTACGCAAGGATTACTCACGACTTTTAATGTTCGAAGACTGTGTCACAGAAGTGACGTAACAATCTTGCTACCTACGTAGAGGAAAATTAAATCAGAATTAAAAATCCGATATTCAGGAAACTGCAGCTTTATAGGCTTTACATTAAGATTAAACTCCTTGTCAAAAGAAAGCGCGTGATGTAAAAGTTAGTATTGCTGTTATAGAGAAAACTTCCAACACTCTTCTGCTGCGTGTGGTCCATTCCACCTCACTCTAACAACTAAGTGTCAAGTCGTTTAAATTAGTTTCCTTATTCTGTTGGTGCTTTCACCGGGATTTTAATGGCGCCAGTGTCGACCGACACCTCATTACGCAGATATTGATCAAACCCTATCTCCTATGACCTTGTGAACTTCACGAGTTGAGATGTTGAATATTTTACTCGTTAGCCCCAAAACACGACGAAATTTCCTTCTAGTTTTCACAGCTGTATCTAGATTTACTTTGAAAACTTACAACTGATTAAATTACTACGTGTGATATCTGGTATTACTAATCGAATTATAATGCAACAACTACACAAACACGGCCCATACAGTGATAATCGCGGCGCTTGCATATTTCAACGGTGTTACGTGCGCTCGGAGAAAATACTACTACATTATAGTCATATAGAATTTTGTAATTATTACTAGAACCACGCGTCGCAGGCACCACAATAAGGAAACAATCGATCGTTTTAATGGGTCAGCCAAGCTGAGCTAATCCGTCAGACTGAGGGTTTCGATTGCGAAGTTTAGCCAATAGTAAATCTTATTTAGATGTCCATCAAAGTTGGTTTTTCATATTTATCTACAGTCGTTTTAGGTCCTTTTATAACTGTACGAGTGGTGTCATATTCAGGTGGGAAAGCATAGGCTACCGCGACGCGGTCACTATTCAGCCATATTGCATTTCACGTGAACTTTTTGTAAACAATACCGCATTTACTTTTTAGTGTTGAATGTTTAAGTTATTCGAATTGTTGTCGTAGCCATAGCAATTTAGTAAAACCAAAACATGTAAATGCAAATTAGATAGATAACGTTGTTAGTTTTGTAGAAATGTGTACAACACGAGAGCTTACATTACGAAACTTTAATTAACAGAAAATACTTTTAGTGTTAAAAATCTTGACACATAATCATATCACGTCAAAACGAGTCATACTTAAAAATAACGGTCCTGTTTCCAAATACGAAGTGAGAGTTAATTATGTTAATGGAATTTACAGAGGTTTTCATATTATTATATGCTTTTATAAAAAGTAAAGAAATAATCTTTCATTGGTGTTTAATAAAGCGGTAAAGTATGATATTATAAGCTAGTCACACGGAAAGCAATTAACTGTAATCATAATTATTTACAGTAAATAAATAATTGTATGTTTATCTCAATTAGTTGTAGCATCATGTGATGTTAAGCTTTGCACACTTGATTCTATTAAGATAATTAATCGAGATATCATATCTTAATGTCCTAACCATGTAATTTATGCGTTACAGACCATGATAATTATAAATGTTTAGATAACTTATTTATTACGACGATTTGTTTCTACGATCTTCATTTCACTTTTGATGATATATTATGAAGGAAATGATGATGAAAGACTTGCTAAATTATTCATGCCATTTTGTCTAATATTATTTAGCCAAACATTTTTTTACCAAATTATTCCACTTTCATTTTGACCCTAACTGTATTGCAAATGTTTGATTTATTTGCATTCTCCAAATCATATTTACGGTACACGAATTGAGAGGAAGGTCGATACCATTATATGCAATTATCATGTGTTTGGAGGTCACTGATCGTTTTGTCATTGGGCTTATCTTGGTCGACCCGAGCAAACGCATTATTGACGCTTGATTACATGTCAACCAACCAAAACTATCTAGTACCAAGTGTATCGGAAAATTTCACGGTACGCAGCACAGATACCGGTGCTTAATTGCATTTATACTTTGCACAGGTACTTCAATGCTTGTTAGTAATTAGGAAATTCATATTTTATCTGCTGTTTATCATACCGTGTCAATTTAGGATTATTTGTTGCTTTGCCGCCAAAACTTTGAAGCTAAAGTCAGAACGCCAGTACACAGTGTGAAATTAGGTGATATATTTTTGAAAGGATTTTTTATTTATAGCGCTGTGTCCTAAAACGGCTGCAATCAACCCTCTTCACGTTTAGGAATAAAACCCAACACAATATAGGAGATCGTATGTATTTTATCCATCATGATATCTTGTATAGGTGTAAAGACTACACCACAGACACAGATAACGTAATTTCTCAGTCACACCTCATATACCTACGTCGTACCTACGGTTTAAAAAGAAAATTTTATCGGATATTACTGGTATTATCATTTTATTGTGTCTGTCTATAAAATCCGGGTTCATCAAAATTTATTGCGGGATTTACGCCATTTTGAGACGGACAAAAAACGTGTTAGGTTTTATTTATACATTATGTATTCTGCTGCCTTTTTATTCTTTTGATATTTTATAAAATGAGATGGATGAGGTAACATAAAACTATTTTGATTCTCATTGTAAATGTACTGTAGGTGCTATCTGTAATGATAAAAACCCTAATCATAAAAATACATTTATCAAACATTATTACGAAATAGACACTTTTATAGACAATTTAATCTTTTAACATTCCTGACCTAAATCCGATACAACATTGTAATCACTTCCTTCTTTATCAAAGATTACTAATCGTGGATTTGTAAATGCTGATTAGTGGTTACTCGTCTGACAGATGTATAGGTCATCTCACTATTGTGGAAATAGAAAGTAAGTGAAACTGTCCAGGTAGATTCCACTAGTTCGTGCCATTATGGCTTTAAATGATTTATTTTCACACATTTCCCCTCGCGGGGTTGAAGAGCTCGAAGCAATACTAATAGTTTCATCACTGGCTATAACTGCTCGTTACATAATATGCAATGTTAGATTTAAAGATGTTAGGAAGAATTATTTTTTATCTGAAATCACGTGTCTAATTCATAAAATCGTGGTCTGTCTCTCAGATATGACTTAAGATAGTTTTAGATATTTTTTATATCTGTTAAGATGAACTCGCCACTCGCCAGCATACGGCACGTGCCTGACGCAGCCAGTTCCGAATGCTTTGTCAATTCCAAATACGTTGTTAGTATAAAAGAAAAATTCCAACCCACCTGGTTTTCTATATAACATTTTTTTGGCCAATAAGCATAAACAGGGGATGTAAAAAGTGAACAAAATGATTCTTACTTGAAAAACTGAGCAATGTTAAACCAGCCCGTCTCAAAGATGTCACCAAGGGTAGTGTTAAGCTGCAAATGAGACCTCACAATGAAGACCAGTTTGGTTTCTAAATCCTTATCAACATAATATTACTTATGGATTAAGCCGGCCACACACGCGACAAGATAACGTTATAATTGTTCTACTATGATAATGTTGATAATGTAGCAAGCTGAGGTTACCAAATATTTTTTGTATGAAATAAATAGAAGTAAAGTTGTAAAGTATAAGAAAATTATATTATTTTATGGTGTTGTATTCGTCTTCATTTATGCTTACTTGCTGGTTTTATTTTTTGCAGCATTATACAAACAGTATACCTAATGCTTTTAGATGGAAAGGCCACACCGTCATCAGAAAATGTCGACATACCTACGTTAAGAATTACTTCCAAAAAGAGATTCAAAAGCAGAAACGGATCTCAAAAGTGCTAAACGACAAATTGTGTAAATGATTTGCGGAGATCCGTTAGCAGTCTTGCATAAACCCGTCTTACAACATTTTTGATAAAATTATAATTTTGTCGTATTTATGCTATTTATGAGAATACATAATTGTTTTTATAATCTTGATTTGTGTTGTATGCAGATTTCGGTTTGTACTTTTGATAGTTTACGGATGTGTGCGGATTTTAATGGTTTTTATTCGTTTTTGAGTAAGTAATGTTCAAGTTCATAATTTCAAATAAATACATAATTTAGTCAGTTTTAATGTCAGATTTTTTGTATAATTAGCATAAAATCATAAAGTGAAGCGTGAATCCAAACTTCCGCATTTAATTTACGACAAAAAAGTTTAGTTTCGATCACTTCCTATACCTGACTCAAAAATATATATTTTACTACATTCCAAAATTTTAATGCAAAACAAATGTTGCTCAATTTATTATATCGATACGTTTACATATCGATTACATGGGTACGTCAACCAATACCGGGTAACAGATAAATTTTGAACTAAACAGCCCAATATCGGCTGTAATTCTTGCGTAGAGGAAATTACTTATTCTATAATATGAATGTGATTTATATTGATGTATATTAATGATTGTTAATCAGTTCTATCAAGAAAAGAGAATTTACCGATGACTAATACTTGATACTTTTTATGGGAATCATACTCTGACTCGACTGCATATTATGTTAAGAATGAAGAAAACTGAAGAATATGATACTATGACGCCGTAACAGCCTGTAATAGAATGGAATTTGAATTTGAATAAGGAGTCCCTGAAACGGTCATTTGCGATTGTCAATGTTTACGTGATTGACACTCATTAATACGAGTAATGATCGTTTACTTTATGCAATTGAAGCGATTGTCAATATTTATACGGCAACAACAAATTACGAAAATTTTGATTGAAAATTGACGCGCCTTGCATTGACGTTTGAAGACAGCAAATGTGAATTGTTTTTTTAATCTCGACCGCGCCACTAATCATGGCGGATATGCCCGAACACTATCTCGACGTACCTTTGGCTACTGGAAGCGCTGGTGACGCCGTAACAGAGCGTGAATTTATCTCCATAGTTTATACTCTTCTTGGACTCTCTGGTTCTTTTCTTTTATTTCTGAATAGAAACCGCTAGAGTTAATGAAAGAAATGTCTCTGCGTTTGAAATCATATAAGGTTCATTGAGTGATGCGACTTTGCGCAAATTATTCAATTAGTGCTTCAACCGCCAATCATTTGACATCTTTAATGACGTAAACATTGATAATCGCTAAACACTGTTTTGGCAACCCACTTAATGAATAGTCAAGAGATAAAGCAATCGAATTCTCAGGTAGAGGCCTTTAATTGGAAGCAGATGATTAGCAAACTACAACAAACAGTACTGAGATTTTAAATCTTTTATGATCTAAAACATGGACAATAAACTAGGGTAAAAAACTGAAAAGGCTTATATAGTTGGTAATAAAAAGACAAATCATTATTGTTATGGGTAAAAAATGAAGGATTGCCAAAACACACCCTCTTTTAAGACTGATAGAAGAAAATACACTTTGATTTAAAAAAAGAAGCTACAATTTTATTAGTTACCTACCTATACACGAAGACTTATATTATCACTTCGATAGTAAAAGTAAAAACGTTCCTAAATCAATTTCTAATCAAATACAATTTCATCACATACGTGAGTTTATCACGTTAAGCACTTATTCGTGCTAGATATTCAGTTTGCTCTTTAATCAAAGTTGGTCTGAATCGTGCTTTTTTAGTATGATTATCGTATTCATCAGCCGAGTAATGATCCTAGTTAACATCTGACTGGACTTTGAACTCTAAAATACTTGTCCCATTTTTTATGCATATTTGAGCTCATTGTCAGTTTTGCGTCATACAAAAACGTAACTTACACAATTTAGGAATGCACAAACAGAGACGGAATATGATGCTTATGAATAGCTTTACGAAAAATCTATTACAGTTATAGTTTGGAAAAACGATATTCATAAGCATATTGGGTTTAGAAGCTCAAAGCTGGTTCTGAATGAGCATGAGCCAAAACCCAAACATAAAAAAGAATAACCCACAAGAATTTGGATATTAAATGCCTATTCAAAAAGAAACTGAATCTCATCATAAACGATCTAATATTACCTAATAACATAACCCGTGTTTTATAGCAGGCTTTGTAATTGAAAAACTAGTACTAGGCGGTATTCAATAAGAGCAAATTTCTTCATCGGACGGCGTGGAGTGTTTGCGCATGTAATCATGGCAAATGATAGTGGCCGCTAAACTCTCCTATGATGCCCCGTACTTTTAATATGATGTGTTCGCGGAAAAATAGGGTGTCTTTACATTTTTTTATTGATTATTATTAAACCTCATTAGACTTAACTTTAGACTTGATTATAGGGTGAAGTCTCTGTTATTACTCGGCTATTTCATCTGTGTGTGTCGTAAGAGGTAACTTAATGATTTTATCAAGTGGATGTGCAGTGGTACCAATCTGGAGAGTATTAATAACATTAACCTTTAAGGGCCCGTCCCGACCATGGACAATAGACAGAAGGGACAAGCTAGTGTAATTTCACAACCAGTATCTTCAAGCAATCCAAAAATCTTATTACGTAGCTTACCTACTTTAATTGCCTTTAACTTGAGTTTTAGGCTTGAAACTGAGTTGAGCGGGCGTCCTCAACGGGCACCCGTCGCGTGTATACGCGCGTGGACACGCGGATGGGCTCTGTGGGATCCCGACGGTCCCCATCGCTGGTACCAGTCGCGGAGACCGAATCATTTTATTTACGCAGTGTCGCTAGTTCAATACATATATCCTGGAACAAGCCCGTGCCCCGTGCGGCGTGCATGCACTGCTGGCGGGCCCCGCGCCCGCACCCGCGTAACGCAGTGTCAAGCCTTAGCCCTATTTTCATATTTCCTATTAAATGCAATGTAACTAATACCTTCCCAGTAAAATATTCTGATGTACAAATTGTACGATTCACGTGATATATTTTTTGTGCTACTACGTATTTTGATCATAATATGTACCTATGTGACACATATGTGATAATTACGACAGCTAAACCACGGTCACGTACCGATATTTCTATTTGCTAGAATTAAGAAGTCAATAAGTTAAAATTACTAACTTTACCGTTTCAAAGAATTATTCAAGGCTTTGAGGACATCATTAAAGTTAGCCGTTAGTAGTAATAAACTTTAGCCAATTCGTAAAATTGCTATTAGAAATTAGCAAGATTTTTTTCTCAAGATTCTTCAAAATTACTAAAAAAACGTAACAACCCTGATATTAATCAACATCGCAAATCAATATTACGTTATTGAACAGATAATTGATTGATTTAATTAAATGAGTCAATGATTGATTTATTATCGTGGTGCGTCCGATAGTGACGCTGGGACACCTCACGTCAATGTCTAGACGTCCGTATCGAACGAATGCGGAACCCTAAAATATACTTGTGTACAATCAATAACATTTAATGAAACGTTTAAGGAAATAAACGTTTCGGAAGCTTCGAAATAAAACGAATGTGTAGTTTTTGTTTCTGTCACTGTTAAACATCTGGTGAAATAGCGGTGAAATGCAAGCCTATCCTACATAAAAAAAGAATACACTGACAATTAACTTTCTGTGGAACTGCTATCAGCATTCAAATTACAATAAGATTATTTTTTAAATGCCGACCGTTACCTACCGTAAATATTATGGTGAATATACTACTGTTTTAAAAGTAAGCACAATTAATGTTATTAATGTTAGCTGCTGAAATATTCCGGTTCCTTGCTTAATCTGTGCAGAATGTTCAAATTCAAGGATACTATGAAAATATTCCCTAGCATACAACACCTACATATTCGCAAATTGAAAAGAAGTTTATAAAACATGTTTATATTTTACAAGGAAATTAATTGTATATTTATTTGTATGTAAACGCTAATCAGTCACGGTGTTTCAATATTTAAAAGAAAACAATACTTTAAATTACAAAAGTTAAAGTTGCATATTTATTGTGAACGTAACTATGTATAATTACGAGAAAGAAGATGGACATAAGTGAATTCATTAATTTCTTAAAAATAATGAAATTAATAAAGAACGTCTGAATCTAGAGTATTTTGTATATTTTATTAGTGCTGATATGCAGCGTGAAATACCGTCACTATAGGTACGAGGAGACTATTTATTATATAAATTCGTCGCAATTTATCGTTATTTGCAAAGGGCCCAAAATAGTCCCTTGTGGAACTCTATCGCGGAACCCTACGTTCAAGACATGCCAAAAACAATTTTGTACATTTGACAACTGGTTTATGTAATGCAGATCGATTTCAATCATCGTAAATATATTCAGACTGCCTATGCTAAAGCTACAAATGCCTCAGATAGACTACACGCTACGAGGAAACTAATCAGAAGCGGATTACAAATTCGCAATACCGAAGCTTAGATAACTACACAACCTCAGTGTTCTTAATCTTAATTGTTAACTTGTCGAAATATTTGCATAATTACATTTTATGTTATCGTTTCGTAGACAAGATGAATATGCAATCTCGCAAATAATTGTATTTATTCTTAAGGATGACGTGTTTCCGTAATAGTTTCCACTGGTATTTCCTCGGTTCTTTTTTGTGGGTATTTAATTGTAGGTAAATCAGAAAATAATACGATCAAGAGAGAATACACACAGAAAAA
This sequence comes from Thalpophila matura, assembly GCA_948465475.1. Classification (NCBI taxonomy): domain Eukaryota; kingdom Metazoa; phylum Arthropoda; class Insecta; order Lepidoptera; family Noctuidae; genus Thalpophila; species Thalpophila matura. The sequence goes on along the minus strand of OX419187.1, from coordinate 6,310,115 downwards.
TCCTATGCTTGTACATTTTGTATGATACCACTACGCTTTGTAGTATTATTTCTCAGAACTTTTATCGCACTTAAACGCGTCGTATGCGCTTCACGGCTAACCGGCAGACGTTTTCTCATTACACCTAGCTAATGTGAATAAAATGATGGCTGCGATTGAAATTACTAATCCTTTTACACCGGATAACTGACCTTTTTACGTGTTACGTAAATTGGTTTTATTGAGAGCTAATCATACTTTGGTTATGAGTATGCCTAACCTAGATAAGAGATCAAGCAAATTGACACCTCATGCTAATTTTCAATCTTCGAATGAGAAATTTTATTTGGAAATCATACTAATGGGTTCATGCGTATCAAGTAATAGTGTGATTTGAATTTTACAAACTTTGATAATTGAGTTGTTAAGTGAAATAACCTTTTGGGTTCTCGATTTAAACGTTATCGAGAATTTGACAGCTTCTATAGAATCGTATTCTAATTTATAACCATCGCTAAAGAGAAGCTTAGTATGGGTAGTGAGCAGATTTGCATTCACTTTCCAAAAAAAATTAACAGCCCACTAATTTCAATCAAATTAATGATAATTATACAGTAGCGAATTTTATAGAGTGCCACGCTTCCACATTATACATTTATGACTACACCCGATAACCTTAAAACTTCTGACTTTATTTTTATTTAATTAAAACCTCTCACAACATTAATAAAGTTTATGATCACAGTTAATTTATTTTATCGCAGATTAATTGGGAATTCATTTTTAAATTTATGTTCTATGCTAAATGAGTTACTAATTCTATGTCTATTAATGCAATATAAATGGTTTTATTTAATTTTAAAACCTGATGAATACAATATAATAGGAAGATAAGAGAACAGGTCACGCTTGAGATTAGCGCTTGTTATTATTTTTTACTTATGTCATTGCTATTTTTTGTTCTTAAAAGTGGCGATTTTATCAACATTGGAAGCTAATAATTCCTTCATAATTCTACATTACAGTATTTTATTAAACTAGGTACTTACTTTATTATCAGAATCTTTCAAGGCAATGTGAACTTTAATGTTATTAAATTATATTAAATAAGTACCTAAATATTCCAATAATTTAATAATTTACGAATAGGTACCAAGATTTTACAGAACGGATATAACTATCACTTTACGGTGCATCACTATTTTGGAAAGTAGGTATTAAGCCCTTTTATTAATTTTATTAACTTACCATCAGGAGGCACAATATCTTCGCAGAGACGGCAAGCTGTGGTAACCTGAAGCAAAAAAGAAAAAACAAATGAGCATCTTCATGTTCTTAATTTTGAATTATCGGTTTTTATTGTTTTACTACTAAATTGTTTCTTTATGGCTAGTTCCCGAAAACATAGAGGTTTTATTCTGAATTTATTCATTCTTGGTGAAATTATATGACTAATCTAAGGCAACATAAAATGGATGCTTGTACCTACTTATGTAGATTACATCCAGAAAGTAATCTTTCTCGTCAGGTGATAACTGCAAACAATGTAGACTGTATTTATTTTGTATATGCCTATGCGTAGACTGATAAATGTTTTATGGTTAAATAGATACAAGCTGCCACTTAAGATAATATCATATAGGAATATTATAGTCTAAGTGTTAGCAACTGAAGTTTAATTTATTAGATTTTATAATGACTTCGATAACGAAGTAAAACTATGAATCGGATTGCGCATGCATACCTACCTACTACCTACTAACCCTACTACTGCAGTTATTTTATTGATCAGTAATTTGCATTAGGTACATTATCCAAGCCACATTTGGTTGCCTTTATATAACAATATAAATAATAAAAACACAAATAGCATTATTTTTCACATGTAGGTCGTGCAGTCTATAAGTACATGAGATTGACGATAGGGATTCAACCTATTTTGGTTTCTTATAAAGTATTAAATTATCGTAAGCTTTTTGATACTATGACCCTATTATTTCGTAACTCATGAAATCTAGAATGATAAGTAGAGATTAAAATATAACTAGATTTTCAATAACAATTGAATACGTTTGCCGATCAGTGATTTGTTCACATATACTATTTTATCTAAAACATAAGTAATAAGGCGTTAGTAGGTTCTGATTGTCTAAATAACATAGTATTATTGGTAATATTAGGTTTAAAATTTTGTTTAACAGCAAAAAATGAGGCCCAGAGAAAAAATAAAATGATTAGGTAGGTAAAATAGTATATATATAGTAATAAAATATATAATAAATAGTAACAAAAAAAATATACATGTCGAATATGCATAAAAGCTCCTCCTTTTTGTGAAGTTGATTAAAAAAATTGTCACAAATTATTATTGAACACAGATAGGTAGGTAGGTACCTACATATAATAAAAAAAATGTTTGTCCTTTTAAACCAAAATACCTATATTTAGTGCACGTATTAATAATAAGAGCAACCTCCGAAGAGTGACACTAAAATAAAATATTATGTTGTAAAATTTAAGATTTTTTTTAATATACAAATAATACCTACACATCTACTTATTCTCACTTAGTGTTACTAAGCAAATTATTAGTAATTTGCTTATCAAATATAAAATATCATAATTGTAATTGCAAACTTCGACACAAAAGAGTTTAACGCACTAAAATTTCTGGTATTTCCAGACCATAAACAAGGTTGGTTTGCGCCATAGAAGAAAACAAGAATGTATTTTCTTATCTCAACGCGTATACTCGTAGTAGGTACCTTTGTTCTAAGACGCAACGATTGAATAGATTAGGTATTTTTTTAACATGCTCTTGACAAACACGTAACATACAATAGCTCATAAAACTTCAGCGAGTTTCGACGTTTCTTACTACATAATACATACATGCTGGCAGACCTGAAAAAGAAATGGGTAATGACTGTAATGAGGTTTGTACAGATGAAGTAATGTAGCAGCTGCAATACCTACTAAATACAAAATAAAAATTATAGTGTGTTTGTTTATCCCCACGGGCGGGCAGTAACTTTAAACTAAACTGCTAAGTGGTTCAACTCCATTCTCATCTATAGTTTCCTTAACAATTGAATTTGATTGTATCGAAGCTAACGGAACTCTACGAAGTGCCTACGCAGCGTCTACGCGGAGTCTAGGCAGCGTCTACGCGGTGTCTACGTAGCAACGCCTACGCCGAATGAACGTTTCGTGTAGACACTCTACAACATCTTATTCTTATTTTAATCACACAGTATATGCGTGTTGTTATGTCTAGCAGTTTATTATGCTCGTAGTCATGGACTACAACAGACAATATCTAGATTCCATACAAAATCATTAATCACTGATAATCATATGGTCCATCATTAGGTAACGTGATATGTAGGTATCGTGGCTACTGGCGCTGTGCAGAACAAAAACTTGAGTTCATAGGCCAGGCAATTATCCTTAGGTAACTTGTGTGCTTAGACATGTGTATATTGAAAACGTGTGAAGATTTTGAGTTCTATTTCCAATTTGTTGAGTGTAATTAATTCATTTCAATTTAATTATTTTAATGAATTTGATTCTCATTTGTTTATACACGCTTAGCAAACGTGTTACATAATATGTAACACGTTTGCTAAGCGTGTATAAACAAATGAGAATCAAATTCATTAAAATAATGGTGCGTATGAACGACCCAACTAGAAATTTAAATTGATCTGTAGAGCCGATCCGGGCGAGTCTGAACAGATTGGCACGTGAATAGGTAAATTGGGCTAATATTAATGTGCCAATCAGTCGAAACTCGCCCGAATCGATTCTAGAGATCGAGTTTTTTAAACGCGCCGTCGACGCGCGTTTGTACCGATACAGACGTGATACGCACGCAAGTCAGACGCAGCCTGTAGACCTCTGTAGGATAAAAGCGCGCCGTCGACGCGCGTTTTAGAAACGCGCGTCGACGGCGCGCTTAAGAAACGTGGTGTGCACAGGCCCTTATATGTAACACGTTTCCTTTGAAAACGTGTAGAAACAAATAAGAATCAAATGACACATCATTCGATGTTTGATTGTTTGCATAAAAAGAAAAACATCAATTTGCTTGTACATAAAAATTATTTAAATACCAAATCAGGAGTAGGGTTACCACGGCGTAATTACTCGTACAATTTCACCCGACATAGGATATGACACGTATTCTTAACGTAAATTCCAACTAATTTACTTGACGCATCGCCGAAGAATTCTATTTTACGCAACACACAGACATTGGAATTTCTTTTGAAACATTTGTATAATAATATATTACATTTGTGTGGACAAAAAATATTGTACCTAATGTGCTTGTATTCAAGATCGATAAATCAAAAATAATATATTATAAAACCATATATTTAAATCTGGTTTTTCTTCTAAGTATATGAAACTTCAGTCTTATCATATGTCGAAAACTATAAGACATAAAAGAAAATGATATATTTTAAAATGTGCAGATCAAGCCCATTCATATGATATGCCACTTAACCTAATGACCCCACTTTTAAATTTCGAACCCTCACTTCAGCCCCCTTTTTCAATGAAACTAAAAATATTTTTTAACTTCATTCACTTAAAATAAAGCTGGGCAAAAAAAATTCTTTATAATTGTTCCAAATTTGAAGTCGATAGCATTAGTAGTTGCTGAAATAATCAGGTGTGACAGACAGACAGACAGACAGACGAAGTCGCACCATAAGGGTTTATTTTTTACCATTTTGGTACGGAACCCTAAAAAACTAGGTTTAAAATTCGAATCCCGTCAAACTGTATTCGTTATTTGAATACGTAATTTTACAGCTCACATTAAGTAAATAGTAGCGAATAATTATCTCGATTTAGCTAGGTACTTCCTTAAGTTTATGCGTAAGGAAATCGAATTTAAATAATGTTTATTCTAGTAATCAAATAAGACCAGGTGTTTGAACTACTTAACGACACGTGAGAATCGGCTATGGAAACAGGTAGTAATGCGAACCAAACTAAGTTAGAAAAAAAATTTTCTCGCAATTTTATAATTTCCAGTTCAGTGCAAATATAATAAAAAAGACATGACAATTTGAAGAACTGATAACGTATTATGTAACGGCAGGTTATAGCCCAGTAACCTACATCTATCAATCTATTCCCAAGCAAAACGATAACAGGATAAGATAAAAGAATAATATCGCAATACCTATCCTACTAATATTAAAAACGTGAAAGTTTGTTCGAATGTATGGAGGTATGGATGTTTGTTACTCTTTCACGCAAAAACTACTGAACAGATTTTGATGAAACTTTACAGTAATTTAGCTTATACATCAGAATAACACATAAGTTACCTTCTATCTCGAAAAACGCGGGCGAAACCGCGGGTGAAAGCTAGTAATCAATAAAGTTCTGAAATGAAATTCACAAATACCAGGCATATACAATTACACATACTCGTGGTACTGGCATAAAATGTGGACTCGTATTATGGTATTTCAAGGCTTCAATAAAAATAAAGAACTCCATTGAAGGACACCATTATTATAGTGCTTGCAACCTTTATGCACTGTTTTCACATAAAACTTATGCGGGCGTTTAAATTACGAATCGAATTTTGAACATTTTTTTTTATAGTACGTAATGATAGTTCTAAATTAGCTTAGTTTGAGCTTGTTGAGTATACGAGCCTATGAGCCAGCTATATCATCTTATGTTGACTTGTCTGCAATCGTCAAAATATGGCACCCGAATAAAAAATTCATACGGAATTAATGATTACGTACTGACTTACAAATACAGATGGTTTGAAACAGCCCACCTTAAATCTACATGAAAACTCCGATGTGCGAGAATCCAGTTGTTTTTGCAGGTTTCTGTTAAATACAACTGAATTCTCAGATACAGCATAATAATCTTCTATGTAGGCTCTGTAGATTTAAAGTGAAAGTAGGTACGGATAACTCTAAGCTCAAGGCTGAACAATTTCATAATACTGCCGCAATTAAAATCAATACTGCCTGGAATTCCACCTGGGGTAACGAAATGGATTTGTTCTGTGTAGGTAACTCTGATCATAGAAACAAGGGAGATGTGCCAAGGCGCTATTGAGCTTGACGCTTTAGTTTGGTCACATTGACATTATTAATTTTAGTTTGGTGTTAGTGATGAGTGACGAATAACAGTGTTAGATTAAGGGTGTGCGGAATTTTTTGTGTGTGTGAGATCTTTATATTCACAAGGAGCGCTTGTAATTGTGTCGCAAACTGTTAAGTGGCGACAGTGATTCCCGTAATAATTTACTATGATGGCATATCTCCTTTTTCCTATGATCTGAGGTAGGTCCTATACGTATAGAAATTCTAAAGTCGGAAAATACCACGTTGTGAAGGCAAATACTCAGTTGATAATGAATTTTCTCGCTTCGACCTTGAACTTCGCGTGCCATGAATACAAAATGAGCACAGTTTCTAGCGACTGTAAATTCTAATGAGTGTCTGGGAGGTCTTTATTAACATAAATGTTTCGAAAACTAACATAAATATTGGGGAATTCGTAACATCGCATGTGGTAGCGAATATTCACGTATTTAGACTAGATTTATAGGCATTCTTTTGATTTTATTATTAGGCGTTTTTTGCACCACATTCCATGTATTTTTTTATGAAACACAGATTATGTAACATCGTAATTATTTGTGGGGAAACTTATGCATATCAGTATCATTGATGACGAAGATATATCATTGTAAAAAAATAGTATCATTGTAAAAAGTTAGAATACGTAGGTACACTCTCAAAAACGAAAATACTCATAAGTACCTATACGTAAATATTTATTGCCTATATACCTACCTACATGATTATAATCCTACTAATATTATAAACATGAAAGTTTGTGAGGATGTAAAGATGTATGGATGTATAGATGGTTGTTACTCTTTCACGCAAAAACTACTGAACGGATTTTAATAAAAGTTTGCAGTAATATGGCTTATACATCAGAATAACACATAGGCTACTTTTTAACCCAAAAACGCGGGCGCAGCCGCGGGCGGAAGCTAGTATGATAATATGTAGATGCTAAAAAACGTCTGATATAATCACATGGAGAACTGATTAAAGACCATCGAACTTTGGATAAGTCACGCGTATACTGTACGTTCCTCAGATCATAGAAACAAGGGAGATGTGCCAAGGCGCTATCGAGCTTGATGCCTGATCTTGAGTAAATTGCTCATATTAAAAACGTACGCGCTGGCGACGAACCGAACACGATCGATGGTATAAATACAGTGTTTTAGTTTAGTGCTAGTGTTGAGTGACGATTAACAGTGTTAGATTAAGGGTGTGCGGAATGTTTAATGCGTAGGAGATCTTTTTATTCACAAGGAGCGCTTAATTATGCGCGTAATTGTGTCGAAAAATGTACTAAAAGTGGCATCAGTTGTTCCGGTACTCATTTGCTATGATGGCATATCTCCTTGTTTCTATGATCTGAGGTACGTTCTATGAAGAGAATCTATGTAGGTATATATAGAATTATAGACCATACTATAATAATCATTAACAACTCAATGTTTTGACTACCTAATGTCTTCATATTTATGCAAATTTAAACATATCTTACTTTTTTCTTATCTCTATCAACATTAACTCATCTTTAACAATATAATTATTACTAAGTGAGTCGTCGCCATTTTTGTACGTTTTAATTTTTTTATTTTCTCCATTGTGAAACTGTTACAAGACTGCTAATTCAACCAAAACTTTAAAATATTGAGACATCAACACAATTTATTGATCTATAATTCAGAATCGAGACAATGTTATCGATATTTTATGCTAATTAGTCATATCTGTATTTGGAAATCAAAGCAAGTTAATAGTTGATACAAGAATAACGAAAAATGTACCGTAAAATGGATTTCTTTATGTTATTTTTTATTAATTGCTGTCTTCATTATCCAACAATAGGTATTTTTAAATCTTTTTCAGTCAGAATATCATCTAATCGTTTGATACTACTTAATAATCAAAAATAGTTTACTGGACTGGGCAGATATTTAAGTCAAGCGTTAAGTTTGCTCAGATTCCATATTTTATTTTGTTCTAAATTCAAAAGTCGTAATTTTTTTTTTTTTTTTTAACAGGTAAAAATAATTGTTTACACTTACATGTTTTAAATTGACGTTCTATTTTTAAGGTGTAACTTAAAAATAGAACGTGAATTTAAAACATTCTACAGTGTAACGATCACATAAAGGTAGGTAAACACCACATGAACAAAAATTAATATCACTGGACAGTTCATTCCCTCTCTTTTTAAAATTCTGCATGTTTTTATTGTTGATTTTAGTGCTTGCAAAATATATTCATGTGAGTTGTAAAAGATTCACTATTCATTGTTTTACTAAATATTCTTTGAAATTTATGTCTTCCTATGGTTTACGTGCAATAAATCACGACAACTATAGCATAACAGCATTTTCATGTACGAGTATTACAATTGTAATTATAAAGTGGAGTAAATCATTGAGCATGTGCCATTCAGTCATTGAATGAACATATTATTATTATAAATATAACTGTAAAACTTAATGTCCCACACCTGCCAAAGTAATATTTGTGTAGGGTTTGAACCACATCAACATATGTATGAATATTTCTGTTAATTTTACTAAAGAAATACTTTTGAGATATGAGTGAAGTTGAAACGCTGAAAACAAAACCATGGCACAACTTTGGAGAGGTGTATGACCAGTAGAGAACTGTGATGTTATAGAATAGGCTGAAGGTGCGTACGAACGACCCAACTTGACTTGAACTAATATTATTAAAGTGCCAGTCTGTCGCGATTGCGACTTGCCTGTATCAATAGGGATGTTTACTACTTTTTTTTATTGTGAATCTCTAAACTATTTGAAAAAAGACAATTAACACCAAAAAAACCGATGAAACATCTACAAAATTGGCAAAGTTATAAGCGTTTTAAAATGATTTGCTAGACACGGACGGCACTACCTACTAGTGACGTAACACCACCTACGTCCGCTTCGCGCGACAAAGACGGAGCGATACTCCCTCCAAAAACTTTAAAAGCGTCTATGTTTTCCATTTTGTGATAAATTATTATTTTTGCTTTTACTTTTTTGTTGTGCCTATTCCTTCTTTGAAATAAAATAATTTATGTGTACTTTTTTAATAGTAGGACACTACCGTATTCTACAGATCGGGTGTCAATTTAGGTCGTTAATACGCACCTTTAATCGATCAAAAGAGAGAAAGGCATCCTTGAGGGGAGTTGTTGACAACAGTATAATATTTAATACAAAAATTGTATTTCATCCAAACGCATCAATGTCTCATTTAAAATCACATAAATAACATTTATTTGCAGTGGAATCGCGCAAATAAAATACAAGATTTATGAGTAAAAAGTGTAAAGTTGTATACTGAGTGTGTTTCAGAAAATTATTTTATCAATCGATCTAGGTTACCATGTTGATTTAGCGATAAAGGATTGGATTATTAATCATTAGACAAAGCTAATAAGATAGGCCATTTTTAATGAAAATGTCTAAAACGTGCTGCGTCTGTATAAAGTAGGCAAGTCTATACAAAATGAAAATCCTTCTGAGAGTACAAGTACCTCACAAATACAAGATCGACCATGAAAATATGCACATAGTAAATAATGTACATACATAATGTAATATTTATCACTCACGAATCTGTAATTTCTTTTCATTGTATTTGCTGATATTATCAGAGCATATTGTAATGTAACCTCATCGTTGTTTTCTTTTTCATCGAGTCGTAGTATATGGAAATTTAGATTTCGATCAGATAAATTGATTTTAATTTTGCATTAATCAAAATGAGTTTTAAACGATTCGATAATTGCTCTTTTTCTTACATACCTTTGTTTAATCTAGAAAACCAGAATTTTAATCCCAGAAACATATGATTAAAGTAATTTATTCGACTAATACAAACGCTATGTAATCAAGCTACCAATATAATTAAATACCTATAACAGTGTAAATAATACTTGATCGAATGTATTAATTAAACGTTCTAACATTCGTTAATTAAAGCTAACATCCATTTCTCGAGACAAAATGGAGAAATGCAATTCAGAAAAATAAAACGCACAAATGAGAAAATATAGCAAATTAGACTTTTTTTGTAATTGAATATTGACTAAGTGATAAAAATGAATGGGCAAATTATTTTCTCATAGGATATTTTTTTGCACCCAAAAGGGAAATATGTAAATTTTTTATCTTTCATGTTTTTTACACCTAAAACAGTCCTAGTCATGTTGTTGACACTCATAAATGATTACACAATTGATAATAATATATGTAATCTTTACTAACCCAATATATCCGTAATATTGTATTGTTTATAACAATTAATGATTATCTGAATCATATCTGTTATGTAGCGACAGATAAGCATACTTAAAGCGAAACATTATTTAGGCGCCATTGTATTAATAGTGAAATGTTATATATTTATCATTTTATAACATACAAGCCTTTGCAAAGCCGGTCCTTACTTGGATTGATAGCCGTGGAGTGAACTGTTTCCAGTTATGTTGTTCTAGTACCTATTCGTGCAGATCGGGCTTGTAATGCTTCTTTTTTTAGGAGCCTTCCCGGGCTTGTCAACTGACAACTGACAAAATTTCAAGTCAACCAGGTGAATGATGCGCGAAAAGAATGTCATGTCAGTTAATGCCAAAAAAAGATATACTATTTATGTATTAATGTGTCGATAATAATTTATTAATTGATATAAATAGACTTTTTGTCAACTGATCAAATCAAGCACAATTAATCTTAGACTGTCTAAAACAACTTTAATTTTTTATCAATATGATGCAAGTACATAATTGATACCTATACAATCTGAATTGCATAAATTAATATTATTTTTAATATTAAAGAATTAAGGTGTTTTGCCATTTGTCTCGTTTAGATCTTATTTGATATTTTATTCAATAATCATTTTTAACAGTCTTCAAAAAGGACTTCAACTTCATCTCTTGATTTAATGGCTTTTGTGGAAAAGTCTTCAAAAAGGAGGAGGTTCACAATTCGACTGTATTTTTTTTTTGTATCTTGTCATTGCGATATCTTCGCCGGTTAGAAACCGATTTTAATAAGTTTTTTTTTTCATTTGATAGAAAATGCTCTGATTTTTTTGCAATCCACATTATAAATAAGAAATAAAAATACAACAATATTCTGTCCTACTTTAATTAGATCTTCACATAATAAAATCATTATTAGGAAGCAAATTAACTTAAGTATGATGTTAATAACGCTATTACATAGTACCCATGTTAATATTTTAATTAAATCATCGCATCTTCATAGCCACGGGGGGTAATGTTGTGACCTAGGTCAGCCACATACTTAAGATAACTTCATAGCCGTATGCGCATGCGCATATTTAAAATCTACGTGACACAGTTGCTTCAGACGCCCGACTGACTCTGATTACTTAGATTCAGAGTGAATACAAGTTTTACTGACACACTCATAAAAGTTAATGAGCCATTAACGGTTAAGGAATTATATATTTTTATGATTTTTTATAAAATATTATAGCCACATTAAGCTATAAATAATTTAAGTGATTTAAAAATAAGTGATACGAGAGGGACCCGAACCCCCGACCTCTTCGGTACCGTGGCATCACTCTCACTCTTACCACTAAGCTATCGTGTCACACATCAGCTAAATTTGCCGGTAAGGTTTACAAGTAACTTGATACACTGACAGCAACTGAAATACGTTGCTAGCTGCCCTTATTTGAGTACGTTAAACATCCCCGCTATGCTCAGTAACATAATCATGCAACCCTTAAATAATCCGCTGTTAATGGCTCATTAACTGTTGCCGAGAGCAGGCATTAGCGACACAAGATACTTAAGTTACTAAGAAGTTTCAGAAGCAGTATGTTTATTTATTAAGTATATGATATACGATATTAGTTTTCATTTTAACCACACATGAAGATAGGTACTGAGTTGCTTAGACTTACGTGTTTCAATTTACATACCAATACAAATAGTAGTAGCTAAGTGTACATTTATTAGAGGAGGCATCTTATTCATATTCCAAGAATCACTTTGTTGTGAATTAAATATAAGTACAAAGTTTATTTAGAATGAAGAATGCATTTTAACGAACATTTTGATTGTCTGACTAATAGGTACTTCCCTTAATGTTTTTGTCAGTAAGTAAAAATTGACAATGTTTTTGTAGCTGACGCTGCAAATGAACAAGCACGCTACTGCACGATATGTAAGCATAAAAATAATGAACAACGTAATTATCTCTATATTATGTTAATACCTATCTTGTCAGCATACAGGTGTAGCAGAGGAATTAACTCGTGTCACGATTATACTACAATTGAGATTTACATTATCTATATCGCAAAATAAATTTCCATTCATAACAAAATTTTCATGGACGATTTTACGACAATTGTACATTAGCCAAATCTAGTTTTATCGTCGCTTGGGTAAAGATTAGAGATTTTTTTATATCTTCAGAGTACTAAAAATATTAATCGACGATAAGTCTCGAAAAATTACATAAAATATTATCTTGCTCCATTCATGCCATAACACTAATCGCATAGCAACTGTTACGCAAATGTAAAGTCTTACTAGAAAAAAAAAGCTAAATCCACTTACATAGCCGAACTTTGCCGTCATGTTGTGTCCCGTTGTATATTATGTAGAACATACATCTAACTGAATTACTCGGCCGCTTTTCCTTTACTAAAACTGAACAATCCACTTTTATGTAATATTTTTTCAACACACTTCTCATTCAATAGAACAAAACACTGAAAATAGTATACTTTTTGTGCTTCGATTCAAGCAAAACGCAAACAATAGCTTTTGTAGTCACTAGAAAAAATACAGAGTAAGCACTGAACGTACTCTGAAGAGAAACACCTACGTTTCACATCACTTTCATAATTTTCCAAATAAGCCCGACGAGCGCGATTTAAAAATGGAACACCTTTTTTTTTCAAACGCCTTTGACGTGCTGGCGTCTTTGAATTATCCAGGGTGCGATTTTTTTTCTTAATTTTTCATATACGGGGTGGGTGTATTTTCACGCGCGTATTTGTGAGGTTTCAGCGCTGACGGTCGACATGTGCGCTGCGCGGCGTGCGGCCAACGACTACGAGATAAAAACCTCGCTTGATTATAAACTTATAAGCTAAACTTTTTTGTTCGTGTGCGTGCGTTTGTATTAGTGTGCTTGCCAGGCTTTGTTAGTGACCTTACAAAGTTTTCACTTGCGTAGATATTCTTGTAGAAAAGTCGCTTTTTTAAGTCATAGAACTATGGAATCGCGTCATCGAACAACAAAATGTATGGTATTTTAAAATTGAACGATTTTTATACATTTTTCGATAAATACGGTGGGTATTAGTATTTTATTGTTGAATACAAGTTTTTAATATTTTTTTGCTAGCGGTATTTAAAAGCGGTAAATACATACGAAGTCAATTTTAACTAAATAGTACTACAATTAACACGTGCTAATGAACAGTTAAAATAAATTATTATTTATCCATGTACATAAATACATAATTTACTTGGAAAACGATTAGTCACAAAATACCGAAATGCAAATCCAATTATAGAGAAGGAATGTGAATCTTAGAATTAATGAATAATTATAACCTAGCTAAGTAATGTTACTTATTATCATCACCCCTATTATCCCTACAGAGATCAGTCAAAACATACTTTTGAATCCATAGATGCCAGTTGATACGAACACATTCAAAACTTAAAATAAGAACTTTACCAATGAATCAAGAAACGCATCCCATTGCATTCTACGTGGTAACAGAAGCCATTGCAACGATAAAACCTACATTTAACAAATAAATACTAACAAAAAATAAACACGGAAAGCGATGCATGCAGCACCTGAGCATTTAAGTGGACGGACGTAATCTATTCACGACTTTATCAAAATAGGTCAATGCGGCAGTACCTTAGTTACTCCTTGCTGCGGCAGGCTCGTATCGGACGATAAACACGCTTTGTTACATGTACATTACTTATTTTGAATTATGGATGGTTTTGCTGTGAGTAGTTTGGGAGGCAATGGATTTTGTGAGTGAGAAACGGCTGATGAGTGCTTAGTAAAAATTGATTTTTTTTTTTATGTTGAAATAAAGCGTTTTGATTTTGATATCTTGTTGGATTTTGAGAGCTAGGCTGTCGATCACAAGTCCAAATTTAATTAATTAATTTTTTTACAGTATTTCGTGGTTTACAATAAAATAAATACCTACCGTTGGGCATTGGACTTTACGTAAAGGTAAAATAAAATAGATTTAGAAGATAAGGTTTTTTTTTATATTTTTATATTTTATATAGAACAACACGAAACCATAAAATATTCGCCGAACAATTTTAATAAAAGGTGTGAACCTGTGAACAATTTGATGACTAGAATATTTTTTAAGAATCCAATTATTCAAACAAAATGGTATGATGTTTGCGCAGGTGCCAAACCTGCATATTATTAACAACCTTTTTTTAAAATGATATAGGAAGTTAGGGTTACCTTATTATTACCTATCTGTTAATGTAATAGTTTAGTTTATAACATAAAAAAATGTCTAGATTATAATGTTTATTTCACTAGAGATATGACAATAAAAAAGTTGGTAGGTACTTATATTATTTTTTATTTAGCATATCTCGCCCATAGTAGGTACGCGTACGAAATGCCTCAGGCAGAAACTTATTAAATTTTTATTTACTAGCATAATAATCGGATTTCTGTGCTCTATCTTAATTAAATAATAACTATAATATACATTCTGAACATGGTGCTGAAAACCACATTAAAATCCGTTAAGAAGCTGACAAACTGACAGACACGAGAAACGTTTATTTTAGAGAATTATGAAATTACTATAGCTGTTAATATTGATTTTAGAATTTACCCATTTTAAAGGATTGGACATAGTGACTGGGACATTATCAACAGCATGTGAGTGAACCATGGACCCAAATAGAACAGAATAAACGTTAATAGCACAGAACTAATGCCCTATAACAGTGACACGATGAACAGACTCAAGATAGGCCACGAAATAGACGGGTGGACTTCTCGAAAACTAAAAAGTCGTATCGCGGGATCGCCAGAAGTGGAATAAATAAAGGATGACCTTTGTCCAGAAGTGGGGCATAATTTTAAAAGGTAATACGATAAATTATAGCCATACAGCCAATAAGTATGGTGACGTAATACCTAGCAACGTTTTCCTAGAAGAACGCATTATATTAATAAAATTGCTATGAAACTAATTGATTGTTTGACTCTCCTTGACATAATATCAGGGATTTCCAATATTTATAAGAAAAATATACAAAAAATCGTAGTATGGTCTTGTAAAAAATGGAATATTTTCAGTTTAACAATGTGTTAATTCGCAGTTTATCACATATTTACAAACATTACCTTGTGGATGTTTTTATTTGCGTTTTACATACTAACATAGTAAAACCTCTATCTGTTTGCACAAAACTGACATTGCAAAAGTTTAACTATTCAATGCCGTAATATCCGTACGGAAAACAACAATTGCTAAAATATTAGGATTATGTAGTGCCAACAAGGGCATAACATAATATACTTACCTAGAAACTTTTTATATTTTGCATGAAAACTATTACGTATATCAGTTATCAGCTAGTAAACCTCTTCTGCCCGATAATAATTTAATTAAATACGTATTAGGTACATTCTTTTTCATTTAGAAATGATTTTGTTTGTTTATATAAATATTTTTTTATTGAATTAATGCAGTTAAGTTATGCATAGAATCAATAAGCGAAAATTAAATTAATAATTATTATTTATTATCACAATGGCGATGAGCGGCGACGCGACGACGGACGGTTTAACAGGCGTAATAGAAAACGCAGTGATTGCAAAATATATAATCTTTTAATGTTCTTAAAAGCTTTTATTACTGTCATATAACTTTATTATTAAAAAAAAATCACATAAAACGTATTTCCCAATACAATTTCTTGATACTGTTAATAGCTAAACATTTCTTCGCAGAACTGTAGAAATTCCGCTTCCTTGGAATTTGGGAATTAAAATGAGTTCATAAGAATCGATTTGAATGTTGACCTCAGTTTGTCACATTGTGCAACTCTACTTCCGAGTTCGTCCGTGTAAGTACAATAACGTTTCTTTTTTCCTTGTTTAGACTCGAGGATAAAGTGTATGGAAGGTGTGCAAGTAAAGAGGATTGTTTGGTCAGCCTCGCCTTGACCCGCCCAGCGCATGACCGCTTGATCGTCGACCAATAAATCGTGACCTTTTAAACCTCATTTCATTTCCTTTATTTACCAAGTCGACAAGTGTTGACGCGGGAAGGTCTCATTAACTGGTCAGAAATCGGAAAATTTAATCACTGACAATTTCACCACAGCCTAACATTATTTATATCGTTACTAATTAACCCGACCGTGACAAAATAAGCATTGTATTTCCCAATTTTCTTGACATCTCTTACGAAACCGAAAGGGCAAAACCATGACTTTTATCAAAACTATCGACATCGCCGGAATATGTAAACAAACTATCGCTTTACAATTTGAATAATGTCCAACTTAATACACTATTAACGTCGAACTAATAATAAAGCGGGTCCTTATTGCGAAACGGTTAAATAACACATAATAATGGCGAGCGCAGTTGCTCGTTGTCGCATTTACGAGTGTTTATATACTGGTTGCACTACAATGCCCGTATCGCACAATAAAGTTACGCTCGAAAAGCTATAATCAGAATGTTCTGTGTAAATAAACTTTGTCCGTGAAGACACTTAACGTACGAAGTGCTTAAGCGAAGCCTTTACTTAAAGTTGTACGCTGATAAAAAGGGCTCGTCTGTGTGACGTCTTATTCCAGTTTTAGTGTCGCCAACATTGTACAACTCACGACAACCGACAATTCTGTAAATTTATGCTTCAGGTAAATCCGACGAAAAAGTCTAAGTCGATGTAAATTACAATAGAACGTGGAGTTAGAAAGCGGTAGTTTTGCTTAGAGGTGGCATTGTCAATGAAAGAAACAGCTTAGGGTGGGTTGTTCTAAGCCACCTATATTATTATGCCGCCACAAACCAGTTCACATAAAATGTATGAAAAGGTATGCGGTGATTAGTGGCGTGTGACGACCACCGGCCACAACCGTATGCGGCGAGTTCATACAAAATGTATGAAAACTGTAGTCCGCCTTTTGTGGCTGTCGCGAGTGACTCGTGTGCAGCGAGACTAAATCTGTATGAAATTGCCATTTGAACCGCCATATTTGACGATTACAAACACGTAACCATAAATGATACAACTAACCCCTTATAATGTGTACTTTAGATAAATACTAGGTACTTTGATATTATTTATTTATTGACGTTTCTAAATTGTCTTTGCTTAGACTCTCGATTTAATTAAAAATAACGGTTTGCCGCCGTTTTGAAGTATCTAACTAAATTATTCTCAGAATCGGTTTAATTTCCGTTTACATTATTTCGACACGGTACAGTACCGGGTATTTCAAGCAATTCACATCCTGAATTTTGATGACTGCTTTAATCAAAATGTCATATTTGCTGTAAATAAATAGATAACTATGTATAAGTACCTGTTAATGTTCTTAAGCAGACTATCTAATTTAAGCAATATTAATTAAAGCTAGCACAAGGTGTCACAAAAGATCATTTTCTAATTAATATGCTCCACGAGTGCCGATATTTCTAAAATCAGGCGCACCTCAAACCATCAACCCGATTACCCGATTACCTACAATTCTAGCTGATAGTTTAATCTTCAATCAAAAAAGGAGGTTCTGTATTCGTCCCGTATGTATGTATGTAAGTATGTATGTATGTATGTATGTATGTTTGTATGTGCGCGATTTTCTCAAAAACTACTGATCGATTTGGATGGGGTTTTCACTAACGTAATCTACATACTTTCAGGAAGGTTTTAGTATATAATACATTATGTAATCATTCCTATGTACAAAGTTATATGCATAAATGTACACACTCCGTAGAAGATTTACTGTTGAACGAATTCGTGAAAGTAATCTAACACGGGATAAAGAACTAAAAAGGGAAAAATAAAAAAAAAATTAACAAAAAATAACCGACTTCAAAAATCCACTACAAAGAAAATAATAATTTTGGTTTCGGAAGTCGGTGGCAAAAAAAAGCAAACAAAAACCAAAGCCACCGACTTCCGAAACCAAAATTATTATTTTCTTTGTAGTGGATTTTTACCAAAGCTAAAGCTATTCTCTCATGACACGTGCCGACGGACGTGTTAAAACAAGAAAAATATATAAATCTAATAAATAAAGATGATTGTTTGTTGGTTTGTTCTTCTCCCATACGTTTGCACATTTTTCAACCGATTGACTTTGACAAGGTTTCTGTCAAAAAATAAGGAAAAAAAGAGGCCAACGCGCGGTACAGCTAGTTTTATTAAAAAACAAGGATACTTTGACATTTTTCAGTGGTCATCTAGATGCGGAAGTTTTGGTTTTTGAGTAGCAATATTATATAAATGACGCAATTACGATTGATTCGCTCATTCCTTTCGTAGCTCTTAGGTCAAGACCGTACCGCGAGCGTCGGAAAATTTTACTTACTTAGATATTATCATTGTTAAGGAATTTTCAACCATGTTTTAAACCTCATAAAGTTCTATATAAAAAAAAAATATTATGTTAGTTAAGCGTGTCAACACGTAAGTATGTAATGTAAATAAATAATAAAAGAAGCGCCGCCTACACGTATTCATATTGATATTTTTTTAATTTGCTCAACACTAACAAATATTTTAAGTAGTATTACAAATAACAATAGCAAATATAAGAAAAATATAGGTAAAGGAAGCAAGACATAATGCATACAAAACAAACTCATTTATTTTTACATTGCGGTACATTCAGCAACAATTATGTTTACGGAATACATCCTTAAGATTAGTACTAAGAAAACTTTAATGGAAAGTTATTTTTTTCAACTTTTAAATATTCTTTAGGTTTAGTGATTTCGATTAAAACCGTTGTCCACCTTGCATCTAAGTACTCGATAAAACGGAACAAAATACCTGAGAAAGTACAAAACGACCCCATCTACATGGAAATCCTTAATATTGACTAATATGTATGTAAATCCGATCTGTCGGTCTGTTCCTCAAGAAATCACGACAAAAGTTATATTTCATAGAAGAAGTTGGCTCTTTTACTCAAGTATTTTGTACTTACTTTTCTTTAGAGTATTATATTACTCTGTGTGGGCAAATCCTGTAGTAAACGCTAGCTAGTAATAACTATTAAAGACGGCTCGGAACATTTACAATGAATACTTAACAAGTTTTATCCATTGATCGTAACGCACTAACTGCTAAGATGGCGTAATGTGTGAAATTCTAACGTAACGTAGGTACCTTTGAGTGCTAAGTATGAAAACTAATATTTACATTAACTTCTTAAATAACATGTTGTTATCATTACTTAAATACTGTATTTAGCTTAGTATTTTCAAAAAATATAGTCTGCCTTCTTATCTTTCTGAATAAATACCTTAATTTTAGTAAAAATCAAAACTACCTACGTTTAGAAACTATCCAGAATATTTTATCCAGAATTTTAGTAAATAGGTATTTAAAAATTACTCGAACGAATATTTATTTGCTCACTCTTCAGGCAAACCTTGGTTCAGAGGTATCAGGCATTTTAAAAACCAAAAAAAAATAAAACCGTAAGCTAAAATTTCTATACTCGGACTTTTAATTGTTTGCAGTGACTTGACAGTTCCAAGCAAAATAATGATACCATAAATATTTATACTAATAGTGATGGGGCACTGAACGAATTTGCGAAAAGAATGAATGATAAAAATAGTTGAATTAAGTAAATCATAACAAATCTATGTTTTGTAAATTATAATCACGTGAAAGCCATGCTTAAGCATATACTTTACCATAAATATGCTTATCAGAATCTAAATCAATGAAAAATACATTGAAAAGTACATAATCAATTTGGTTCATTCTTTTTTTCACATCACTACGTTTTTTTTTGTTAAAAAGTGGTATCCCCTCCAGTTGTCAAGTTACTGCAAACAAAAGTCCGATTATAGCAGTGTCGCCTAACCTAGAAACTAACTAGTACCTAACCCAAAAAAGATTCTAGTTAAATTCCGTGTCATGTTTCGTCAATTTACATTATTACAGAATAATTAAGAAAATGATGTTTTTGTTTTCTTTATTTTATGCCGATTTCCTAGAGTTACAAATAATGTGCTGTTGCATTTTGTTAGATTTCCAAACATATATTTCTTGATATGAACTTTTCATTATGAATGTACAAGCAAAACACTGAGTACATTTTTCTTTTATATAAACTGTAGTTACAACGTGCTTAACAATGATTAAATTGTGTCTTTTTTTCTATTGTGTGTGTGTTTTTCTCTATTTGTCACACCTGCACTGCAGTTAAACATGTTATACTTATTCAATTATTGTTTCGGCTCTATTCTTTTTGTTATCAAATCTCTTCTTTTTTTTAATACGATATTAAACAAAAAACGACAGGAATGTAATTATGATAGAATTATATTTTTTTGCAATTGTGCTATAGCTTAAGGCTTTTGTTTTATTTATTGACATTCAAATAAACAATGTTCAGTAAAATAATAAAATTATACTACATAATAATAATTGACTGTTGTAAATGTATGGCAGTTGTGGACCTTCCTTCCCGTAAAACCTCAGCACGGTTAGCCTGCGAAAACCCCCCGCGTTGAACGTCTGCAAGAAGTATCACATAAATAATGGCTAAACTGTGATATTTAAAAGAAAGTACCTATATAAAATAATATTTGAAATACTTTTATTACCTAAAACATGTCCCAATTCGTTAAACACATTATCAGATAACATAATTCCGTGCCAACATTCCGTTTCCTCTATGATAATCATATAATATGAACTCACAATAGATTATATTGATTATGATAAATTAGAAATTGCTGATGTCAATCCTAGCGATACTATTCGGCGAATTTCGCCAATTAAGCTGCCGTTATCTTGATTGTATGTAAATTTTACGAAAAATCCAAATAACAAGAAAAACTGTGTCATTACTTAATTATATTCTTATGTGACGTTATTGGTAAATTTTGAGGATTTATTTGTTTTTAGAATCTTGTTATTCAAGGTCGGTAAACAGGGAAATTCACATTAGTAGATTCGTTTAGATTTGTACCGCTAATCGACCAACGAGGTCGATCGTAAAGAGGCTAACAAGTCTTTCTTTTAGTACTTTTCCTGAAAGTTGTTTAGAAATAGGCTACGTGTGTTGCAATGTTATGTTGGAAATGTTGTGTTGTAATCATGCGTTTCTTACATGTCTAATAAAAATAAGTACCGGTAACGTAAAATGTAATTTCCTGCGCTCAGAGTGTAGTTTGACAGTCAAAGATTAAAACACAATAGGTAATATTAGAAAAGTAACAATTTTCCTTCTAAAATATTTGCTAAAATGTTCCGATGATATTCAGAATCTATAAATCAAAGTTATACACAGCTTCTGCTTTATAATCATTTTTAATTATACCAGAAAACCTAAAAAAAAAATTATTACCGAAACATTAGTATTAAGATGTCCAAAATGTATAAAAAAATTATCCACCTTCGACGCTGTTAATAACTTCGAGTAAGAAGAAAGTCATCAAATTATTCCCATTTAAAGTATGTTCACATGGCAACCAAAAATAGTGTTTACCACGACGTTTTCGCATAGATTAATGTTTTCGCGTATAATCCTCATAGTGTTGTGTAAGCGCTAAAACTAGGTACATTAGTAAATCAGGAGTCTCGACGCTATGTATCTATTTGTACGAACAATTACAGAGCCCGGGCGCCAGTCGGCAAACATAACTACGACAAACTTTGGACGTGCGTATAGAAGATATACGTAGAGTAATAAAAAGAAGGTACAGCTAGTCTATTCTGTAAGGACACGCCAAGGAACTGCCAATTTGTTTGCGAACGGTCGAGGGAGAATCTCACCGTGACATTCTCCCTTGAACGTTCGCAATAAATCTGCAGTACTCGCGGTGATATCACGCGGCTTGTCGGTATAGAATAGAGCGGCAAAAGGCCAATTGATATGGAATATAGGACTCCCTTCACAAAGATGAAAGTAAATCGCTTCTTCTATTTTTTACCCCAGAAAGAGGGTAACTATAAATGTCTTTTGAGTGTATGTACATGTTAGTGGCCAAACCCGATTTCAGGCCAAACTAGTTTGTCCTAGGCCAGACCGGTTCTTCCTACATGTGTCAAGAGAAACCAGTTTATCCTGGGACAAAGTAGTTTGTTCTACAAACTTTAAGTTTAACTAGTTTGTTTTGGAATTAATCTTCTGCGATATGCTGTATTGTGGTCGACACATACCATGTGCTATTTCCAATTTGTAATTCTGAATCATATCTCTTTTTTATCTTATATTTAAGCAGTTATAATTAAATCCTTGAGTGATATTTTTCTGTCAGCGTGTGATTACGACAATGAGTTATTTTGATTGATTGTATATTTTTATTGAACAGTCATGGAATTAGAAACATTTACATGTAAAATTTCATTCAGATTATATTCTGAAGACTAGTTAGGCGTTACCAAATGCTTCCATTGAAACAAAGCAAATAAGAAAAAAAAAACAGAAAAATACGCTACGTTTTGAACCACTCCTTGTAATACAGTATCATCAAATTTTCCTTACCTACCAATGAAACAGAATGTAACATACATTATTTTTATTCGGTTCCTAAATCAGAACAAAGAGAGAAAATACACAAGACTTGCTTTTTTCATTTACCACAAATGACAAGCAAGCAAATGAGATATACGCAGATAAGGCGATGTACCTACCTACGTATGGTTTTATTAGCCTAACAAATAACGTCTACAATTCTATCCATTCATTACATGTGCTGACATGGTATATAGAAACTTTATAAGAAACGTCCATGTAATTTTGCCCAAAAAATATGTTAGGTGTATTATTTAGTAGGCGGGTTGTGAGCAATGGTAGCTCAGTGGTAGCGGCTTGCAAGTCATAGGTCGTGGGTCTGATCCCCGGCAGATGCACACTTGGTGCAATCTGTTTCATCACCACTGATCTGAAACCGCTGAAAAGTAAATCGCGAGGAAACTGGCTCTAGAACCAAAAAAAATTGAAGGCACGTGACTTTCACCAACCCGCACTGGGCACGCGTAGTGGACTACGTCCCAATTCCTCTAAGAAAGGAGGCCTGTGTCCCAGCAAGGGGACATTATGGGCTATGGGCTACTCAGTTATGGAAGTTTGAGGAAAGCGTTAAAACAAAAGAGAATTTGGCTTTAGGGTTTTATTAGCAAAGCATTGGTCAGACCCATTTGGAAAAAGTCTTAATACATGCCACAGAATAAAAAAATAAAGTACCTAGTCTCATAAAATTCTGGTGCGTCATTTTTACTAGTAGTAGGTATAGTAAAATAAAATAATCTTCCTTACTCTAGTGGAATTAAAACTTATGGAACACTACGTTATACAATTTTGCAGCCTTAGGAAAAGTATTAATAGTAAAATAACAATCTCTCCTAAATCTCGTATAACACAAATAAAACAAACCACTGATAACCGTTATAACACTTATAAACTTCAATACTTTCATAAACTGGCGTCTGTAACGTTCAAAGTTATCGCGTTATCATTATTATTGTTATCAGTATCACACACTCATTGATTCTTGGCGCCATCGCACTATCAATGGCTTTACGATTAATACATATCTGCATCGCATCGAATAAAACGAAAACAGTACCCCTATCATGAGTTTTTTTGACGTATAGTTTCGTTAACGTAAGCATATTTTGAATTTAAAATACAGCAGTCCTGGAACATTTTGATAAAATTTTATACAATTTGCACATTTTAAAAAATACAGAGAAATTAATGAAGTATTTAATTTATATAAATAATGTGTAACAAACGTGTATTTTCAATTCAAAATATGCTTACGTTAACGATACTACACGTCAAAAAAACTCATGATCGGGGTACTGATACATTCATCAAGCTGAATTCCAAAAGTGATGTAAGTAATTCGTTTTGTCATCTTTTACGATTTTTTTATGAAGACTGTGTATCAGATAAGAGGTAATTTTTAGTACAGTTTTCCTGTATATTTTGCATTCACAAAATTACCTACAAACTGGACCACAGCCATTCTGCTTGACGGGAGAAAAGCGCAGGCCACACCGTCAGATAACAGGCGAGCGAGTGAGCCGGGCGAGACATCGTTTCACCTCTTGTCATACTTCGGTTCACACCGCAAACTACAGAGATAGGCTACGTCAGCATATGAAAAGCCTCGCCCGGCTCGCTCGCTCGCTCGCTAGCTGGCGGTGTGGTCTGCGCTAAATAGTGAAGGTTTAAGTGTCTTGTAGTACTTTCTGGGCGGAGCTTTTTAAAGAAACTCTACTGCTTCTTAGGTAATATTCTATGACCATAAAAGGACAGATGAGCTTATGTATCTACATTATTTTTGACATAGTGAAATATTTTTGGATTAGGTGTTACAAAGTACATCGGCATTCCATTAGTTCTAATCCGTGCATATTTAAATTAACAAATCTGAATAGAAAACACATAAAACCAATTTATATTATTTTATGCATATTTATACACGCCATTTAAAAGTTTAAGCCACTACATCTAATTTAAGCTATTACCAATAATCTACGACACTTATTAGTGGAATTAACTAAAAGAATTTTCAATGACATCTGACTAATCAAAACCACTCAATGCTTACATTATAAAATCAATTTAATAAGAGATAAGAGCGATTGCATAAACTTTCTTCGAAGCACACTGATGCACAGACTAAAATATTTCGTAGCTAGAAGTTTATTCACTGTGCGTCAACTGATGATTGTCGGTCGTGAGTGTTTAGGCTGTGGCGTTGAGTTTAGGTGTCGCAATATGTGTAGAGGTAGCTGAGCCGTGAGTAACGTCATCGGTTGTCATGTGGTCGCATGTGACGTGTCAATGAACTTGTTATGTCTCCTAATTCAACTGCATCTAAAGTACTGGAGATTTACTCAGATGATTATAATCAATAAAATCATCTGAAATATTGTTTTTAATTGACATGTAAAAACCCTTTGGAATCTATAGTTTCGCGATGATCTTACAAACAAAACCAAGAGAAAATTTGAGTTTTTTTTTTCTGGAGTCTTAAGACAAACAAAAGAACAGAATTGTCCTATGAATAATATTAGTATGATTAAGAATGTTCGCTTATGATTCAAGTATGAATAAACCACTTAAAATTAACCATTTAATGTAAATAAACAATACTTAATTAAGCAACAAATTAAAATACCTCCCAAAACCACAACATTCAACATTTATTGGTGTTATGATGTGAATAATTTTCCTATACCTAGGTACTTACTACAGAAACGAACTGTACCTAGAGAACAATACATTGAAGATTACGTGGGGCATTACGTATTAACCTTAACAAAACGGTTTCCACAAACAGTCATTAAACAATCAATATTACCAAAAAAGTGCATGTACACAAAATTCACTGAAAACGGTGACCAATACATTACCTAAGAGACTTAGTCATGCGGTTTTTGATAGCGATTATGTACTTAGTGTTGCAGTTAGAACTATAACCAAAAACGTTAATTAGAAAATTAATTTCAATTAGGTTTGACCTATATAATTATTCTGACTTACTCATACACGTTGAGTTTTGCGTTGGTTTTGGAGCCAAAAGTATTATATATATTGTACCCATCAATAAAATTATGAAAAGTAAAACTATTGGACCAACTCTGAAATTGTGAAAAAAAAACTCTATTCGATCAAGGACGTTTTTATAGGGAAATACGGTACTCAATGTAATAAAGAGCTTAAACACACTTAATCGTTGTACGATAGTTGCATTGATTAAAAGAAAGCTCCTGACGTTTTTAAAACTAAGTTTATAAGCTGCTACGCCGATTCTGTCATGACGGTCAATTGTATATTCTCGGACAAGTACCTAGCGTTTAATAAATAAACACTCTTAAGAATTAAGTTGTTTTTCTTGTGGCAAATAACTTAAAAAATAAACATACCTACTTGAATGAGGAAAATATTCAGGCCAGTCATAATGTTAAAGCAAACAGTAATTGTTTACATTACTGACTATCTCACCCCCAATAACTTGATAAAGTAATTAGTTTTATCTCAAAAAATACAAATACAGTCACATTTAAAATCACAAATATTTTTTGTTTGACCACATATACCGCGCAATGTGCTAAGTCACATCCCATGTATTTTAATGTTCGAAGCTGACGTTTATTTGCTAAAGACATACCTGAGCATTGTTGCAAGACCACTGTGCAAATAGATACGCCATAAAAGATGCGCCTGACCTTATCCCTACGACGGTGTTCTAATGTTAAACGGGACAAAATAGACCTTACAGGCTGCGAAGTCGGGAATGGCTCAGAGTCGCGGTTTGTCAGTAATTTCAAATTTTATTTATTGCTTAGTAGTATTTTCTATTATTGTTCACGTCTGTGGATTTTGAATCTTCGCTTTTTCTGTTTTCATAAAATAATGGTGAATATAATCGCTATAACACATTTTTAACTGACTTTAAAATTGAGGAGGTTTTAGTAGCTTGTTCCGTGATATCTTCGCGGATTATGAATCGATTTTAATGATTGTTTTTTTCTTATTTTGATTTGGTAGACGAAATGAAAACCAAACCGAATAAAAATCAAAAATCATACTTCAGACACTGTTTCACATAACATTATTGTGATCTTTTTGAAGGCGGTTCTAACTTTTGTAAGGTTTTTTTTTACATTTTCTTTTACTATTTCATTTACATTTCCCATCAAGCTTAACCTACTCAAGAAAACTTAGAAATGATATAAGATCCGCTTAGATGGCAATTATTTTAACAGTAATACACTGATAATTACAATATTTGTTATTTATTGTCAGTTATTCAATGCATATAATTACAATTAAACATTAATTTCATTGTTATTACTATGAAACGATTACAGTTAAACCCATTGCAAATCCTAATGGCAAATCAATAGTATTGTATTACATAGGGGAGACCGGGGACAAAAGTAACGGCGGGTTGAAAGTAACAAAGGCTTTGTAGAGTTATCCAATGGCCAAAAACCCGCGAGCTACTGTTGAAAGTTAGAGGCCGATATCCACCTATACTTACGATAGCCACTTGCAATCAGTTGCCGCGCAACTGCCGGGTTCTTGAGTCGTGAAGCTGGAGCTAACACGTTTTTACGCACCGAAAGTAACTTTTTTGATGTTTAGTCATTTAGGGTTTACGTAGTGTTATGATGATGATATTCATGTAACTATTTGCCTACTAATTTTTGATTAAATTGTTTCTAGAATGTTATAAATGATTTTTGTGCTGCACGACTAGTTTTTACATACGATTGTATTTAATAACAAAAATGTGGTTGGGTATAAAAGTAACATGACACTTTTATGTAGTATATATTTTCAGTTACAATAAATACTATATATTTTCTGTTTTGTGTTTTTGTCTATTATTAAATGATTCGTTGATTTAATCCCGCATTTTTTTTATTTTTTTTATTATACCTTTAACCCTTTAACTGCCTGAGTCGGATTAATCCGACAAATATTATTGTGTCCATTATACCTGTATTGTACTCCATAAATACGACACAGGCGTAATGGACACGATAATATTTGTCGGATATATCCGACTCAGGTGGTTAAAGGGTTAAATGCCCAGGGACCCGCGGGTTGTTACTACCGTCCTGCCGATGGGGCCGAAAGTAACAACGGCCCTTTTTTTAAAAAAGCTTTGTAATTCTTAAATACTAAAATGTTTTAAAATAATGGTAAATGTACATTTTTAGAGCATAAACGGAAGTTACATATTATGGCTATATTCATTTAATCGAAAATATTATTGAGAGCTAGAAAAACGAGCAACAGTACAAAGTGTTACTTTTGTCCCCGGTCTCCCCTACTTATTACATTTTATTGACAATGATGTTTCCTGATGTTCTTTACTATACCTACACGTGGAACGATGCAATTTAGTGTAACCAATTGAAAAAAAATAATGCAATAAAATGTTAACATTATTTCAATGCATTAACATCTACGAGTATCATGAGACGATTATTGTAAATATTCTTTATAACTATACGCGGATATTATTTTAAAAATGTGACGTTTACTTTATTCAATTAATTAATCGATATCGGTGTGGTCCTATTATCAGCAAACTTATAGGGTTAAAAAACTTTTTTAACAAAAAATACCGACTTCAAAAATCCACTACAAAGAAAATAATAATTTTGGTTTCGGAAGTCGGTGGCTTTGGTTTTTGTTTGCTTTTTTTGCCACCGACTTCCGAAACCAAAATTATTATTTTCTTTGTAGTGGATTTTTGAAGTCGGTATTTTTTGTTAAAAAAGTTTTTTATTTTTCCCTTTTTAGTTCTTTATCCCGTGTTAGATTACTTTCACGAATTCGTTTAACAGTAAATCTTCTACGGAGTGTGTACATTTATGCCTATAACTTTGTACATAGGAATGATTACATAATGTATTATATACTAAAACCTTCTTGAAAGTATGTAGATTACGTTAGTGAAAACCCCATTCAAATCGAATCAGTAGTTTTTGAGAAAATCGCGCACATACAAACATACATACATACATACTTACATACATACATACATACATACATACATACATACATACGGGACGAATACAGAACCTCCTTTTTTGAAGTCGGTTAAAAACACGCTTCCAATTTCAGCATCCTGAAAAAAACATTAAACTACTCTACTTGAGCTATTCATGAAATAACGAAAGTTTGACAAGACTTAAGTTAAAGGTAACTTTAACGTTTATGACACCCCATTTTGCCAAATCGTGTTTGCAACGGCCTACTTGAAACGTAAGCGATGCTTTCCATAGTCATAAGGACACTGCAGTTCATATCCTGGCGGCAGGTGTTAATGGGGTTTCACAGAGTCAGGATCTGGTGAGTGGTGGTGGTGGGTGTTTTTCTGCCCACAGTTTAATTCCAGTGGCACATTTAAAGTTTGATTCTTTTATCTTATTAAGATAACCAAAACGGACACACGATGATCTCGTTAAAATAATGGCTTAAAAAAACGAAACCACCAAAGACCCAATACACAATATTTGTCGAAAATCAATTAAAAACAGTCATTAAAATAGTCATTGCATTCAATTATCTCAGTAACAATAACCACGTTTTACGATTACGATCTAAAGTTTGCCAGATCAGATGGTGCTTGCATACTGAATAAAGTCGTTGAATTTTCAATTAACACAACGAGGTCAAGATGTTTTTCGCTATATAGTACTAACATTTTAATTTGTGGTCTGTGATTATCTTTCTGGGCACGTGGAGAGTCAATTGAGTCTTTGCCTTCTGACTTTTGACATGTAGCTTATGTAAGTATTGCGAATAAATAGGAACGTGTACCAACTTCTAGTTAGTACCTGTCATCAGTATTCATAATTAGCCCATAACGTCCCCCACTGTTAAGACTTAGACCTGCTCCCTGTGAAACGTAGTGAGTATATCTCAGACTAGCTTCCGCCCGCGGCTTCGTCCGCTTTGAGGATAAAAAGTAGGTAGCCTTTGTGTTATTCTGATGTATAAACTACGTTACTGTCAAGTTTCATCAAAATCCGTTCAGTAGTTTTTGCGTGAAAGAGTATCAAACATCCATACATACATCCTCACAAACTTTCACATTAATAATATTAGTAGGATTAGTAGGATCATACAAAAAGGAGATATGCCATCATAGCAAATTAGTACGGGAATCACTGTCGCCACTTTTAGAACAGTTTGCGACACAATTACAAGCTCCTTGTAAATATAAAAGTCTCCCACACATTCAAAATTCCGCACACCCTCAATCTAACACTGCATACGTCACTCATTCCTAACACTAAACTAAAACACTGTATTTATATCATCGATCGCGTTCGGTCCGTCACCAGCGTGTACGTTTTAACTATGGTCAACTAAAGTGTCAAGCTCAATGGTGCCTTAGCACATTTCCCTTGTTTCTATGATCTGAGGAGTTTATCCACCACGCGGGCCATAGGTTGGTGCATTTACGGTATGCCATCAAACGACTATCTACGGGTATAACAGATGGAATAAAAGGTAAGCTATGTGGCTGTTTCTCTTCTACTTGATGACCTATCTTCTTGACGTGATTTTATATGGTGATTGAAATCTGCCTGTTGTATAAGTTGCGAAGAATAAAAGCACGGCACCGTTAATGGAACTAGACAAACTTGACGAGACATACAACAGCTAAGACAAACTTGAAATAAGTAGATAGATAAGCTTCACCAAAACTTGGGAAGGCCAAATCGTAGAGTAATTGCGATAGGTTCTGGTGGACAGAACAGATCACAACGAAAGACTATAATTATGTATGTATATTTTGGAATGAGCCTAGTTGTCTTTGGATAGGGATTGAATTTTCATTGATTAATCTCCATCTGCATTTTAAACGCTAAACGTGGCATCAGTGGCATGGCAACGCACTTAAAATTCCACCCAAATCAGTAAGTAAAACACGTGAATACACATACCAAACACAAGTTTATCGAGGTCAATCCACTGTTTTCCGTGTTATCCGCTGTTTTCTCACCGTCACAAACATTTTGTTGAAAACATTAGCTAACAACTAATTAATGCACCGTCACGTTCAACGTCTTACTCTTAACATGATCGTACGCAGCGTGTCCGATTTTTATTTTTTTAATTATAATGCAAACATCGAAAGTAAACATTCATGTGAACATTCCGCGAGTATTAAGGAATTGTGTCATCAGCTATTTAATTCATTAACACGTTCTAATTATGTAATGATTATTTAAGAATTTTAAGCACATAAACAATTGAGGTATTTTCGGATATGAGATGATATCAAAGTCAATTTAGGCGCCTTGGCGTTTTGCTATACAAATATGATCATTCTATTCATGACATCTCGTAGAACCAATGAGATAGACGTGCTAGCTATGCAAATCAACGTCAACGTTGGCTGTCGCTGAAAAGCAGCGCTGTGACTGCATCATGCAACACAGCATCATGCTGAGCGATGTCCGTTTTGCGCGGATGTGACGCATATTTTCCCTAGCAGTTTTTTTTTGTATTTTTATTTTTGTGCGTCATATCAACGCAGATAAATGCATTTTCTTTCTTTCTTTCAAATGAATGCTGCTGCCAAACGTGCAAAGCATGCACTACCGTACGATGGTTAAATTAAAAATCTATTTCGTTATTATGTTTTTCATGCTGTCTGTTTGGTAGGATTGCATGAGAACCCGTTGCTCCTAAAAAAAAAATTTACCTAAATAATCTCTGAAAATAAGAATCTTAAAGTTTCTGAATACGACCATTTTTCACCGAAAACCCCCGTTGAGTCTCACGTGGACCACTGGGGGTCCACCTGGATCACTTTGCGAATCACTGTGTTAGACCAAATGCAACAACCAAACAATGAAATACTAGCAGGAAATTGACGTACAGCTAAATGATGCATTGAGCTCACATGACACTGAACTTAGATCAACAATAAGCAGGAAAAGTCATAGCTTTAGCTAGCACAACAATGAAGTATACCGAGTAATCTCAGAGATTGTAAAGTCGCAATAACCTAGTCATTTATCTGCCATACTGCCAACATTTCAAGGTTCGATGTATCAGACGTAGAAGATATGATTATTGGGATGGCACTGCGCGACCGCACGCCACGCCGATTACATATAGATCTCTAATGGAAACCGCAACAAATGCGTTTGTTAAGCTTAGGACTTATACTGGATTTGTTTATTTTCTAGTTTTGTAACTTTTCATTGTAGTACTGAGAATTTGAAGCCTGCTAGTCTATTTTGTACCGACTCGCTGCGTGATATTACTGCGAACTGCCAATTTGTTTGCGAACGTTCGAGGCAGAATGTCACGGTGAGATTTTCTCTCGAACGTTCGCTAAAAAATTGGCAGTTCTCGCGGTGAGATCACTTGGCGAGTCGGTGCAGAATAGTCAGGCTGGTATACCTATGTAAGACAGCAGCTCAAGTTACGAAAACGGTCTAAGGACCAAAATTATCAAAAGACCAAAATTATCTGAGGAACAATAATGTTCGACATCAGAAGCATCAGGTCGGATGTACACACCACCCAAAATAACTTTTGGACACAGGGCTTATAAGATTTCGTTTCTCTTTCGAACCCACTGACTCTAGTTCTCTCTATCCACTAAGTTAATGAAATCGAATCTGAAGGCTTTCTGATAAAGAAGCTAGTTTTATTTTTGCTGTCCTACATCTAATGTGGAGATGGTGTCGGTGGTTTTTACTACTAATTGTTTTTATTCCCACTATACAATTGAATAACATCAATCTAAGGAAACTTCTTAGAAACAGTGCAGTAAAAACAATTATGAACGCGGCGTGAATTATAAGCACAGATAGCGCGTGTACATTTTCGGCCCAATAGACAATAGACAGTTGACAATACGTAATAGTGAATGGTTCAATTAGACGACGAGTGTCGACTCAAATCGATTGAGGAACCAATTGCGTGCAGCCTCGGCGCCCCCCGTCTTCTTTATTCCGCCAAAGAGACCGAATCAGCTAATGCGCAGGTGACGTTTGTGCTCAAGACTGGTACCGGTAGTTATACCTACAATCCACACATATCCAATCAAGTACAAAACTTTTTTAAACATAATTATGCACTGTTTCACTGTTTTTCTTATTAATAAGCCCATTCCAACATACCATGTCTTTGCAGTGCAGAATTATCTTTATGGCACAGATTAAAGATACAATGTTTTCATCAATGTGCTCATAACCTTGGGAAATTCAGATCAAATGATTACATAATATTATGATGAATCTTCATAACATTTGTTTTATGAGGTCATTAATTATATTTATTTTGTCTGGATATAAAGTACTCCAATAGGGATGCCACCCCGACCCGTACTCTATTATAGAGTGTTGCACTCTATTTCACGATATTTACTTCACTGACACTGTTCTCATTTGATTCTTATCCTACTACACACATCAAAAGTATCTAGGGATCAACATATATTTTTGCAATAACTTTTCTCCTGATTGATATTAATTAAAATTTTCTTTAAGGATTCATCAAATAAAGTGTTTTCGTTTGTCACAGTAACGATAAACCAAGTCACCTTTGCATTAATAAAGAAATTTGCCATTTTCCTAATAAAGGGATTTTTGACATTTGAACCACTAACATTAAAGTTCGAAAAAAAGACTGAAATAACAGTTTTCTTTAAAATTTTATTGGGTAACTTAAACAATTAATAATCCGTGTTTCTACCGCGAACACTAACAACACAAGAACATCGGTTTGGCATACTCAAAATGAGTTCATCCAAATCACGCTGTGGAATGGCCGCCCATGTTCGTTGCAACAACAAAAAAAGGTCTTCTTGCGACTGGATACCCTCCATATTCGGCAGAGCTCTTCTCTGTAGCATATCCCATGCATGCTCAATCGGGTTCAAGTCTGGCGACTGAGCAGGCCAGGGCAGGACATTGATGTTAGCTGCGGCGAGAGTCTGTCTTACAACTCTTGCGGTGTGCGGTCGTGCATTATCATGCATTAACTGAAATAAGGGACCGATTTGCACTTGTAGAGGAACGATGACGTCTGATACAATCGTCTCAGCATAAATTTGAGCGTTGAGGTTGCCTCTGATCCAAATCAACTCAGTTCTTCCGCCGATCCAAATACCCGCCCATACCATGATGGTTCCACCACTATAAGGATGGACTTCCTGGCAGGATTTTAATCGCTGTTGGCGTCCAGGGGTTCTCCAGTGTCGTATACGTCTTGTATCCGGTCTCATACCAAAACGAGACTCATCAGAAAAGCACACGAAACGCCATTGTTCTTCTGCCCAATTTCTGTGTTCAAGAGCCCATTGATATCGAATCCTACGATTGTGCATTGCTATAGGTGGTACCCGTAGCGGTCTTCGGGAATGAAGGTTCACTTCATGCAAGCGGTTTCTGACTGTTTGGTCGCTAATTAAGTTCCCTGAAGAGTGATGAAGCCTCACGGCTAACATCATGGCGGTTATTGTTGGAGCTCTTCGAGTTAAGATTTGAATGTATCGGTCTTGTCTCCGTGTGGTGCAGCGATACCGTCCTCCATGGCGCTCAGCCACGGTACCAGTGCTTCGGTAACGTGTCCAAAGTCGACTGATAACACTCTGACTTGTATTCAGAGCTAAAGCTACAGTACGTTGCCGGGAACCAGCTTCTATCATTCCCACGGCTCTGAGTATTTCTTCCCTGCTTAAATGACGTCGCCGCTCCATAATAACGTTGGTTTTAATCAGTAGTAGGGAAACAGTAGCACTAATAATGTCTTCAATGCGTTGTATGTTTTTATAGGGAAAATATTGACAGCTTATTTTCATCTTTTACTCGAATTTGATTGAGAGTTCCTGATTCAAATTATGAAATGCACCAAAAAGGATCCATATAAATTTATAAAATCATAAATTTATTACAAAGCCACATCTCAATCTCAAGAAATCCGCATAAAAATGCTTGATCCCTAGACACTTTTGATGTGTGTAGTTTGCATTAAAAATGCAATGTTTTTCTTAAATACCAGGTAGGTATTCAAATAAACAATTATTTACCCAAAGTATCTAGAAGCGATGAAAAATATGTGTATAAGCATAAAAATATAAAAAAACCGACTTCCAAAAACTACACTAAAAACTATGAAATAAAAATATTTAAACTTCCATAATTAAAAATCTAAATGTATATTGAAGCCGGCGGGGCCTTTTCAGGTTTTTGCCTCTCAGTCTTTAAACAGGAAGAGTGTGCGCAGTGTGTGCACGTGGAAATTAAATTTTCCTTTTATTCCTTGTTCATCTGCAATTTTGCTTATTTTCATGCTAGGCCCCGCCGACTTCAATATACATTTAGATTTTTAATTATGGAAGTTTAAACATTTTATTTCATAGTTTTTAGTGTAGTTTTTGGAAGTCGGTTTTTTTAAAACCTGTTTTTTATTTTTAACTTTTTAGTGTAGTGTAACATGTCCTGTTTTTTTTTTATAATAATACCTTACGTATATATAAAGTACCATAAAATCATGGATAGAGCGACTTTAATAATATACTGCCTTTGACACACATTTTGTATGTACTTTTACCGAGATCGATTGCTTTCACGAATTTAAATAGGTACTTACCTTCTAAGATATTTATGGATAAGTACGTTTCAGTAATCGAAAACAATGTTTTTTCAGCAATAGGCTCTTTCCCTAACTTTCTATCAAATAAGACTTGAACATAAAAAAACTGTGTGTACTATACACCTCTGCCTAACCTTGCGGAAAATACTAGCGTGATGTTATGCATATATAATATCGAGATCGATTGCGACCAGGAATTCGTGTACCTACATAATATGACTTTTTTATTATCGTCATGATGTCATCGATATACACGAAAAATTCCGTTTATTGAAGCTGGTTACAAAACTATTCAACCTAAGTTAATACAATTTATATGGGACCACCTCGCGAGCTTCTTCTACCATATGAAAAAAAAATCACGTAAATCGGCTCACAGATCACAGAGTAATCGGTGTACATACATTAAAAAAAAAAAAAAAAAAAAACAACCGAATGCAGAACCTCCTCCTTTTTGGAAGTCGGTTAAAAAGTACTCTTGTACACATCGTTCTTTATTTTTGCTAGTCCAAAACACCTAAATGTAGGTACTTTTATTGTCCCAAAAATAGGTGGCAACCCTAACCTAAGCTCCGTATGAAAGTTTATTCGATGTCTCGTGTCACCCGAAATAATTGATTAAATTATTATGGTCAAGCAATGCAACAGCTAATTTGAAATTTAACAAGCGTGCAATTTTGACTAGCGTTTGATT
Source organism: Thalpophila matura (assembly GCA_948465475.1). NCBI lineage: Eukaryota > Metazoa > Arthropoda > Insecta > Lepidoptera > Noctuidae > Thalpophila > Thalpophila matura. Next base: position 6,273,946 of record OX419187.1, on the reverse strand, counting down.
ATTCGGGTATACATCTTTCTCCAGGTTCCTATCTATTTAGTAATAAGCTTGTAGCAGACAGACAGACAAACAAGCTTCCGAATTTGTTATACCTACCTATTATGTATGGATTTTTAACTTACTTAAACATTATTCTTAAATGTGTCAAATTTTAATAACACTCAAGTAGGTACAATGTATCAAAACAAAAATGACGAACTTTAATTTTTGATGAGCTTGGCCTTTACTTAAGGGCATACCACCCACACAAAACACAACAAACAAACATGCACGGAAAATTTTGAATTGACACATTGTCACTTCATTGGCGAGACCACCCGTGACATAGATAGGTACTGTTAGGTATATTGTTCATGTATTGGCACCTCTATTCAATTGATAATACAGGTTTATTCAAGTTTAATACATCTGCCAGCCTAAGATGTGTAAAGAATGATAAACTTATCTCTATTTTCATGCAAACCTTGTAAATGTCTGTGTGTCACATTGCAAGATTTAGTGTTGCCAGAAACATTTTCTAAAGGCATAGTCGGGCTCTCAGATCATAGAAATAAGGAGATATGCCATCATAGCAAATTAGTACGGGAACAACTGTCGCCACTTTTAGAACATTTTTCGACACATTATATGCGCTCCTTCTGAATAAAAAGATCTCCCACACATTAAAAATTCCGCACACCTCAATCTAACACTGTTAATCATCACTCAACACTAGCATTAAACTAAAACACTGTATTTATATCATCGACCGTGTTCGGTTCTCCGCCAGCGTGTACGTTTATTATACGGTCAATGTGACCGTATCAAAGCGTCAAGCTCAATAGCGCCTTGGCACATCTCCCTTGTTTCTATTATCTGAGGTCGGGCTATATTTTCGGCTATAAACCCAATATAGCTTGGCAATGTGTGGTGGACCACACAGTATATCTTCGCTATATTTTAGGTTCTGCATACAAATTATCTGGCGTCTAGACGTGTGGAAATGCGGGATATAAAATTTATTGATAAATTAGAGAGGCGACATAGGTATTTCTGGAGCTATTCCCGGAATAAGCGGCATATTCGGAGATACAGTATAATAACATTATTTAGATTTATTTTTCTATTATTATAAGTAGTGTAACAAAAAGGTGAAAAGAGAGATAGAACTACATTATTACCACTACTACTTGCTTATTATGTATGAATTGAACACGTTTTTTTAAGAGGTTGGAGAATGTCTGCGACTTTTCGCCAATTTTCCGATGCAGTGTTTTTTTCGTTTATGTGTCGCTCAAATCTGAAGCACCCCGACCGGGGAAGTACCCGTTAATTTTACAGGAGTACACCAATCCAAGGTCTAGGTTCCACTCGCCCCTTAGAATTCGCAAGAGTGGGGCAAGCTTTTCTTAAAAAAAAAATTTAATTTGTGCACATGACAAACAAGTGATAAATTTATACATAACAGAGGATGTCAACTCCATGACATAATGTTTTATTACCCGTATATTTTGATGAGATGACAAATACAGATAACGTTATTAAATTGTTTGACGTTGTGATTAACACGCGGATTCCGACAATTAGCATTTTTGTACGAGATAACAATGATTTCAATGCGGCAAGCAGTCTTGATGATAAAAAAACTTGATAACATAGGCGAAAATTGTTAAGGAATTTGAGTCTTTTAATTTGTATAATTATATTTTATTCAGATTTTTTTTGACATCCGTGTATCTCCCAACATGCATGGTTTCAGCAGCCGTTTAGCATTTAGATACTAAATTGTAAAATTCTGGAATTATTTATTTCATTTTATTAATTGTCACAATTCTGATAATAATTGTCACAATTTTAATAATTGTCATATCTGTGATAAATGACCCATTGTTTATTCTTTTCTGTTATTTCTTATAAAACAAGCATATACACATATTTTTTGCATACACTTTCATATCTACCTACCATTATTAACATATCCGCAAAATCGAAAACCATCTAGATAATTTCCAATAGGGTAAAACCGGGATAGATGCCGCAGTGGGATAGATGCCTCATTTTCAAAAAACCTAACTTCCCAAACTCGCAACTATGAATTAATAGTATAAGTAGGAGCCGCAGTCACCCCGCACCTCAGCTGCCCCCTGGCTGTCGTACGTTGAGGATGCGTTTCGCTCGTGTATGCAATCATCTCCGCGGCGAACTCCACGAACGCGTAAAAGATTTAAAGGTTAGTATTTGCCATTGTATAACTTTATAAGTAGTAATAAATTCCATTATATTTTTTATTACATCAATGTACTGGTTCATTAAGTGTTCCTCTGGGTGTTAATAGTTTTACTTTTGTTTTTAATTTATTTAAAAAATACTTGGGCATCTATCCCTATCATAAAGGATAGTTGCCCCAATTTTTCGAGGTATAGGTGCCCTTAGGGGCATCTAACCCTCCATACACTTTAATGGTTACAGTGCATACCTACTTTAAAATATTTTTGTGTTTTGTTATATTTTTAAAGTTTTTCCGTATTTTTATATTTGGACTTTTTACTTGTAGCAGAACCATGCCACGAAAATACAAGAGGAAGGAGTGCGAGCTCAAGATGTGGAAAACTGAAAGCACTACTATCCGGTTCAACTTCATTTAAGTAGGATTAGGAATGATCTCTTTATTGTGTTATTTTAATTTAAAAAAAAGTATCTATTGGCATGTTGACACTTATTAATTAACATAATAAAAATTAAGGATTCATATTTTTATTTTTACCCGACTCGGCAAAGCCAAAAGGAAGGGTAATGATTGAATTTATATTTTGAAGTTTTATTATGTTTGTTTGTGTCGTATAAGAATCATATTATAACTATAACAATTAAAACACTTAAAAAAATGGTTTTTCGTAATTCGACCTCATATTTGGTTGGGTTTTTTGTTTACACAGTATAAAGGGCATCTATCCTTCTTAGTATTTCCATGGTGGGGCAACTATCCATACAGGTGGGCATCTATCCTCAAAAAAAGTGTTCCACAAAAAGCTAAATTCTGCAAAATGTATTATTGATAGGTCAAAAAATAATGATTATAATTCAACATAAATGATTAAACTAGCTACACTCATAGAAATTATCCATATAAAATTAATATTTTTTAAATGAGAAGGCTATTTTAAAAAGTGGGGCATCTATCCCGGTTTTACCCTACACATACACATTTTATACCCTTCGAACGTCGAACTAACACACTAGTTGCTACATGTTATTATTAATATCAACATACTGTATTTACGTTTTCCTGAAGGCATATGAATGAATACATAAAATATGGCACATTTGATACAGCACCCTTTAGGTTGATCATCTCTGATCGGATACATATTAAGCGAGATACGATGGCTAAATCTCTATCGGACATCATAATTATGCCTAGTCCTTTCTCTACCGTGTTGGGGTTGGCTTTCAATTTAACTAGATGTGGCTGAGTATCATATATCTATCACAGGGTTGCCAGATTTGCTGGCATAAATTCCGGGACAATAAAAACAATTACTCTTGAAGAGATTTAACATTTTTGGAAATTCCGGGACCCGGAACATACTCTCGCATTCTGGGACTATCCCGGTGGGTCCCGGCCATCTGGTAACCCTAGCTCTACATCGTACCAGTCGAGTCGAATAAAATAAAATCAAAAGCAAAACGACCGGAAATTTTTATTTGTGATAGAAATTGCAGTAGCCAGGCTCAGCCGTAACAACGTGCACATTTTTATACCCAAAGCTTTAAAACTGGGTTACCAGTACAATTTAATTATAAATACAATATTACAATCGAAGACCACATTTCCTAAGATAACGTTCGTAGAATTCAGCTCTAAATGGCGTTTTTATGTGATTGCAACATTGTACCTTACTGTTTAATCATTTCGTTGAATCCTATGTTCGTTATATAATTTTACGACAACAAAGTAGGTATTTAGATAGGTATAAATAGAATAAATACGTAGAATTGTGTTTATTTTCTCATTATTAGATGGACAATTGGTCTGGTGAAGGTCGACAGGTATCGTTTGTGGTTAGCGGGTCCAATAGATGTGACTTGAAGATGTCTTAATGATAAAGTCACATATTATGGCGCACTGCTTGAGCGACTGGTTTCTGCGCTATGGGTCGTGAATTGGTTAGGAAAAAAAGTAGTTTTTTGGCAAGACAGTGAGACTTAACAATGCAGCTACAAAAGAGGAGAAGTCGTACGGTACTACGTTCGATTAACTGGGAGACCCACGGAATATAAGGCGAGACAAACCTTGAAATCACGAAAAAAGCAGCATTTTGTCCAATGTTTAGGGTATTTTTGTGTGGAACAGTTGATTTTCTTTTCGTGATTTCAAGTTTGGTCTCGTAGTTAATCAAACTAGTATCGAATACTGAATACGCTACTTCAATATGTCCCCAATTTAACTTGTCACCCAGTATAACTTTAGCGCTATTTCAGTACCGTATCACTTCACTATTGTCATAGCAATTACCTAAATTATTAATGCAAAAACACTATAGACAGTATACAGGAAAAAGGCATTTAACGACTTAAATAATTAAACAGAACGATAGCCGAAGAGGGAACCATCAATTAGTGACAACCACAATCGTTAGGGTGCATAGATAATAGGGGACCTTATAACGAAGTAGACTTTCAATTTTGCGAGACTTTTGGACGATTTAATAAAATTTTAGTATGCACTTCAAAACAGTTATGGGACTGGTTGTTAGTGACTGACCATTAAATAATTAGATAATTGGTAATGCACTTTACGGTAATACATCTAATTTAGTTATACCTACTCGGCGAGTTTGTATTGCCATTTTAAATTAAACAAGAAAATGTTAATTATTTTTAACTTTACGTTGGTAAGGGGACTGAATAAGGTTTTCCGACTTCTAAAGCTGTGTTAGTTAAGTCGCGTTAAAAGGCGTATATTCAAGGTTCGTTAAGGTTTAGAGGACAGAAGGGTGAATTAATGTCGAGTGTAAGTCAGATTGATAAAAGAAAATTTTGTTGTAGGAAATTCTTACACCGCCTAAATTAATTTTTAATGATGAAATGAAATGAAATGATATTTTATTCTGTAAATAGGTTACAGGTAACACTTTTACACGTCAAAAATTGTTTTGATTTTTAAGCTAGATGAGGTCGGTGTTTCCTATCTGACTACCTTTGAGAAGAAACACCGAAACAAACTCAAAGGTCAGTCTCTTTTAAAGTCCAGACAAATTAAAATGAAACTATGCAAGGACCATGCAGGTTAGTCTGGAATGGCCTTTATAGGAAAGAGCCATACAGATTTGAGTGGACCTATCCTGACTGTGCACGCATGTGCCGAGTATCGTGGTAGCTCAACCCTGACTTAGGGAGCTCAACGACCCAGCGAACATTACTATCAGAAAGGACATTTGGGTAGGTCGCATAAAGTACTCAAACTGTCAGACTGAACTTGAGATCTATACCTATATTATGTAACATAGAAACCCACATCGTACTCACATTCACAAAAATAAGTTAAATTAAATAATAATGTCACCTTAAATGTCATTGAGTAAATAAATTATGTCAAAAGAACATAGGATATGTTGGAGTTTATATGTATATAAATTGACAAAGACAATAAAAATGTACTATATGTTAAATTATTTAATTACTTAGACAGTCAAGAGATGACCAGTATCAACTGACAGCGCCCGTTCACGAACATGACACGCGCATCAGCACCGTTCAACTCAACCATTTTAGAGGGAATCGAACGATCCAATACACGTGCCACCGTCAGCGGTACATTTAGGCGAGCATGACATTCTCCCAACTGCCAAACTACACACAGAGTTAAAATTGGATTAAAAAAAAAAAAAAAAATGCTAGTAATAATTCTACTCGATTATACAAAATGAGTATGCTATTTATATACAAATAAAAACCATACTAATAGATGTTAGAATAATGCAAATCAGTTCATACATTCAAAACATCAGTATGTCAAAGGTATTAAATACAAAATTTGATAATAATTGCACATTACAATGTCAAGGTTTATGTCATAACACAATGATGCAAGTCAAAGTAAAGAATAACAATAATACAAATGTAAAGTATGCAGAGACATACTTGCATAGCATAACTAAGCGAGCAGCTCAATCCCAAGCGTTTTTATCATTTAGATAATCTGAGATTTTGTAATACCCTTTTTTATAAAGTTTGCTTTTAATGCAATTTTTGAATTTCTTAATGGGTAAGTTTCGAATATCAATGGGAAGTTTGTTGTAAAAGCGTATACATTGACCCATGAATGAGTTGCTTACTCTTTGGAGACGAGTAGGATGAACAGCAAGATTATGTTTATTCCTGGTATTTAAACAATGGACATCAGACAGTTTAATGAAATTTGAGATGTTTTTATGCACATACATCAAGTTTTCAAATATGTATTGTGAAGCTACAGTCAGAATATTAATCTCTTTAAATTTCTCTCGAAGAGAAACCCTTGGGCCTAGGTTGTAGATGGCTCTTACAGCTCGTTTCTGTAGAACGAAGATAGTATTTATATCAGCACAGGTTCCCCAGAGAAGAATCCCATAAGACATAAGACTATGAAAGTAACTGAAATATACTATTCTGGCTGTATCCACATCTGTAATAAGTCTAATTTTTTTAACAGCGTAGGCGGCGGAACTAAGCCTTCCTGACAATTTGTTTACGTGAGGGCCCCATTGTAATTTGGAGTCAATGGTTATTCCAAGAAAGACTGTTGAGTCAACAGGGTCCAACTCTACTCCATTTAGTTGCACATTGGTAGTTAGCTGCCGAACATTAGGCGTTGAAAATTTAATTAGTTTAGTTTTTTTTTCGTTTAAAAGTAGATTATTTACATTGAACCAATGGACAATTTTATTGAGTGAATTGTTAATGTCGTTTTGGGGAAACGGGTGGAAGGTGTCCTCCCGTCCCCTTGTTCAGATCGATAGGTATGCTCGATTGCGAGGTGCGGAGGTGGAGTCAAATCAAAGTCCCACGTTGTTAGTACACTGGTTTATATCGTAAGATGTAGTACGTTACATACAGGTAATACCGTAGGTGCACATTACACGTTCAGGCATAACAATTCACAATCCATGAAATAGAGTGCCATGGAGTGATAAAATACACTTTTCATAAGAGCTCGTCTTGTTCCAATCTGAATGACAGGAAAAAAGTAACGGTCGTATATTGGCGGCCACTATGCCGTCCATAGATAACAATAGTGTTGCCTACTAGTGCGTTCGTAAACGCCACACCACCCCCCCACGGAGAAGGACGAACCGATCAAACGAATTCGGAGAGATCCTTGAATTTGACTTTTCTGCCAGAACGCGTGGTATATGGCAGTTTTGTGGTGGTTGGATTGGCAATTTGGGTATCTGTGCGTGTCGCAGGTTGTGTAGGTCTTACTGGAAGCGCAGGGGCAGTATGGATGGTGTTTTCTATATGTGCCGGTTTGACGCGGTCGACGCTCACAGTTAGGTTCTTGCCCTTGACGTCCAGGGTCATCGTCTTGCCATCGCTGGCGCGATCGATGACCCGGTACGGGCCAGTATAAGGTGGCTGTAAGGGGCGTCTGACGGTGTCGTCCCGTAAGAAGACGTGAGTCGTCGATGAGAGGTCCTTGAAAATGAATGACGATGGCTGAGTATGGCGAGATGCAGGAAGAGGTCGTACGGTCGACATTTTACGTCGAAGCTGTACGACAAAGTCTGCCGGGTCGTCCATACTCTGCGGTCCGTCAGCTGGGACAAGTAATTCGCCGGGCAAACGAAGGGGTTCCCCGTATACCATCTCGGCAGCTGTGGCTTTCAGGTCTTCCTTAAAAGCCGATCGCATGCCGAGAAGGACCAAGGGAAGCGCGCGAACCCAAGAGTCCTGGTGGCACATAAGGGCAGCCTTGAGCTGACGATGAACGCGCTCAATCATGCCGTTTGCGCAAGGATGGTAAGCCGTTGTTCTTGTTCTTTTGGTGGCGAACTGTGTCATCAACCGGCGGAATAGGTCAGACTCAAACTGCGTACCTTGGTCTGTCGTAATGTCAGATGGCACGCCGAAACGGGGAATCCATTCTCGGGTCAAGGTTTCTGCCACCTCTTCTGCAGTAATCGAGCGCATTGGCCAGACCTCAGGCCATTTTGTGACTCTGTCAATTGCAGTCAAACAATATCGGTAGTCATTGCAGATCGGCAAGGGGCCGACAATGTCGATGTGGACATGTTTGAAGCGACCGGATGGTAGTTGGAAATTGCCAAGAGGGGAAGAATTGTGGCGCGATACTTTGGCGCGTTGACACGCCTCGCAAGTTCGAGCCCATTGTTTGCAGTCCCTATTGATGGAAGGCCAAACGTAGCGTTCGGTGACGAGGCGGGTGGTAGCTCGTGCACCGGGGTGGCTTAAGTTGTGCAACTTATTGAAAGCCGCTCTACGAAAGGAAGGGGTCAGATAAGGACGAGGTTTTCCTGTAGACGCATCGCAGGTGACAGAGATATTGGTACCGGGAATATTGATCTTGGTTAATTGCAGGCTTGAGCCTTGGTGGCGGAGGTTACATAATTCCTGGTCTATCTCCTGTGACTTGGCAAGGGCTTCGTAATCTTGCTCTAATGCGATGGTGTCAATACGCGACATTGCGTCGGCGACGACGTTGTCCTCTCCCCTAATGTATTTGATGTCAGTGGTAAACTGACTGATAAAGGACAGTTGATTTAATTGGGCAGGGGGAAGTTTTTCCCGGCGCTGTACAAAAGCGTAGAGCAGCGGTTTATGATCTGTGAAGATGGTAACATGCTGGACCTCGAGAACATGGCGGAAGTGTTGTACGCTTTCGTACACCGCCAGTAGCTCACGATAGTAAGCCGGCCATTGTGTTTGCCGGTCGGTCAGTTTCTTGCTAAAGAAGGCAAGAGGAACCCACTTGCCTTTAACTTGTTGTTGAAGACAGGATCCGATATGGACGCTGGAGGCGTCAGTAAACAGTCCAAGAGGGGCGTCGTTGATCGGATATTGCAGCAGAGTGGCATTTGCTAGACTCCCTTTGCAGGCTTCGAATTGCTCTAGAAGCTCAGGTGACCATGTAAATGGCTTGGCACCTTTGCCTTTGGTAGCAACTACAGATTTGATTATTGGAGCTTGAAACAGTGCAGCACGGGGTACGAATCGGCGGTAGTAATTTAACATGCCGAGGAAACGGCGCACTCCCTGGACTGTTTTAGGAGGGGGAAAATCTAAAATAGCTTGGATCCGATCTTGAGGAGGTCGGGTGCCTTCAGGGCTGATGTGGTAACCCAGGAATGAAACTTGCCGTGCGCCAAGAACGCACTTGGACGGGTTAATAACCACTCCGTAATCCCGTAAGCGACCGAATAGGATACGCAGGTGTTCGCGATGTTGAGCCTCGTCTGCTGAATGGACAAGTATGTCATCCACGTAAGGAAAACAGAAATCGAGACCCCGTGTGACCTCATCGATAAACCGCTGGAAGGTCTGACCAGCGTTGCGGAGACCGAAGGTCATGAAAGGGAATTCGAAGAGGCCAAACGGAGTAACGATGGCAGTCTTCGGAACATCCTCTTCAAACACCGGGATTTGATGATATGCCTTCACAAGGTCTATGGTGCTGAAAATTTGGGCACCAGTGAGGTTGTGGGCGAAATCATTTATGTGCCGGACTGGGTATCTATCCGGTACAGTTCGGGCGTTAAGTGCGCGGTAGTCACCGCAGGGACGCCAAGTGTTGTCCTTTTTTAAGGTCATGTGCAACGGAGACGACCACGGACTTTTGGATGGTCGTGCGGTGCCGGACTGAACCATGTCCTCAAACTCCTTTTTGGCAGACGTCAATTTTTGAGGTGCTAGACGCCGAGGGCGGCAAGAAATAGGAGGCCCATCCGTTGTCTTGATGAAGTGCACGGTATCGTGCTTGATGATTCTTGGAAGACCAGGAGGACGAGTAATTTCTGGGAATTCTGCTAGCACTTGTGCGGAAGCAGAATTCGATGGGGCTACAGCCTTGACACTAGGTTGCTCTGACGTCGCGGTGGAGGCAAGTGCAGACAGGTTAGTGACACCGTCTATTAACCGCTTGGTGCGGCAGTCTGGCAGCAGATGATAGTATGCCAAGAAGTCCGAGCCAATAATTGCATTATTGACGTCGGCGACGATGAACGTCCAGGTGAAATCACGACGTAGGCGAAAGTTAAGTGTCAGAGTAATTGTCCCGAAAGTCTTTATGCTGCTACCGTTAGCAGCGCAGAGGTCATAATCAATGGGCTTCCTCCGATCTGGAAGCCAGCGGTGAGGGTAGCAGCACAAATCCGAACCAGTGTCAATTAAAAACTGACGCTTCGTGACTTGATCCGTTATAAATAGGCGACGGCTAAGGGGTTGGTTATTTTCACAATCAGTCGCCGCCGCTACTGACTGCTCACTGGGTTTTCCGCCCGCCAATTGCACGGTGTTATGCACCTTTTTGCCTTGGTGCCATATTTTTGATGGTACCAGCAGCATTTTAAAGCACGGTCCGGAGTGGCATTGCGCGACGATTGTCCGTTTCGGTTTTTAGACCGAGAGCGTCGTTCGGTTGATAAGGCAGCCACCTGTCTGCTTAACTCCTCTATCCGCTCCATCATGCTGGTGAGTGTGGGTGCAGCTGTTGCAGCATAAACATTTCCGGAGCTTGGCTGGGCCTCAACAATCTTGTCAGCAATGTCGGCTATCCTGTCCAGGCTGAGGTCAGCTTGGGCTGCCAGGATGCCTTGTACATGTTGAGGCAAGCGGCGAAGCCAGAGCTGGCGCAAGATGTTGTCGTCCGATAGCGTAGTTCCTGCAAGGGATCGAAGGTGACGAAGGAACTGGGACGGTTTTCTGTCACCAAGTTCCTCGTCATTAAGCAGTCGTCTTACCCTCTGCTCTTCAGATGTGGAAAACCGTTTAATTAAGGTGTCCTTGAGTGTTTTATATTTATTTTCTGTAGGTGGGTTGATGACGATGTCTTCGATTTCCCCGGCAACTTCATGGTTCATTTGGCTGAGGACATAACTATATTTTGTCACATCTGTGTTGATGCCGGCTAATAGAAATTGGGCTTCAGCTTGTGCGAACCATACAGTCACCCTGTCAGGCCAAAATGGTGGCAGCTTTACAGCAATGCGACATACAGCAGCAGCTACCTCAGACTTAGGATGAGCATTAACTTGTTCATGCTGGGTACGCAGGGCAATATTTTCAGCCTCAAGCATAGCCAAGCGTGCTTGCAGTTCTTCAGCCATGGTTAATTTCATAGGTGAGTCAGCGTGTAAGTTAATTAATAGTTAATAATAAAAAAAATAAAAAAAAACTTTAAGAAAAGAAAAAAATAATCAAGTGACCGCACACACAAACACCCAAAGTCCAAACCAAAGAAAGCCGAAGTACCTTAACAGTGGGTGAGTAGCGGAACGTTCACACAAAACAAAACTTTTTAGATAAATGTACACACAAATGCAGCTAAAATAAAAAGGTAAATACACATACAACAATAAACACCAAAATAGCAATACACACACAAAAGAGAAAAAAGAAAATAATAAACACAAAATAATGTCAATAAAAAAACAGTAAAGATAGAGACGGATTAGAATATAGGTCATGCAAAAATAAAGAATAAAAACTGTTAAACATGCATTTGAGCGCAAGATTTTACACTTTTAATAATAAATAATTTTTGCAAAGACCTTAATAGTAAATGCAGTACAAATATTATGTTAAGTTGTAAAGATGCACATTTATCCGGTGAATGAAATTAATTAAATGAAAAGTTACCACATAGCCTAGGAGAATCTGCAGCAAAACAATAGGGTAGGCAGAAGCCAACTTGACAATAGTAAAATGCACAGAGGTATTTTTGTCTAAACTCAGGCTGTTAATTTTGTTATCTTAATATTATTTAATTGTATTTAAAAAAAAAAATGAAAATGCTTTGTTAAAGCTATATTGCTAACACGAGAAATTATGTTTAGTTCCCAAAATAATGATGTTGGCAGACAACAGTGGGTACTTGCGTGCGGCCGGAAACTGAAGTAGCACTGCGATGACCGGAGGCAGCTGGCAGTAGGGTATGTTGTGCCGAGGTCTCTCGTGTGGCTGTAGTCCACAGGCCGGCTCGCGTGGTGGAGTGTCCGTCGTAAGCGCCTAGGCGGCTTCTTGTAACTCAACGCGAGGCGCGAGTTAGGCCGGAATAGGAACGACGATTTCGACTCACGTTGACGCAATCTTCTCCTATCACGTCGGGGTCACCACTTTGGGGAAACGGGTGGAAGGTGTCCTCCCGTCCCCTTGTTCAGATCGATAGGTATGCTCGATTGCGAGGTGCGGAGGTGGAGTCAAATCAAAGTCCCACGTTGTTAGTACACTGGTTTATATCGTAAGATGTAGTACGTTACATACAGGTAATACCGTAGGTGCACATTACACGTTCAGGCATAACAATTCACAATCCATGAAATAGAGTGCCATGGAGTGATAAAATACACTTTTCATAAGAGCTCGTCTTGTTCCAATCTGAATGACAGGAAAAAAGTAACGGTCGTATATTGGCGGCCACTATGCCGTCCATAGATAACAATAGTGTTGCCTACTAGTGAGTTCGTAAACGCCACATCGTCATAATTATCTAACTGTCGTTTGATTTTAAAAACGAGTGAGGTATCATCTGCGAACAATACAATCTTGTGATTATCCCTTACGTGATAAGGTAAGTCATTGATATATACAAGAAACAGAAAAGGACCTAGAATTGAACCCTGCGGAACGCCCATGGTGACCGCAGATCCTGCAGACCTTTTGCCGTTAACATCCACCCTCTGAATTCTGTTGGACAGATAAGAAGTCAGAAGGTCAAGAGCTTTGTCTCTTATACCGTAGTGATATAGTTTCCTGATGAGTGTATCATGATGAACGCAATCGAAGGCCTTCGACAAGTCGCAGAAGACGCCAAGAGCATCCTGCGACTCCTCCCAGGCTTCAAATATGTTTTTAAGCAATTCCACACCCGCATCTGTAGTAGAACGACCTTTAGTAAAACCAAACTGTTTCTTATGAAGTATATTATGTCTGTTGAAATGTCTTAACATTTGGTTTAAAATCAATTTCTCAAAAATTTTGCTCAATGTGGGTAATATCGAAATTGGCCGAAAATTCGTGGGATCGGATGTGCTCCCAGATTTAAACAGTGGAATCACTTTGCTTAGTTTCATCAAGTCAGGAAATACACCAGATGCAACACAAGAGTTGAATACAATTGCTAAGAATGGTGATATCACATCAATTATTGTTGAAATTATATGTACTGATAACCCCCAAAGGTCAGCAGTTTTTTTTACATCGAGAGCTTTAAAAGATTCCATAACGTCTTTAGCGTTAACAACTGCAAATTCAAAACCTGTGTCACATTCTGCTACACTTTCTTTAAGTATGGCAAAGGCAGAAGTAGAGGATGACAACAGAGTTCTAGTTGTTAAAATAGGAATATTAGTAAAGAAATTTTCAAACTCCGTTGCCACCTCCATGTCCGCCTCAACATCTACATCGTTAATTTTGAGATGGAAGTCACGGTTTCGTACAGCTGATCTTCCTGTTTCTGAATTAATTATATTCCATGTGGTTTTTATTTTATTTCCAGAAGATTTAATTTGATTTTTTATGTGTATAGATTTTGCAAAGGTACATGCTCTTTTAAATGTTTTAGAATAGTTTTTAACATATTCTTTAAAATGTTCATTATGATTATATGTTTTTTCATAATACAATTCATATAATCTCTGCCTGCTTTTATAAATACCTGGTGTTGCCCAGTCACTGAACATAACGCGATCACAAACTGACAATGATTTTGAGGTAAATATCTTGTTAAACTCACAAGTGATCAAATTAAATAATATAGAATATGCTTGATCCGGGTTGTTGTGATAGGGCAATACTGGTAGTTTGTCCATCAAATTATTTTTAAAAAGTGCCAAGCGGCTTTTGTTTACAGGAACAAAACTTACAAGTTTTCTTTGAGCTTTCACTATTTTCCTAGGAAAAGTGACTAATTGACCGCAATGATCAGAGTCCAACTCATTTAAAATTAATCTGTTGCATGGTTTCATGTTTGTGAAAATATTATCAATACAGGTAGCACTAGTGGCAGTTATTCTAGTGGGCTCCAAAAACGTACTGTATAAATTGTAAGACTTAAATAAAGTTATAAATTTATTAACAATGGCCGATTTTTCTAAAATATTTATGTTAAAGTCTCCACAGACAACAACTGTTTTATTATTGTTACAACTTTTATACAACACTTCCTCCATATACTTCTCGAAAACATCATAAGATGCACATGGGGGCCTGTACACACTTATTACAATGAACTGCTCAAGCTCAATACATGCTATCTCGATAACTCGCTCAACAGAAAGGCTCACAATATCATTGCGTTCTTTGAATTTTGTATTATTTCGAACAATTATTAAGGAGCCACCACGTATCATATTCACTCTGCTGAACGAGCTGGCAACATCGTGGTTATTAAAGCTGAACATGAACTGGTGCTCTTTTAACCAATGTTCAGTTAAACATAAAATATCAATGTTATTACAGTTCATGAACAACTCCAATTCCAAGTCTTTACCCATCAAACCTTGCATTTAATTTATTATTTTGCAATTAATATCAGAATTATTTTAGTTGCTACTACAAACAGTAAATTAACAAAGTAAACCAATATTAAATACCACAATCAAAGCTTACATTCCAAACACAGGCCAGCTGGAAAACCTACAAAATGTTCTGAAAATCACGACCAAACTTGAACCTAAATTAGCAAAGCACACTGAACTCAATCGAATTAAGAACACAGTTGAAAGGCCACGAATTGTGTAGAAATAAAACGTTGCAGAGGCTTCGTGAATTGGATTAATTCAGTGACCCCAACCCCGTTCCGTACATTCAAAGTCACGCGAGGTTCAATTTGATTGTTGCCGAGCTATTTTCTAGTTTATAGGTTGGTATTTAGTTTCTAATTGTTAGTCCACACAGACTTGGGAGGTCAGATGGCAGCAGTTGGATTTACAGTTAATAATTTCGCCGTACTCTACTACCTTCTAAAATATAGAATGTAATTTCGAATTAAATCAACTAATCTATGTATACTTCTATACCTACTAATATTATAAACGCGAAAGTTTGGATGGATTGATGAAGGGATGGATGGATATTTGTTACACAATTACACCAGAACAGCTGAACGGATCTAGATGAAATTTGGCATAAAGATAGATTATAGTCTGGAATAGCACATACATAGGCTACTTTTTATCCCGAGAAAAACGCGGGTGGAACCTAGTACGTCATAATGAACATTATCTACTGAATTTCCTACGATTACTAAAATTCATCCCATAGCCTAAATATGCATACACTCAATCTAGGTGATGTTTAATTTCTCCGAACACACGTCAAAGTTATCTTGATTAATTATTATTTTCAGAGAAATTCATGAATAGGAGATTTTAGTCAGACAGCTTGACGTCAATCTGTGACTAAAATTGTGGAAATTTGGAAAATGTGACATATTTCATAGATAAGGGAAAATTAATTATATTGTTTTTGAGTCATAAGGAAGGTGGGTCGATACTTTATCTTTCTTTATTGTCCAGGTATTGATGAAGCTGTTTTTGCAGAAGTATTTCTGCTGACGTGAATTACGTTATCATTCGAATAGATATGACCATTATTTTGAATAGATGACCCTTACAGGTTATCCGTCAATCTTTATGGGTGTTATTCGTTTTTATTATAACTGTGCCGACTGTTGGTGATGCTGCAGCGTTTAACTTTGCAGCGCCTGAAAGAGTCGAAGAGTTTATTTTACAATATATATAGCACGATTTATAAAATGGAAGACCATGCAATCATAAGAATAAATATTTGAGGAATTTTGATTTATTAAATATTTGTGCTATGCAAGGGTGCAATCTACTGATGTACTGACATGTCAATACATCGAGATTCCTGTGGTGCTGTATTAAAGTTAAATAAACGTAGTACAAGCATAAAGCTTCCGGAATACACTCTATAAATCATGGTAAAACCCGCATTAATATCGATTGTGTACCTAGTTTAAAAGAACTAAGCAGATGAACAGACGAAAAGATGAAAATATACGAAAAGTGACTTTGTTTTATAGCAACTACCAGTATTTATAGATGCTGACCGGAATAAAATATGGAAAAGTACCTACATTATCAAAAGTGGAGTTTTTTCGAATAAATGTGATATCTGCAATGCATAAAAAAAAGTTGGACCTGAAAAACCTAATTTTAATTATGACTTTGTGAACTGTATGAAATTCTTTTAAAAAAAGCACGCTCGTTTCTTAATTAGCACGTGCTGTACACGCTCAAAATTAGCATACTATCGTGCTATTAATGAGCATGGCTTTACACTTTGATTGCCCTCTTGAGATGCCGCTCTCAGGCGCCATACTAATATTGATTCAGTTCATTTACCTACTTAAGACTTTCGACTCCAGTCGGTTTGATCCGGATCCCAGCTATATTTATCAAACTTGTATTGTAGGTATATAAATAATAAGAGACCTACCGAACATTGTTGACTAGGATTGATAAACACAAATATTTGATTTCGCCAACATGATTAACATACCCATCCGACGGGAGATCGCACCTGTCTTGCAATGATGTCCGTTTTAAAGGTGGGCATACAACAGTACGTGTGTGGAAATAAATTACTTACATCATAATTTAAGTAAATTTATCAAGAGCATATTTTTTACATAAGTAATAATTATAAAATACCTAAAAAAAATTGCATTTGTACAAATTATAGTTTTTATTCTTGTAGTATAAATTTTGCTTTGCAATTTAGTTTATCTTCGAAACTGGAGTTCACTATTGAAAAACAGTTACATCATCAAGATCACAAAAATCTGTTTCGGAAATCGATGCCCTTGATTTGGTGTAATTCCGCAGCGGCACCTATGTCCGAAACTGTTTCACTTGTATGTCATTATTGTAATATGTTTGAAGGCGGTTTTCACTTTTTTTTAAGTTTTATTATTTTTCTTTTTTGAGTGACATAAACACAGGTGATAACAGCAATAGCATGAATTCATTACCACTTACCGAACCTATCTACCAATGTGTCAATACCGTTTACTGAAGCTGCTTAAAAGACTACTTAACCATGATTAATAAAATATATATAGGACCACTGTGCAATTATTATTAATTCGGTTTGAAATCAGCGAAGATATCGTGTAGGAACATACATACAAAAAATAAGAAAACAAATATCTATAGTCGAATTATGAACCTCATCCTTTTTTGAAGTCGGTCAAAATAATAGTCGATTGTACTTTAATATGGACATTTAAATTGATATTAATCGTAAAACTTATAACGTACGACACATTTTAGTTTTTTACGATTAATTTCGATACCGATACCAATAAAATCAAAGCCGAGCTTTACAACATTTAGCGGTAATAAACCATCGGTTTACAGCCAACGTGTTCATGTACATACCTATCGACAACTCTGGGAGCTATCGACTTTTGAATATTCATTAGGGAACCTTGACCAATACATTTGTCCAAGCAACGGACGAGTCCCCACGCTGTGACGTTTCGAAGACCATGTCTATGTAAATTTTGAATTTCTACAGAAGGAAACTGGACATTTGTTAGGAAATACCGTTTTCGATGTATGTACGCAACATGCAATTACAGCTGTTGAGATTATAGGTTAATTTGCTCGATTAAAATGCTAAGCGCCGTTTAATTACCGGTTAATTTGTCGGACGTGCAGCGATTTTAATGGACGTAATTATCGCAGTCTTTAATAGGTACCGAAAATATTGTTAAAATTGCAATGACGCACATTGTGGTTACGATAAAAAAATGGACAACTCTGCTAAATTAGTAAGTAGGTAACATTAATAGTTTTTCATTTTGCCAAAATATCATAGTTAAAATTTTAAGACTCAACATTTTAAAACTAATATTATAAAAAGGGAATGTTTGGATGTATGAGGTAATCTTCCCGAAACTACTGATTCGATTCTGAAAATTATTTCATGAATAGGAATCTTAATTATTCCTGAGTGTTTTATGCTACTTTTTTTCCTAAAACAATGTACAGTTCCTAAAACAATGTACAGTTGCCTCTAAAGGCCATTTCAGACTAACCTGCATGGTTCTTACACAATTTATCTTAATTGTCTGGACTTTAAAAGAGACATCAACCTTTGAGTTTGTTTCGGTGTTTCTTCTCAAAGGTAGTCAGATAGGAAACATCGAACTCATCTAGCTTAAAAAAATGTTTTGACGTGTAAAAGTGTTATTTTTAACCGACTTCCAAAAAGGAGGAGGTTCTGCATTCGGTTGGTTTTTTTTTTTTTTTTTTTTTTTTTTTTTTTTTAATGTATGTACACCGATTACTCCGTGATTTCTGAGCCGATTTACGTGATTCTTTTTTCATATGGTAGATAAACCTCGCGAGGTGGTCCCATATAAATTTTATTAACTTTGGTTGAGTAGATTTTTAACCAGGTGTAATAAACGGTATTTTTGGTGTATCTCGATGACATCATGACGATGATGAAAAAGTGATATTGTGTAGGTACATGAATTCCTGAACGCAATCGATCTCGATATTATGCATACATAACATCACGCCGATATTTCCCGCAAGGTTAGACAGAGGTGTATAGTACACACAATTTTTTCATGCTTAAGTCGCATTTGATAGAAGGCTAGGGAGCGAGCCTATTGCTATTACAAACTGAAAAAACACTGTTTTTAGGGTTCCGTAGTAAAACTAGGAACCCTTATAGTTTCGTCATGTCCGTCTGTCTGTCCGTCTGTCTGTCCGTCTGTCTGTCCGTCTGTCATACCTTCGTCAAATCTACAGTTCATAACCAATTTATATCAAACTTCGTAGGTAGATGTCTTTTATAAGCCGCCATTAAGGCCTATAGTGAAATTACGAAAAATAAAATTATTAGGGGGGGGCTCCCATACATGAAACTGAGGGATGAAAAAAAATATTTTCGCGCACCCCACCATGTGGGGTATCGTTGGATAGGTCTTTGAAAATAACATGAAGGTTTCTAAATACCTTTTTTATTTAAGTGCATATTGAGTGAACTAGGAGCTCCCAAAGTCGTTAACAATGTGCCTGTAAAAACCCCCCTGTAATTTTCCAACCGCGCTATCGAAAAATCTGAAAAAATTCAAGCTTATAGCACTTAATAAATACTTTCGATTGAAATGACAACCGTAAAAATAATAATATTTCATAATAATATTATGAAATACAAACTTGTATTTGCGGTCGGAACACTGAAATACTTCTTGCTACGGAACCCTACACTGTGCGTGGTCTGACACGCTCTTGCCCGGTTTTTGTTTACTGAAATGCTCTCATCCACCAACATCTATGAATATAAGTACCTATTTAAATTCGTGGAAGTAATCGATCTCGGTAAAAGTACATAAATGATCAAAGTCGCTCTGTCCATGATTTTATGGTACTTTATTGTAATAAATTAACAACAACAAAAATGGTTACACTACACTAAAAAGATAAAAATAAAAACAGGTTTAAAAAAAACCGACTTCCAAAAACTACACTAAAAACTATGAAATAAAAATGTTAAACTTCCATAAATAAAAATCTAAATGTATATTGAAGTCGGCGGGGCCTAGCATAAATATAGAAATGAAAGGAAATTTTAATTTGTCGAGGCGCAAAGCAAGCTGCACGTTCGCTGCACACACTGCGCACGTTCTTCCTGTTCAAAGGCTGAGAGGTAAAAACCTGAAGAAGAGGCCCCGCCGACTTCAATATACATTTAGATTTTTATTTATGGAAGTTTAACATTTTTATTTCATAGTTTTTAGTGTAGTTTTTGGAAGTCGGTTTTTTTTAAACCTGTTTTTTTAACCTATTTACAAAATAAATATCATTTATCATTTATCATTATGGGACACGCGGAAAAAGTCGCAGGCAAAGTACTAGAATAAAATTGAAATACATGAAAATTCAACATAAAGGAAATATCAAGCATCTCGGCATATTCTCGTTTTTGCATCAACAAAGAATATAACATCGTTAATAGTAGGATAAAAGTGTGATAAAAAGGAAACACTAATAAAATCTTCCTTTGCTACATAACTGTATTCTACAAATCATGACACAAAATAATACGAACCTGATTTTCTTCATGTATTATTTGTCTACAGAAATAAAATAATGGTTGCTTAAACTAGATATTTTTTTTATTTATTTATTTAATTTATTTGTTTAACAAGGCTTTTAAAACAACTGAAATATACTCTATATAATATTAAACGTTTATAATCATTTACATTTTTACGGCATGGTGGCTCATACGGCTATGGTGGCAATACTGGCAATCAGGCGTACGGCCCGCCTGATGGTAAGCGGTTAGCTTAGCCTATAAAACGCTTGCAACACCGAGTATCACATGCGCGTTGCAGACCCTTTAAAATGAGGATTCGTTGTTCCGATAGCTTAGGAGACAAGCAGCTCTCACGCTGTCAACACTGTCCAGGAGCTCTGGCGACTTTATTCACCACAGGAACACAACACTACCGAAGAGTAGCGTTATTTGGCTGTAGTATTCTGTAAGGTAGGGGTAGTTTCCCAGTAGAGCTGCTCCAAATTTGAAAAAGATATCCAGCTGTACCCTACCTCTCTTATACACACCTAAAGCTATAAATAAAAATAAACCAATAAAATTTTTAACATCAGTAGCCCATCGCTTACAACTTTCAAGACATAATGTTAATCAGTTGATTCAAAAATGTGACTCGTGGGAAGCACCACCAATATATTACGAAGTGTAACATTAAAAACAGAAGCATAACATCGAGCCATCGAATGAATCGATAACGACCATCGAGTTACGTTTACGACTATCGGAAACCGAACGAAACGGCATCGTAACTAATGCAAATGTCAATTTAGAAATCAAGAATATGAGAACAAAGGAAAATAAATAAATTTCCCATTGAATGATGGTCCCACTTTCTTTGGTCATAACCTAGTATACATATTCTTAAAGATTTTTTTTTTAGTTCTCAAGATAATTTAGCTAAGATATTTTCATTTTAATACACCCCCGAGGAAGTTTGCTTCACCGCTTGTCATTAACACTGTTCAGTGTTTAGAACTCATTGTGCATAGTGAAAGTGTTATTTAGTAGACGTTACATGTATTCTTGCGCCCATACTGTTTTCTCGAGGAAAACTAACATAGATATACATACATTTCCATACGGCTTTGTAAATGGAATAAATACGTTGAGTCAAATCAGCAATATATCATTTCGTGCATTACAACCGAAAATATAATGACTTGTTGGTCCAGCAACCTTGATTTATGTTTGTGTCAAGTGGAAAATTTTATTGTTATCCTAATGGAATATTTTATTTAGTATTTTTTTTAAATTGATGAATGAATACTTTGTCTAGTGCCTTAGATTTTTAACAAAACTTGAAACTTTTAATAAAATAAACATTTTAATTATTTATGTTAATATTTTAGTTATACTGTAACTAACAGCGTGTTGACAAGATCTAACATAAAACGTGTGACCTAAAGAGACACAAGTTTAGTTTTAATAACCAGGACATTCGATATTAATAGACGCCACCTATTCTGCTTAATTTAAATTGTTAATGATGTGAAAAACAAAGGTGTGGGTAATTATTTATATTTTATTTGACATATTACTGCAAATTCCGGAGATGCTCCGCCTGATACCGGCTATATACCAATAACTATTTGTCGAAACAATAATTTATTGTACATTTATGTAAATTGAGAAACTAGTAGGAGACATAGGCTGGTTTTATGGAATTTTCATTATCTTTTTTATTGTTTCATATCGGAATGCGAAGATTCCTGTTTGTGTCAATATATAATAATTTAATTTGGCCGAAAATATTTTTAGTACTACAGCAAAATACAGAAAAACCTAAGGTCAAAAAACGAGAGTAGGTAATAAAAGTTGTTCAATAAAATTAAAATGGTTTTACGACAGCGTGTTGCACGACAGTAATAGAAAATACGTCATGAATACGTTCATTACAATATTTATAAGTTATTGCTCAATATTTTAATCAAGCGTCCAATCAAGCTGTGCAATTATAATTTGTTTCACAAAAAAAATAACAAACTTTTACGACATCCACGAATCGCACATCTCGTTGTAAATTGACAAGCAAAAGCAAACAATTAAATTCTTATAGACAAAATGACATGTAAATTGGCAAATTTACAATCAATACGTTATATCGTTTGGTCAATTATAGTAGTTTTATGACATTCCTTGTATTGTGACGTTGTTATGGCCATTGTGCTACCGCGAACTTAGCAACAGATATAATTTAATTTTATGACTTAGATTTGACAGATGAACTCGGAGCTAACACGTGGATTAGCACATTTTATGGTTTATTTATTTTTAAGATACATATTTTAATTTTAGAAAATCCGTTTGGTTATAAGGTTGACACTTTCGCGGACACAAAGTGGGACACAATAGAACTTTTATTGTTACGGCTGCTATGACTGTGTCCGGGAAAGTGTGAAACACTCCTTAAACGCTCATGCAGTATCCATTTAGGAAGCGCTACGTAAGGCAAGTCATGCAGCATGACAGTCAAGGTAGCGCTTCAATTAACCAGCACGTAGTTTATCAATCGCATCTATCAATATAGTAGATAAGCGCTTTAAATTTGATAAATAGATAAACTTGGAGGTAAAGTGTTGATTGACACCATTATTGTACTTTTTGGAGATTTATCTAAATCCGCTTGGTAAAGGGTTTACCCATGAAAATAATAGACAGTGTCTAATTAAATACGTATACGTTCATCAATCCACCAATGAGCCGCAATAGCAAACATTGCGTAGACTGTGAGGCATTGCGCAATGAAATCTGTTTGTTGTATTGGATGATTAGCTTTACATCGACATTTTAAGAGCATGCTAAGAACCAAAATGTAGAATTTATTAGAAAACAGCTACAAGACAATGAAGAAACACTGATGGAATTTTTTAACTCGTCCCATTGCCACATTAGTCATCGAAAAACCCATCTCATAAACTTTTAAGAAGAAATAACTATTTGTATGCGACCAACAATAGAACAATTTAAAGGTAAATCACACATCCATCGACCTCAATTATAAATGGATTCTTTTTCCAAAATAACGTCTTATTTGTATTCTGAATGTGACCGCAACTGGTGTGTTCGCCTTAGTATTCCTAAAACACTATACATTGTCGATTTAGAACTGATATCAATTTGTAGTTAAGCACGCGAAGGGAATATTAAACGCAACGTACACGTAATAAATTTGAGTGAAAAAACGTTGCATACATAAACACGATAGGTTAACGATTTGTTTCTCTTTTTTTATTACGATTATTAATATTTATTGTCGGTGCTGTGTTGTAGGGAGTTGAGTTCGGACGATGTGACATGTTAAGAACAAATGACAGTCTGGAAGAAGCTTGTTATATTATGTAAAATAATGTTTTGAGAGTTGAAAAGAAACTTGTGTATTTTTTTCGACAACTTAATTTAACGAATTTTCTTCTTCTAATGTTATGCTATTAAACATCCTGTTTCTGAAAACGTTTTCGATTTAATCTTTTGCTTAATCTCTTGTCTTAGTGATTTGATTGTTATTTCCGATAATAATCAATAACAACAGTTAACATGCGATTTGACAGCAAATGCAATCAGGTACTTTATTTTCCGTACCTACTGATTAACAAAATATCATATTATTATACTTATTTTTTACCTACTGTTTTCCTCGCATTGTTCATATTGTTAAACTACTTATTACTTGAAAATCGGCCAATACCTTAACAGTCTTACTTTATAGTTTAACCTGCTCCTGCAGTCATCGCATCGATATAGCAAATCCTAAGTATGTCTATGAATATTTATACTAAGATAATCTGGATAAACTCGACGCGAGCATCCGTCAGTTCCCTCTATCAGTAATTTAAGCATTGCTGTTTGTATGTCTGTGATACCTTAGTTTTAGTTCTACCTCAGTTTATGCCTTCCGGAGCAAAGAGAACGAAGCTTCATGTTTAAACTGCTGATGATTTTAATACTATCTCTCTAAAAGTTTTCTTACTAGGCAATTTTCGAGAATCGATTCTCTAAAATTGCCTATATAAGGTCTTACCCTTCATACTCGTATTATTTTAACAGACACATCTGTTAGTGGTAAAGATGCTATACAAACGAAAAAAAAAATATCTGAGTATATATTTTTTTAAATAAATTAAATTAAAATTATTTGATACACATAAAAATACTGGCTCTTAATTATTTTCAACATCCATTAGTACGCTAGTTTTTACGTAACTTACTATTATTATTCGAAATTAGCGTAATTGATGTTGAAAATAGTATTTTTATGTGTCACAATAATTTTAAATTAATTTATTTAATAAAAAAAAATACTCAGATTATTTTTTCTTTCATTTGTATGGCATCTTTACCACCTATAGATGTGCCTCTTAAAATATTTCGAGTATGAAGGGTAGGACCCTATATAGTAAGAAAAAAACAATTAAAATCTTTAGCATATATTACTTTATAGGAGAACTAGCGATCGTTAGTTGTCCTATATAGTGATATGTGCTTATGATTTTAATCGATTTTTAAAGTTTTCTACACTACAAGGTGATTTTATGAAATTGTAGGTAAGTTATGTGTATTTGCTTTTATGTTGCAAATTGTCTGGCAGCGGGAAAATTATATAAAACCTTTTCGAATCATATTATATTGGTGTTATTTTAAACACCAATTTAATAAATCGTATAAAAGATAATTATGTTTTTTTTGGTGTTTCACCCAAACAATCTAAATAGGATTTTAAAATTAATTTTATACCATTCCCCCTCTAAAAAACTTATTTTATTCACTGAAAACAGTGAATAAAAAGCACTTTTACTCACTGTTTTGATGTTTGAAAATTTGATGTTTGAAAATGGAACACACCAATGTATTCGACCACAGATTTAAGGAACCTATGCTAGATGCGGCACGTTATTAGATTGTATGAAAACCGAATGTGTCATCTTTTTTATACCTACGATAACTTCACCCCAGCCATTTAGTGATGTGCTCAGAGTAAACAGAATTGTTTCAATCACTAAGCGTCACTGAGCTAACAGACTTTTTTTAGTACGAACAGTCGAACATGCAGGGCACGCTTGGTCGTGGCTTGCCGTATCTAGTGTAAGTGTAATCTGTGTATTCGACCTATATTGATGTGTTCTAAATTCAATTTGATTGGTCGACATTTTCGACAAGGAGTTTAGCATTAGAATAAAAACTGTTTTGTGTTCTTTGCTGTCCTTAGTAAAGTGGCGCTATTTTGAATACTGTAAGTTGTACGAACACAAAGTTTAGTGTTACTTTAATCTTTAATTTTGTGTTTGTTTAGTGTTGTTCTAATCGATTAAAAATGCATTCTAGTGATGAAGATGTGTTAACACCTGAGTTTGTGAAAGAGAGGGCGGCCGATATAGTGGAAAGGTGGAAAGCTTGCTACCCAAAAAATCACGGCTGGTTTACATCAAAGCCAATTTAACTTTACTTTTTCTTCATTATATGTATATTTTCACTTAAATCTTTCTTTTTCTCGTAGTCATGGTATAAAGTATAGTATGCAACTCTTGAATAAAACGGATTTATATCGAGGGCCATGAATCGCTCGCGTCGCTCAGGATTCTAACACTTGAATCACTCGCTACGCTCGTGATTCAATCGTTAGAATCCTTCACTAGCTCGTGATACATCTGTGGCCCTCGCTTTAAATCCGTCCTTTATTCACTAATTGCATAATATACTATATTGAAGTGTTACGATAATAGCGATTTATAATGCACTTATACGTGCTTATACTTAGGTACTATATCACAGAATATAAGCACTTTTTCCTCCTCAATCAGTAATTACCCTAAGTAATATACACGTACACCTGTCACATTACTCAGTAATCAGTACAAAAGTAACATAAGTAGTACTAAGTTACACCGCACGGGGGCGCCACCGTCTTCGAAGATATCGCACCGGTATATCGATGCTTTGAACACCGCCGCGAATTATCGTAGACTGTATACACACTGGGATTTTAAGAGAATTTTCCGATTAAAATAAAATATAAGACTGAAATCACAATTAATTGAACTTACTTAGTCTGTACATGATTGTGTTTGTATAAATTATAAGGAAATGTAGTATGAATGTTATAAATATTATGGATATATTTAAATAAATTTGAACTTGTTGAATTTGAACGCTTATGTACAATAGTTGTAGGTACATCGTTCATGTCCCATGCTTATAGGGAAACACGTTAAGCAATACAGAGTATCAGGTAAATTTGGTTAAATAAGGGACGTATTGAAGTGTGGTATTCAGTATTCAAATCTCGTTCCAGTGCCGTAAATAGGGCGGTACCAGCGGTCCCCACGCACAGGGTGCAGACCCTGGAGGGGCTCAGAAATGACCAGACCAGGATCAAGTTTTAGGTCATGCATGGTAGTTAGTAACATAAACACTATACCTGTTTCTCGAGGGGGCACACGCGCCTACTATCAGATTACTATAAAAAGACAAGAAAAAAAAATACAGATGAGACATTAGGTACAAAGGTACTGCTTATTTCTAAAGAAATTTCTGCCAGCAGACTTGCGACAGGATAGGTATAAAGTAAAAACGAAGACACAGTGTGTAATAAAATATAAATTATAACGACTAATGCAACAACTGAACAGTACGGTATTTAAAAATATGTAAAAAATACAATATATACATATATAACTTTAAAATATACTAATACATACATAATACATTTGAATAAAATTTATAAAGAAAAGTGTTCCAATCCTGAAATCGCGAAAAAAAACAAGTGTTCCATACATTTCTTCAAGTGATATGGATATTTTTGCATATAAAGTTGATTTCTTTTCGCGATATTAAGGTTGGTCCCGTAGAAAATCGACCGAGAATGGAATAGTGAATATCCTCCTTCAATAGGTACCTCCTTCGTTTAACAAACCGATGTATATTTAGGCAAATAGTTGTTTGCATAAAATGCAAACAATAAAACAAAAAATATTCACAGTAAGGTTCCAGTTCAAATAAAATTTAATCGAATTCATTTAATTACAAAATCAAATAGAAACAATATCGCCACCCCATAAATGTATTGTAGGTAAATAAATTTAACAGTTATCGTAAAAGGAAATTCAATTAACAGACAGCGCGTGCGCACACAACTCATTAATTAACTATTGCGTCCGAAATAAAATTCCTAACGTACAAAAATAAATGCCATCGTAAGTATATGTAATTAATTACATGAAGCCAAACACACATTGGTGTCACAGACTTTGTTCATAATTAGCATGTTACGGTATGTACACAATGACAAAAACACAGCAGTGTAATCGTTAAACAAGCGAAATTTAACATCGAGTCGACAACTATACGCCTATGTTCTTTATGTTCGGCGTACGCATTCGACTAACGGTTGCCGACCATCGAACACTTATTGTGCTTACAAAGTTGTTTAGAATTAATTTTGTCTACTGCTTGCTAATGATGTTTCTATGACTTACATCGGAAACTCAGCATTCACTAAAACATTGCTAAGATTTTTTATTTTTACTTAATATTCGCATTCGTTTTCTAATAGTGTACTTCGCAATCATCGGCCGTCCCCTGTGTGTCCCGCACCGAATGACAAAGATTCTCGAGTCGCTCTCCGCTGTATCTCGATTGTTTTGCATATCGCGCAACCACTTCTGTGCAGCTGATGCGAGGCAAATTAATGATCAAATGGAATCCCGCCAGTGCCCGGTTTACTTGAACTTCCGACGTGCGCCGGACAAACGAACAGTGCACATAATAAAACACACTTTGAACTTTATGCCGCCGACACATGAAAAAGTTGACAAAGTCTAAGTCCGAAATAACTTTGGTATCATAATTCAATTACGCCGTCCTTGGCAAGTGTGCGGACGCTCCGTCCATCAATCACACTTTCAACTGTATCAAGCTTTTTTGCCGCTTGCGCCATCACCACGCACGTCTCTTTAAGAGACCGCCGAACAGACTGCCATAATTTGTCAAACTTTTTTATTCAATTAATTGATCACCGTGACCGAGCCGAGTGGAGCGCGTAGCGCACTGAGGAAATATTAACATACTCCATGATTGTGTATCTAAGAACTGAATGTCATTAACCATTTCCTGCACAAGAGTTTCGAGTGTCCATCTTTCAAGTCCGTATTGAATAAATATTGTTCAACAAGTTGCCAAGTGACATTTTGTTGCGCTGGCGCATCGGACGGCTGCCCCCTCCCACGTCATCTCACGATGTCCACTCTCAACGTGAACAATTTATTTCCAATGCGTTTTATGCAAAACATGACAATTAAAATTGTTTTATGAATTCATAGCCGGATCAATTAAGATTTCATTTTGATAAGGACGCTACTTTTGTGAACTATATCATTAGGCTTCATCACGTCCAACTACTACTTCAGTTACGAGGGGCTGCAACAATATTAATCTATCGTTTGCTGGGTAATGACAGTTTTTGCAGTGACGGCTCTAGCAGACTCGAAGCAAACACAAAATGATGTCAAGAAAACAATAACGTCGGCAATTTTGAATTTAATGCAGTATTTTCATTCATACGGTATAAAAAGTGTTGTTCACAAAAGAATTTCAGGTCTCAATAAAGTTCGAACAATAAGAACTAAGAAAGATGAAGATTTAATGCTAAGTGGCGCCGAACTACTGTCTCTGCCGTCACTGGTCTTATTGAATTTATGAGAATCAGGTTACTGTGGTTCACTTTTAGATTTATTACATCCCGACAAAAGCTGCGAAGCAAACGTTTTCAAGAAAGACGGACATAATAATATAAAAGAAAGAATACTTCATGCATGTTTTAAAGAATAATACAAAAACGCATAACAAGCAATTTTCTACTTATGAAAGTGAAGTACAAAGGCTTTGAAATACTCAGAACTGGCTCATAAAAATCTTCCGAAAGCCAGGCCGATATGTAAAACGGCCGTCAAATCTTTAGGGAGTTAAAATGAAGACATAAAGAATAATGGGCTTTCGCAAAAGCAGTGTTAATTTCCTACAAACATTAACAGGGCCATATTAACAGCACATCGGTGCTTCACATACCGACGGACAAACCCCTATTGTCAGTGGTGCTATTCGTGTCATGGACGTAGTTATGCTGGGCACAGTAGGCACAGCAAACGCAGCTATTGTCGGGTACAATGTAAATATGAATGGAGATGGTAAAGACTTCCGATTGTTCAAAAAGTCTGCTACGTTATTAGCGAGACAGTTGACGATTTTTTGTCATGACATTCGGAAAACAAGTGAATACTGTTCATGCTTTAATTTTTTTTAATTGAATTAAACCTTTTTGGTGTACCAGTATCATTACGGGTATTGTCAAAAACCCAAACAGTTAAACAAAAAATATATAAACCATCTTTGAGAATCGTATTATAAACTTCAATACGCCTGGGAACCTAGGCTGTGATACAAATTCAGTCAAAAGCCTATTAAACCAAACTAAACAGACAGAAATGGAGATTGAGTAACGACTGCAAATTAATATAATGGCTTATTTGGACATGGAAGGTGGCCATAACAGATAAACACTTCTTCACAGCATGTCGTAATCCTAATATGTCAAAACCAGAAGAATACTGCTTAAAGGTGCGTACGAACGACCTAACTGGAAACCTGATCTGTAGAGCCGATCTGCCGGTTTAGCATGACCACGATAGAAACGGGTTTTGTCTACAGAAGAATAGACAAAGTGTCAGATTATAGAAAGATTTCTATCGTTTTATGCATACAATGAAGAAAAGAAATGATTCTATTCTTCAGTAGACAAAAGTCTGGTACGCCAAGCACGGGTCGTCGCATGCTCGGGCAGAAGAGATACGAGTTGGATAGAAAGAAATTTGTCTATTCTTCGGTAGAATAGAGATAGAATTGGTCATGCTAAGCCGGCTGGGTGAGAGACAGATTGGCACGTGAATAGGTAAGTTGAGCTAATATTAACGTGCCAATATGTCAAGACTCGCCCGGATTGGCTCTACAGATCGGTTGTGTTGTCAAGTTGGATCGTTCGTACGCACCTTTAGAATAAAATTGTCCTGCCTCAAACTTAACGTCTCAATATCTTCTTACAAAAAAACCTAAAGAATATTTTAGTGTAAATTCAGACTTATTTAACATACCCACCGATATCTTTATAGCTTCTGTAACCATAAAATGTTTCGCGAAAAATATAAACATGATTTATTGTGAAAGTAATGTTAATAATAACATCTTGACTTGCCGCTTTAGAATTCTCACTATAGACTTCTCAAAGGAAGATGAGTATAAGAAAAATAAGGCGTGATAGAGTAGAAGAAATTTTAGTTCTGGCGCCTTCAAATCTAAAACATTCGATTGAAAAGAAAATAAACAATGCTAATGAGTGTTGTCTATCAAATCGTGATTGTTCGGGATCGGTCTAAACTTCGTGTTAGCCAATGAGCTAAAATATATTCATTTCATAATCATTTATTTGTTGTGTGATCATTAACGGATTGAAATTGATTGCTGACTTCCGCATTGTTCTTGTTCGTGTTTTGTTTCCAAACAAATTGTTTGATCTTCATCAATATTTGTTTTGAAATACGATCGTGTAATTCTCTTGATTATTGGTTTAGTGTTGTTTGACACAGTCATAATTTGTTTTATCGATTTTTTCTAGAATGTTCGCTGGGTCGTTCGCTTAGTTTTTGTATTTTATAACATCGTCTTTATGTTTTACGATACAACTTACAATAGCCTCTGTATTAATTTTATTATAGAATCAATTTTGTTTCACATTGGACCTGTTGCAACGACTAGAATAGTCCAGGAACTTGTTGCAGACTAATAGCCTTATCGACAATCGTGTGCGCAGAACGGTTTTGATTAAAATAATACCTATTATTTTATATGCTACCGTAATCGCAGCTCATGTTTCTTCATTAAGCCGTCCATTTGTTCGGCTTCCAGCTGCCTGCTGTGCTAATACGCTTTTAATGGAAAGATTTTTTCACTTTTGAGCTGCCCTGACGAACATCAGTGGTAGAGAAACTTCACGATTGATTAACTTTCTAACTATAAATTTTATGATGCATAAACTGTGATTTTGTAAAGGTATAATTTTTTTTCTTCAATTTATTTTTAATAGGAAAACAATAAAAATCGCACCACATCCGATGTCGTACAGGCAACATGTTGACCATAACTGTCAATAGAATCACCATTGGCACAAAAATAAGAATTCATTCCAGCCGTCACAATTTTCATAGTTTTAATTGGTTGCTTGAGCAATAAAATACAACCTAAATACCTACAGTAGGCAAAGAAAAAATACCTACCTACACTTATTCGATATAAAATATCACAGGAATTAATCCATCATGAGCTTACACAATAATATCAATGGAACGAATTAGTCTAGTCTGTAATAACTTTCTCTGGCCATATTACAAAATGTCGTTAAATCAGAGACAGGGCGTGTTATCAATTAGCCACCGAGTCTTTAGCATTCATTTGATTCGCGTTATGTTCAATTTAATTGAACGTTTGCTACGCCTCCTAATAAATATTAGAGCGGTGTTTAAGAAATGATATGGCATTCTGATATATGTTATACTTTATGCTTGGATGGAAAAAGTGAAATTGTTTTCTTTCTTATTTTCAAATGTGCTTGGAAACACACCGTTACTGAGTTATACTATTATTTGTACCTGATAACTACATCTTCTTTGACGTCAATTTGATAAAGGCCTTACGTTTAGTTTGGCAGTCACATACGAAAAACATGTAGGTACCTTTTTTTTGTATAGCAAAAATACCAGACTATAAAAGGTATTTTCCAACCCAGAATTTCCGCGGCAGACATCTGACATTCTCCTTTATCTTAACGATGATCAATATTATCATAATTTACAGTAACTTATTATCCGCTCGGGCGAATATGACGTAAATGCAAAATGCTCAATTAACAGTATCAACATACGGAAAAGTATGAATTGCTTAATTTTTATAACTCATAAAAAATAATTAGCACGAAATTGCAGGTAGGTACTTGAATGTATAATAACTTTAAGGAAATTTGCACACTGCACCCTCTTGGTATTCCCATTCTGGGCATAGCTGGGTATAGACTTCAAGGCCCAAAGACTTTTAGAATTAGCTTTTTACATTGCAAGATAACAGAATACATTTCGTTAAAGAAAAACAAATTATAAAACAAACAGATATGTAATTTAATAGGCCTGCCATTGACATACGACAAAACAGATATACCTACATAGATATAGTCATAGTATCTGAACTTACATCTTATCAACTTTAATAAATATGTAAATTCAATAGCGAACAAACTGCTACATTGGCAATTGAATTTCGCGCAAAATCAGCAAAATATAGTTACAACAGTTAACATGATACTCCAACCATAGACTATTACATTATAAAAAAACAATACAAGTTCTTTAAAAGCAAAGCAAAAAGTTTATACTAGTGTATAAAAAGCTTAAAGAGATCAGATACCACGTTATTGCTCCCTGATAAAACCTTTTTTGTTGTTTCATAAAAATATTTCAATGTTGTAAACATTTTACAAACTCGCAATTACTTTAATTGTAAACTCCGAAGGTATAAACCAAGTATTTTATTATCATTAAAAGCGACACTTTTGCTTGCCGAAGACATGCCGATTACAAATTGACTAGCAATGACTTTTTTGCCGCATTGACCGTGTAGGGCATATAGTGTTGGTTTATTGAGACATTAAAGTGGACTGTGGAATGGCTGTTTCTATAATTAGTTGGTAGCTTAACAACATTTTTAAGTTCAGACCTCAGATCATAGAAACAAGGAGATGTGCCAAGGCGCTATCGAGCTTGATGCCTGATCTTGGGCAAATTGCTCATATTAAAAACGTACGCGCTGGCGACGAACCGAACACGCTCGATGGTATAAATACAGTGTTTTAGTTTAGTGATAGTGTTGAGTGACGATTAACAGTGTTAGATTGAGGGTGTGCGGAATGTTCAATGCGTGGGAGATCTTTTTATTCACAAGGAGCGCTTAATTATGCGCGTAATTGTGTCGAAAAATGTACTAAAAGTGGCATCAGTTGTCTTACTACTACACTACACTACTTCTCGTACTAATTTGCTATGATGGCATATCTCCTTGTTTCTGTGATCTGAGGTTCAGACAGTGGAAAATTTTAATACCCCTCGATCAAATGACGTTATGAAACAATATATTTTACAGTAATTTGTTCCTGAACAAAAATTCCCCAATACACTAATATTACTTCTAGGATAGTCAGTTAAACCCTCAGATTGTGGAAACAAGGATCTAATGATCTGAGGTTAAACCGCAATGATATCTCAAAAGAATCTTTACCTTATACCAAATATTGTTTAGTGGCTGTTTGACGTTGGAAGCCAATTCTACCATGTCAAACAGGCAACGTTTCCGTAATAAGGACATTACAATGTGGTAACCCTTACAAAAAATCCAACATCATTGGCATGTATTCTCGCTAATTGGTACTCACTAGTCTTACGACGTTGAATAAGATACAACGTTGATTTTTTATTTTTTTATTACTTGTATACTTTAATGCAATTGATACTGATAATTATTTAAATAGGATAGGATAGCAAGTGCATGTCTCATACCTCGAATGGTAAATGTAAGGTTTCATTTAAATCCCAGATAGTATTTGAAACGAATTAAAATGGCGATTTTATAGAAGCTTAGTCACCCTTGGGCGTGGATTAGATAGTGTGACGTTCAATTTAGTTTGTACTTTTCAATACAAGTATTGCCTTTGGCGTCTATATTAAAGCAATAATTGATGTTGATTGCTGCTTTATCCATATTTGGAAGAAGTTATTCAGACACGTTATGAAGTTAAAAATAGGAAAATATATGCAGGGTTTTCTTTGAAAAAATGGTGAAAGAAAATATAACACTAACTCGAATTTGAAATTGAAATTTGCTATGGAAATTAACAATTTGAAAACAGTAAGTCCTATTAGAAAATGCTTGGAATTTCTCCACATTCTAATAAGTGATACTTGGAATCCCATCTTTACTCATATTGTAAATACAAAAGTATGTTTGTTGGTTTCTCCTTCTTTCAAGCAACAACGGATCAACATAATTTATTGCATAGAGACAGTTGAGCTGAAAAGTGAAATAGGGTACTTTTTATTCAG
Source organism: Thalpophila matura (assembly GCA_948465475.1). Lineage (NCBI taxonomy): Eukaryota > Metazoa > Arthropoda > Insecta > Lepidoptera > Noctuidae > Thalpophila > Thalpophila matura. Next base: position 6,239,462 of record OX419187.1, on the reverse strand, counting down.
ATCTCCACGCGGTCGAAGTCGCGGGCAAAAGCTAGTAGGTAGGTACATAAATAAACAAGAAATGAACAATAAACAGTACACTGCTCATAAACCCAGAAACATTACCATGCATCTACAATCTGGCTCGTAACATTTTTTTTTTATATTCATACTTGGCATAAAATTGTAAAACGTCTTTAAAGAAAAATTCACACGACCTCAAAGTACCGACTGTATCGATAAACATCGGCCTGAACTTGAAGTTATTATGTAAAGCCTAGATCGCCGAATACGATAAAAGTCTAGCAGTTAGATCTTAAATATAGATAAGGTGGAAACTTGAGCCGTGGAAACGGGTCAGGGACTTAACGAAATAGTAGTGGAAAATGTAAGCGGGCCTGATGCGGGTAGATACGACTGTGTAACAAAATGACTTTGTTCAACAAATTAGAAAATTGGTTGTGATGGTTGCGTTGGAACAGGTGCGAGTCGTCCTAAGTCAATATGTAAAGTTCAATGATCAGGAGTGAAGCTATTGTTCTCTTTACCCAGTGTTGCTGCCATGATTTGGTTAATTATAGTGCTAAGGAAATAATGTTTGGAGTAGGAAATATTTATGTCGCTGCATCGAGTAGGTACGACGAATTTAGCGTTGTATTAGCAAAGTCTAAATGGTGAAAAGCAAAGTAACAATTAGGATTGTCTAGCTGTGTAAGTAAAGTAAAATGAACAGAACTGTATAAAAAGAAAACATTTTTATGAATTTTATAAAATAAAACGTGATAAATTCGTTGTTTTTAGGGTTCCGTACCAAAATCGTAAAAAAGGAACCCTTATGGTGTGACTTCGTCTGTCTGTCTGTCTGTCTGTCACACCTGCTTATTTCAGCAACTACTAAAGCTATCGACTTGAAATTTGGAACAGTTATAAAAAATGCTTGCCCAATTTTATTGCAAATGAAAAAAGTCAAATTTTTATTTGCATTGCAAAAGGGGCCGGAGTGGGGGTCCAAAATTTTAAAGTGGGGTTACTAGGTTAAGTGACATATCATATGAAAGGGCTTGATTTGCACATTTCAAAATATATTTTCATTTTATTATATGTCTCACAGTTTTCGACATTATCATGAAAAATGTCTGAAAAAATACCATTCCCCCCCCCCCCTTATCTCCGAAGTTTGCGGAGCGAAAAATCTGAAATAATTAGAGTTGATAGAAATTGATCCAAATATTGCACCAAAAATAAAACGATGTCCCTAACCATTACAGTTTTTCAAAATCATCAAAATTCCTTGACAAACAAACTTAGTTATGCGGTCCGGTTTTTTTCACTTTATACGTCCAAAACTGATACGGAACCCTCGGTGCGCGAGTACGACTCGCACTTGGCCGGTTTTTTTATGCGGCGATGGTGGCAAACAAGCATAGGGCCGGCCTGGTGGAAAGCAGTAGACTATGAAACGCTTGCAACAGCCAGTACCACATACGGGTTGCTGACCCTTTAAAATGGGGATTCGCTGTGCCAACAGCTTAGGGGGCAAGCAGGTCCCCCGCTGTCAACACAGCGCATCCTCAGGAGCTCTGGCGACCTAACTCACCACAGGAACACAACACTAGCGAAGAGTAGCGTTATTTAGCTGTGGTATTCTGTAAGGCTGGGGTACTTCACCAGTTGGGCTACTCCAGATTTGAGCGAGATATTTCACTGTAGCCTTAAGGCTAAGTTCACTGACAAGATAACAGTCCGAAAAATTGAAAACGGCCGTTTTTATATAGATAAAGATATGTCAAACGACTGTTTTTAATTTATCGGGCTGTCATCTTGTCGGTGAACTTGGCCCTTACTCTCTCAACCAATAAAACACCAACATAAAGCAATATTACACTAGTCCATAAAATTTCACACCGACATTTAAATCATACATTGAGCGACAAGAAAATCGAATCGGACCACGAACATAATAATTACGCGGCTTTTAATTTAAATTAACAAACCGTGAGACGATTTTACGGCAATAAATATCAGTAACTATGAACATTGGTTTCGTTTATTAGACGAAGATATGGTTATGATCGAAGTGTGTTGAAACTGCCATAATATTACGTTATATAGGTTATGAAAGTGTCAGAATAACGCACACCCAATAGAAAATATTGTAGTTATTAAAATTAATTGTTACTAACTATCCGACCACACGGTTTGTGTGTTAGTTATGTGAAGTTTTATTGGTAGATTATAAAGCTTGAATTCTGTTTGGATACTGATAGATTCTCATAAAATGATTTTCTTTGACGCTTTAAATATAGATAGCAATAGTTAGATAATAAATTGTGTATTTACATACTACATACATTATATTCGTTCCGTGTGCCAATTAAAAGTAAATTCATAAAAATTATAAGGTCTAAGGAAAAATAGATAGTTTTAGGCCCGTATTACAGAACGATGCTCGAGCACAGATCTCTGCTTGCGCATAGATTTAAAGCCATTTGATTGGTTGAAATCTATGCTCAAGCAGAGATCTGTGCTCGAGTATCGTTCTGGAATATGGGCTTTAGACTTGCACGTATACGGTCTCGTTACTTGAAATCATGAAGTTACTTCTCGTAATTGAAATACGACATTGTCGTATCGGGTAGTATCCTTAAGAAAGTTTTCTAATTAGCATCATACTCGAATTATACAGTTTATCTATTTCTGATAACAATTTCCTTTATTTTATCAATATAGTATCAGTAACACCTTAATTATCTCAACTAATCAATCAGTCGTTGATAAAACTGACATTTCTAGAATTTAACTTTCGAAAAACGAACAAGTTTCAAATTCAAGTTCTTAATTCTAAATATGGCCACCGTGGTTTAATGTCAAATAAATTTTAATTAAATCGAACAGTGTCAAGATGGCCGTTTGCCAGTAGTAATTGACAAGCTCTTGATGAATCGTTTCAACCTCCTTGTTATGTTATAACTAGAGCCCATCTGTCTTTTCTTGGCACTTTAGCCGTGCATTGGAAAGGTTTAATTTGATGTTAAATCTATGAGTGATATATCGTATGGGATTTCGCTTTCTTTTTACTTATTTGTTTGTTTGTGGAATAGCTAATGTCGTATAGCACGGAACATTCAATTTTATCGTTAATTTTGTTGTACCCGACTTTTTTATGCAATTTCCCGGTATGCCGTAGCTCAAAACAATGCTATTTTCATGAGTGATAGAAAGATTATAAATCCAGCTTAACCTTAATTTCTTAAACCTAATTCCTGCCACATTTTTGAATCATAATCCGATATTCGGTCTCTACAAAAGCTAATCCGTTTTGATACATCAAACATAAGCCTATAATTTTTTTTTACGACTTTTTATAGAAACGTATCAACATTTGTAATAAAAACTTTCAATAAATTAATATCCTTTCTATCATCAAATAACGGTACAAAATCAAAACTATAAAGGATGCATTCCTTTAGTATCAAAAAGGAATAAAAACAAATCGAGTGTTTCTTGAGTTGTATCGGGGAGGCGAGAAGTTGACATTATTCTTCCGTCAGAGCCTTTCAATGATCAACAACGATGCTAGAAACAGGAGATAGGGCAATATGTTAAAAATAAACAGGTACGATAAGAATGATAAGATACGAATATTTTGCGTTTTAGTAATAAAGGTGTTGTTTACTTTTATTTTGAATTGTATCTTTGAACCATACGTCAATTTTGAGCTTGTTTGCTAAAGGGCTGTTATTATTATAATATGTTTAGGTATAAGTAGAGTACTTATTTTATTTTTTCACTTGCTAATTTAAACTTAATAATTTAAATGTTATTCACAATGTATCAATTTATTTACTTATAAATCTGTTTCATAAATGCTTTTCCATCTACATACATTTTATTTGATAAATAGGCGTTGTAAAGACCCGATTCATTCACAGCTCCGTGTAGCCATCATCCAAACTCAAACAATTTGTCGTGAGCAATCAAAGTCCTTGCCCACTTTGTATTAATCTCACTATCCCACATCAAATCAACCATCATACACCTACACAGATTCCTATCAACTTACAATTATTTCAAATCCATTCGTAATAGTCGCTTCGAGATAAGAACAGGATCGTAATAAATGAAACTTAATAAAAATACCTTTAATCAAGGATTACTATCTCCAAAACGTATATAAATTAAACAATAAATTCAGTGATTAAGCAACTAAAAAAATAAAAAATATTTTCAGTAATAAAATTACATCAAAAATGTAAAAATCGATTTGAATAACAACAGTTAACTTATGAAAATTATTAACCGCTGGCAGGATACAGCTGCGTTGGAAAAAACGACACAAGATTCCATAATTAAATTAGCGTGTTGGAAATTAAAAATGGAAAAGAACACACGGGGCGTCCTACCGGCCGCTGTGGGGCGCCGTCTTCACGACACATACCATAGCGTTTTATACCCATCAAATCGACCGATAATTGAAATGAGTTCCTTGTAAAAAGCAGAAAAACGATTATCCCTATACCTTTTAAGACGTCCGAGATACACAAATGGACTTTGTATTAGAATTTATGTCACTTAAAAGAGATGATATAAAAAAGCGCCGACGGGTTTACACGCAATAAAAATATGGGAACGACGAGAATGCCTTCCCGGTTGTCAATCGAGGGGTTTAATAATCGTAAAATGGTTTTTGATCTACTCAAGCCACGTCGTGTTTGAGCATGTGTATGACACTTTGTTTATTGATTACGAGATTTGTGTAAAACGCTTCTAAATGTCAAACATCCGAATTTATCTGTTCAGCTTCAGGTACGAATTTTATTTGACATTTATTCACGTATTACAATTTAAAAAAAACTTGCGTACTCTAATGATATATACGTCATTGGCGTACTCAATGTTTATGACATTGCCTATCATTTCAAGTTTAAACGCAAGATTTTTTATTAAATAAGTAGTGCTATAAAATATTAAATAAGTGATGCACTGCATGTTGGTTTAACTTATTAAATGTGGGAAACCATACCTAGAGGTCCCACAGGCGTTTAATTTATTAAAATAAAATTAATAACATGCTGCGTCTCAGATGCGTGTGACACATCAATATGCTGATATTGACTTTATGACTTTAAGTGGCAATTACAAGCGTTGTTTATCTAAAAAATTTAGGTGCCCAATGAGCGAGTTTTACGATCAATGGAGTAATATCGTATTAGTTAAACTAAGAAGCGATAAAAAAAAACATTTTAACGTTCTTTAAAAACCCATAAAGTAATATAATTATTGCATGCTAGTTGCCGCTTTCACGTGAATCGATCATTTTACTAAACACCCTAAAAGATTATAATTATCTTTAATTACAGAGACGGTTTCTAGACGGCCGTTTTTCTTGGTTCTTAACTATTTTCTGACAACTAATAACGCGTTGCGGTAATCGGTAGGTAATTTATATGCCGAATTCTTTACGCCCTGAACGATTATCGCGATGTTCTTTTTAATATTCATGTTTCGGTGCGTTCTGTTTAAACGGATACGCACACTCTATCCGACTGCATAACAGAGTTTATCGATAACAAGACAAACTTAAAAAAAGGATGTGAATTTTCCAAATATTATTGTTTGTTTAAAAACAGTTGTACATACAATATGCTCAATTGATTTGTTTTTGAAATTAGGTTTTCTAAAACAATAATGTTTATCTACATTTTTCAATGGACGACGATCCCTATATAGAAAAAGTAGTTCTCGGAACAGGAAATATTACGGCTTTCTGGATGTCCTGATTACAAGGAGGATGAACAGTAGTATCCAATCAATAAGTGATGATAACAATATACTGCTATCACAAACCCGCCAACAAAGATACACCATCATATAGGACTTATTGACGCTCCTGAGGATACGCTGTGTTGACAACGGGGGACCTCCTTGTCCCCTAATCTGTTGGCATAGCAAATTCTCATTTTAAAGGGTCGACAACGCGCATGTGATACTCCATATTGTAAGCGTTTAATAAGCGCCTAACATGCAAAATGACAAAATTTTGTCGACGCTTTTATCGTGCATTTGTCTCATATTCGCACGAGGAAGAGCGAGACAAAACAGTCGACAAAATTTGTCGCGGTGCGCATGTTAGCCCGGATAGTCTACGGTAACCGCTTACCATCAGGCGGGCAGTACGTCTATTTGCCATCGTCGTATAAAAAAGGGCTATTTCCTAGAAACAGGAAAGTGTGTGTCTGCGTGAAAATGGATAAAAGTAGCCTATGTGCTTTTTCAAGTCTCAGGCTACCTCTTTGCTAAATTTCATCCAAATCCGTCCAGCCGTTTTAGCGTAAAGAAATATATAACATACATACAGACACATAAACTTTCCCATTTATAATACCTATTAGTAGGATTGGTCTGTTGCATCTTACGGCTTATGTTCAGACTTTCAGTGATGGACTTTTTATGACTTGATAATTATAAGATTTTTCTTTTTAAGAACCAGAGCTGTTCTTTACTTATTTGACCTTACTTTAAAATATAATATGTAGGTGAATTCTTAATCTAGGCACAGGTATGCACGTTATGCCTAGCAAGATAAAGTTAATGAGGCATTAACCCAATTCTGTGACCACGCCCCAGAAGATAATATTGCAAATAGTTTAGAAATAACTAATCGTTAGCATTTTTATCGTTATCTCAACATTTGCCAAATCTTGCTACTTATTATAAATGCGAAAGTTTGGATGGATGGATAGATGTTTGTTACTCAATACTCAATCACACCGGAACGGCTGAACGAATTTGGATGAAATTTAGCACAGAGATAGATTATAGTCTGGAATAACACATAGGCTACTTTTTATCCCGAGAAATTAACGTCAATTTTTCTAGGAAGTAAAATTAGACTAGCGAGTAAGCTGGTTTTATTTATTTCCTAATAAAAAGATGCTAGAAACATGAACCTCAGCTCTAGTTCTTATTGTATAGTTAATAATGTAAAAAAACTAAAAATAAAGTGCACCACGCACCTTCCTTTCGTAAGTAATCCATCCTACATAGTTGTGCCCAAAAAGGTATAAAAAATCGATATAATTAAAAACCTTTAGCGCTGCATAATATTTCACGAATAATCGAGATACGCTGATAGTCGCCGTTAATAAGACATCAACGGTTTAGGGGAGACCGGGGATAGTTGACCAAGTTTTTACTTAATGGTATATATCTCTTGTGTTTTAATGTATTTAGATAAAATAACCACTATATTTGATAGGAACACTATTAAGCTAAATAATAAATTCATATTTTTTTGATTACTTAACGTTATATTAGTTATTTACGGGATTTTGCAGACCTCTGCCTCTTAGTCGACTAACCCCGGGTCTGGGGTAGGTTGATTACGACATAGGGGTAAGTTGACCTATATAGTAATTTCTATAAAAGCATGGAAAGCTATGAGCAATATATATATTCTTTGTTAATTGAGCTTTTTAATCAAAATACTAGTCAAATTGAAAGATTACAAGTGTTTGGGCCATACCCATTGGGCAGCAGAGTGCATAGCAATGGATTACAGTTGAGGTTACTGTGGTGAAACCCACCATACCATGCAGGCAGTACCGAAGGGAGTAACAGGCGCACAGGTACATTATCTGCAAGGGTAATGTTCCGGATGCTCACTCGGCTTACAGCCGAGACTGCCCAGAATAACTGATATAACCCAGACTTTGTAAGCACACCATTATCACCGCTAATATTAAGTTAGGTAACCAATGTATAAGTATCGTTGATGTGTACCTCGAGGAAAGAAGTCCTATAGAAGACCAGGTCTACTGCATCGCTCAAGTGATCAATGCACTTGACACGGAAAAGTTTATCGTTGCAGGAGGCCTCAATGCAAAGAGTCTTTAATGAGGTAGCGAGGCGGAGGATAGGGGAGGAGCTGCTATTGCTCAGTCGGTCACCGAACGTAACATTACTCTTAACAAAAGAAACACACCCTGCTACTTCATTTACACCGGTGACACCCTGTATTCCAGCGTCGTGGACATCACCACCGCGTTGGGACATTTCTGCCCCATCACCGGAACTGTAGGCTGGATCCGGACTTCTTGCTCATCAGATCTCAGACCCATTTGTTTTGAGGTTTAGATGTCATTAGCTGGAATGGTGTGAACAGAGATCTGCACCACTACCGAAAATACAACTCCAAGAAGGCGACTGGGACAAGTTTGGGTATACACTTTCTGGGAGCTCATGGACTGGCTAGCGACAGAGGAAGCTTTTGCGAGGTACAATCACCGGAGGATCTGGACTGCCCGGCGGAGAAATTGACGAGGGCTATTGAGAGGGCTTGGGGATGAACAATATGCGAATGCATAGAAGACGAACGAATGAACACACTAATTCAATTATTCTACCAGCCCCAAAAAAAATTTGTCAACCATTCCCAACCACCATTTTAATTGTTCGATGACATGGCTAACCTAAACAGTGTCCCCGGCTTGGAAATAACGCTATGCTATATGATAAACAACTCATAAACAAACTTTTTGAATAAAAGGAAAGTGGTTCAAAATTAATCTGTAAGCCCAAAAACAAAAAGTGTGCGAGACTAAAATTTTACTTAGGTGTGTAATAAACATAAATCGTGTCACCACTACTAAACGACGCGCGGCTGCTATGCCGTGCTTCGTACAACTGAGGGTAATGCGGAGTGGGATTATTGTATGTGACTGGATAAGGTAACTCTCGTACTGTCGACGAGTTATTAACCGTTAGTCTACCTACCCGTTAGTCAACTATCCCCGGTCTCCCCTATGGTATAAAAATCCTGCCCCCGAGTTAATATAATACCTATTCATTAAAAACACTTGCGCCATGTAAAAATACTGCAGTTATGGTATGGTACAAGTAATAAGCGTCAAGCGAGGAGCGGAATATGGGATTGAAATTATTCAAATGATAAATTTTCTTGTCTCCAGATTTTTTTAGACTGTATAAGTTTTATAACTCGAATCATGTAAAATTGTAAATTAATATAATATTAATTATACATTAGGCCAGTGGTTGATTAAAAAGCATACCTACGTTCCGAAATTCATTAGAGAGGACGAGTTTATGTATCTACTTTGATTGTATCTGGTGAAGAATAAACAGTATTGTAATCAATATATCTTCACAAGTACCTACAGCATTTATTAATACTAATAAATAGTTATCTCGCAAACAAATTAAAATAGCCAATAGTTGTCGTTCGCCACACTTCATCGTTTCATAATATTAATAAAATTAATCATGCATGAACAGAAGCCGTCATTTGTTTAAGATGACCATCAACTGATCGTACAGTAAACATAAAAAATATCCTTTAGACCCAACCCAACCTAATAGTTAAAGCTTGTATTTTGAAACAAAACAACATTAACAAACCAAAAACGACGAAAACAAAAGCACACGTTAAAAAAAATGTGTTTGTACGTTTTATTGTCAACAGTTAATAGATATCTGTAGAATAGATCCATGAAACATAACAAAATCTAATAACCGATGTCGTAAAACAAAACAGTAAAATACTCATATGCGCATGGGTATTGAAGAATTATTAATTATAATGTTAAGTGTGTACACATAAAACTTAAAATATACTATTTATACTACTTGGGAAACAATTGTTAAAATTTACATATCATTCGAAAAGGTATTCTTTCTATATGACTGTTCCCACTTAAGAGCACAGTCATAAGAAAATGCATGAAGAAACTCCACTGCATGCTCTTGGTATAATTGTCAAAACACCTAGCGTTGGCTAAGTAGGTATAACTTGTTTGAATAGTGTAGGTACATTTTTCTTTCTATTATTCCGCCTACGCCTCTCTGTCTTAGTAACAGGTGTGATCATTTAGGACACTAAATAGATACGTTCAGAAATTCAACTTAATTCAGAGCTTGATTACCAAACTCAAACCCATATAAGAAGACGTTAAATAGATCAAAACAAAAACAACTTCCTTTTTAGTTCGACGCATCCGTCATGGCTTATGATCTAAATGAACTACTCCTGGAATATTTAATTAATATGCCAATCTTCCTCTGCCCGATCTTGCCATGTTTATCACACAAATAATTTCTAAAACAACTTTTTATATATTTTTTTTTGTTAAATTTACAAAATATTAACCCTTTATAGAGATGAAGTTGAATCTGAACCTTAATCGCGACTCTTGACAGTATGGGACCCACGGGACCCCAAAATACTGGCATCCGCATGTCTAGGGTGGGTGGGGACACTGGGGACCAAGTGAAACTCGCATAATTTTGACCCACAGCAATATTCATTATTATGGTTTTAGTAGTTACGTAAATATACCGATCTCAATTGTTATAATGTGTGTAATGGTGTATATTGTATTTTTTTTTGTTTTCATTTTGTTCCTTGCTAAGCAATATCTGTGAGACTAACTTTATATATTTAAAACCTTGTTATCTTTGTTTATATTATTACCTTATTAAACAGTGACTCCTCAATTGTATAATGTAGTAAGTTTTTCATTCTAATGATCATTAACGTGCTTTGATTTAGTGGGCCTTCTGTATATTTTATCTCCATGATTAAACGAACGTGCCTTTGTCAAATTCTCATTGTCGCTTTCTCCGCCCACGCTGTCTCTCGTCACTTGAGCCGAGGTGTTAACCACTAAACCCACAATTACGCATATTGCCTGATCACATCAAAAGCCGCGGCCGACAGGCTATGACGCGGACGACGAATTAAAATGAAAACATTTAATATTTTGCTATTAATAGATTGTATGTCGCGAGTACGCGGTTGATACACTTTGTATGGAATACAAGAGCTTTATACCCGTATTTGATTAAGTAAAAACTACACTCAAGAGCAAAGTGTAGGTATGGGTCAGTCACAAAAATCTTAATAAGTATCTCCGAAACTATAACTTAATTATACACATTTTGTTTTTAGCTTGCTGCATCTTTAAACTTAAAAAAAAAAATTATAGCATTCATATTTTCAGTGATAATAAAATTATTATGTTGTTTGTAAACGGCCCGGATTTTTTGCTCTCGAGTAATTAATATCAGATTGTAAAACTCGTTTACTGCCGAATATAACAAAGCTTTTTCAACAGTCACAAAAGAAAACAGGAGAATTTTTCTCCAAACTCGTCCAATTCCATCAAAATCTAAATAATCAGAGTGCGCGAAACTCGCAAAGATATTTCGAAGAAAACAACCAGATAACATCATGACAAAAGAAAGAAAAGCTATTTTTAAATAAAATTCTCTATTTGCGTAGATTATAAAACTTTCAGTTCGCTTCCAAATAGTTTTGTTTTCCCGTCTTGGTCGTAGGAAATGGCAAGTCAAAGTTACTTATAAATTCTTTTCCGTCGCCATTTTAAATATGAAGACGAAGGAACATCGAATCTTTATTGTAATGGACATTTACTACGTTATAAATGGATACTATTTTAGCAAAGGTGCACTTTAAAGTACTGTAAAGATTTTCCACTTGGCTACCTAATATTCCTTAGGCTCTAGACAGACGGACTGCATTTCAACTGCAATCCAACTGCAAATTGCAGTTCGGATGCAGTTTGAATGCAACTGCAATAGAACTGCAAACGAAACGTGCAATCCGATTGCACATAATTGCACGCCGACTTCAATTGAACTGCAATCGGACTGCACGTTTGGTTTGCAGTTCTATTGCAGTCGTGTCAACTGCATTCAAACTGCATCCGAACTGCAATTTGCAGTTGAAATGCAGTCCGTCTGTCTAGAGCCTTAGACAGTCTGTTAGATTAAAAGAGGGACATAATATAGGAGGATATTCAGTATTCGATATAGGTATATTAATTCAATTAACTAAGGGACCTAACTTGAAATCACAAAAAAAAATCAACTGTTCTATACATTTTGTCGAGTGATATGGATATTTTAATATGAAATATTTGATTTTTTTCGGTGGTTTCAAGTTCGGTCCCATAAATTAATCGAAGTAATACCGAAAACAGTCTGTTATATTACGCATACTTGCCTCCATGTAGTTGCAATGTTAAGGCGGATTTGCTCAAAAATTAAACTCTGCTTTGCAATGGATCGCGCAGTTTTGCCGCATAAGTTCAATAAAAAATTCTCCACTAGTGACGAATGACGATATTTAAGAAGTAAAGCTCACCATATGTAGTCGAGAAATAAATCTTAGTGACTAATTCTTTTGCCACCGCACGGACTATTTCCGTATAGATGACATGACGCATGACGCTATGACAGAAGAAAACCATCTAGATACTGCCGAGATAATCTTCCACCTTTCAAGCCAATATAGCCTAAGCACGAGAGATCGGAATAAAGGTGGATCCAAACATTGTGAGGCATGCACCGCGCACGGCGCTCATCGCATGCTTCGCAATGTGTGGACGTTCATATTCGTGGTGAGGCATATGCAAATGTATATCGAGCCGTGCATTGCGAGGCATGCGCCAAGAATGCCTCGCAATGCGCGGCGCAAGCCTTGTAATGTTTGAATCCACCTTTAAGCTGTCTTCAGACTACGCTATACTATATAGTATAGCGCGTGCTATATAGTATAGCGCGCCATACAAAGCCATACTATATAGTATAGCACAGTGTGAACGTGTCCATAACAATGTATGGTGCGCGATATTGTCATGCTATGAGCTATATGCTAAATGCTATATAGTATTGCGTAGTCTGAAATGAGCTTAAGAGTGTGACAAAGTCATCCTTCTTTCATCATTTAGTGCTGGCAATCTTCCATTACTGGCCACTTCATCCACTCCATTCTTCCAGATTTTAACTTTAAATTTCAAAATTAGAACATCTCATATTTTTATGCATTTATTTCATTGTTTTGTCATTCTTGGTCTGGTCTCCAAAGTCTTCAGTCGAGGACCGCTGAACCGCTGTAGGTACTACCACTTATTATAACAATTTGTGCAATGTTATAAGCAATAGTCTCTTTTATATTTATAACAGTTATTTTATACCAATTTTGTAACTTCCGTGTACAGTTATGAAGTGCTAATATACATTATACGTCTCAATTCCACCTCTCCCAATCCTGCTGTTTTATTTCTATCAAGATATTGTGTCCGGAGACTCCCTCATGCTAGCCGTAGCCTGAGAGGACAGAGGGAGGCACTCCGCGACAAGAGGACTGGTCCATCGCCACTCATTCGTTAGCTTAAGTAGTGACGAACATAAGAGGTCCCGAAATTTCCCAGTCATGCCACTTAGAACAAATCAATAGACCGCTGATTGCAATCATCTTCGCGATAGGTGAAAGTGATAAACTCATTACACAAATATTTATGGCACACACTGTCTGTCAACTTAAGTAAATGCTTCATTACATTTAATGTGTTTTTCTTTGCCATCTCCCATAAAACTAAGACATTGGGGAAGTGGGTCACGCCGCGCCGTTATGGACACCATTGCAAGTCAACAATTGGCTATCTTCATTACTTGCCTACTATACCTATTTAGTAAAATAATTTGAGAACACTGTTAGAATAACAAGCTATTATTTGGTAAAGCATTAAAAAAAAATTTGGTAGTGTACTTTAGCTCTAAAAAATTTACTAGATATGAGAATTATTAAGTCTTAATTTAGAAGTACTAATAACTAGATAGCAATCCGGTAACAACTCAAACGCAACTACATAATAATATTATTAATATAACGCCGCGCAATGATTGTTGATATCACGGTCCCGCATGATGGCAATCTTGTGAAAGCCGAAAAAGATAAGGAAATCAAGTATCTTGACTTGGCACGCGAGATTGTCAGCATGTGGGGGATGGATTCGGCAATCATTGTGCCGATAGTCGTTTCGGCCAATGGCCTAATAGCCAAGAGCCTCGACCAACACCTGAGGAGGCTCTCGTTGGGCAGTTGGATCAAGGGCTTGATGCAGAGAGCGGTACGCCTGGACACGGCTCGCATTGTTAGTAGTTAGTATTTTTTTATTGAAATATTTAAAAATGTAAAAAAATATGTATATAAAATGAATAAATGAATTATTAATGAACATATTTATAGTAAATAAATAATTCTTATTCTTATAGTTCCTCTATATACATCACACCTGTTATCCCCGAAAGGTTAGGCAGAAGTGTAATTAGTACAACTAAATATCAGCAGTTGTGTTTAAGCCCTATGTAATAGGGAGCGATCATATTATGGAAAAACCAATAACACTTTGTCCGACCTGGGGATCGAACCCAGGACCCCACGCTCAACAGTCGCGATAATTTTTCTATAAGTATATTTAAGGATTTACCTACCAAGGTACTACTCGTAAGTTAATTTAAGAACCTACACAATAAATTCATAAAAGAAGTCATTAACCTCATCTCAAATAAGACCAACTAAAACAATATTATACCTACAAAGCAACTATTCTGCTATTTATGCTCAAAAGTATTTCTATACATTTGAGAACAACATGAAATCATTGAACCCACAAGTTTTTAGTCGCGTCGCTGACTAAAGAAAAGTAAGTTTGTGTTTCCCGTAGTACGAACTAGGTACATTACGACGCAGATACCATTGTGATCTAACCGCCAACTTTGTAACAAGCACTGTTGGTACAAACTTGGTCGTACAGTTTGGAGGCAACAACCTCATGGCAGAACTGATAAAAGGAAATACTTGTGGGTAAACAAATGAAAATATCTTTAAATTATATTTGAAACATGGTACTTACCTACATACCTACTTAATTAATTCGGGATATTATCTGGAAACGAGATTTGTGACTTCTTCTCATCAATCGTTGACGATAATTAATTATTAATGTTTGTTGAAAAAAAATTAAGATCGGTTCAATCGACACAAACCTATTGGCGAATAGCACATAAAAAAATGGCATCGCTAACTCGAGTTGTTAAAACGACTAGGCACTTATGGCCTTGTACAGGTACCTACTCTTGGCCGCAATTCTCGTATGAGACCTCAGCCCTCGGTACATGTACTGCAAATGTACGCCCTAAGCCGAGGCCCGTACCCCACTAGGGGGTGACCTTAGCGTGTGGTCGCTTAGTTTGTAGTTTTTATTTAGTTTTAAGCCTGGCTGGAGGCATATGTAAGTCCTCACCAGAAGTCCGCGTTAAGCAGTGACGGCTGTTAGAAGCCAACTGCGAGAGGCCATTTAAAAAAAAAAAATACTGCAAATGTAAAGCACCTCGCGAGGCAGCTTCGCGATGTGGAGACGCGTTTGCCTCGCGAGACAATGTGATTGTTGCGGTGCACGAGCGTGCATCGCGCGATCCGGCGCGATATCGGTAAAGTGCAGAGCTTGAAGAGCGCTCAATGTGAGCCACTCACTTGCAGGGAACGCACGTTTATTGCCTCGTACGTTCGCAACGTGGAAAACATTTGGATCCATTGTCAAACGTAAACTGACGCCTTGCAGGCTACCATGGCTAGTGTCGACGGAACTCGAGCAAATCGCGAGGCTGCCTCGTGACTAAGTGCTCATACGAGCATTTGATGAGTAGCATTGCAATGTCGAGAGCAAGCTTTAGATTTGTATAAAAAATCACACCCTCGTTCAATAGAAACATAGAACAGCAAATGTTTAAAACACCTGTTACTGTTTGTTCGCCACAAAATTCATAAATGTGTTCCCGAATAGTTATGCTAATTAATTTATTGTCAGGTTAGTAATGTAGCTTTTGTTAAACACACATGTTAATTTATTTATGGCGTCTTTACCGAAATGTAAAGGAATGGGAGCAGTCATGTTGCGCCTGAGTTCTGGAACTTATTCTCGCATCATGTAGATACCTGAATGTTATGTACACTCGACGCCATTTACGGTCGACCACTTTTCATCCTTATGTTCTTAGTAATAAGGGCGAAAAGTGGTCGACCGTAAATGGCGTCGAGTGTATGTACCTGTATCCAAAATGGTAGCAAGAGCTTGTACATTTGGAAGCGTGATAGCAAATCAGTCAGTAACTGAAGGGTTGAGGGTGATCTCTTTCGGTCTTTTATCAAAGGTAATCATTTTTTTTTATAGACTTATATTCTTCATTCAGAAACTTCTTGGAACCATCTATAAGATATTTTTTTTAGTAAGTATACATTATTTACCCAATATTTTAAAGCGGTTTACAAACGGAATGCTATTGGAATACTACAAAAATACAAAAAACAACCAAAAATGGTTCACATTCACCTTAAATGTAACTGCATTCATTCAAATACACATTCATCATCCAAACATAACATTCACAATAAAAAAGTATATTTTATGACAAAAAATTAAACAAACACAAAGCCATAGATCATAAAAATTACTTTATATAAAAGTTTTCAAGTTTGACTCCTTCTTGTACCGAATAAATGCGCCCACGCAGTTCTGGGTAAAAGTTGCTTTCCAAACACAATTGTATGGCGTGACGAGTTCAAAAAACGTGCTTCCTTACGTACTAGTAGCCCGGTCAGTTTACTATAATTTGTATTTGTGACCTTAAGTACAAAAGACTCTCACTTACTTCTAAGAGTAGAGTAGTATTTTGGGCTTCCAAGTTTTAAGCTAAATTATTGCACGTCAGTGCACCTACATAGAGGTGTATAGTACATTCACCTATATTTCGCCAGTACGTTGTGTCATGTAACAAGAAACGAGCCTATGGCCACCTGGCACAAATCCATACTTCAGTCTACTAGTGAGAATTTCCTAATTAAAAAAAACCGACCAAGTGCGAGTCGTACTCGCGCAGCGAGGGTTCCGTATCATATTTGGACGTATAAACTGAAAAAATCCGGACCGCATAACTAAGTTTGTTTGTGAAGGAATTTTGATGATTTTGAAAAAACTGTACTAGTTAGGAACATCGTTTTATTTTTGGTGCCATATTTGGGTCAAGTCCTATCAACCCTAATTATTTCAGATTTTTCGCCTTGCAAACTTCGGAGATAAGGGGGGGGGAATGGTATTTTTTTGGACATTTTTCATCATATGTCGAAAACTGTGAGACATAAAATAAAATAAAAATATTTTTTTAAATGTGCAGATCAAGCCCTTTCATATGATATGTCACTTGACCTAGTAACCCCAATTTAAAATTTTGGACCCCCACTCCGGCCCCTTTTGCAATGAAAATTAAAATATTTTTGGATTTTTTTCATTTGCAATAATGTTGAATAAGCATTCTTTATAACTGTTCCAAATTTCAAGTCGATAGCATAAGTAGTTGCTAAAATAAGTAGGTGTGACAGACAGACAGACAGACAGACAGACAGACAGACAGACAGACGAAGTCGCACCATAAGGGTTCCTTTTTTACCATTTTGGTACGGAACCCTAAAAACCATTAACAAAAACAAAACAAAAGCTTATTTTGCTACAAAATCATCATTAAATGCAGGATGCAGGAAGCATTTGCTCAGCTCAATGTTTACCGATACAATTATCTAAAACTGGATTATATTACTAATGTCTAAGGTTTTCGCGATCACTAAACATTATAACAAAACAATTTAAATGATGACTTTAATTCTATCTCTATTCTACCAAAGAATAGACAAAGTTCTTTCTATGCAACTCATTATCTCTTCTGCCGGAGCACGCGGCGACTCGTGCTTGGCGTACAAGAATTTTGTCTACTGCAGAATAGAAACATTTCTCTTCATTGTATGCATAAAACGGTTGAAATCTTGCTACAATCTGTCACTTTGTCTATTCTTCTGTATACAAAACCCGTTTCTATCGTGGTCGTTCTGCGACCACGAATGCTACCTACAAAATGTCGAAACGTCAGGAAAAAACAAAAAATCTGTATTATGTGCGATTTAATCCGTTTACTTGTTTTGTTATAAAAGATTATTTAATCATCCTATTTCAATATAGACTGAATTTTTAGTCAACTTTTCAGAAATTTTACATGACAGTACTTAGTGACAGTACTTTTTAAACTGACGATGGCACTATTGTATGTGCCATCGTCAATTTATATACAATTTAATTCCTTTATTAATACGTAATTACAATCTCCAACAATAATAGAAAACATACTCACCTTCCATTCTTATTTCATACACTCAGCCTTCATCGACGAAGAATAAATTTCTTTAATAACTATGCACAATAAATAATTGCAAATTAAATGTGTTTGGAATTAATTATTTAGATACTTGTGACCACAGAGTAAAAAATAATGGAGACCAACTATTCACCCGCACATTAGTGCGGGTGAATAGTTTGCGCCGTCTCTGGCCCGAGCGATGAGACGCGGCCGTCGCGTGTTCTGGCTTGCGAGAGTCGTAATTTTGCTGCAAAAAACTGATAGATAGATAACTTCTTACATTACAATTAACCAGCTCACAGATCGATGTTAGCAGCTAGACCAATCGTTTCATAAAAATCCCATCAAATCTTTAACCCATCGCGCATCGGGTGTCCCAAACCGCGTCTCTTTGATTTTATGTCAAGTCTGAGCTCTCCATTTTCATTAATCTGTGGCCATAACGCACGATCGTGTTACGGCTAATATGCCGTATAATAATGAACATATTACCTCGACCATCTGCCCACTGCGACACCTATTAGCTAAACAAATTGTAATTACATACATCACCTCTGTTTAATTAAACTGCCATTATGAATTCACACTAAGGTTAAGCAATTAGGCAGCGACCAGATTATTGCGTGGGCGGGGGAATAATAAGTTGTGTAAACTTTGGCGTTTTTAACCGACTTCAAAAAAGGAGGTTCTGTATTCGTCCCGTATGTATGTATGTATGTATGTATGTATGTATGTATGTATGTATGTATGTATGTATGTATGTATGTATGTATGTATGTATGTATGTATGTATGTATGTATGTATGTATGTATGTATGTATGTATGTAAGTATGTATGTAAGAATGTATGTATGTATGTAAGTTTGTATGTGCGCGATTTTTTCAAAAACTACTGATTCGATTTGGATGGGGTTTTCACTAACGTAATCTACATACTTTTAGGAAGGTTTGAGTATATAATACATTATGTAATCATTCCTATGTACATAAATGTACACACTCCGTAGAAGATTTACTGTTGAACGAATTCGTGAAAGTAATCTAACACGGGATAAAGAACTAAAAAGGGAAAAATAAAAACTTTTTTAACAAAAAATAACCGACTTCAAAAATCCACTACAAAGAAAATAATAATTTTGGTTTCGGAAGTCGGTGGCAAAAAAAAGCAAACAAAAACCAAAGCCACCGACTTCCGAAACCAAAATTATTATTTTCTTTGTAGTGGATTTTTGAAGTCGGTTATTTTTTGTTAAAATAGTTTTTTGAGAATATTTATGCTGTATTTTTTGGTTCATTTATCCTGAGGATGACTAAAGCTTCGCCTACCTTTATTGGCGAAGGATTCTCAGAAAGCACAAGTGCCCTGGCATGTTTATTGTACAAAACCTTAATGTCTGTTCATATTATTATGACAAAAACCGTTACATCTTTGATTTCAATTGACCTATACAGTTTCGTAATGTAATAACATTTATGATAATTATGAAGAGCGTCTTAGGTATCGTTTCGCCTTTGGCAATCAGTAAAGAAAACTAATCCGTCTATTAGTATTAGAGGCCCATCGCGCCACTTAGCCCCTTCAATTCGTGAGTAGGTATAGCCGTTAAGGCCAAGTCTTATACACGTATAAAAATTCTGCGATGGAATTTTTTACTAGTGTTTTTATTACCATGTGTCGACTACGATAACGTAAATATAATAATGCATAACAAACACCTGTATAATGATAAAGTGTTTATAATATTAGCAAATATTGTCGGATATAATGCTTGCCCTCGAATACATTACTAAAGAATACACAATATAATTTTTTTTCCATTTCTATGGAAAATTTTCCTCACCGGTACAATAACATGTTTTAAAAAAATCTATCTTCCACTAATTAGATTTTTTTTCAATCCAATCCTTTTTTTCAAATCAAGAATACATTCTAGCAATAAATAATCATTCTGTCACTGCCGCATATTAACTAAATAGATATTAATATGTCTAGCTGGCAAAAAGAGCATAAAAAAATTATATTGCTAACATTATAATTTTTTTTATGGTTTTTGTTGCACGGGACTTTAAAAAGTCCCGGACCTTTCGAAGGCGTGCGTGGGGCCGAAGCCAACACGTAGAGGCCCTTTACAACTAACTTAAAATATATAAAATGTAATGGTGACACAGCTGGCGATTATCCCTGTATGCACTATATAAATGCACGCAAGGAGAAACCCCAGCTGTGCAGAACTATTGCAAACATGTGGAAAAAAGAAATTACTTGGGCTATTGTGATGGGATGGTAGTGGATTGGTTTTGGGGAGCTATGGGAACCTATGGCCCCTGCCTGTCCAATGGTTGTAAACACGGATAAAATAGGCAGGGGGTGACTTGCACACTCAGTAAATGGGCCCCCGAAAACGGCCGCTAGCACATAGTGACGTAGCGACAAGGGGGCAACATATCTTGAGGTGCTTGAGGAGTGGAGCGGTATTCCACGGCTATCAGGACAATCCCGGAAGTACGGTCAAGATCCCTACCAGCATCTTACTGGAATACTTCCTTCCCCCGAGCACGTTTGCTCTTGCGAATCTCCACTCAAACCAGCCAATAAAGGCAAGAGAGAGGTGGGAGCTTTGTTCCTCGTCAGTGCTCACTCTGACCGGCCAATTAAGGCAAGCCAGAGATGAGGAACAAGAGTTCTCCCGGGAGGGTCAGGTCCGTGGGGTCGCTACTGCCCAACAGCTCGCCACAAGCTGCCCTGCGGTACATTATAATTATTATTACCAGTTTGAAAACTGCCTAGAGAGTCTATTTATTTACCCCCTCGAATTACAGTATCTACCTAAATAATATAAAAAAACCGGCCAAGTGCGAGTCTTACTCGCGCACCGAGGGTTCCGTATCAGTTTTGGACTTATAAAGTGAAAAAATCCGGATCGCATAACTAAGTTTGTTTGTGAAGGAATTTTGATGATTTTGAAAAAACTGTACTAGTTAGGAACATCGTTTTATTTTTGGTGCCATATTTGGGTCAACTCCTATCAACCCTAATTATTTCAGATTTTTCGCCCCGCAAACTTCGGAGATAAGGGGGGGGGAATGGTATTTTTTTGGACATTTTTCATCATATGTCGAGAACTGTGAGACATAAAATAAAATGAAAATATATTTTGAAATGTGCAGATCAAGCCCTTTCATATGATATGTCATTTGACCTAGTAACCCCACTTTAAAATTTTGGACCCCCAATCCGGCCCCTTTTGCAATGAAAATAAAAATATTTTTGGATTTTTTTCATTTGCAATAAAGTTGAACAATTAATCTTAACTGTTCCAAATTTCAGGTCGATAGCATAAGTAGTTGCTGAAATAAGCAGGTGTGACAGACAGACAGACAGACAGACGAAGTCACACCATAAGGGTTCCTTTTTTACCATTTTGGTATGGAACCCTAATAGACAGTCTAAAAATATATTATCAGGTCTCAATATAATTAGGTATGATACCCTATTCAAGGAAAACAATAACAACATCACGTTGATCAGATAAAATAAGTAGCTAACATCTGTTTTGGGAGTTTCCCGGAAAATTATTCTCAATTTGTTTTGTTCTTATTTAGTTACAATTTTAATGAGGAAACAAATATGTATTTGTCCAAAGGACCATATTATTTTCTGAGAAAACCCTTTCAATTTATTTAATTAATTTCGTTATTTAGAATCTGACTTCATTATGTCAAGTCAATTAATTAAAAAGAAAAACAAAAAGACGTGTCAAGGATCATAAACGGATCGATTCATTAGTCAATCGTTAGACTAATGAATCAATCCGTTTATGAACCTTAGAAACCGGACATAAATATGTGAGATTGTAACTAATTATTGAAAAATTAAAGCTATTAATAGCGTCTACTTAACACACACCTCTCAATAATTCATCAGTCCCCATATTTGGACGACGCGTGTTGATATGAGTGACATATGAATTACATTGTGTCTGGTACCATGGACGCTGCCTCACGTACGCATCGGTCTTTAGCAAAAAATAAATATACGAAGATAGGTAGTTATGTATGCATAGACGCTCTCATTATTAACGTATCGTAGGTCAGCACTTCAACAGTCTATTACGTATCCGGTGCCCGAGACTAAATAACAAAATGCATACGTGGCTGTTCCTTGTTATATTACAATGGAGTCCTTGTGTCCTTCAGACGACAACAAACTTATATTAAGAAAGCATTGTTCTAACAATAGTCCCTTGTTATTTCCAGACTAAATAAAATACATATTATAAAAGAAAGCAGCATGTAGAAATAAGCAGTCTTGTACCGAACTCCGAGAATTAAACTCGTATTTTTAATATCAAATTAGTTTGTATTTTTTTAAAGTCGCCCCCAGTCCCTCCGATTTGACTGGCGCAGCCGGTAGGATTCTCGACAGAATTCATTGAAGTTTCGCGCTTTTTGAACACTGCATGGGTTCGCGCGTAAAGCTCAGTGATACGGGAATCCACGAACCAAATAAATACGTCTCATCGAACGCGAAAATTGCAACGCAACGTGTTTCCTGGAACGGGGGAAGACTTTGGAGGAAGTGGAGAGCCTGTGAGTAGACCCAAATTGCTATTCCTTGTTTTCCTTTCTATTCCGTTAGTTTAGTATTTATAATAAGATATTGTGTTATTAAAGGACCGAACATCGCCTAATTAATATAGAACGTTATCTTATTTTCCGGCACATTACACTAGCATTGGTAATGTAAACGATTTATTTTTAAGAATGATTTATTGATAAAAAAGTATATTATTATTGTGTGTATTTTTGATAATGATCAAATTAATTATTTTTGTTATCGCGTATTGAAAGAATATTGTGTGAATTTAATTGTTTTAACGCCAAAAATGTCGTATAAATTAATCCCTAAGGAAATATCTAGTATTATACCCAAGTTTGACGGAGATGAAAAACTTTTAAATCTATTTGTAAGAAAATGCGAATATGTTATTAATAATTTCAGAGAGCACGGAAATACCGCTCAAGATTTATATGTTTTTCATACTATAACTAGCAAGTTAGTAGGTAAGGCTGCTACACTTATTAGTGAACGGCAAGACATAGAGACATGGTCTGAATTAAAAACAATACTTACCCAACATTTCGGCGACCCGCGTTCAGAAGAATGCATTGCTATTGAGTTGGAAACATTACGCATAAATAGCGCTGAGTCTTACCTAGATTTTTGCAGCAGAATCCAGCACGTTAAAAGTACTTTGCTTGCTAAAGTCAACGTAATAGAGGACATTAATTTACGGACAAGTAAAATTACTATTTATGATAATATGTCAATGAACGTTTTCCTGTATAACTTGCCTGAAGACTTGATTCGCATTGTAAGATTAAAAGGCTGTTCTACCTTAGAAACCGCTCTTAGCATAGTATTAGAAGAAGTCAATTTTCAATATCAATATTCGTCTAGAAATAAAATGCTGAAACCCAATAATCCGGTTAAATTACACACGCCTAGTAACTATATGGTTCCACATAATCCATATGTAGATAAATTTGGTTTGAAACCATTTTATTCAAACAATCAGATGCAAAACAATAGGCAAGGATTATTACAAAACTCTAACATTCATAATAATTACAAACCTTTTAATAATCCGACTTCACAAAACTTCCGATTCGGTATTCCACAAAACATGCAAAATAATAGGCCCAATAAGCCAATGCAATCAACCGGCTTTAGACCGAATTTGCCTCAACCACAATTTAAATACAATACTCCATATCAACACCAAAATTTGAAATACGGTATTCCTCAACAACAACAACAATTTAAATTTGGTATTCCTCAAAATAACTTTAATAAACCTCAACAAGATCAGTTTAAATTTGGGCATCAACCCAATAGAGTAGACACTGATGTATCAATGCGCACTGCAGCACCTGCTGCCAGAGCACATAATTTACATTATACTAACCATGAATCAGAAACCCTACAAGACTATTACGACCACGAAACCGATGAAAATTGTTACAGTGAAAAGGTAGAGTCAAGCAATTTAAATTTCCTTGATTTTGAGCTACAACAAGAACAAGAAAACAACTCCGGAAATGAAAATTTTCGCATAATAGCCTCAGATCCAAATCAGAAATATTCAATTCAGATTAATTGTAACAATTCAGCTAACTTACCTTTTATCGAAATTCCCGAAATAAAATCAAGATTTATGATCGACACAGGTAGCACTAGGTCTTTTATTAGTCCAAGAAAAGCAAATGAATACTTTTCCCATTACAAATACATGGAGCCTTTTGAAGTAATTAGCACACATGGTCAGAGTAACCATAATGAAGTAATCCATATTCCGCTCTTGAAAATATTCAAAAGTAATCTTAAACATAAGTTTTATGTGTATGATGTTAACCAAACTTACGATGGACTTATAGGTTCGGACTTACTTATGGAATTAGGTGCTAATATAGATATGAACAATAAGGTTCTACATACTCATAATACCAGTATTGCTATAAATTATAACCCGCGTCGACAAGTAATTCTGGAACCGCAAACTGAAACGAAAATTAAATTACCTGCAAACTTAAAACATGGTTCTCAAAACACTAATGCCGATGCATTGTCTACACTTAAGATAAATGCATTAGATAAAAACTCATCCGCTACCTCTATGGAAGTAAATAAACCTATGAGTATAACATCAGAAATTCTCGACGAAACACCCTCAGATAATAGACGTAGTTCTACATACTCTATACCTTCGCCTTCTAGTGAAACAGATACAGCGTCCGAAAATACAGATACCATACATTCTGCCAACGAATTAGAATCAATAGGTATACCTATACTAAACGAAGCCATAGACACTAAACCGAACCAAATATTAGTGTACACATGGCATCAAAATTTATTATCAGTTAAGGATATCTCTACAAATCGACAACGAATACTCGAAGTACATCTACCTCAAAATAACTCAGAATTAGTTATACAATTTCTAAAGCAATATATTAAAAACAATGTTAAATATTTCATTTATTTCGAGGATAAAGAGCACAGGCGCCTATTTACAGACATTATAATCAGTCTTTTTAAGAAAAAATCCGTGCAGTTTTTAGAATGTATAAATCGTGTAATCAATGTAAAGGGCACAAATAAACGTCGCAGTAAGGATAAGTCCCGCTATTCCGCTGCTGTAGTTACAGGTGACCCTGAAATAAATATATTTCCCGTAGCAATCGACCGTAAACGCGATACGCGAGTGCCAGTTAAAGACATTAAAAGCGTTTTACAGAAATCTACTGCTTCTCCTGTCGACAGTAATGGTAGCCCAACTCCTGGGTCTTCAGCCTATGATCAATAACCTATTCATTCTACCCGTAAGGAAGTATAATTAAGGATAAATGGAGTATAGGTAATTAAGATTTTAGATTTTAAAAATTAGTAGATACTGATAAATTGATTAAGATAATAAATTAAGATTTTAAGGTTTAAGAATTAGTACTGAATACATTTTAGGAATTATAATTAAGAAAAAAATATATACCAAGCGTTTCTTCCAATTGAACGTCTTAGTTAGTTATTTTAATAACGGTCTTAGGATTAATAATTACATTGACTTTAGTAACCAAGCAGACTCGACAAAATATTATCATCAAGGTAACCGAAATGGTGGAAGGTCTTGTAAATACCACACTAATATTAACCGTAACAATCTTACCTATTATTATACAACTATCAGAAACATCAGAAAAACTTGTGTACCCAGCTTTACTGAAAAAAACCTTGTCAAAATGTTGCAACTATTGTAATTAAATCTTATTATAAGCGAAGGTCAGATAACGTTCATATTAGAAGTCCTACTACTATGCCAACTACATAATATACTTATTATGAATTAATACCCATTCCCATATTAATACTTAACCAGACCCTTATTATCTTACCCAAATATCCTTACCTCATAGCAAAAGGATTGATGGTCAAATAACTCGCTCAACTCTGTCAGGAAATCTACAAATTCCAGGAAAATAACCCTCAGATTATTGAAGATCCATGCATAACAAATATAATGCAATATAAAAATAACATCAGTTCCTGTAAACAGATTTCAGAATCTATCCAATCAAATCGATGGATAATTTACACCAAGGTTAACGAAAACAAATCCTTGATCTGAAGGAAGTTCACTTATGAAATCTACATTTCTTATCTTACGTTCTACAGAAAAGTGTCAGTGAAAGTGTTAGTGAAAATGAAAACCCAAAGTGTTAGCCTATGGACCGTCATATTGTATGTAATCTTAATCATAAGTTTTCTACTGTTTTATTTTTATTTTTCATAGAAATGTAAATGTTAAATGTTTGTGTTTTATATTATGTTACTTATGTTTATTTTAAATGTTTCTCTAGTGTTTGTTAAATGTTTAATCGAAATTCTCCGAATTCAGTTTTTTTCAGAAAATTTCGATCTTAATGAGGGAGGAGTTATGTATGCATAGACGCTCTCATTATTAACGTATCGTAGGTCAGCACTTCAACAGTCTATTACGTATCCGGTGCCCGAGACTAAATAACAAAATGCATACGTGGCTGTTCCTTGTTATATTACAATGGAGTCCTTGTGTCCTTCAGACGACAACAAACTTATATTAAGAAAGCATTGTTCTAACAATAGTCCCTTGTTATTTCCAGACTAAATAAAATACATATTATAAAAGAAAGCAGCATGTAGAAATAAGCAGTCTTGTACCGAACTCCGAGAATTAAACTCGTATTTTTAATATCAAATTAGTTTGTATTTTTTTAAAGTCGCCCCCAGTCCCTCCGATTTGACTAGGTATCACTTATTTGTAGAAGTAATTATGATAGCTTTAAATATAAAAATTGTGATATCCATAATATTTACTTCAGGAATTAACTTTGAAATAACCCTTCCTCTCTGCCGTAGTCGGGTAAAAGAAGCGGGAAATAGTAAGAAAACCGTTTAATCCAAATAGCAAAAAAATGATAAGTAATTAAGAAACACTGAAATATTTTACTAATGACTAGAAGTGCCAGAACTTGATTTTCAATATTATGCTTATTCATAAAGTATAGAAACTTCAAACAAATTACAAAGCTTCTTGAACTCTCTTAACCCTAAGCTGCTACTAGAACTTAAACAATCAACAAACATGAACACAACAATCAAACTAACGGCACCTATACATTGACCACCAAAACAATACACCCGTATCACATACATCAAACATTGGAAACAAAACGCAACTACAAGACGCAGAATCAATCATGATTGATTTGTTTTTAAATCCCGCCCACACTTACAAGTAGCTGAAATAAAAAATGTCTGCCTTTCAATGCGTCTAGACGGTTCTGTTGTAATCGGTAACGTTGTCAGCTAATTGGCGCCAATGTGTGGACAAATATTGTTGGTCCAATTATATGCCCTAAGCTCTACTCGTAGAATGTATTATTTTAAAATGTTAGATACTTACATTTCAAATTTTACTAACAATGGCCCAAATGTTTTAAGAAATAGTTTTACATATTTTCATTAGTTCTGTCTGTATAATATTCTTTATTTACAATATTTAGACAAAGTATTTTTTCAAATGATAATTTTCTTGAAAAGATCGTATAAATTGATAATAATTACCTATTTGTAACTTTTATTTTTCGCAATAGGTACCTATCATTCGCATGTTAGTAAAACCGACAATTTGAAAATTTCTAATTATCCCAACATACCATCAATCATTTGTCCAAACATTGGCTCCAATATGGAAATGTAGTAACACGAGACGGCCACAAACAATATTCTTCTGCCCACATATAACAGTTATTGTGGCAGCGACCAACCGGCGACGAGACGCGGCTGTTTCCTAATGTGCGAATAAAAAATCGTCTTAGACCATTAAATCTTGTACTGTCTTCACATACATGTAGTATGTGAAGGCAGCCGTCGGAATAGTATAAATATATGTTACGTAGGCAAAAGATTAATGAATTATTTCTGACATTAAATAAGTCTAACGGCTCAAATACACCAAATCCGTCATCGTACGAACTTTGCTCGTACGACGACGGCCGAACTCGGACGATTGAATCAAACACTTGTAAATTGTAGAGAGCGCGTACACCAACACGACCGATTTTGTCCGATTTTGTCGGCCGATGGCGGACGTTTTGGTGTACGCGCTCTCTATGATTTACATGTGTTTGATTCAATCGTCCGAGTTCGGCCGTCGTCGTCGTTACGGCTCAAATACACCAAATCTGTCCTTAAGACAAGAAAGACACAAACTAAATTGGGGGAAATAGGCTGAAAAAGGGCTAAATTACTAACAAGCCGGTATTCTCCTAAAGTGAAACTTTGTGTTTGCGTGTTTGTTACTACTTCACGCTGAAATGGCTGGACGGATTTGGATGAGATTTGACAAAACGGTAGCCTGGGACCTGGAAAAACAAGCTACTTTTCATCCATTTTCACGCAGACAAAGTCGCGAGCAACAGCTAGTTCATATACAACTTGCGACTAACCTTTACAAAATTGTATTCACGAGGTTCTATCATCACATTTGATTTAAAATCATCGCTTTCATTATGACAAGATGTCAAAACTTTATAGCTTCTGTCAATGACTTCCTCAAAAGGCACTCGGAATGCTCAGAATAGGCTGTAGGGCTATAAAATCCAGTTGCAATAAATTCCCAAGCGCCACATTATTGTCTGTTTACTACATAGCGGCTCCTATTGAACTTACATTATGTTAAATTTCACCTGTTTGTGGTGTTTTGACGTTGGTAAGATCAGCATTGATCTCACCTCTCGTGGGTGTTACAGGATGCAACTAAGATGAGGTCGAAAGTGCATTAAAAAAGTTTCTACGATTAACGAAATTTTATGTTATTTTACCGTTGCCACACACTAGGGTTCGTATCACAGAACCTAACTCAAGACTCAAGCATTAAAACTAGCTTCAACCAATCAAATGGCTTTAAACCTACGCTCAAGACAAGATCTGTACTTGAGTATCGTTCTGTAATACTATCTTAGGATTGCTTTCCCCGCACTATGATGCCTTTTTTTATATTATAGGAGGCAAACGAGCAGGCGGATCACGTGATGGTAAGTGATTACCGCCGCCCATGGGCACTCGCAACACCAGATGAGTCACAAGTGCGTTGCCGGCCTTTAAAAAACTGCTCTTGCCTTGGGCATTGTTGAGCGCAGTTTTGCTCCCCCCCCCCCCCCCCCACAACAATGGATTTATCAACTGCGCCATCATGGGGGGAGGGTTGGGCCTCCGGTACCTTCACTCACTCGGCGAAACACTCAAGCGCCGGCTTTCTGTGAGGCCATGGTATTACTCCGGTCGAGCCGGCCCATTCGTGCCGAAGCATGGCTCTCCCTCCCTCTCCTCCTCCTGTACCTATCGTGGGTGCGTTTACAAACACAAATTTCACAACCATAATCAGACTCAAAACAAATATTTGATCCGTGCGGGCATTAAACCGGCGACCCGTTACCGTCGCACAGCAGCAAATCCCTCAAATACTCCGACAACCGTGCCGATAGATGGTTCGGCGCCACCTAGGGTACCCAGGAAGTGCTACCAACCTGCTGACTGGCTCATCTTTTTACAATGGCACGATTCATTGGCGATATAGCGACATGGCGACAGGATAAAAGAAGATGGTCATTGGTCAAAGATTATGATCAATCTGTAACTGGATTTTTAAATAGCTTTATACTGTGTTTACTGGTACGCTAGGCAAGTTTATTTGGTGATTATGACAATATTCATTTTTTACCGACTTCAAAAAAGAAGCTTTTGTATTCGACCCGTTTTTATGAATGTATGTAAGTATGGGTGTATGCATATGTCCGCGATTTTCTCAAAAACTACTGAACAAAAATTCGGATGTTTTTTCTCTAACGTACCTACCTAATCCACAATCCACATAGGTACTTAAGTTCCTCAGACTTAAATATTAAAGTATAAATTCATTAGTAGAGACATCTAACATGAGTACGTAGTAAATGATATGCAGTAAGATGTAGGAACGTGTGAACTGTACAAAATTGGTATCCACCAATTAATTAATTAAAAATACATTATAGTATTTAGATGCAACAAGTGACTATACTAAAATACGACAACACACCTTTCGCACTATCAAATTTTTTGATTATAAACGGTGTACCATGGCATGAGCTAGTGATAGAATAAGAAGTATCCATAGCATATTACTAAACTATGATTATATTATGGATACAAATAGTAAGAACCATCTGAGTGTTTTAATCACTCCCAAAGTCTCAAGTCACGTCACAAGAACTTGATCCTCATCATTCCCAATTAAATTGGTTTAGATTTCTCATACAAAATGTGACTCTAATTGGAATTACATTTGTGACTCATGTACATTATATGTCATAGGTATTGTCATTCCGATTAATGGTCGTGAAGGTGACTTAATCTTTTGATAAAAGATACATTAACTCAGATTTAAAAATAGAAGAATATGCATTACTTAAATTGCACGTGATGTGGTCGTGTTTGCAAAAAACTTGACATTTAAATAGATAACTTATTGGGAATACAAAAAACCTAAGAATTATTTGTACCTATTAGAGCGCAAGTTTCAACTAATACAAAATTACATTTTCGAAAATCAAGACTAAAAAAAATTCAGCGAATTCAAATTGTTTGTTTAAAATATTTTTACTATTACATTGAATATACTGTTGAAGCAACTACAAAAGTGATGCATGTAAATCATTTTGCACGCACGAATACTGCATTTCTGGTTATTTTGTTACACGTTACACACGTGAAATATACCTAATATAAAAAAATATTTTTCTATGATAATATTTACTGTTTTGACTTTTAAAACCGACTAGAAGGTATCTTATAGTAAAATCTTCTATTGTAGATTTTTCTATGTTCATACCTACCAATATAAACCTTGATTCTTCATTTTCTCACGAAAACCACAAACTAATTAACACATTATTTTTAGTACCTAATACGTAAATTATATAACAATTCGTTCAAAAAAATACTAATAATATTTGGCTTGCAATTCGCAGACCAATAACATTATTAACATGTTATAAATATTTCAAATAAGTAAATAAAGATGACACACATTTTATTACTCATAAACTCTCATTTAAGCCAATAAGACTTTAAAACCGTATTAGACTTACAAATATACCCGATAACCGAGACTAGAATCTCTGAAGTAATATTTATGTTAGTTTCGCACCATAAAAATATGTAGAATTCCTCCTTATCACGTGTCCTAATCTTTTGTATCGACCAGTTGTTATGTGGAGGTCAGACGGTAGTATGTTCGTGCAAAATACTGATATTGAAACGAAACTCATTAAACTGGATGCCAACACAACAAGAAAATGCTGGGATTACTTATATCGATAGAACAGTTACTTCAGGCTTGGCTTTGGCTATTAAACTAATCGTTTTCCAGTACTGATACTTATCAAAGTATTTTTGTTGAGTTGCAATCCAGAAAAGCTCTTGATTTTTCTTCATTTCAATATTGTTACTTTAGACTTTTAGTGTTAATTTGGCACAGATTGTTTGTCATTACTAATGATCGGAGTAGGTAGATTGATTTGGGGTCAATGGACTGGCACGTATATATTAATATGGATATGCCTCCGGGATTCCGGGATTTTGTAATAATTAAGATTTTTAGGAATTTCAAATATTGTTATGTGTAGGATGAAGCTCATGGTTATTTATTTTAATTGTTTAGAGAGTCAGGATAATGAAGAAAATTATATAAATTTTAAACGTTCAACTATCGCATTCTATACATTTCAAATGTTTTAGTTTAAAAATCTTTACATTCACAATATTTGATTCAATCCCGTAAGTACCAAATGAATTCCCGGAAAAAAGGCTTATCCGTGTTATGATTTTTATGACTAATCATGATGCAAGTACGTAAAATCAATCTACCTACTCCGATCATTGGTCATTACAATATTTTATTAGCTAGCTAATTAGCCAAATCACAGCAAAAAAAAATGTATAATTCCCAAGAAATGAACACTCCTAGGCTTAGCTTGGTGCTCCAATCGTTAAACTGTAGGTACCACTGGATTTACGAAGGTGGTATTTTAATAAACCCAGGGGCCTATTTGATGAAACCACGCTGCAAGTCTACACTCTGCGCTCTTCTCTTCACTTTTCAAATATTGCAGAGTGTGGAGCGAAAGTGTTTTATGAAAAAATATTGGCGTTTCAAATGTAGGCGAGCTCACTCTTTACTCTTCCAAATTTAAATTTTCAGTCTGCAAAATGTGTGTACATAAAACATGATTCAGTTAAAGAGTTCGGAAATTGGAAGTGCAGACTGCAGAGTAGTTACATCAAATAGGCCCTCAGGACAGTTCATTACACGAACTATACCAATTACTCTATACTTAATTAAGAAGTGATCGTGCAACATCCCGGTATAAATATTTTGAAACACTGGCTGTTTGAATAGCTGCTTCTGTAAGACTTGCAAATTACAATTAATAGTCTTCTGATATTTTGATGTGCGACATTTTGGTACCTTTGAACTCAAATTAATTAATTAGAACTGAGGAAGTGAGAGCGGTACCAAAAGAGTTATGGAAAGACGAAAAGACCAGATTTTTTTAGTTTGTAAAACTGAGAAGAGGATTGATTTGATGTACCTATTGTGTTAGTGTCTATTTCAAAAAGAGTTACCCATTGCAAATTGCAATACATAAAAGACTTAATTTATATTCTTTTAATACGTGTTTTAGTTTAACTCGAAAGTATGTGTAGCTCCAAAAAATAGCTTCTTTGCGTTTAACAAAACCAATCAATTAACTTTGCGTCCCCACCATGTTTCGTTTACAAGTCAATCTTAATAACATTGATTGCTATCTTTTTACATTCGGAGTTCATGACCGAAATGCACAAAACAACAAAATTGTTACACTGTTTATTCTAACGTTACTAAAATCAGATTATAATTCACTCACCCCACAAACATATGTTGCGCATTGTACCCCAATTCAAACGCCAAATTCTAATTAGACACATCGGCTGCAAAAAAACAATTTATATGCTAATAGTGACGCTTCACGATGTATTTACATGAGAAATAACCTACTGTGTTACACTACACTACTGGCTTCGCAAATGTCTTTCATTAGCTATGCATCGTCCCAGACAACTGTTGTTATTAATTAGCCTATTGTGTCCTCTTTTGGTATGACTTGAATACATAGAGTGGGTGGGACGGATCGGTCAAGGGTATAATTGGGCTATATGCACCCAAAATCCTCTTGTGACCTTTAAGTTTTAAGACAAGACACCATAAAAGTCAGTTATTCGTTGTTTATTATAGATATTAAGGTGATACGGAGACAAAAACATGTTTAACTGCTATTTTGAAATCCAAATTTCGAAATTAACAACGTGGTATTGTTCGCTAATACCATAAATGCTTGCATGGACTTGCTATAGTTTGCCATTTCAATAAAAGATTGAAAATTTTAATGCGACATTTTTATTGAGTTTGACAGATGTAATTTAAAGAAAATAAAAAACATAACTACCTTTGTACAGCTTTAGGAAACATGCTTCACGTGTTTGTAAATACTCGTACAAGCTAAATTACTATACATTTATTTGATTTTGCATCTTCCGTCAAATTGTTAGTTTTTTACTTTATGACTCTTAATTTTAATTATCTACATTTTTTTCATGATTATCCTAAAATTGTTCATAGTCTTTTACCGAGAACTAAAATTGAAACAAACATACCCATTAGGAAATATTTCACCACTGAATATTATACAAAAACCATAATACCTATACCGCTATTCTAATCTGAACATAACTTAAAGCACTTTTATATCAAGATTTTTATATCAAGTAAAGCCCACGAACCGTACCCGAAATTACTCGAATAAATCGATATCTCTCGTAAGTCGATAATCGATATCTCAGTGTACAGATGACCCGTAAAATGTAAATTAATCTTGTAATAACGAATTATCTGTTTACCATCAAACAATATGACATTCCTTACATCTTGACATGTCTCCGTGACTTTTTTGACAAACGCTGGGTGCAAACAAACCGTGTTGTTGCCAAAGTTTTTTGCATCTCCTGTTGATTTTATTAACAGATCACGTAAGACCCACTTTTGGTAATTGAATGATTATAGGTAATTTTTAGCGCAGTCATTTAAGGATAAATAATTGTTTCCATTTGGAAAAAACTAACTTTCTTAAATGTCCTGGCCTCACGGGTGTTGGCAATGCCTCTCAAGAAGAAACCACGGGTGAAACTGTATTAATACTATTTTGATGATTAAAAACATATTATATGTATAAGAATCTAAATCCTGTACTCCCAAACAGTCGGAAGCATTTCACTGTAACTGCGCTGTGTGAACGAACTTTATCTGTCTTATCGAAGAGCACTTACCGTAATCTGTCGATGGAAATTTATTTCTACACTAACAACTAGCAACAGAACATTAATGTTAGAATAATGTGAAATATATTCACTAAACACGAAACTTTCTTTCACGAAATGTGGTAGTTAAAATTTGACATTTAACCTAATGTAAGAAGTTCATTAAATCAAACATTGTATAGTGAAGCTAGAATAGACGCAAGACAGAATGAACATGAAAATATTAGTATTTATGTTTCTATTGTAAACAAAGTTAGTCACGAACATACTGAAGATAATGGCATTAAGAAAGACGTATTCAAAGAAGTTTTCGAGCTGACAAAGGCAGAAATACACGGAGACGAAACCGCGTCATAAATCGGACAGTAACTAGCCACTCCCGTAAGACACGCCGAAGAATTTAACGGAATGTATTGACACGTTTTATGTCCTTTACATTGATGAGAGCAAAGCAGGGGAGGCTGTATAGGACAGTAATGATCGTAAAAGTACTCATTACCATTTAAGATTTATTCCGGTTGAAAGCAATTTTAGGGGGCATAAAGATAGAATTTCTTAACTTCTGCTGACATATCTACTTGTTCTAGTCATACCTGGAATAGAGCCTCTGGCCGTCAAAAGAAGTAGTGACTAGTTGTTGTAATGGATGATAATCATCCGGGACCGGGAAAAATAGAAAATATTAGTCGGAACGCAGTCCCATTATAATAGTCGGGAATAAGAACTAAAAAAGAATAGGAAATAAAAAGTTGTATTTATACTGTTTTAAATTATTATTTACAAACTTAGGTATAGTCAAAACAAATAATTATCAAACCCAAGAATTTTGTGTCATTATAAATATTTTTATAACTTACCTTACTAATTAACTCCTCAGCCAATATCGCTCAGTAAAAAAGAGCACCTATTGATATAATGAGTAGGTACGCTTCAAGAAACACGAATAAACAAAGTGAAACTCATTCACATACAAGTACCATTGAAGCATGTAAACATCACTTACAGTACCTAATAATAATGTTTAATTAGTAAAAACAAGCAATACTCACGTGTATACAGATAGTAGCATCCAGCACTGCAGTCGCGCGCTGGGAAGCCACGTGACGTAGCGACCTGACAGCGCACAGTCGATCCAAGATGCAATATAAAGCATACCACCGCAGTGGCCACCCCGAACCGACTAACGCAACCTCTGGTAACTCACTATTCAACGATTTTAGCTACTCTGACTAGTTTAGTTTCAAAATCTTCAGATTTATTTCTACTTTTAATTCTGGATTTTTGGATTATATGGCCGAATATTGCAGAAAGTTTTGTCTTATTATCATCTACTTATCTATGCACCGGCTATCGTCAGCCGAGCTAAAGCTGATGTCTGTAGGGGAAGAGGTAAACGAGGTAACTCTCCTTAGAGCACACCCCAGCATCTTTGTTTTTAGAACCGATTTAAAAATGAGGTTTTTATTCTAATAAAACTTATTCAGAGTCTCCTAGCAGCGTGCTGATCCAATACGTCATTTCCATATTGTTCCTGCAACAAAAGAAATGGAGCGTTAAACATTTTATTGGTTCCGATCACATATAAACATTCAATTCAATTTAGACTAACATAACAAGTCAGAAACCACCCAAAGTCGGTCAAGAGATCGCTTTGAAAGGTAAGGTCATAAATAAATCGCACCTTCACACAAGCCCCGAGCCCCTTTTGTTTAAATGCTACCAAGCATACAAAAAACTGTATTTCTCTGGCAAGCTGTATTAAAAAAAAAAAAACTGACCGAGAATTGTGCAAGATCACAACAGAAAAATCATTAAACAATGCCTCTGCCAGGAATTGAGGTGTTTATTATGTCGGTCCACGTTCATTCCGAGTGATTCTGCAAAAAAACAGGAATCCAGGTAAACTGTTACTACGTTTTTTTGCACCCGGGAACTTATTATGCGGGATTTATGTCACTTTTTGTTGCGTCCGAGCTAATTATTGTTATCTGCTTTCTGCTTGACCATAGCGTTTTCTATGGAGCAATAATGGGCCACTAATTCTCCTAACACCTCCCGAGTTAAAGCGTCAATCTCTCGGCGGACGCTTCCATTGTGTAAGTGGACAAAGCCACCCGCAATTCCTACCGGGCCTTTAACGTTTTTATTATTTGCATTGTAGATGTCTCATTCAACTTCATCTCGAGATACCTTTATGGCTTTTGCGAAAATTTCTTCGCACTATCCGTATATGCCTTTTGGTGTCGTCCGTTAATTACCATATCGCTGACTCATTGGATCTGCCGCTAATGGGCTAACAAAGGATTGCAAATTATTTTTTTTTTGACCGGTGTGCGGCAAAGGGAAAAAACGTAACAATAAAATATCGAATTTAGAACAGCAATCCGGGCGCGGGGCTATTATTTTAGCCAACAAAGTAGAAAACCATTTACAATAAATCATTTTGAATGCTTTCTTGGTTCCCATGCATCGGCCGGGCGACGCAAAGGGTGATTTCTGTCTGAGTGTACATAAATAAAGGTGAAGGTTCTGAGTGCGGATCCCAGGTACTTTTGGTTTGAAGCTGAGTACACAAAGATTGTGTTACTGGAAATGGCATACGAGTACCACTGTGCGCTCAATGTAGTTGTCTGGCTTCTTTACACACAGTGTTGCTACGCTGTATGGTAATTAGACACTGATATTGATGATGAAATGTGACATTAGAATTCGTTTAAAAAAGTACACAAATCCATGACATTATTTTATACACAGCCTAAATTCTCCATTGCAAATTAAGAAATTAGGCAAAGACTTATTTGAGATATAACTAGCGACCGGTTAAACTATTATCATTATGAGATAGTTACGTACAAATATTACAGCATTTTTTTATGCATCCCGTGAATAGTGCCAGTCCAGAGACTGTAGCTGGCCCTAAGAATTCTAATAAATTCTTGTACACCGTTAGTACAAAAAATAAAAATATAAACCTTCACTTTCAGTTACAACAAAATCTGCGTGAATACTACGCTTGTGGTGTGGCGACCGCACTATAGAATGTTGCGCTTACACACGCGACACGCGTTTGTCGAGCGATAGGACGCAACGCCCGTTCCGCGCGTACATTGCACGCGTTGCTGTAACAAACACAGCAACATGACTAGTAACTACACTTTACCGCGAAGACATTTATGTCTACGTAATTGGAAATAATGATTAATTTCACTCGGCGGCTGCTACCTAGACTAGACTACGGATAAATTTAAAGTAAGTATCACAAATATGTAGTTAAATTATAGCCGAGGAATTTCTGTACATTCTTTAGTCATTTTACGATTACCTTAGGTTAACCTTAGATTATTTAGACATAGTAATATTTTTCGGAATGCCAGTATTGTTAGTTATTCTCTTTAAAAAATAATTTGAATCCGATATTGAGAGCCTAATTATATTAACAAAGCTATAAACGTAATACGGTGGGTGGTCCTTTTAATGTTTCATCGTGTTACAAATAAAAGCCTTAAAAATAAACGACACTCAATACTTTAAATTGTTCAAATTTTGAAGGACCACAAGACTTTTACTTTTTATGGTTTGAAAGCAATGGATCTTTTTTACCAAAATAGGAAGGCAGAGATCCAAAAAAAAACATTTTTGTAAGTAAACAAGCTTCAATTTATGACAGTATAACCCAATTTTTGGTACATTTTCTTTTTTTGTATTATTAGTTACCAAAATGTTTTTTTCATTATAAACACTTATGAAACGTTTACGTTGATGAAATTAGTATTCAACGTAATTTAGGTACTATCGGTACCTAAATTACGTTGAATACGAATTTCATCAATAAAAGTACTTATACATATTTTATTTTTGTTTAAGAACATCGTTTTTGTAAGTACATCTAATAACTCTGCAAAACTCAAAAAAGCTTTAGATACTTATTGAAAAAGCCAGTGACGTAAAATATGGCGTTCTCTGTTGGCAGTAGTAGTTTGCAGGCAATAACCCAACTGACACTATTAATCACAAGCGACGCGACCAAATTCATTTGGCAACTGTATGGAAAATATTGGAAAGTTTATTGGAAAAATTGATGATATTTCATGCGTGGAAAACGTTGTGGGCCTATATTGCTGTTGTTAAAAACATTACCCTACTTTTGTTTGTGCTCCGCCGCAGTCAGGTAAACAACAGGTAATGCCCTGTTTAATTACCTACTTCCAGATAGGACCTGGTTAACTTATCTGGCAGATAATTTCATACGAATTTATGTGATGGATGATATCAGTGATATCAGATATGATATGATATCAGATTATCAGTGACGAAGGGTCAATTTTTGTAAGAGGTAAGTCGGAGCTACAAATGCTTACCTGGCCACGAAAAGCTAATTGTAAATATTTTTACAATTGTCGGCAATACTGCCTGTGCTATTTTTCAAAGGGAAGCCGGTAGGAATCGTATTGTAGGGACCCTTCGCCACTGGTACTTATACACAAACGGGCTCTTAATCTTTATACACCGACTTTATATTGACATTTAAATTGTAAGCATAGCTTAATTAGCCTATACTTAATGTTCACAGAGAGGATGCCTTTGTCCCACTGCTGAGACAAAGGCCTTCTCTCTGTGAGAGGGCACGGATCTCACAAAGTGCCGTAGTCCACCATGCGGATCCAGTGCACGTCACATATTATCTTCGAATTTTTGGTTCTAGGACATACCGGTTTTCTGATTATGTTTCCCTTTACCGTTTTGAGCAATGGTGACGAAACAAATTGAACAAACTGTGCGCTTGCCGGGGTCCAAACCCACGACCTACGGACTTGTAATACCTACTGAGCCACCACTATTCAATAAAATCAGCGTATCATCGAATAAATGTAAGCGTATCATTGGCTCTTTCCCGTTACTTGTCCGCGTGGATGTTTGGGTATTTTAGGAAATTATAAAACGGATCCATTCTAAACAACCTCTACGTTAAACGGTCATTTCTCATAATTATTATGTTTTATTGTATCGGTCTGGGGAAACTCTTTTGTCATTGGACATCTTATAACTGATTATGGTAATTATGACAAAAAAAGCATTGTAACTGCTTCCTATATTTATGTCTTTACGTGGGAGTCTATAACGACATTATAAAATATACATAATTATGTATTAAGTAATTTGATACCTCTTGTCTAACTCTTACTGGAGCGGTTTTTATTTGTAGTAATAAATTATTATTGTAACATTCAAGACATTCGATTTATTTAGGTAGGTATATAAAATAGAAGGCAAATACAATACTTACTTTTCAATTTAATTTATAATTTAAATTCAATACTTTTCCAGCTGAAAAACCTATAACGTATGCTGTTTAGTGTTCAATTAATTTATATAAAGATTTTAGAAGTTTTTTTTTATACTTTTAACCCACAATTTTATTGTATTTACTGAATATAAATACAGTTTTATGTACAAATAGAAAAAAAAACTTATTTAATAGAAGTTATAGAAGAGGTACCTAGCCTAAAATGTCGTTACAAG
This sequence comes from Thalpophila matura, assembly GCA_948465475.1. Classification (NCBI taxonomy): domain Eukaryota; kingdom Metazoa; phylum Arthropoda; class Insecta; order Lepidoptera; family Noctuidae; genus Thalpophila; species Thalpophila matura. Next base: position 6,199,405 of record OX419187.1, on the reverse strand, counting down.
AAAGAAAAGGTTTTGATTTCTTTGCATACCTATCTATATCGCTTCTTTGCATACCTATCTATATCGCTTCTTTAGGACAGTGGTCAGACATTTTCCAATTTTAGCCAAAAATATTGAGAGCAACTTAATCTTATAAATAAATCAAAACATTATACTGATTTTATTACAATATCATAATAGTCTGTGATGACCAAAACGTCAAATAAATATTGCCATTTTATCAAATTTGGTGTATTTTATTTTAATAGCCAAGTATGTTAAAAATTATGGAATCATTAATATGCTTCAGATGTATTGTCTAGTGAGCAACGATACGGATATGATATTAACTCCTTAGAAGGCGCAAGCGTATCTAATATTATTATTTATGTGTCTGACATACCCATTTTTTAATCAATTTTGCGCTTGATTTTGATGTTTTTTGGATTAATTTATAAATTAGGAAAAAAAAAAACCTATTTGGTTGGTATTAATATTAAATTCATTTGCATATTTTTAATCTACAAAAGCCTTCAAAAGATTCTTCCGTCAGTAGGTAATCAAAAGACATTTTATTTTTTAAGATTTACCTACAAAAATGTTCATGCTGCATAGAATAGCCGTAAAGCGGGAAACATGGTCCAACCATGATAATGATTTTTGTGAAACTGAAAGGCTAAAACTAGCGAAAAATTGCGTGGCTGCGTGAATAGTAGGTACAGAACAATTTCTTCAGTTTTTAGATTGGGCAATATTATCCTTTAACCCCAATTACGATCACAGTTTCGAATCTAATTCCCGTAAAGAACAGAGCATCCGTCTGTCCAGCATGGTGACTATGAAATACATTCTCCATAATAGTCACTTTGAGACCTAAAGCTATTACCAGTGGACGTTTACGAGCAGATCATGAAATGCCGATGAAAATCCTGTTTTCACGACAAAGGCCCACCACATTAAGGCTGTTAATAATTTATACATACAGTTTACTCAACCAATTTGCGTAGTGTTACACAATGTACAGTCAGCGCCAGAAATCGTTTAACACTATACAAAATTCAAAAGACACAATTCCTAATTACTTAAATGTTACGTTTTCTATGCCCGTCTAGACATTCAAAAGTGAATTTCTTAAGGAAACGTTATTTGATTCGTAATTTTTTTTATGTGTAGGTAAGGTATACTCGTGGCATCAAATACGATGTCTTAATTTTTTTAAACATATCAAGGCCATGTTATGCTTGTCTTATTTTTATTAAAATTAATATTTTAAATATCTTAAATATTTGATAATAACGATATTTTAAATTATAAACTTCGATGTTTTAACAACAAAATTTCCTATAATTTACCTATTCATTTTGTGTTTTGTTCACCTACTTTTGACGCTGACCGTACCTACCATGTAATATATCCTGTTAGCTGATTATTATGATATCAAATATTTAAGCATTATGATATCAAATAGGTATTTATTTTAATCATTACTTTTTCGTCCTGCAAACTAACTCTTATTTTATTAATCGAAGATAGGAATCAACCCTACAAATGACTGTCAATCGTATTAGGTAGGTACCTATCTACCTATTGTAAGTTACTGTTCAACAACATATTGATAAACACGTGAATATTCGCAATATGAGTCACTTATGCCGATCTCTGAACGAAAAATCAAACATACCAAAACTACACAATAAGTAAACAAACACTCATTTACGTCGAATAAAATGTTCTAACAAAAAAACTATTTTAGTAGACTACAAACAATTTATCTATACTAGACAAATAGTCGACATTTTTCACTCGACAAATCGCAGGAGACATATGAGAGGGACACAACACAATCCCATCCCATCTCGTTTGTGCACCGAAAACAACCATCCATCTCGTCACAAAAATATCGGAACCAATAATAAATCACAGGACATTTCTCAATTGACATTTTATACTAAAACGTACGGAAGTCACCAGTTAGACGTGTCTGTTCACTAGGGTTTAGGGACTACTATGGAAAGCGAAGTCAGTATATTCTCGAACCAGTTTTCGAGGAATCGGTAAAAATGAAAATATCGGTAAAAAAGAAAAGTTCTGACTCACTCATTGACTGACCCAACGTCCAGCCCAAACTCTTGAATCTAGACACCAAGTTTTGCACAAAGGTTTTATTTATAATGAAATAAGACCGAATTTTTCAAATTCCCACGGGATAGGGTCTACGCAGACGGAGACGCGAGCAAAAGCTAGTATTATTCTATTTGTATAAATATAATACATAACAAGCTTAATAAACTACCTATTAATAAAATTAAGTATAACTTTTCCCGCATCTCCATCCATGTAAAGCTCTTAATTTTCCGGAACACAAAGTAGCAATCGGTAAAAAATGCAGGTCTTTTCAGTATGTTGTTAGGATTCTCTAGGTTAGGGATTCCCAACTTTTTTTGGATTCTCGAATTATGAAAAATATACTCATCTGTCTCACTTTTTCTTTTTTTCATTATTACAATAAAAAAAAAAACATAATTTTCACGAAAATTATTTCTCAATTCGGTATTTGACTGATTTTGGGAAATGGTTTATATTAATCTTCATTATATTATAAGCACACTACATTGATATTTCAGGGAGATCTACTGTATTTATCAATAAAAATCAGTGATAAAGTATAAATTTCCAAAACCGCTCCAAAAACGCTGTTTCTGCGGAAGTGACGTAACACGCTAGTAAACGAGCTTTGTCAACAACACAGACGGTGCAGCTGAAATTAATTTCATCAATAAATCATTTTTATTGGCTATAATGGCGTATATAAATGGTGTGTAGTTCCACAATGTACAAATACGTCTTAAAGCAGTCCATCATGATTCATGACACAAAAGAATTTATAGGTAATGTTTCTAAGTTTTTATCAACATAACCTAAAATGAGATTTCACAAAACTTCTGAATGATTATACAAAAGGTTTGTAAATAAATATGTGGCAGGTAGGTACTTACACTGCTGTTTTTACATTTTTAAGTTCCGCAGCATAATAATCAGCGTTAGGTATTCTTAAAGAAAAGTGCAACCATAAATGCGTCTATCTTAGGTAGGTTGTATCAGCTTGCACAAAATTTGACTCCATTTTGAGATTCGATATGAATATTTATGCCAATAGATAGAAGATTTCTATGAAAACAGCTTCAGAAATAGCTCTAAGATCAAATATAGCACCCAGAAACCATAAAACGCAAACTACAATCTGTCAAAGCCGTGCTTACTCCAGTGTTGCCAAGCTAGATTTTCATTTTACCCCAATGCCTGATTAATTTTACTCTAAAATCATAACTATTTATACAAAAATACCTGGCTAAAGTTTTGGTTTTAGATATACAATAAAACAAGTTCCAATAAAAATATGCTGAATTTGTTTAACTCAAATTCAATTCAAATACTTAGGTACCTACATGTATTGCTTACCAAAAAGCCCATAAACTATAGTAATCATAACAACAATACGAAATCTAACCTTAAAATTTTGGAAGTGACTCCGCGACCGCCGCCGTGACCTGAATTTGCAGCCGGCACTGGTTGCTAAATTGGCAGCCGGCGCTGGCTTTTGAAAAAAAAAGCGGGAAAGGGAGTTGGCAATTTGTCATAATTAAAAAAAACATTTCATGTTTCATTTGAGTAACATACCTAATTAGGGTCCAAGAGCGAGCGAAGCGAGCTCGGGAACTTGGACACCCCGACACGGACAGGTTAGGTTCGAAGGGGTTGACGGGGGCTTCAGTCAGCGAGCGAACGAAGCCCCCGTCAACCCCTTCGTGTTATGTTACTTTTAACCTTGCAGATAGAAATAGGAGCTCCGCGTACCGGGGCTCCGTCGACCACCTCCATCCCCCTTGTAAGTCCAAAAAAGTTGTATTTTGTTTTACATTAACACTGTTATTTAAAAGTCAGTCATTAATCTGCTGCTACGGTAGTTTGCAATTATTTTCGTCTGGTATCACTGCTACTTCAAGGCTACTCCGGTTCCTAACGGCATTATTTTTGGGAGCCTAGTCGGCGCCGGCTGCGGAGGCGCTCCCTAAAATTTTACCCTCAAATTTACCCTAAAGAATTTTTTACCCTAAAAATAAGTTGGCAACACTGGCTTACGAGCGTGTGACGTCAACAGAGTGCGACAGGCCGTTCTTGTGACAGCTACAATAACAAAAAATATTGCATTTTATTTTCGTGTAATTTGCAAAAAATATACATATTTTAGTTAAAAATCAAGTGAAATAAGTTTATTTACGCTATGAACTGATAGGATGACCACAATCTGTAGCATATTTTCAATGTTGTCAAGAACCGAATTATAAGCATAAACCAAGTAAATTAAAACTTTCGTTTCACTCCTAAGAATAAAAAGCATAATTTCCGATTTAATACATATTGGAGCTTAGAGATTTTCTCCTAATATTTATATCTTGTATTAAGGCTTTGTCTTGTATCGTTCACCATCACACAAATCTCCAAGAGTTTGAACTGTCAAAAACTTATCAAACTCCAACACAAAATAACATAAAAATATGTCTAAACCTTTGAATCTACCGCAACTTTGTCACTGAAACTTAATCGACATGTTATTTCATCATTGGAAGTATCATTGACTTTCTGTTATTGCTTATCCATATCGTAAATGAAAATTTAATGGGCGGTGAAACATAATACTGGTGCGTTTAAAGAGTTTAAACTAATATGGAACTTAACCGCCAAACGACATAAATGTTCCCGTAAGTATTTATAAACTTGAACGAAGGAACAACTGTATCCACGCTGTAATACCTGCTTTAGCAATACTTGCCAGATAGCAATTATCTATCGATAGTCTTAGCATTAAGTCCACAATACGAGATTTGCGATAATTTAAACCAACATGAGAGCTTTTCTCATCATCCGCCTAGCCTTTTCCCAAACATGATTGGGGTCGGCTTCTAGTCTAACTGGTTGCGGCTGAATATCAATATTTTACATGGAACGACTGCCATCTGACCTCCACAACCCAATTATTGGGGAATACCGGTATTCCAATGTTAGACCAGTTGTCAGACTTTTGAGCTCCTGACTACCCGTAACGATTGTCAAAGATATTCCTATGACAACCGGGACCGACTGTTTAAGGTGCTCTCCGAGGTACGGAGAGGTCTCGATGTGTAAAGAATGGTCACGAGCCCTGAGAGAACCACGAACATGAGAGCTTTTCTATCTTTACAAAAATAACCACATTACCAGCTTATTACTTTAAAGTTTGGTCCTTCAAGTATAAACAATATCAAGACTTACATAAATTGCAGCTGCTCTACAAAACACGAACTCGATCACTTAAAACGTATAATCGAATGCCAATCGAGTTATCATGGTAAATGCCAGCATTCACGATCCCAAAAATACGCACGTACGGTGCAAAGTGAATAACGTATTCGGAAATTGTGAACGTTGTGTCGACAGCGAGTTCAAATGGCATCAATAGTGCAACGAACGAGTGCAGCGGTGCAAAATGTAGATAAGACCATTTAAAAATACAAAGCTGGGATTTTAAATTGGGGTGCATTCCTTTTATTTTAATACTTTTCTATTGTCGTTTTTAAATCGGATGGCTAAACTGTTTGATGTTATCTAAACAGCTCATCATTATATTTATACTAATTATTTTGTTGTACGTAATAGTTCTTATGGGCAGGTCGGGCAAGTTTTTCCATTAGGAAATTCTAAGCAGCCTTGAATTTGGCTTTGTGCCCGATTTATGGCAAATAGGTTTGCCCCCTATTAGATGGGACTTAATATTAATCGGCAAAATGTGGATGTGCTATACACCTCTGCCTAATGCTCCGGGGAAATCGGTATAGGCTAGATGTTGTTATGTAATATTCTTATTCTTAGCCATTCCTTTAATTCGCATTTGAACTGCGTTTAATATTGCACGGAGTTAAATATTGCAAAATGTAGGTAAGCAAGTACCATTTCGTAAATATTTTTCAAAAGGAATATCCTTCTGCGACCTCGTAAAAAACCAAAAAGACACACATACACGCTAATTGAAAATCAAGTTATCACAGTAAGTGCAAACATCCACGGTACGAAAAGTACGCGAGTGTGGTACAGAATGACTAACGTACAAGTATTCGGAAATTGTCGAACGTCGCCGATTCTTCGCGAAAATGCTGAGTGCAACGAACGTTTTAGGTACAATACACACGGACGATTTAACACGACAAATTGCGTATATGTGAGATATTTTTGCGATAGTGCGGAATTAAGATTTTACTGTATGTAAATTGAATTTTGCTGGGGAAACAAAGAGTTTTGTAGAATTAAGATAAAAGGGTTGCGAAGATAGATAATTTTATTCTAGTCGGAATCTTCCAATATTATTAATAAGATTCCAAATCTTTTGTTTTTGTTGCAACTTTTAAAGGAAATAACGCGCATTTCGTTTTCATGATTGGAAGTTTAATTTTAAAAGTTTTCAGGATCGCAGCAATAAAGATGATTGTAATTTTGAACGTCTTCAAAGAAATAATTATACAGAAATGGCTTAGAATTTCTGCTGATTTATTTTTTGCTGAATAAATAACGGATTCGCAAATTCAAACATTCCCAGTCCAATAATGTTTCTACAGCCACAGCCTAACAAATCTAACAAGACTTTCATTGTGCTTCCACAGTTAATCAAGTGACAGGCACGCTATTACAGTGCGTATTCTAATACGCTACTAACTCATGCGCAGGTGACGCGTGGCGCTATAGAGTCTCAGGATATTAGCTATGCAAGCTTTGAGTTTATTATGATCGTGAAAGCTTACGTAATATGAATCTTAAAGGCTTATATTACGGTTCTACGTGCTCGGTGGAAAATAGAAACGAATTGATTATAATTAAAGATGATGAAGTTAAGGTTTTGTATAAAATCATCTGTACTTTTAAAAATTATATAATTATTAAGTATGACCATGTATGACTTATGAAAATACGCACTATACAGGCCACTGTCTGGCCAAAAATAATCTTTCTTATTTCAAAAATGTAACCAACGACAAAATTCTTTATAGAAACCGCAACTTCCAAGCACTATTCGTTATTATAATGTGACAAGGAGACATCCAGACGCAATTTGTCAAAACGCAGTCGAAGTATCGAAGTCCAGATGATAAATAAATAAATATTTTAAAGTAAAATATGGAAGCTTTATTATTACGTAGTTTATGGGTTTATTGATAGAAAGTACGTGAAGTAAACAAAGATTTACGGATTGTTTTTACTTGAGATATTGGTTCCGTATCACAACATGTTTTTGTTCAAGCGCTCAAGTTAATAAGTTCCTACTATCATGATGAATTATAAGAAATTGATTTGATATTCAGAAAAATATTAATGAATGGCGAGAACTTGTAAATTTTAAGGTCCACTTTAAATAAAAGGGCTCCATATAAAATAATGGATCTTACCAAAATATCGATAAAGAATATTTTATGATTGCTATGTACCATGTCCATTAGTAACAGTGGGCAAAGTTAAAATATTAAAGCAGGGGCAGATTTAAACTTTATCTATCACAATTCTTGTCAAGTAAATAGTGTTCTGGTCCAGCATGTTTAAGTTAGTGTAAATTGCACACTCTATTAATCATGGCTACACAATTACAAATACACAATTATATTTACGAATCCTCAAATTAGTGAGTAATTATTCGAAACAAGTTAATACTTAATCAACATCAAAAGATGATACACACTTGCGCAAGATAGAAGTCGGCCAACTAAACACCACTGAAGTAGGAATGGCGAGCAATTAATCAATCACTGACCACTACGCTACATTGGCATACTCTTAGCCTAATTACTCTGTGGCCACTTAAGGGAAATATTTACTTCTATGAACGTGCCGTTCACAACACGCTCGTGAATTGCGTTCGAGTATGAAGATGCCTCTTCTAAGATAATTCCTAATATTTTTTTTTAATCTACTCCTATAGGATTATGGACTTAGTATAGACGACACTTCCGCCCGCGGCTTCGCCCGCGTTTTTCGGGATAAATAGTAGCCTATGTGTTATTCCAGACTATAATCTATGTGTCAAATTACATCCAAATCCGTCCAGCCGTTTCAGCGTGAAGAAGTAACAAACATACACACACACAAACACAAACTTTCGCATTTATAATATTAGTGGGATTAACTGTGCCGCGACTCTGTCCGCGTGGTAGTTGGAAAACAAAACAATGTCGTTATTTTCTTCAAACAAACTTTACCACCAATTTTCACCGGGATAGAATTTCACAAAATCCTTCCATAAAGCATCTCTAGCGTACTCAAAGAATATTTCCTTCTTTCAAATCTCTAGGTCCACCGGTTTAGGCTGTACGTTGTCTTTCAGTCAGTCATGATACGCTATATGATTTCCCATACATGATACATTGATTAATCAGGAGCAAATCACTCACTTTCTTTTTCTGTCCCTTAATCTAGGTACTTTAAGTCATGGTTTCTCAAAGTGGGGTACGCGAACCCTTAGAGGTTCGGCATTTAATGGTAGTGGATTTGCGACAAGATTTACGTTATGGCGTCTAACTGGCTGGCATGTGCGTGCGACACACATGACGGCACACGCGCGACTGAAAATGTGGATGCAAGGGGATTCAGGGCCGCTTGGGAACTTTAACAGGGCCATAAGTTTGAGAAACCCTGCTTCCGAAGAAGAATAGCTCTCTGAACGAAACGCTTATGTTTTTCAGAGAGCTATTCTTCTTCGGAAGGAAGGAAGAAGAATAGGTCTTTTCAAAAACGCTACATACATACACACCTAAGTAGCCTATAACATTGTAACCACTGCCTCAGGTCTTCTCAGCGTGCCCAGTGCGGGTTGGTAGGAAAACGCTCCATTAATAGTAATTTCGGTCATTGACCGAAACTTAACTTTTTTGCTCACCATCACCAAAACAAACATGTTTTTAATCCAATCACATCACCAGACGTACAGCTATTAAACGATGCTTGTAACATAATAGTTTTACAAATCCTTTTATACGCGATGCATGTTTTTGAACTGAAACTTCTCAGAGGAACTTAAAATTTTATCGCGAGTAAAACGGAATTGGGTTGACGTAATTTTAGGAATGTTTTTCTTTATTACCTGGCAATTTTGAAATAAAATACTTTCCACCGTTTTATGTTTATCTAGAACACCAATAAGCAGATCATTTTTGAGATAAGGGTAGGTAATGTTAGCAATCTAGGTAAACCAAGTTTACTACGGGTAATTTAGGACTTGATTAATTCTTGTCTGACGTCAATTTTCTAAGACAAAGTTTACCTTAATTTACTTCAGTAAGGATGAGTTTTGTGTCTGAAACCGATTCGAAGTACCATAATGTCTGAGGTAAACTTAGATAAACCTAGGTGTATCTAAGTTTACTTAGAAAGTTTAAAATCAACTTTTGGCACTGAAGCGGGTATTTTTTCGCATTAAAACATAATTTTGGTGAAGCCCTTGCTCGTTTAGGGTAACAGCGAAAGTTTTCAAAGAAAATCCCGACACGACGCCGGAAAAGCGCTGAAAGGACTGGAACCAAGTAAAAAATAATTGCCTGAATTGGTATTTAACCTTCGGAATAAGGGATCAAATTACTTTTTACTGCACACCTAATATACGTAAATATAGCCAAATAACGACAACAACAATAACACCCAACAAAACAGTGAATAACGTAAGAAATAACTATCTAAATATAACTTTTATTTCGCGAAAATAACGTTCCAACCAAATATATTTAGTTGTACCTACACTAGAATGTTTATATGCTCCGAAACTTTCGGAGTCGTAGATGCAGTTTCTTAGATACGTGTTCGGAAGTACAGTCGCGTTGCAAACAGTTACCCGCGAACTTATTCTTACGAGTCAATAACACCGTTTCGTGAAATATATGGGATAGCGTCTTTAATATCCATTCCAAGTTATTCCTGTGTACTGTATGCGATCGTTGAACAACATTTTACCTGCGACAGATTGTGGCGCGTCGTGTATTTGTATTCTTAAAATCGCACAAGTTTTTGAAAGCCAATTTATCTTTTAGACAAGGACGATTTTGTAATGGTTGACGTTAACATCTATATTTCTGGCTTTAGGTGATAATTTGAGACGAAATTGTTTGTGGTGACGTTAATCCAAATTAGTTTTAATTTTTTATTTAAATTAGCAAAAGATTAACACTCACTTGGAATTGATTTCACCTAAATTCAATTTTATAGACGTTTATGATAGTGATATACCAACCACAAAAAGAAATAGGTATATTAGTCTTACAAATAGTTACAAATAAGGAAAATCGTTATTTGTAATGCACAAAAGTACCAAGGCACAACTTTTTCACCCATTCTAACAAAATAAGGCAATCTTAAGACAATATTTCGGATTTATGAGTTTTTTATTGCTCATATTGGTGACATCCCTAATATATTTGCATGATGTCGAACATGATGTAGCCCTACCCTAACATCGTGTTACGTAACTATTTTTTTTTTCATATCAGGGTCATGCCGTTGCTAATAAAAAGGTTTTACTAACTAAGCGAGTAAATGTAGGTCAAAAATGTTAAGTAACTAAAATGGAATACCTAATTAAAAATACAAGAAGTTAGGTCTAGTAACAACCTTGGGACGTGCTTGTTACGTGTTGCCTAAAGGTAACATTCTGTTGGTTTAATTAAAACATAATAAATCTTCGTTTTCTTTTTTTTTTTAGGGTTCCGTATCAAAATGGTAAAAAAGGAACCCTTATGGTGCGACTTCGTCTGTCTGTCTGTTTGTCTGTCACACCTGCTTATTTCAGCAACTACTAATGCTATGAAATTTGGAACAGTTATAAAAAATGCTTGCCCAACTTTATTGCAAATGAAAAAAGGCAAAAAATATTTTTATTTTCATTGCAAAGGGGGCCGGAGTAGGGGTCCGAAATATTAAAGTGGGGTTACTAGGTCAAGTGACATATCATATGAAAGGGCTTGATTACACATTTCAAAATAAATTTTCATTTTATTTTATGTCTCACAGTTTTCGACATATGATGAAATTTGTCCAAAAAAATACCATTCCCTCCCCCCCCCCCTTATCTCCGAAGTTTGCAGGGCGAAAAATCTGAAATAATTAGGGTTGATAGGAATTGACCCAAATATGGCACTAAAAATAAAACGATGTTATTAACTAGTACAGCTTTTTCAAAATCATCAACATTCCTTCACAAACAAACTTAGTTATGCGGTCCGGATTTTTTCTCTTTATACGTCCAAATATGATACGGAACCCTCGGTGCGCGAGTCCGACTCGCACTTGGCCGGTTTTTTTTTTGTAGCAGCCCGGAGTCTACATTTATGCCCGGTTAAAGGCAATAGGCTTACCCTCTATTATATTGGTCTTGTAACTGGTGAAGTGCATGAACACTATAGGTACACCAGTTACACCACTGACTACCTCTTTGGGAAATAGCAAGCAAGCGTGATGTTGCGGCATGTTCAACTAAGCAATAATATCTATCTAAAATGCAATAGTTGTAAACTATTGCAGTATGTTGTGTACGTACAACTGTTTATCCTATTTTTGTAGCCCATGACCAATTTCGAACAATATCTTCAAAACACAATGTATAAAACTCCTTACTATTTATGAAAAACAATTCTTTTATCGGGTATTCCCCACACGACACGCAAAACAAGCGAGGTATTCAAAGTCTTGTTAATTTTCGATTACGACACCATCTCATATTACGGACGTATAATGACATCGATACGCTACCAGCTGTCCCGATGGTAATTTCACATCCCATGATTAAGTTTAGTCGATTTTAATTACTGAAACGAATATACTTGTCGTTTAGTCGACTATAGTCGATTCACGCTGGTTGGCTGACAGTACTCGTAACGTGTTTAGTAGGTTCCAGTTTCAGTTTATGGGGTTTTAGATGGTGAAGCTTTCAACTATTCTGCCTGCGTTTGGTTAGATTGTAATCGATTTCCAGTTAAAAGATTGTTTACTCGATTATTTTTGCTGCAACATGCGTAACGGTGGCGACACAGTTGCTTGATTTTTCCGATCAACGAGTCGATAAAAGTCAATCGATAAAGTTTCGTTAAATCGCGTGTTTTAATCGCTAAACATCGAGCTAGTGTGGCGTCAGTTATTACGTAATACCGTGATAGGAATATGATTCCTAAAGGGTAAAGCAAAGTTGCAATTAGTGTGAAAGTACTAATTACCTAAATTGAATTGAATCCTCGTTTGGATTGTAAAAGTGGATGAAATTGCATTACCTTTAAAGATGAGTAGTTTAAGTAATCGAATACTTAATTGACAAACTTAAATTTGAGAAATCTACATGATTGTAACTTCTGTGACGGTAAAATTAGAAAAGATTTCCATCGCAATCGGCTTAAATCGATGTTTTTTCGAAGGGAGAACTTAAGAAAATTTCAAAAAAAATGTATTTAGATAGTTTATTGTCACCATTATTTAATTTAAGATGTCAAGAACTATCATGAACAACGATACTAATGGACGTACGGCTCACCATGTACGTGCAATCAAACTGACTGGCTAATCTTTATGTCCAAGCAATTTTCCTATTGCTCGTAAAAATAAGAAAAAAATAATTTCAACCTGATTTTTCAGGCAAACTAAGTATAAGTTATTAAATTTTTTGCAACTAAAATTTTAATGAACAGTTATGAAATCGCAATAATCGAATGAAATTAAGTTGAAACTACTCAAAGCGAAGTTGCGAACTTTACAATTAGCCTCACTTCCAGTTTAAAAACTATAATGATAGTTTTATAAGCCAGTAATTTGAGAATACTAACAAACTTCTGTTATTATTTAGCTTCTTAGAATTTTATATTTATAGCAAAAACAATTGGAAAAATAAGAAAATTAACCTAATTCCGTCTAGTCTAGACTGTATTTTTATTTCCTTTTCATAAAATTATTTTTAAGGTTCCGTACCTCAAAAAGAAAAACGGAATCCTTATAGGATCACTTTTTTGTCGGTCTGTCCGAATGTCAAGACCCTTAACAGGAGGCATCTGCTCATAGATGGCGCTATTGCATATTTTTAGTGGATTTTTTTTATTTTGTTATGAATGCACTATCATAATATAGTAATAGATATACATAATTACGTTTGAAGGGAACCCTCAGAACGTAAGTCATACTTGCACTTGTCCGGTTTTTATTTCAAAGTATCAAGTCTCGGCAAAATTATTTTGATAATAAATATTGCTAAAATGGCAATGACATAAACCGCCTAGTTCAAGTAGACTTAATTTCACGTAGTTAAGCTGCTTTCAGACCACGCTATACTATAAAGCATTTATAGCTGCTTTCAGACTAATACTATATCCTACTAATATTATAAACGTGAAAGTTTGTGAGGATGTAAAGATGTATGGATGGATGTATGGATGTTTGTTACTCTTTCACGCAAAAACTACTGAACGGATTTTGATGAAACTTTACAGTAATATAGCTTATACATCAGAATAACACATAGGCTACTTTTTATCCCAAAAACGTGGGCGAAGCCGCGGGCGGAAGCTAGTATTATATATGTGCTATGAGCTATATGCTATATATTATAGCGTAGTCTGAAAGCAGCTTTATTCCGATTGTTTCCCGGGAGGATATAACGCGGATATAGGCTGCGAGCAATGGAGTAGCGCGTGCCACTTTCGTGTTGAAAACCATTAAACAGATAGTATAAAAATATAAGCCGTAGCTTTCTTAGAAAAGTCTTCATCGAGATAACTCTTGCATCATAAATTCATAACGTAAAGGTGCGTACGAAAGACCCAATTTGTTGTGTGACCCAAATGTTATTAAATATATAAGAGATTTTCAAAAACAACTGACACGGGTGGGGTTCGAACCCACGACTTCTGCCTCACCGTGGCATCGCTCTTACCAACTGAGCTACTATGTCTCGCCTAAATCAGTTGAAATTTGAAATCTCTTTTTATTACGCCTCTTATGAGCGTATCAGCGCAATGTTGTTCATGGCCTCATGATACACCGTTGTTATAAACAGCTGTGTGGGATTACCCATCCCCACACTTGGAAAGTGGATTGCAGTATTTATTACAACAAGGATGCTACTACCCAACCTCTTAATATAACACCTGAGTTAATTTAGTTACATTAAAAAAACTGCCTGACTGCCTGACTGAATGTGACTACTGAACTTGAGGTCCTGGGTTCAATCCCCGGGTTGGGCATTTTCAATAGCAGCCTGGAGTCTATCGAGTTGTCCTATTACATGGGTCTTAAATATAACTGGCGAAATGTTCTATATGTGGGTGTACCTACTATGCCTATACATCTCTGCCCAACCCTTCGGGAAATACAGGCGTGATGTTGTATTACACTTAAATAAAAAAAAATACGTATTTTGATAGTTGGCGAAAGATGAAACCAGACCGAACAAACTGAACCGTTACGATATATTTTTGGTATTAACTTGGTATTGGTATTAAACCCAACTTATTTAATAACCCGAAATATCACGGCAAAACCACAAAGAATATTCCAAGATGTATTCGACGAATTTATAAATATGTACGGTAGTAAAAATTTATTGGTTATTGTCATCATCATAATATCAGCCGAAAAACGTCCAATGCTGGACATAACACACCCCCGATCATTGCCACGGTTACTTAAGGCGGAGTGGCAGGATTTTTGAAGTATTTTGAACCTCAACATTTTATCAAAATCGGTTCAGCAATTTATTTAAGAAACGTAACAGACAAACAGAGCTTTATAATTTTTTATTTATAATTTTAAAGTTTGTACATATGAATCCCAAAACATTGCGAAACACTTTTTAGAAAATGTATAATACCTGACTAGTTAACAAGAAAATGTATAAAAACCTGACTAGGTACCTAATGCAAGAAAGTATACATACCTGAGCCTGACTAGGTAGTACAAGAAAATGTATAGGTAATACCTGACTAGGTAATGCAAGAAAGTGTATACCTGACTAGATAGGACAAGAAAATGTATAATACCTTACTAGGTAGTACAAGAAAATGTACAATACCTGACTAGGTATGATTAGGTATACATTTTAAAGCCCCAACAATTAATACTGGTACCTACTTGTGAATATTTTATGAAGAACTCGTTACCTTTAATATTAGGCAGCTACGCTTACCTTCCGCTAAGAACGACGGGTATTTGAATATCTTTATGATTAAAGATATTCAAATACTACTACTATTGAACTAATTAATTTAATTAGTTCAATAGAAATATTTCCGATAAGTACCTACTGTAAGAAATTAATCATTGACGCGTGAGGCTGATCGGGTTAAACAATTTTCTAAGTGGTTTGTAACGGTTAAACATGAAGGCTTCGTCAACACGTTGAATAGTTTGTGTAATAAGTTTTTTTGTTATAAGTTATAAAATTAAGAGTCGGTATAAAATACTATTTGATAAGTAAAAGTAATTTGAAAATAAATTGCCACAAAAAAATTGCCATTAACATGAAAAATATTTTCATACACTTCAGTAACTTTTTCCTATCCAATTACGAAAAAGAAAATCGTGTAAAACAAAAGCAGAAACTTGACGAGTTAAAAAAGACGCGTCGGTCATCTATCTTCGATATAATAATGAGTTCATTATAATCATAAACGAATATTTACGCACATTTCACTTAAGGGGCCAATAACTCCGACCTACGCCATTTCTCATAGTTTTCGCAAACACATAATTATCTATAACTACAGCAATAAAATCAAGCATTTGATAAATAAATCAAAGTATGCATAATGTTTTAAAAAAATGTAAAATAAACAATAACCAACCAAAAACTCCGGAACAAAAAAATCCAAATCAAACAGTGCACAAAATAAAAATCACTTCACACCAATAGAATGTTTCGGCACACCGGTACAGCACACAAATAAATTAAAGGAAAATCTTAAAAAAAGCTCTAAAAGTTCTAAACACTGTTAAGGACACCAACACACAACTTTACCGTTTGCCGCCAACTGCTCCAAATCTTTCAAGTACAGAAAAAAAAATAGTTCGAAATTTTCGTTAAATATTTCGCGAATTCGAATTTCAACTTTCGCGTCGCGTCGCCGCGCGTGTCTCCGGGAATGTGGAATTTTCGGCTATGATGGGGAAGATGCTCGCATAGCTGTGGCTTAGATGAGACTGTGGTGTGGTACCGCGTCGATCCAACTGTGTGGCCGGAGCCGACTTTCGCCCCGACCGGTCGCCCTACAGCTCTGGCGACCGGTGACGCATCCAGGAACTCTGTTAATTCACTATATTTAACACCGTGACTAATTTTTTTTCTTGGGACATTCTAACACGTTAGATCCTTCTGTGACAACCATAGTATGCACAAAAAAGTTTAAACTGTTATTAGATGCAAAACAAACATCAAACGGAGCAAGTAAAGGGTACAGTGGTAGAGACCGGCTATGAATAAATATTGTC
This sequence comes from Thalpophila matura, assembly GCA_948465475.1. Classification (NCBI taxonomy): domain Eukaryota; kingdom Metazoa; phylum Arthropoda; class Insecta; order Lepidoptera; family Noctuidae; genus Thalpophila; species Thalpophila matura. The sequence goes on along the minus strand of OX419187.1, from coordinate 6,182,902 downwards.
GGCAGCAAATTTTTGCATGTATGCATTCTTTTGTTGCTACGCCATGGTTTATTAATTTATTTTCTATTCAAATTTTTCAATCGGAAGTGCGGTGTCATTGCAAGAAATTAATGTGTCTAAATATGCGTAGGTACCTATACAATATTTTGATATCGATTAGTCTACAAAAAGTCGATTCATCACTTCCCAACTTATAAATATTATAATAATACAACTCTATTATTCGGTTTGGTAATGTCTAAGCACAATTTATTTAGAACTAGGTCAGTTATTTTACGACGAAAATAATTCTTAAGAAACAACATCAAATTACCGGTTAGCGAGAAAAACAATTAAAGGCCATTTCAATAATAACTACTGAATGACGAATAGAAAAACCGCAAAACTGACTCGACTTATATGGTGCGGCAAGTTTAAAATAAAACAAGATGAGTATTTATTTATATAAAAAACTCGTAACGTAACCTGCGGGTATGTTTGTAGGCATAATCTTACGTTATCTTCCTATCTTAGAGCGTAAAAGTTTTAAGTGCTTGGAAGGAAAACGGCAGATTTTTAATTAATGGAAATCAGGATAATTTAGTCTGCAACTAACATTAGGTACCTACTTATTATTATTATTAAGAGTTTTGACTTCACACCTTTCTTAGGACCCTTACCCATTCTATAAAGTTAGGTACTCAAATCTCAAGAGTCAATAATTTAAAACAAAAAAGAGTAAGAATCCGCATATAAAACCATTTTTTTTAAAGAATATCCTTTACAAATAAGAAAATAGCAATACATTTACAAATAAACGGAATAGTAATAAAGACGTTATCTAGCATTATGTCACCGCAGTAACCCAGTTTAAGCACAATGCAAAGTTAGAACAAGGATTGCAGGGACCGCAGGAAGTGCCAGGAGCAGGATATTCCGACTGCGAGTCGAACTGCGACGGAGCCGCGGAGTTTACAACAGTTGCATAGTTCGCCGCGCTATTTATGATCGCCTGGTACCATGATTTCTCTATTCAGGACATTTATTGTATTACATAAGCTGTTTTTTTATATTTATAGTGCAAGTAGATATATATGTAGGTGTTTTCATATAAGATTTTGTTTGGCTATTGCTGAAACATGCTTGGGAAATATATTTTCTTTTCAGACCAACTTTTGATACTTACTGAAAATTTCATTTATGTTATCTTTTATCGATTCTGAGCCCGTGCTTATTATCAATTAACTCGTCCCATCGCAGTCTTCCTCTGGACGTCATTTTATCTTTCATTGCAGCAGATTTTCACAACGTTTTATTTAAAAAGTTGAAACCTAGGTATACTTTATTAATACATATATTAAGGACTTTAATTTTATTCTATCAATCACATCAGATCATCCCAGAAAGAGATGCAACTACCTATACAGTTTTAAATATTGATAAAAATCGGTTAGTAACCTAGCTACTACAGCGTGGAAGTGATTTGAAAGTCTAATTTTCGATCGAAGGAAATTAATTAAGAATTAATTTAACGGCGGTATATAAAACGTGTACATAAATAGGCCTCTTTCATAAGATCCGCTTTTCTGAGACCGAAAGACGTCATGAAGATGAAGAAATATACAGCATTAGTGACCCCCTGGACTCCATTCCTGTGGATTTACAAGTTCCATGTCATTATAAACACCATAAGCAATATAATGTAATAAATACAATCATACTAGCCTGTAGACTTATATTTAGACATTTCCGGACACTGTCACGGTGAGCGATCTTGCGAGATAAATCTATGGTGGTGATGGTTGTTGAGCAGAGTCCGTAGAGTAGGTAGCGACCATAATATATAAACTGATCAAGAAGCAAATGGAGTGAAGGGTACATGGATCGGATATTTTTAATGACTCATTCTACTCCATGTATGTACATAAATAGAGAGCTCTTTCAATTTAGACGATTGGTGTCGGACTGCAGCCATCCGACTATCGTGCGACAGCCGTACGGGCGTCGCAAGACAATCGCACGGCAGTAGTCCGACACCAATTGTTTAAATTGAAAGAACCCAAATCCTCACCTAAATAAAGAATCGATTCAAGAATTTAATGAAATAATAACAATCAAATCATTTGAGTGATCAGACACTACACGTTAACATTCCCGAAAAAGAATGGTATTTCGCAGCCCATGCATGTTCTTTATTGTTTAACTAGCTTCCGCCCGCGGCTTCGCCCGCGTTTTTGGGATAAAAAGTAGCCTATTGTGTTATTCTGATGTATAAGCTATATTACTGTAAAGTTTAATCAAAATCCGTTCAGTAGCTTTTGCGTGAAAGAGTAACATACATCCATACATCCTCACACACTTTCACATAATAATATTAGTAGGATAGTAGGAACTGTAGGAAGTACAATCAATACAAAATTTTTAAGACGGTAGTTCAATACAATTTTATCATTTTACGCGTCTTTGTTTTCACTCATAAGTCGAAGAAATAAACATAATAGAAATAGTAAAAGGTTATTGTTGACACCATGTATTTTAATAATTTCGTATTGTGTTCGATAATTTCAAGAACTTACACAACAGCACTTATGTCCTCACACACAATCGAGACTTAAACGCAAAACTTAAAATTTAACTTGTGGATGACAAAGGGCCATCGCCATAACCACATTTAGGTACCTACTGATTTTCTGGAGAATACTATGGAAACTTTAACGACGTTCGCTCATTATCCATTAAAATTTTCTTGGCACAACTAATATAAGATATCGACAATTTTAATACCCGAATACAATCATTGTTTATAATGCACAGAATTGTATATTGTACCTTAGCAAATTAATATCTTGCTAAAAATTTTGAAGACGACTTGTTTATCAATGATTCTATGCCTCAGAAGCATCGTTCGACTGACATAAATATTAGAATGCAACGAAAACGTGTGGCTACAGTGTCATTCATTAAACTTTCTCTCGAGTCTGACGCCCTTTGACTGATACCAATAGGCCCTCAACAAATAGGTTTAAAACGTTCGCCTCAATTGATAGCCTACTAAGAATTCATCGCAAGAATTGAGTATGAGTAACTACTTAACGCATGCTCCTTAATTTGCTTGTTTAGGCTCCGAACCCTTATATTGAGTATACTCACAATTATTGTAGAAACGTCTCGAATGTAATATTTAAACCAAGCTTTAAAAATGTTACTTCGTTTTAAGAAATTACAAAATAAAACATTAAAACAAATGAGCGAAGTACTAAAGACACGCAACTGAGAATACAAGCTAACAGTTTAGGTGTTGGCGTATCAAACCAGCATCTGTTATTAAATACACCTTCAACATTAGTTAAACTTATCGAAGTTGCAAGTCAGGAACCAGTTTAATGACAAACTTGATTTGGAAATTATTCGTTATCGTTCATCTATCTTGATCTCGCAGACAACTCACTCGTAGAGGCAGCTTCTGCAGAGCTACCGTCTGCAGTAATAAACAGAAATCCGATACCCTTGCTACGACAACCATTTAAACTACCAGATCTCTGATAAGGGCATCGTTCCTTTTATTATTTACAACCTGTACTCTGTCGTTCATTACGCCAAAATTGATTTCAGTTTTATTTATAGAGCAGAACCGCCTACTGTAGTTGCCGACGAGTATTCGAGCTTTGAAGACTAATCGCAAAGCGAATTCGTAATCGTTGATAGTAGAATCGCATTACAAATTCAAACACGGCAACAGCTGCGGCCTAAACTACAAATTCTAAGGCCTCATATTAATTTATTCATTTACCCTTCACGCCCTAAATCCCTCGGTGGTGATGAATAAAAGGGGTCGATGCGTCGCCGCGTGCGCCGACCCATCCATCACGCGCGATGCGCAGCAAATCGATTTCTAAGCACGCGCGATTTGTTATTTCATTATCAGCAATTTGTTCTATCACTTTAGTAACAGACGCTACCGTTTCTGATTTCCATCTAAGATATTCCTCAAAACCGTCAAAATTAACTGCCGTAGTTAAACCGATATCCTTTTTACTGGCATATTTTATTGCAAATAAAAGTTGTTGACGTATCATAAGTTTTATATCGAGAGCTTTCTTTATTATACTTTTTGTAGCATAAGTACTGGTACCCACGTAATTATTTCTACTAGATATTATCGCTGTTGTTAATTAATTGTAGATAGCGATCTGTTAAATTTAATATCAGCCGGCCGTACAACATAATATTTAACAGAGGAGCTTAACAAACTACCTGTTTGAACCGTGGAATGTTAAATATTGCACAATAACCATAGATCATAATTAAAGAAAGATAATGTTGTTTCATGTGCGGATATCTTTGAAACCGGTACCAGAAGCTTGAAGATTTAACAGCGATTATTATTATCTTAATAATAATTTATTGCACTCCTCCTTTTCACCTTGTTCGTACTTATAACCGACTATGTGTTTATATTCGATAATTATAATAGTGAATGTGATGGAGATTAGTATACACGTGCAAATTAGGGAAAGTCCCCGTGCGGCACATAGAATCATCAGTTTTACGATTCATGCCTTATAATGTTAATGAGGGAGGAATAAAACTTGCGCTTTTCTTTTTAATTATTTGCTGGTAACGAACATCACATCACGGACCCTCCGTATATACAAATCCTCTCAATGGCACAAATAGATCTCGAACAAAAAAAAGTGGTTGTGGTTCGTACGGAAGTCGAAGGGTGAAATAGGAAGTGATACTGGTTTTATTTCCTTCCCCACACTATGTATCGATTCCCCGCTGTCACCGCAACGGGGTGTTACTTTTGAAATCATTTTGATTGATGTACACCCTGTATTGTTGGCGTGCGAATCAAAAGAATATTGATTCAAATCTGACAAACAAATAATTTTCGTTGTAGATTTTTATTATTTATTTTTGGGTTTATTCTAATACGTGTTTTTTTATCTGTTGTGGCTTAACAAATAATTGTGATAATAATAATCTACAATATTCCAATATCGTAGCTTCAGCATTACAAATTACTGTATCTAATGATGAAGATATTATTCGGCAGCATCTCTCTCATTACCTACTGAAAGCATTTATGGTTTCTCCTTGCATTATTTAACAAAAGAACAAGTAAACACATTTAAATAATAGATGAGTGGATTGCTTTAAAATGATCTACTATGTATTCAAAAGCAGACATGTGCAAATAATCCGCATAAAAGTAAGATAAAATCGCACTTACCGCAAGTTACAATACAGCACAATCGCAAACACATATTGTTATTTTAAGAACTCGAAATTTTAATTAGGGAAACATTATTATGCAAAGCCATCGTCCCTAGCTTATGGAATGAAGATGTGAGCCGAATGGGTGTCGTGTGCCCAACCGGTCTATTTTCAATAAAGCTGTAGCTTTTACAACGGTCCTATTGTAAACATTTTAATTGGCATTAACATCGCCGAATTAGCATAAGGGCGAGGGTCATAGATATTCTAACTCGTATCTGTAACTCCCGGTATTGAATAGCACGATTGGTAATCGTAAATGGAAACAAACGGAGTGGATGTTAAAATAAATTTTGATTATAAACTATGAATATTTAAAGCTGTAACTGATAGTCAATTTTCATGACGAGGAATTGGAATTGTATGAGTAGCGGCTTATCTGCCCTCGCAAGATGTAGGAGTGAAGGCAATGGGTCGTATATTGTTGTTTGTAGGCGATTTAAGAGCTATCTGTCTACATCTGGGCGGTATTGCAACACTGATTAACACAAAGGCCAATTTTAATTTTTTCTGTCAACCAATGGCAGCCGATGCATGATATTTATCAAATATGTGCCAATAGCTAATCCGCTGGTGAAAAGAAATTTACTTTTTTCTGATGAATAATAATTTTAATTATGATATTATAGTAGATACGGGATTATTTTATCGAGATGACATGTCATTGATATAACTTTTCTGATGTAACCAGATGGATGGAAATCTGATCAATGACCTCCACACTTAATCGGATCAGATTAAGAAAATACATATTTTGACTGTTTCGGGCATTATTAATCCGCATATATTTGCCCTACTTTTGTTTAACAGCGTTTTTATATCTAACGGAGCTGTGATTTTCCAAATATTATGTTTAATTCTCTAACCAACAGTAGCTCTAATGCGATAACTCACATAAACAAAAATAATACATTTTTGTGTTTTCACTGATTCTAATTCATTATGCAAAATACAATAAAAACCTATCTAATCAGTCTTTAATTTCATATTCAACAAAATCAAATTAGTAAAACGAAGTATCGTGGGATATAAATTTTTAACGCAACGTAATAAAATGAATGATATAGCGTATTAGTGGCAGGCCAATAAATAAATATTTATAGCGTATTAAACATCAGTAAAATCTCAATAAACGGATGAGCAGTATCACTGCAGAGCGTATTGTGAAACGTCACATGATTAACAATGGAGAGCCTACTTACGTAACCATCAGTTTAATCTGAAACGATTTTGAACTAAACGATAAATGTTGTCTGATCGTAAACATAATATTTGGGAGAACTACTGTGCGTTTTATAGTCTGTGAGTTTTTTGTAATGAATGCCATACAAAGGCTCGGTTACTCGGTAGGACATATTTTTTATAATATTACCAATTACCAATATGTAAACGAGTGTTGTATATACTTGTAAAGCCGAGCGTAGGGTTTATCCGGTAGCTAATAGTTAAATGGTGCCAAACCAGAGACCGTGAAACTGACCTTTATTCTATTTTCAAGACCACGTAATAATCATTCTAATGTGCCAAAAATTTATGAATGTTAATGAAATGAAAATGAAAAAAAAAACACATCATGAGCTAATTGGGTCATATCGGTCTTTATCAACATTTTAGATGCACCAAGCTGTTGAATTTCCTGAAATGTTAAAATTCTTAGAAAATTGAGACACTGTAGCTTATCTGACGATTTCATATAAAATTCTATTAAAATGACAATTTAATTCCGTTTCTTTTTAAGCTCGCTATCAAGGCGTGCTTAACTGGTTGTAGATATGCATGTCACATCTTCATTAACTTTACAAAGTAAGAAAGAATCTATGCGGCGTCATAAGGTATGTAATTTACAAGTGTCTGCTTATATTAGTAGTGGTAATGAAGCTTTAAGATCAGATGAAAATATATTTGCAGTGACAGTTTTGCTTCTGTATTTTGTCTTATGTCATCTTGCTTTTAAAACAACACCATTTTTCCTGTCGGTCGGTATCTGAGAGTGGAAGAATGAATAGTGAGACTTTTGCTTTTGCGTAAAATAGGGTATAAAAATGAGTGCTGGAAAGATTAGAAACTGATGAGTCAATTGAATTATTATTCAAACTATTCCTTTTATAAGAATTTTGGCAGTGCATTCCTCGGGAAACTATAGATACAAACTTGTGATGTTATGTTATTAACAAACTTAAAAATGTTTTTACCTATCAAGAATCAATTTCCAACTTAAGACCACGTAGACGAGCAACTAAGTCATTTTATAGTGTCCTTATCGCCATTGCTACTGGCTTCTAAAATCGCTAAGTCACAATTAAGTACAGCAGTATCGATATAGTTTCAACTGAACACATTGGAACAAAAACCGATCGCGTGCATCCCGCCAAGAAAACCACTTTCCTCCATTCACCTATTCTACATAAACTCTAAAAGAATCTAACAAATAATTATCATATTATCTTTACCATATTTATGATATTATTAGTGATGGCATGACATGCGCATGGGCCATTATCATTAGATACAACACTTAGTAAAGCTTCGAGAGGCATAAAACAACATGTTTCGTAACGTGACCATAGTGCCCATATAGAGGTAATAACGAAAACTCACGGGCTTTCATACCAATAAAACAATATAAAAAAGTTATTGACAATAATTTATTCAACGCAGCACAGAGCTTTGATGGTAACTTCGATAGAATGGGACTTTTGTCAAACGTAATATAAAGAGGTTAATATATTTTAGCCAACAATTTTTTTTATGCGCTAAAATCTGTTATATCTGATAACGCGGTGGCTATGAAATAGTTCTTAAAAATCCTGACATTTAAATCACTGCTGTTTTTTCTAGGAAAAACATTGTTTAGACTACTACCCTTCTAACTTATATCAAATGTGTTATAAAAAAAACTAGGAGTTCTCAAATAAGTCTTTGCTCAAACACTAACCGTAACATCAAAGATCACTCACCGCGGTAACGATACGGCATTCAAAAGAGATAAGAGGAGTCCACGTGGACTAACAAAGTCTTCTGGCCAATGCGGGCCGAAATGCAAATAAATAATTAGCCTATGAAGTCACTTAGTACTGCCAAAACCAATGACGTTTTCTTTTGATGATGTTAAACTGTAAGACATGATCATCGTGTATAACCATTCGTAGCAACAGAGGCCCTAGACAAGTTGCTTTTGTGTTAGCGTTAACGTCAAACGATAAGCCGTTTCGCCCTAATGTTAAGAATCTTGGTCTGCATATCGACTCTTGCCCTGACTGGCGAAAGCAGGTCACAATAGTCAGTCAAAAAGTTACCGGAACGTTGCGGTCTCTTTATCGCTTGAAAAACCTTCTTCCATCACATGTAAAGGCAATGCTTGTACAGACTCTAATCTTCCCCATAATTGACTATGGTGATGTGTGCTACTATGACCTGAATGCAGATCTACTTAATAAACTTGACCGACTTCTTAATAACTGCATTCGGTTCATTTTCAATCTGCGTAAGTACGATCATGTATCTGCGCAAAGATCGCTTTTAAAATGGCTACCCATCCGCCAGCGCAGAGAGTTGAGAGCTTTGACTACTCTGTACTCTATTCTCGACAAACCCACTTCTCCCTCTTATTTAACTTCTCACTTTCAGTATTTATGCTCTAATCACAATCAAAACCTTCGTTCCACCAATAATCGGCTCCTGCTATGCCCTTCTCACCGCTCTGACTGCATACACTCTTCCTTCTTTGTTCAGTCTATCCTCCTCTGGAATGCGCTCCCTCAGAACATCAGAATGGCAACCAGTGGATATTCATTTAAAGTCAAGGCACGTGAACACCTTCGCAGGAAATTGGCAGAACTGTCCCAGCGGTGATTTGTTGGAATCGTATTTCACCATCAACATATTTTTTATTTCTCTTAACAAAGTATATTTTGTTTATATGTATTTATCTATGTATTTATTCCTATATCATATATTTATTATTTTCTAGTTAAAATTCAATTTTGTGGCACCTACCATGTTATGTCTCTGCATCACCCTAAGGCAGACTGGCAGAAAATGCCTATGGCATTAAGTCCGCCTTTGTGCAGTATTTTTTTACTTGTGCATAAAGTATTAAATAAATAAATAAATAAATAAGCACAAAATGTATGGCAAAGACAATAACTGCGGAAAAGTCACGTGACTCACAAATGTCACTTCCATACATTTTGTCCGTAACGTTTGTCGTTAGCGCTAACAGAAAAGTAACTTGTGGCACGCTCATGGACGGATAATTATGAAGAATGATTCCCTTGTTGATTTGTTCGGAATTCATTTTTCAACATTTAACGTATATATTTTCAGGTCCATGTAAAATGTTTGTCTATCTATATTTATAAATCAGTAGGTACCCTGATTGACTGACAGACAACGCACAGCCTGAACTGGTGGACCTAGAGATTTGTTTGCAGTAAATATTCCTAGAGGTGCAATAAGGAGGGATTTCTTGAAATTCCAATCCTAAAGGGTTAAAAAAGGGTGGTTAAAGTTTGTATGAAAAAAATAACAACAGTGTTGTTTTCCGATTTCCACGCGGATAGATAGACAGACAGCACTTTATTAGAAAAATACCTTTGTCGTCTTAAGTTTCTTTGCGGCCTAAACATTCAAAATACTTACCTAAGTTATTAAATATTTAAGAGATTCTCAAAAATTGAATGTCGCGAACGGGATTTGAACCCGCGACCTGTAGCGTACCGTGCTAATGCTCTGCCAACTGAGCTACCGCGACCCGCTCGGTCAACTCTTACCTTCTCAGTCGCTCGGTCAAGTCAAGACTTACCTACTTCATTTTTACTTCACCGATTATCGTAGAGGTCTATTGTATGTATTTAATTAAGAAGAAGGATAAACAACAAAATTAAACTAATAACATACGATTATAATTTTGACACAGTAAGTTTAAATCCTCTAGCTATCACCGCCTTAATCTGCGTGTTATCGACTCAGTTATACCGACTCAACTCACAGTAACCGACGCCGGCGCACCATTCACATCAGAAACTATAAATTCGTACATTAACGTCTTCCCCGTATCTCTTATGGTGTATAGAGTCAAACTCTATGGGAAGCCAAGTGGGCGGCCCTAATCTACTGATTACAACAGTATTATCATAGGCCAACCAAAGAAGCACACATAACTTTTCCATAAATACGTAATTTGCTTGAAACATATTCTATTCATACATTTTGTTTATTCAATATTTTATCGAGTGTGTGTACGATGTGTCCCGGAACATAATCTCGGCTTATATCTATCCGTTCGAAGGCATATCTATTGAAATTAATTTATTTTCGGCTCGTAAAATTTTTAAATTCACATAATGGAATTCTTTTGATAAGGTTGACAATATTTAATACTTACCATGTAATATTTTATTGTTGGGTATCGGAGTAAAAAGGTGACGATAAGAATTAGAAGAATCCGATAAGACACGACAATTTCCATATAAAAGATAAATTCCAAACGGATCCTTCAAAAAGTTAAAAATAATGTTTAGCTTATAAAAAATATTATCGCCACGTTTTGTAAGGAAATAACCAATTAGCAGATAATAAAACTTACCTTACCTACTAAATTAGCACAATACGTTCCAAAAATGGTATATTCTCAGCGTACATTTTACCTTTACAAGTAGATAGTTTGCTAGGCTGTCGAGTCGAAGGCAGTCGCAAACAACGTGCGCCCGCGCCGCCGCCGCCGCGCGAGTCATCGCTCCTTCAAGTGTTGACATTCGATTGTTTATTCGCCTCGTCAAAGTCACATAACAGTTGCACAGACTAATTACATATAAATACGACATTTTTGTACACAACTTGAAGTCGACGCATGACCCTCAACTCATCGAACCCATAAGGAGGTAGTTCCCCGAAACTCGAAGGTTTACGTGTTTTGTCTTATAAAAAAATCTCATTAATAATTCAATAAACGTTGAATAGCTCAATTACTAATAAAGGTAACTTCCGCAGGTAACTATTTGCAGACGAATATGATCGTATTTAACCCAACAAATAAAAATATTATTAGAACTCGATTTTTAGTCATTATTTTCTAAAATTAACCACTGCTGGGTTAAGTCTCCTTTTGTTTGCGGAAATCATTTCAATCTTATGCTGGTTCCATCCAATTTCCCAAACAATTCCATCCTATTCTACGTTTTATTAAGATTAAGCTAAGTGACGCCAAAGGTTTATTTCTTCTTTGTACATTTTTTCCTTCCACTGAAGCCTTGACACTTGTGAACAATATTTTGATGTTAACAACAATAAATAAAGGCGAAATTTTCATTGTGTCAGTATTTGCTTACCATATAAGAATTGTATGTGAAATATTAAGTACACAAAGTCTGTCCACCAAGGTCGAAGTCCAGACATAATCTTTTGGATTAAATAAACGGATGGGACAGAATAATCATAAGTTTATGTAAAGAAACTAGCGTATTATTCGTATAAAAGTTACGACAATGTTCTTAGAAAGACACTTTGGTGGTAGCCTCGAGACATTGTTGTAATAATTCGTAAACATAATCTTTCATTATATTTTTCTTCTTCACAGTATCAAGGATATCTTCTGTTTCATTGGCAACACTATTAAGGTCACAAATTGCGTGAGTAGTGACGATTTTATAATACAAATCAACCTAAGTTTCAATCACAAAATAAAACAAACACGACTATAAGTTCTCGACCAAAAGAAAATAGTATATTATGCAATTAGTGAATAAAGGACGGATTTAAAGCGAGGGCCATAGATGAATCACGAGCTATTGAAGGATTCTAACGATTGAATCACGACCGTAGGGAGTGATTCATGATGATTGAATCACGAGCGTAGCGAGTGATTCAAGTGTTAGAATCCTGAGCGACGCGAGCGATTCATGGCCCTCGATATAAATCCGTTTTATTCAAGAGTTGCATACTATACTTTATACCATGACTACGAGAAAAAGAAAGATTTAAGTGAAAATATACATATAATGAAGAAAAAGTAAAGTTAAATTGGCTTTGATGTAAACCAGCCGTGATTTTTTGGGTAGCAAGCTTTCCACCTTTCCACTATATCGGCCGCCCTCTCTTTCACAAACTCAGGTGTTAACACATCTTCATCACTAGAATGCATTTTTAATCGATTAGAACAACACTAAACAAACACAAATTAAAGATTAAAGTAACACTAAACTTTGTGTTCGTACAACTTACAGTATTCAAAATAGCGCCAATTTACTAAGGACAGCAAAGAATACAAAACAGTTTTTATTCTAATGCTAAACTCCTTGTCGAAAATGTCGACCAATCATATTGAATTTAGAACACATCAATATAGGTCGAATACACAGATTACACTTACACTAGATACGGCAAGCCACGACCAAGCGTGCCCTGCATGTTCGACTGTTCGTACTAAAAAAAGTCTGTTAGCTCAGTGACGCTTAGTGATTGAAACAATAATTCTGTTTACTCTGAGCACATCACTAAATGGCTGGGGTGAAGTTATCGTAAGTATAAAAAAGATGACACGTTCGGTTTTCATACAATCTAATAACGTGCCGCATCTAGCATAGGTTCTTTAAATCTGTGGTCGAATACATTGGTGTGTTCCATTTTCAAACATCAAAACAGTGAGTAAAAGTGCTTTTTATTCACTGTTTTCAGTGAATAAAATAAGCTTTTTAGAGGGGGAATGGTATAAACAATTATAACAATTACACAGTTAAACAATACAATTAAACAGTTTCACCGTAATTATGATTCTTTCCTTTCCTTGTCATTAATCTACTAAACCTCCCAAAATCCATGGCTGGACATTGGTTTTCCTAAATTATGCCTAATCACCCGGTTTTTCACCTTCTGCATCAAATCTGTCTTACCTACACAAATCTTAAGTCCATCAGCCTCTGGCCCCATATTATCGCCAACTATCGGAGTCGTTTGCTCCAGAAGTCCAGACATAGGTCCTTCAAAAGATGTCTAGCACAATACCACATCCAGATATGAGTCCTATATCTACTTCAATTGAAGAATTCCATTTGATATTAGTCATTGCAAAGAAGTGAAGTGAAGTGACAGCCGGTGGCTCATACGTTGAAATGGAAGTATAGTCCACACATTCTACGCTTGGCTGAAGTTAGCTCACCAAGACATTCGCGCATGTACAGTCGTTGAGAAAACAGTTAAAAGTGGGCAATAAACTTTGTTGTTTCACAAATAAATTTTTCGCAATTTAAATTAGCAGCCAATCGTGACTAGCTTCTGTCCGGTCAAGTAAGATTGTGCGCAGAAGTAGACTGTTTGTAGTGTAGACATACACTACAAACTGCACCCGCCACAAATGTGTCCTTGGTGTGCGTGCTTGCGCGCAGATATACAGGGGCGTTAAATGTGTCGCGTTTCAAGTGTGGCGCCAAAATTATCGTAATACAAGTGTATGTCTGTTGTGCGGCCCGGCTAACTGATAAACAAACTACGTTTTAATCATTTACCTACATCAAATATACCTTCAGGAAGTCCTCCTGTCATATCAAACTCCTCAATTGCAACACACCGTCAATCGATGTTTGTACATTCGATAAAACGCATAGATATTAAATAACAAATTGCATTTCTTATGTTATCTTCACTTGTAAACTTCCTTAGTACAATCTTGGTTACATAGGTATGAGTGAACGCACTTTTGAATATGTAAAGCATTGTTCTACTAGGAATACTATCAGTGAATTAAATCATGTATGTTTAGTATTATCTAATCATGATAACGTTGTAAAAGAAATTGTGTGATGACTAATGTTATTATTAAGTCCGATTGATATTTATCAGGTAGTCAGGATTGAGCCTGAACTTATGATATCAGCGAGACAATGATAGTTTTAATCATTAATGTCAACAGTCTTTACCAGGCCAGTACATCGATCTCTTTGTAATAACTCACCACGTTACACCACGCACTCACGCAGGATGAATGTTGACCTACCTAGTGCGTAATAATATTACTGGACGTAAAGAGGAAAAAATTGAAAAGGTGCTACCGTGCTACGTACGAAACAAAGCTATATATAATCAAAAAAAAACCGGCCAAGTGCGAGTCGTACTCGCGCACCGAGGGTTCCGTATCATTTTCGGACGTATAAAGTGAAAAAATCCGGAACGCATAACTAAATTTGTTTGTGAAGGAATTTTGATGATTTTGAAAAAACTGTACTAATTAGGAACATCGTTTTATTTTTGGTGTCATATTTGGGTCAATTCCTATCGGTCCTAATTATTTCAGATTTTTCGCCCCGCAAACTTCGGAGATAAGGGGGGGGGGGGGGGGAATGGTATTTTTTTGGTCATTTTTCATCATATGTCGAAAACTGTGAGACATAAAATTAAATAAAAATATATTTTGAAATGTGCAGATCAAGTCCTTTCATATGATATGTCACTTGACCTAGTAACCCCACTTTGAAATTTCGGACCCCCACTCCGGCCCCTTTTGCAATGAAAATAAAAATATTTTTGGACTTTTTTCATTTGCAATAAAGTTGAACTAGCATTGTTTATAACTGTTCCAAATTTCAAGTCGATAGCATAAGTAGTTGCTGAAATAAACAGGTATGACAGACAGACAGACAGACGAAGTCGCACCATAAGGGTTCCTTTTTTACCATTTTGGTACGGAACCCTAACAAAAGACTTCCTTATAGAGCTTTTCACATAGGAAGTCCCTTCTATGCTGTGTTGGCTCCTCTGTCTGTCACTCCTGTCAAGTCATGTCTAGGTTTTAACGTTTTGTTTTTTGTAGATTTAGACGAGTATTAGTACCTACTGAAAAAAAAACTTCCAACACCGTTAAAAACGTTATAACATATTGATATTCAGGGCAGCCAACGTAGCCGCGAAGGGACTTCATCAGTGAAACGCTTCATACAACAAATCGTATTTCGAACAATCATCCAGATATTATAAAATATCACTTTTAATACGTTTGCTTATTCCACTTCCACATTGGCGGGTTGCGGGCATGCGACGAACACATTTCCTTACAAATCGTTATCGGAAATGGCGTCGACTGAAGTTGTTTCGCTGGAAAACCCTTATCTTGCAACAGAAGGTATGTCGAGTACATCGTCATCATATTAATACATGCGTAGGGTTGGCAGAATCTTAGAAAGGGTAGATGGAGCTGTTGATTTTGCAAAACTTTTTTTTTAGCAGCTCACATATTTTGTCTATTAAAAACGTATAGTGTTGTGTATGGCTTATATTCTAATAAATATAAAGTTTAAGGGTTGATTAGAACAGCAACCATACTGACAGACGATGTAATCTGCCACTGGAAAACAAGGATCCGAATAAACAAACTGCGTTTAAAGGAAACCCAAATACATGCATTTAAAATCACCACATATTGATGTATATTGTACCTTACTATATTATAATCACTACATATTGATGTAAAGCCATTAGAACCGTCACACAAGAATGGCTTGGTGTTTGGCAACCCTATGAGCCCATCACTGGAACTTTGAACCTGTTTAACATGACATAATGTAGATGGAGTCGGCCTCGACAGCCAACAGATATCTTCACAATGATTTGTATTATTTTTACTAGTAAATAAAGCTAAAACTGCACGTAACTGAATTTTGAGTCGAAAGTACTAAAGTCCTTATACATTTTGGTTTAATTTTATGCAACTTGCATATGAGCTACATACAGATAATTATATGAATAAAAAAGACAGTATTAATTAATATTGGGTATCAAACAGATATTTTTTATTCAAAATTCACTTTCGTCACTCTACGTTACGTCAAAATGATTCGTATTAAAAAGAAGTTTCCTTATGTAGGTATGTGATCGCAGCAAGATTGTGAAGTAAGCACAAGGAAAATGATGCCACCCATCCTCTTAAAATAATTCCTTAGTCACAAGCAAATGGAAATAATCATAAAAAGAAGCTGACGTCACTACATCATTATTTTCATTGAACAATTACCACGTAACTGCGAAACCGATGTCACTCCATAAACCTCGATAGCCAATAAACTGTCATTTGGGGAAAGTTGGTTCAAATTGTACGTTATAGTATCCTTGACGCCTTTAATTGGGATCGAATTGCTTAATTAATAGGAGAAAAGATTGAGGACACATTTTTAGGGTACCCAAAAATTTGGTCAGTTTCTCGTAACTTAATCAATACTCGTACAATTACTGTATCGATAAAAACTATATACCTAAGTACATTGGGAATTTATAACAGTCTAGTCATGTTTGATAGTAAACAATTGATAGCACCCTCGATTTTCATTACCAAGTTAAATAAAACTACGAAAAATAACCAAACATTTTAATATTTTTACACTCAATTTACCTTAAAAACTCACATTAATAAATAGAATATCTTTAGTAAATTGAAATAAATCCTAGTTTATTTTGTTGACCTTTTCACAACATCTCCGTTCCATCTCATTACTTATTTAAGGCCAAAGCAGACTGGCTACATTTAGCATAGGCGATAGGCGATTTAGTCGCTTTTCGAAAGCTTATCCGCACACATACACATGCAGCGACTGAACGCTACACGCCGCATTTTAAAACAGCAATCGAACGCAGAAAATCCCCAAAACTTGATGCAGCATCGATGCCGTTGTAAAATCGCCAATCGCCGATGCTTAAAGTAGCTGGTCTGCTTTGGCCCTGAAATACTACTATAATTGTTTTTTGCATGTCCATATTACTTTAAACAATTTACGTAGGTATACTTAAGCTCAAACATAACTAACTTAGCTAAACTAAGACAAATAGAGATGACAAACAGGAAACCTCATTAGACAAAAACTACAATACATAAGTAGCTTAATCGTAAGTCGTTCTAGTGCTTAGACAAGTGCGTGCAAATCTTAATGTGTCTAAAACACGTTGTATAAGAGTGCTTGTGGGTTGTCGGTGTTGCCAGTCACGCACTCAGCTCTATTGAAAGGAGTTTATAGACGAGACTAACTGTTGTCGCGGCGTTTCCTCTGTGCTTATAGTTAGTTGTTGCTTTTGTAGACTAAATCCTATATGAGCTGTTGATATGAAGAAGGCTGAATGAACTTGAAATTGAAATGAAATTTAAATTGAAATTTGAAAAAAAAATTGAAATGAAAATTTCTGTCTGTTTTGTGTCAAATAAATGTTTCTTTCTTTCATAAATAAGTAAGCTAAAGAGCAGTGATCGCCGAGTGATAACAGCTTCGACTCAGGAGCCGTAGGCGCGTACTTTACTTTTTGAAAATTTTCTATTGTTATTTTACTAGGTAGAATAAAAAAACCGGCTAAGTGCGAGTCGTACTCGCTGACCGAGGGTCCCGTATCAGTTTTGGACGTATAAAGTGAAATTGATTTTGAAAAAACTGTACTAGTTAGGAATATCGTTTTATTTTTGGTGCAATATTTGGGTCAATTCCTATCAGCTCTAATTATTTCAGATTTTTCGCTCCGCAAACTTCGGAGATAAGGGGGGGGAATGGTACTTTTTCCGACATTATTCATCATATGTCGAATACTGTGAGACATAAAATAAAATGAAAATATATTTTGAAATGTGCAGATTAAGCCCTTTCATATGATATGCCATTTGACCTAATAACCCCACTTTAAAATTTCGGACCCCCACTACGGCCCCTTTTGCAATAAAAATATTTTTTTTTTTTGACATTTTTCATTTGCTGTAAAGTTGGGCTAGCATTTTTTATAACTGTTCCAAATTTCAAGTCATTAGTAGTTGCTGAAATAAGCAGGTGTGACAGACAGACAGACAGACAGACGAAGTCGCACCATAAGGGTTCCTTTTTTACCATTTTGGTACGGAACCCTAAAAATGCCAGAAACACACAGTACCTATTCAATCTATAAATAGTATAAAACAAAGTCGCTTTTCATGTCTATACTTCCGCTTAGTTCTGCTAAACTACAGAATGCTAAAATTCACCATCATTTAGAGAAATTATTCCAGAAGGTTTAAGTGTAGGTACAATACGTTATTAATATTTAACTCAGATGCAGCACATACCCAAATCTCGTTGTTTTGAAACTTTGACATGTCGCCATATCCAGTAAGATTGCACCCGTACGAAGCAGTATTCGTATATAAGCAACTTGTCAAAATAACATGTTATTTTTTCGTCTACAACGTCTGCCTTAATAGTCCCAATAATAACTTCTATGATGTAACATTACTTTGTTTTTTCGGAGACAGGTTCAACTAGGCCCAATTGTTTAAGGCCGATGAGTTTTATCGAAGCCTGCGATAGGAAAAAACATCGTAAGGATATCCGCTCACCTCTGTCAGAGATGCGATGCGTTAAATTAGTTTCGATAAAGATCTTCAAATTCAACATTGTTTTTGTGAAAGCATTGAAATTAGGCGTATTAGTCCCTGAAGAAAAGTTTAGCTATTGTGTTTTTGTGGCAGTTGCTCGAAAGTTATAAAATATATCGGCACTAAAACCTTGATTTTCAGTGGTCTTAAAAACAAGTCTATAAAATTGAAAGATTAAATAGAAAAAAAAATATATCTATTACCTACATAGTAAATTAATAGGTAGCAATGAAATAAAATATTTTTACTGAATATATTTTAGGCATATTAATTATAGAAAATAACGCGGAAAATAAGCTTAAAATATCAGTTTATTATTAAACAATAATTAAACATACAGACAGACCACCTGTTTAATATTCTATGTCTAGACGTAAGTACTTCTAACAAAACCCAATTTAAGGATGCTATTATTAAACATTGCATCTAGATCAAGTAGCACTCAAGTGACCTAAATGTAAACTAATATTCAAAGGTAATCCCCCTTTAAATATTAATTGTTATTAACATCAGTTTACGGATTATTATTGTTTGTTATCTATGCACGCAAATCGTCTGTTTACGAATCTTATCTACTCGTAGTTAAGTGGCGCTAAGAAGTGGTGAGTTTTATCAAATACGTGTTATAATTATGTTTTCTTAGAAAGGAGGTGTGTCGCAATTAACAACGCAATTAAATAGACAATCACGATTATACATTTTGTGTTAATAAAGGTTTTCCTTAAAAAAATATTGCCAATTTGCTATAATTTATTTTAACCTATTCTTGGATCTGCAAAAGAGATCTAGGTATTTTTAAAATAAAAAAAAGTCTTAAATGTTTTCCTAATAAAAATATTCTGAATTAAGGATATTTTTAATATACATTATGAAAGAAATTAAATTTCTTATGACAATGGTTCAATTAGAAACTTATACAATTAGGTCGTTAGATGTTAGGCCATAACCATTAAAGCGACTTATTATGATTTTCAGTTTCATTAAATGATACAACACTGTAAAAACAATTATCTTCAATAGGTACAAAAAATATGGTAGCTATAAACTACTCTTAATTTATGCAGATGTTTTGTCGCCATGTCTAGACGTACTTCTTTAATTTATGCCTTAAATTAAATCCTTATTGTTTATTAAGTAGGTCAAATAAATTAAATAAATGATTACTAACAGTTCCACAGTTTCCAAATTGAAATTATCCATTAGATAAATTCAAAATTCGTAA
Organism: Thalpophila matura; assembly: GCA_948465475.1. Taxonomy (NCBI): domain Eukaryota; kingdom Metazoa; phylum Arthropoda; class Insecta; order Lepidoptera; family Noctuidae; genus Thalpophila; species Thalpophila matura. The sequence goes on along the minus strand of OX419187.1, from coordinate 6,163,055 downwards.
CCGACCACAAAAATGGATAATTTTTAAAATTAAAATAAAACAAACGTGTTTAGACTAATTTTGCATCAGTTTAAATGTTATGTTATACCTATTTATTAATTTAAATAGTTTCTATAAAGCACCTAATACAAGTGAAACACTATCTCAGGATAAACTTACATGGCGATCTCAAGTGCCATAAACCGTAGGTGTTGAGGCAAAAACCTATTAATATTAAATAATTACTTGGGTGGCTGCGCACGCGCCGATCGTTAATCGGTTATGATTGAGGTATTTAGAGCGCATGCTTAAGTGACGCGTGGCTGAAGAATCTTTTAGAACCTAATAAATGCCCGACCCGGGTACTGAACCCAGTACCCAATGTTCAACAGTCGCCCTTACGACTGCCCGACCAAGGAGACCTTCTCATTATATTAGTACACAAACGTTAGATCTCCCTCGTAATACCCTTTATTCGCTATAGAACCATATGTGATAATAATGATGTAATATATTGATTATAATTATTGTAAATGTGAGTACTATGTGGGTTATTATGTTACTGTTATAGATCTCAAGTTTAGTCTGACAGTTTGAGTACTTTATGGGGCCTACCCAAATGTCCTCTCTGATGGTAATGTTCGTCGGGTCGTTGAGCTCCCTAAGTCTGGGTTGAGCTACCACGATACCCGGCACATGCGTGCACAGTCAGGTCAGGTCCACTCAAATCTGTATGGCTCTTTCCTCTAAAGGCCATTTCAGACTAACCTGCATGGTTCTTACACAATTTATCTTAATTGTCTGGACTTTAAAAAAGACATCAACCTTTGAGTTTGTTTCGGTGTTTCTTCTCAAAGGTAGTCATACAGGGTGTCACGATAAGGGTATATCAATACTACCGGGGTGAAGAGTGTATGTGGTTAACAATCTCTACAGCTCAAAATAAATTACTTTGGAAATGTACATTTTTTTTTGTATTTCTACAGTTTATTAAATTTAAATCATAACAAACGTGTTACCGCACTACGAGGGTCATTATCCTGTCCTGTTTACTCTGTTTGATACGTAATAACTAGTAATAAGAGATACTCTGTGCGCCTGGTACCAACGCGCGTGCCGCATCACATGCCCTTCGGACAGGAATAAACAAACCGACAATCATACCTATCAACCTATGTTTTCCGATTCCTGCGCGCCTAGTAGGTACACGCGGAGCCGCGCTCTGCCCAGCCGCAGCTGACGAACCGTGCGGCGGGCGGTGGGCGGCGGGATCAAATGAACTGACTAATGTTTATTCCATCCCGTGAAACTTGCTTCATCAGTCCAAAGCACTTTAATACCTAATTCTGCCGAACCTTCTGTCTAACTAAGGTACCACACACAAAAGCCAAGCGTTCCAAAAAATCTGCCGGCGTAAGCTCCTGAGTGGGTCAGAAGTGGTATGGACGTTGGTGGTCTTAGCGCAGCACTTGCCATACCTCCATGGTTCGCAGCACCCATCACTAATTGTGCTACTGCGTGGATTACGTGTAAAATGCTCTGGTACAGCGTCTTCAAATCCAGAATCCCTCCTGTTTGGCCGACCTTCCGATACATTCATGGAAAGAACAGGTCGCGTACAGACCTTGTACCATCAGGCTGAAACATGCTCTCGATGGCAGCTGCCGAAGTGCCGACGCTCAGCAACTTGTCTTCCATCGATGAATCGCTGACGATACAGCTCTCGGGCAGCTTGCAGATTACCATCCGTTGCTCCAATACACACCACCATTTCGTAATTTCGCTATTAGTTAAATTTGACGTAATTTTTACGACAATTTTATTGACAACGATCACAATCACAATCACAACTTCGCACAGAAACGGATAGAGAGCGACTGAAGCACAAGTACGTCAACACGAAGTCTAACAGTCTGATATCCTAGTAATAAGGTAACTGTCCCAGTTGGTTTCGTAATAGGTAATTAAAAAATTTAAGAATAAAAAAACTCTGATCGACTAACACCAAACACGTCATATGTAGTAGGTACTCCAAGTCTCCGAGATACTAGCTGTGAACCACGACTGTCGACTCAGTTAAAATACTCCTCTCTTCCCTAGCTCTTATTTAAGAGCTGTCGCGTTGATAAACAAAACCGATAGGTGTCCACTTGTAAGTTGTAATTGTTTATTTAAGATTTATTATGTGATACACAAGTATCTACGTCAGTTGGGTATTGTATTGGAGGCGGAAATAAAAAAAGGCTTTGAGCATAAAACATCCCGCGTTTTGCTTAGGTTGGATATCGAACTCAAAAATAACATCACAATAATCAAAATGCGACGTGCTTGCAACTAGCTGATTGACCCTAAATACCATTGTGTGTTTATTTACCTTTGATATCTGATCCATGTCTGCTATGTTTATGTAACATTATCCAAATTAGGGTTTCGTAAAGTTATTATTGTGCACCAACGCTCGCTGTCAGGACAACTTCCGTCACTCATGAAGTCCTAGTAGATACTTTTAACAACTTCTTTTGAATAAGTAGTTGGATACATTCGTGGCCTATTAAAATGCACGGATAATTAATTATTTTTAGTACCTGCCTACGATTGTGTTGTTCAAACAAATAATTACTACAGACGCGACACGTATTGTAAAACTGTGCTTCAGATTCTGACCCACGAACAAAAGTAAACAAAGTGTGTTTAACTTCATACTTCATTTGCTTTTTTAACGTTACAGCGGTGACATTATGGCAAAACTACAAATACTACAATCAATGTAATCTTAATAATAAAATAAAATTACGTGCAGAACCCTTTGCCATTTTTTGTACTAAGTGACGTAGTTATGAAAGATTTAAAGTAAACAGTACCAGGAGTAATTTGAAGAAATAGGATGTTTCATTGAAGAATAGTTTATTGACCCTGATCAGCTGACTTGGTGCTAGTGATGTGTAGAATTCAATTAGAAAAAAATATTTTTAAGTTTAATGTATCATAACTTCATAATTTTGTAGGAAAAGGTAGTAAAAAAATGTTGCCATGTAGTTTGTTATCACCTAGAGAGTCCGTGAATTTGATATTGTTATAGCCTTTCGGTTACATCCTGTATATGAAACACCGAACTTATCTAGCTTAAAAAAATGTTTTGACGTGTAAAAGTGTTATTTTTAACCTATTTACAAAATAAATGTCATTTATCATTAATCATTTATGCCAAGTGTCCACTAGCAAGAAAATTTGCGGAAGTTGACTTGCGCAAGCGACTTCTAACGTGTAAACGCTTGCGCAAGTTGACTTTTTGTTCGAGAAAGTCGCTTGCGCAAGTCAAGTTCCGCAAATTTTCTTGCTAGTGGACACTTGGTAATACATAAAATAATACTGATCATGCCTGTATGTTTATTTCACTCACGTATTCATTTGCGACTACTGTGGTCCGTTTTATAGCTACGTTTCAAGAGATGATGAGCCGACTTAGAATATTAAAGAGTGGAATTTAACGTTGTAATCAAGGCACTTTGATAGGCATAGAGTAACACGCAGAAGCGATGCTTGAGCTTTAATAAACAAAGAGTAAATCGCAGAAGCGCTACGCGGTTAATTAGGTATTAGTCATTGCATTATGTAACCCCTAATCTTCAATCCAAATCATCAGTTGAAAATAACGTTTATGAAATTCATAAACGTTATATTCAACTGATGATTTGGATCAATCCTGATTAAGGAGAGATAATTCATAATATGAATTACCTTTTCTTAATCAGGATTGACGTAGCATAACTTTATCGCAAATACTAACATTTTTTTTTACTATTATTTTGTATAATTACTTTTGTATTGTTTTACTAGTACAAAATTCAAAATACCTATATATTACGAAAATAATGAGCCAATGTTTCTTCGGATTAGGTACTTACAACACAAAAATTTAATACACAATTATTTTATAACATTATAACGTTATTCGCATTAATCAATTGCTACATTATAGGATTAACCACACTCTAACAACAACAGCTGAATCTAAATCCAAAACGATTTACCCAACCGCTCATCTGCCGTAATTTAACAAGAGAAACGACAATTAGTGAAAATATATTAGTGAGGGGACCCAAATCGAGAACTAATCGATTTACCTACATCATCGACTGCATTCATCACTCCCCTAGCGCCGCGCCATGAAATGACCAACTATGTATGACATCCCGAAATAACATTAATAGGAAACGTATAATTTTCGCCTAAATTGGTCTATTTCCGCACAAAATTGACGACTCAATTCGTCACGGAATGGACAACAGCCATCCCTACTCATGGCCGAATTTGCTCCTTATTCGTTACGACATAAAGTTTAATATCGATTAGAATTAACTGTTAGAAGTTACAAAAAACAGGGATGCCCCAATCAGGAGCGATTCAATTCTTTACTTAAATTCCTTAATACAAATTTATTAGACTACATATTTATATTTAACACTGAAGGTTAAATATTACAATAGCCCAAAAAAATAAAGATAAATCTTGTACCAAATTAATCTTAAACCGTTTCATAAAATAAAACCCATTTACAATATTATAATTTTAAAAGGTTAATTAGTACATTATTTATAGGTGTCAAGAAAGGGATTTGCTTCACTAATGATTCCACCTTTGCTTGACAAATTGAAGAAATACAATGGAATAAATAATTTGTAATGAAATGACAGCTTTCACCATCTGCCAGAGTATTTGTAAAGAAATATTTTTGTCACGTGTCCTGTCAAACAAAAGCAATATATTGAATAAACCTTATTATGATTGGCACAATAGGTGTCAAATGGGCAATAATTCTTTGGCATTGTGGTCAATCGAATGCGACGCTATTCGGGAATACGGGAATTTCCAAATCATTACATTTTATTTTCGGGACCATTTAGGGTTGCGGTTGTGGTAAACGTATACAATGAGGTATTAAAGGTATTATTACTGTCAAAATATTGAATGTAAGTACAGTTTATTTAGATAAATCCTGATACAAATCGCTTTATATCAAATCCAGGCCAGACATATTTAAGAACATTACATAAAAAGTATATCTGCTGTATAATCCATAAATATCAAAATGCCTACCATTATATTCTGCGAACACAATAAAGTAATACAAAAAGAACTTACTCATGTAAATAAAATAATAAAAAACACAATTCGGAGTGACAGCATAATATCGTAAACGTCAAAATACAATACAGGCTAAGTAGGCAACGTCGTAAACACTTGAAAATCTCATATTTTTTGTGTCACTTATCCGACACCCACGGTACTAAACACAGTTACTAATTAACTATGGACAGTTTAATCGAGTATGGATTGTCCAGTATATCTTGGTACGTCATGGGGGCGCTGATTGTGAAGAAAAACGTCACTTAAATGTCAAATTCAGCACATTTTAATCCACTTTTCGCCGCCAGTCAAGATAATTTGAGCTCTGACATTTGACCTACTCTATTCTATTCGACACGTCACGTCATTGTAAACACCCTTACAGTTCAATAAGCGTAGTAACAAACTTAGACTATTGTGTAACTCCTACCTTACACAATAGTCAAAGTTTGTTACTAAGCTTAGTCTAGTCTAGCCTAATCATGGTATAAAGCTTTTATTGTTTATATTAACATAAATAAGCTTCGTAGGTACCTAAGGCAATAGCTTTGTGGTTTTTCTTAGAAGTTTTTCTATTTCACTAAGAATATTTTTTAATCCAATCTATCCTTTAGTTATTTATTATGTTTGCTGCTAAATTATTCGTCTGGGAATATTTACAGTTAAATTATGATAAACAATTAACTCTAATAATAAGTATGTAGGTATCAATGTAGGATGGGCAAATGGGCATTTTACTGATCTTCATCATACATATCATCATAATATCATCGCGAAACATCAGACAACACTATCAAAGCAAAACATTTTTTGTTAGTCTCCTTAAAGTAGAACTGAGTTATTACTCTCATTAACTACAACAAAATGAAGAGCGTTAAAAAAACTGTCACTCAGAACACTAACCAGTCGAGTGCGAGTCTGTAGTCAACCGATAACCAGGTGGGTCATTAATACATAATTTTTCTCACAACAAAAAGTCTGAAAACAGTCCCGCCAGATTAATTAAAAATTTAATTTGTGGAGCACGTCTTGTCACTTCGTGGATGTCCATTGTCGCATTATGATGTACGGCATGCCTTTGTGTGCCGCAAAAAGTGGCACATAATAGTCGTAGTGTAATCAATTCGCCAGACAGCGTGCCGCGTGTGTTACTAACTAATCTAGGTGACACGGAGCTACGAAGAATATACGTTGATAGACGTTATGAATTATAAATATTAGAAATGTATATTTTTATGAATTTTAAACATTTCGAAGCCTATTATCATAATGTTATTAAATTATATATAATATATAAGAGATTTCAAAAATAAATGTCCCGCCCGCGACAGTCGATTTTTGAAATTTGTGTTTGCTTGTTTTGATTTTTTTAAAGTGGGTACGTGGGTTGTCCACCAGATGTTAGACGGTTTCCTCTGTCTAATAAAATTACTATTGTAGGTCACTAAGGGCTATTGTTAAAAAGTAAACCTGTCAATTATTCCATTAGCACCTTCAATACGCATGGTAGCGTCAGGAGGATATAGGACACTAAGGGACGTTGTTGGTGATTTAATATTTAGTCAATACTTCTATATTTATGGGCAAGTAAAACCAAGGTAAAACCAAGTAAAACCTATACCTAATAACAACAAGACACTCCTTTTACTCCAATTCATATAAGTTTGTAACAGAATCTTGGAAATTTCTAAAGTAGGTACCAAAAACACTTAATCAAGTTTCCTCATACGTCTCCCCATTCTGATTCAACTTTTTTGTTGATGCAATTTTAGGGTTCCAACCCAGTTTCAGAAATTATAAACTGGACCTGACTCCAATCGTGTAGTATAAGGAAGGTGTTGACCCGTGATGGTAAAAAGTTCAATAAGTTGATAATTTTTTGGACACCTTAATTTTGGAAACATTGCGTTTTTTTATACAATTTATTTAACTGTACCAGCAGCCGTACCTACTATGATGCCGTTAAAACCACTATCTCCAAAACGTGTTTTTCTTTATTTCCTATCAAGATACCATCAATCACCTGCATGGCATACCTAATAGACATCCGAATCAGATTGATTGCAACATTAAATCCTTGAATCCATAACCTCCATACATTTCCTCGTTTCTTTACCATTCGAAATTTGAATCCACTCCAAACTAATTACATCTTAGCTCCTAGACGCAGAACATCTGGGCGACTCAAGGTCTGGGAATTGAGGAAACAGAATCGAAGACCTTATAAAAAACTAGTGTACGATTAGTGTATTTATTCTATATCATTAGATTAGTCGTTCCATTTTGAAGAAAAAAATTATATACAAATATCAATGGACAAAAAATTACCGACAAAAAGTAATGAGCGATCAAACTAGACCAACTTCCTTGTCAACGTACAGTTATTTTGTTAGATTTATTGCTTGTTTATTCATTGTAAAAACTACGTACATATGATTAGGACGCGTATCCATATAATTATCTGTCTTATTATAGAATACGGTCACTTGTTACAATCTGCTGTGCCGTTAAATAACCTGAATAATGCAACTCTAAAACCTAGTGAAACACTTTTTTTAATTAGAATTGATTAACAATCAATCCAGAAGACTCTTAGGTACGTTAGATTTTTTTCTGTGATCATATCACAGTATCTAACGGATTTTAAAAATTTATGAACAGCTTGACAGAAATATTTCATCAAAATAAATTTTAATGACCGAACACTAACACTTAAGCTGTCAAACATTTAATATAAAACAAATTAACGTGATTATTGACTCATAATTTGTATGATTATACGTACGATACGATTCTATTTGCAGTCCAATCTCATATACTATTATAATTTCCTATCCAAAGACAAATTTTCACGAATTATAACCGCATAAACAATAAATAACTATAAAGTATGTCTGTATCTTCATAGTTTAACGTAAATCACCTTTTCTTATCGTCTGTAGCCATAAATATTGCACCATAATAAACGCCCGCTATGCAAATTTCTTTATAGCACTTTAAAAAATGTATTTTATTGAAAAAACGAGGAAAATCATAGTTCATTTTCTATTCAATGGCTCATATTCAACACTTACATGCTGTTAATTCCGATTACATACAATTCTTTCGAGTATTTCTGGTTCACAAACAATATATAATTTGAATTTTGTATTGCACAAGGAACAAAACGTTACTTCAATAGCTCTTTATACAGATGCATTTAACCTATATGCAAGACACAAAGAAAATACATGAGAAAAAGATTGTAAGATGTAAAGTAGGTAATTGAAAAAATATTCACGTGACCCACCAACGGGTCGACATCGAAGAGAAACTCAATATATAAATTTACCCAGATGTCAAAAAGCAAAGATCAATAGCTGATATGAAAATCAATAAAGATATAATGACAATATTATTATGCGTTATAAACAAACATTTGCACATGAATTGTATCTTTCTCACATAAATCAATATACAGCTTTCTTTATCTGTCTCGAAAATTGACAACTTTATGAAAAGTTCGGCGACTATTTTTTATTGGTCTATTCAATGTAACGTTATCTGTGGTGATTTACGAAAATATACATGCATGATGATTCACTAAATCATCAACATATCAGTGAACTGTATGATGACAGGTGTAATAAACTTAACTTTTTGATCTAAACGATTAACCTCCTTACTAATATACGCCTCTTAACTTTAACCACTGATTAAATATACAACTATGCTTGTCATCTGTATGGCAATGAATAGAGATGAGAATTGACATAAGAGCTGTTTAATTCGATCATCGTCTATAAGTAAGGGAGTTAGATGTAAGATTATTTAAGGAAGCTGGAAAAATCGCAATCTTTAAAGGACACTTAAATATTATGCTCGAAATGTTGTTTTACTTGTCTATGCATCATTTACAAAAAAATCATCGCTAGCACTCAGAAGCTTCAAGAAATATTTCAAAACCAACAAGAACTGGACTAACAACATGAACAACACCACGAGTAAAAGCTAGTATATTATTCAAACAAGTATCACTACACTGTCCATAATAGCCATACAATTCATTAGCTCCCCCAAGTGAAGAATTAAAATTGATTGATTGGTGACATAAAAATTTAACGTCGCGGCTTAACTGGGTATCAATCAGCCGTTTCGTCGGCTGTCTTATTCACCAGATATGACTTATACTTCGGGGCCTTTTATGTTGTAAACACATTTACTTACTTGACTTAACGATGACAGTTTTATTTAGCAGCTTATCTGGTCAGGTGGCCTGATCTTGAGACGTTTTTGGACAGTCCACTAAATAATTAGGTAGAAAAATTACGGTTTGTATTTAATGTAGCATTAATTCAAGAAGAATTTAAATCTAAAATACGGCAACAGTAATTATATTTACTGTCTGCTAAGGTAAGTCTCATATCAGAAGACTATTACGACTCGATTGTTACATCGCTCACATCACTATCTAAAGTTGGGTCAGTCCGATTTACCAAAAAGTAGTCTCCCTCCGAATAAGCCTACTATAAAATTAGCTGCATCTCCAAATTCCCAAGCTATATAAGTTTAATAAATCGAAGGTTAATCTAATAGTGTTTTAATAATTTGAATAACAATGAATACCTAATAAAATTCGATGAGCATTTTAATTGATGGCATATTAATCCCGTAACCTGTATAAGAAGGTTTCATGAATTTCATTATATTAAACAATGAATAAATACACCAATTTAGATGTTTCTGTGGAATCACTTTGACCTCCGAAATATGGGTTATAAAAGCAAACAGTAGGTAATAAAGAATATAGATGAATATTGTATATTTTTATTAAATTTTTAATGTTTTATCGTATTTTGTAGTTTTATGTGAACTGGGTCAGTATTAGGTATGGTATATAAAGCTTATGGTTTAAACTTTATAGATTTACATATAATTATGTATGTAAATAAAGCAAATATAGCCAAGAACTGTGCCGATTAAACTTCAATTAAGAAAAAACCGTATTGAAATCGGTCCATCTGTTTTGGAGCTACGAAGCCACAAACAGACATAGGCGTCAAACAACAAAACCCCTTGTTTTTTAAAGTCAGTTAAAAAACAAATCCAATTACTCCAACCATCGCTCATAAACACTAAAACCACTCACTACCACAAACAAGCCCACAAAAACACCAATTTAGTGTAAAATTAAATTTGTTTACACTCCCGTAAGTAACGTGCACCTTAAACTTACTATTACAAACTGAACTGGTGATAAAATGAACGAGCTGTAAACACCGCGATCATAATTCACGTAGAAATATTCTCTCGTATGTCAGCACAAAAATACATCCAGCCAGTGGTTGGCGGTTTCCTAAAAATAATCTTTTATTGCAACGTGAAAGGACTGTGGAAGTTTTGTCAGGTGGTGTAAATAAGAAGTTACCCACTTACATTGTAAGACGTTGCCGTAAATAGCAGGGTTGTTTTTCTAAAACTAAATCACGGTTTGGTCTAAATGCTCCAAAGTTTTATTTGTTTTAATGTCTTATGTTTAAAATGTTAAGCTGTTTAGTAGATTGTAAAAGGTTTTCGCGATTCATCAATAAAGCGTATAAAAGCTTGAACACACTTGCAATTAAACGTTGTACGATAGTTGCGCTGATTAAATAAAAGCATGGATGGATATTTGGTACACCGGCAATTAGTTTTAAATTCCATACATTCCTTCGATCAGTGCAACTATCGTACAACGCTTAATTGCAAGTGTGTTCAAGCTGTTATTTTCCTTACATAATAGCTCGTCCGGGGAAGCACCACCACTCCAACTTTGTCTCAATATGTACAAGGAACCTGCCATCCCTCTAATATTATGCATGTCCCTATGGACATGCGTAATATTAGAGGGATGCTACTGCCTATGCAGAAGTGACCACTCACCATTGTGGCCACCGAATTGTTTACCACCACTAGTCTATCAGAACTGACATAGTTTTTCATTCTGAGCACTGAACTCCTAAACTATAGAAATCCCCCATAAAAATCGAAGGTATCTCGTCAATCATAATCAAACGTAGTCGTAAAAACGCCAGTGACATCACAATCTCACAGTCAGCATTTAGCAGGTGCGCGCTTCCAAACAAATCATGTTATGGCGCGTATGATTCGATTTTCGAAATATTCAACGTCGTATTTTTATTTTTATACATCGCCAGTCTCAAATTTCCTGTTTTTCAGACAACGTCTTCGTATCCTAGAATGATATTCCGCTATTGTTTTTCACCAATTTTTATACGACTTCTTGTACCTATAATCTCAATAGAAACTTTATGTTCAAGGCTTGTTTTATAAGATGTTTATTTCTTGTAAGTATATGCTGGTAAATGTCGTATGTTGCTCAACTAAAACTATTTTTCTTTGTCTCTTCTTCAACATTTGTGAAGAAAAATACAGTACTATACACATACAGGGTGGCAGGTGGTGGTCCTATAGTAAAAGTTGTTCATAATGATGAGTACAGTGACTCCTTAAAATATTTCCACTGTCTAACTTGCCACCCTGTATAGTGCGTTAAAATCAGTTTTGCTAATATTACACAACTTTTTCCATATATATATTTATTGTTTAATGGAAATATTATATTTGTATTGATTGTAAGATTTTTATCAAGTTTTCGTGTTTCTCTATACAGGGTGGCAGGTTAAACAGTGGAAATATTTTAAGGGGTCATTGTTCTCATCATTATGAACAACTTTTAATATGGGACCAACCCTGAAATCGTGAAAAAAAATCAGCTGTTCCATACATTTTGTTGAGTTTTGTGAACATAAATGTATGGAACAGCTGATTTTTTTTTCCCGATTTCAGGGTTGGTCCCATAGTAAAAGTTGTTCATAAGATGGGTACAATGACCCCTTACAATATTTTCACTGTCTAACCTGCCACCCTGTATAAACACTAAATCTAAAAACCAATGCAAAAATAAAATCTCCATTATACCTACAAATAAACTCAGAAACGAAATAATAATCGAAAACAGCAACGTCAGCGTTTTCGTAAATGAACAAAGCATCCAACAAAATGTGCGCGATACAATTCCCGATTCGCGGTCGGCATAAATTGAATTCGTATGCGATGAACCCGCAAACCACAGAACAGTAACAAATGGAACGACAATAGTGCAAGTTAACGACGCAAAATACTAAAATACAAGTGCGAAAAATACGATTGCGAAAGAAATGTTGCTTGTAAAAGACAAGCAACATTTCTTTCGCAATCGAATGAAAAGTTTAGTATTCCCGCGCGCTTTTTAGAAGTTGTAAGTAGGATTAAAACAAATATGTGTATAAGCACTCCATTTACTATAGAATCTGTACCCCAGGCAGACGGTTCATTTGCTAACTGGGTCTCTTATACAATTCTACGGCCCTATTTGAATGTATTTTCTTTAAATGCCTCTTGTGGCCCGAATGAAAACTTCATAGGAAATCTTTTAATTAAATCTTAACTTAACTTGTCCTAGTTTTCCTTGGTAGAGCCGCTTTAAATATTTAGCTAAAATCTGTACCACGATAGGTTTGACTTTTATATGTTTAAAACAGTTCCATGACTCAATAAATCGTGCGATTTCTGTTATTCAGTCAGTGACTGATTGACAGAAATCGAAGATAAAAACGGGTACCTGGGAAGGTCCTTAGACTGCCTTAGATTCGAGGATGTACACTTGTAGAGATTTTTGAAAGCTCAACTCTTAAGTAGATTTAAAGTGAAGCGAACGAAGCCGTAGGGAACGTCTAGTTATAAAATACATTATCATGGACAACGACGTCACGCAAGTCATCTAGCCACAATATTCCCACGCAAAAGAAAATTATGAATGAGCATGTCCAAGGGATGCTTACGTCAAAATACTTGGGCTGTTGCCAACACTTCAATATGTGGGCAGAAAAATACAGCCAAATGCCAGAGGTCAAGAAATTAAATGTGATGACCTTTCCAATGGCAAGTTTAGTGAAAGCTATTTGCAGTTAAAGCTACAAGAATTCGTATAACAAATTAATTTATGAATTCTAGAAAATGTTCCCGAATTTTCTTGAAAATTGCTTTCAATTCTGATTTTTTTTTCTGTCTTTAAGACGTATATTTATAGCAGTGGACGTTGAGAAATTGGTACAAAGATAGTATAAATCTTAGAAGGACAATCGTAAAATTGTTTAAAGAAACCGCATGCTACGAGATTTCGTAGCACCGCAAAGTTCCGTGTTTCTTACTAGGGTCCATTTCAATTGAATTTGTTAACTTTGTAAACAATGTTAGTATGGCCAACTGTCAAAATTTGATGAATTTGTATAGAAAGTTTGTTTACAAAGTTTACAAGTTCTATTGAAATGGACCATAGTGTCACTAGTGTGCATTGCATTTTGTATGCATGTTTGTTTGCTTTATTAAGGTATGTCTGTAGGTATGAGATCGACTTTCTAAGACCTTTTATATGTCCTTTCTGTTTTCCTGACAATGTGCAATGCAAAATTTCATGATGATCGATTCAGTGATTTAGGCGTGAAAAGGTAACAAACAAACAAAGTTACGTTCACATTTATAACATTAGTCAGAATTAGGAAGTTAGGATCATGATTGTACTTAAATTTGTTGTCTTGAATAAATAAAAAATGGTCCAGCAGCCTTTTACTGGAACATTTTTATTCAATCAATCATTCCAATCAAAGCGACAAGCATCTTAGGACTCTAAACACAATACATGGCTCCTTACATTCATGGTACCATGCTGGCGGTCAGCCAAATGTTGCGGCGGCGTGGGCTTGTCTGCTCCCAACCATCTCCTAAAGGTTAAGGGTGACAAAAATTATGTTAGGTTTAAAGAACTTTATTTCTCATAAGAACATACACACATCAAAAGTGTCTAGGGATCAAGCATTTTTATGCGGATTTCTTGAGATTGAGATGTGGCTTTGTAATAAATTTATGATTTTATAAATTTATATGGATCCTTTTTGGTGCATTTCATAATTTGAATCAGGAACTCTCAATCAAATTCGAGTAAAAGATGAAAATAAGCTGTCAATATTTTCCCTATAAAAACATACAACGCATTGAAGACATTATTAGTGCTACTGTTTCCCTACTACTGATTAAAACCAACGTTATTATGGAGCGGCGACGTCATTTAAGCAGGGAAGAAATGCTCAGAGCCGTGGGAATGATAGAAGCTGGTTCCCGGCAACGTACTGTAGCTTTAGCTCTGAATACAAGTCAGAGTGTTATCAGTCGACTTTGGACACGTTACCGAAGCACTGGTACCGTGGCTGAGCGCCATGGAGGACGGTATCGCTGCACCACACGGAGACAAGACCGATACATTCAAATCTTAACTCGAAGAGCTCCAACAATAACCGCCATGATGTTAGCCGTGAGGCTTCATCACTCTTCAGGGAACTTAATTAGCGACCAAACAGTCAGAAACCGCTTGCATGAAGTGAACCTTCATTCCCGAAGACCGCTACGGGTACCACCTATAGCAATGCACAATCGTAGGATTCGATATCAATGGGCTCTTGAACACAGAAATTGGACAGAAGAACAATGGCGTTTCGTGTGCTTTTCTGATGAGTCTCGTTTTGGTATGAGACCGGATACAAGACGTATACGACACTGGAGAACCCCTGGACGCCAACAGCGATTAAAATCCTGCCAGGAAGTCCATCCTTATAGTGGTGGAACCATCATGGTATGGGCGGGTATTTGGATCGGCGGAAGAACTGAGTTGATTTGGATCAGAGGCAACCTCAACGCTCAAATTTATGCTGAGACGATTGTATCAGACGTCATCGTTCCTCTACAAGTGCAAATCGGTCCCTTATTTCAGTTAATGCATGATAATGCACGACCGCACACCGCAAGAGTTGTAAGACAGACTCTCGCCGCAGCTAACATCAATGTCCTGCCCTGGCCTGCTCAGTCGCCAGACTTGAACCCGATTGAGCATGCATGGGATATGCTACAGAGAAGAGCTCTGCCGAATATGGAGGGTATCCAGTCGCATGAAGACCTTTTTTTGTTGTTGCAACGAACATGGGCGGCCATTCCACAGCGTGATTTGGATGAACTCATTTTGAGTATGCCAAACCGATGTTCTTGTGTTGTTAGTGTTCGCGGTAGAAACACGGATTATTAATTGTTTAAGTTACCCAATAAAATTTTAAAGAAAACTGTTATTTCAGTCTTTTTTTCGAACTTTAATGTTAGTGGTTCAAATGTCAAAAATCCCTTTATTAGGAAAATGGCAAATTTCTTTATTAATGCAAAGGTGACTTGGTTTATCGTTACTGTGACAAACGAAAACACTTTATTTGATGAATCCTTAAAGAAAATTTTAATTAATATCAATCAGGAGAAAAGTTATTGCAAAAATATATGTTGATCCCTAGATACTTTTGATGTGTGTAGTTCACTTAAAATGAGATTAAACAACATTGACTTAATACTAAATACAGTTTTAGCTCTAGTCTAGTGCGACAAGTTTAATAGAAATTAATGACATTTTATTTTACAATCTTTTCAAAGTAACATTTAGCAATACCTATAGATTCTGACTATAAATATGGGATTTTAATTTGTTTTTAAAAATGTTTAATTTATTACACTTTTTTATGTCGTTCGGTAAGCTGTTGTTGTTACAGACTACTTTCGGTACTAGTGAATGTTTTAACAATGGGTATCGTTATCGGATGTGGGCGTTTGTGGGATAGACCGTTACGTATTTGGCAGTTTTAGCCGTAATATAGTGATGTTCTTTGTGCCTCGGAGAGCACGTTAAGCAGTCGGTCCCGGTTGTCATAGGAATATCTTTGACAATCGTTACGGATAGTCAGAAGCCCTAAAGTCTGACCGCTGGTCTAACATTCGAATACCAGTATTACCCATTAATTGGGTTGTGGAGGTCAGATGGCAGTCGCTCCACGTAAAATATTGATATTCAGCCAAATCTAATTAGACTGGAAACCGACCCCAATATAATTTGGGAAAAGGCTAGGCAGATGATGATGATGATAGTGATGTTCTTGGTTTTTTGTTTAGTGGATTCTGGAAGGAAGTATTTTTGGTTATCATTGTAATGATCAGCCTATCTATTCTGTACCGACACCCCACGTAATATCACCGCGAAGCTGTCAATTTCGGTCGGTTGTTCAATGGTCGGTTTTACTTTTTTTGTGAGTTCTTGGGCATTTTGTTTAAGTATAGATAATTGAACTCATCTTTGCGCGCGGCGCTATGTGCCGCCCTGTTGGACCAGCTTATTAGTCGGGATTACGGTGGCATGCGACCACGGCTACACGCTAGATATTTAAACGTTGTTTTATTAAGTTTCAGGCTATCAGACAAAAATATTTTCTTGTTCGATGCATGGATTTTTGTCGTAGTTGGGTTTTAGTTTTTAATTTATTATTTTTTTGTTCTGGGCGCGTAAATTCCGATTTAATTAAAAAACTACAGAAGGAGTTCCACTAAGTGATAGAAAGATCCAATCACACAGGAATTAGAACATAAACCTATTATCTATAATATTAACTATCTCACAGTTGTACACGCAAGGGATGCGCGAAAACAGATAGTAAAATATTTATAGTACAATAAAATATCAAGGAGATGATTTCATTAATAATGTAGGTAGGTACCTCAACGTTTCAATATCAGGTGCACTCAAAGACATGATTTCCAAAAAGATGTTTCTAATAATAATTACTACAAACGCAAGAAATGCTACGAATATAATTAACACCTACAGCTCTACCCACCCAAATAAATAACAATTACCACGTAAACAATAAGCAAATTTCATTTTATCATATCGTATCTCCCCCCTTCTCCCTAGTCTACGTTTGTCTGATGTACCGGTGTCTGACGTCACAAGGCCGACCGGCGCCTCGCCCGGCCGCGAACAGTGACTAAGCTGTATTAATATACTACCAATGTGTTTGCCCCGGCGTCGCCTACGCGCTGAAACTGCGTGGGAGTCACTGAAACTTACCTACATGATGTTCTCTTTTCCAACACTTCGTCCAAGTTTTTGAGGCTGTCTGTGTTAAAGTTTTAATTGATGTGTTTTTGTTTTTCATGCTAAGTACAGTAGCGACATAAGTCGATAAATATCAGTCCAAAGTTCGAGAAAGTTTTATGAATGAAAACTCGCCAATTATTTCTTGCTTGTAGAAGAGAAGAGTGGGAGTGAAGAGTGGAAGAATACATTGAAAACTTGTACCTATTATGATATATTTTAAAACAATAATTTAGGTTCTACGATATTGGATTATTAAAATTCCATAGACCGTACATGGGCTCTTCTATATCACTAGGAAATTATTTATCCGGAGAACAGGATAGCAATTTAGAGATGATAATAATTATATGATTAAACTTAATCATTGGTATTGGCTGTGTGTAATAAAATATTTAGGCCAGTTCAATAAGTTTGATAATTTTATAAAAGAAAAGACCTGTCCTTTCAAAATCTGTTCACGAGCAGTTATTGAAAACATCTTCAACTTCTATCAAAAACACTCGGGAAAAACGGTAAAAATCTAAAAATCCTCTTACACTTAAAGTGTCTGAATTCATTCTCCTGAATTCTAAGAACGCAAAGCTAAAACATTTCTCTTTAAACACGCTGTGCATAAAACGGCGCGGTGGCGTCGCCGCGGCTCGGATACCGACACACTTTCCATTGACGGGGCTGAAACCACCCCACATAGGGTTGCCAGCTCCGGTTTTGTTTTTTATAAGATTAAATAAAGGACATAGGATGAAAATAAAGGATATCATATATCATTATCTATACTAATATTATAAATGCGAAAGTTTGGATGGATGGATGTTTGTTACTCAAACACGCCAGGACGGCTTAACGAATCTAAATAAAATTTGGCACAGAGATGGATTATAGTCTGGAATAGCACGTAGGCTACTTTTTATCCCGAAAAATGCGGGCGAAGCCGGGGGCGGAAGCTAGTTTTTAATAAAATGATGTTATGGTATCTTAAGCGACATTTATACAAAGTATTGTCCTCTATTGAAGATTTCAAATCAGGGGACAAATTCAATTTTTAGGTCTGAAAAAGAGGACGTCTTTTTAAATAAAGAACTGCTGGCAACCCTAACCCCATACCACCCATTTTCCCAGCTATTTCGGTAGAAATTTATACTAATGACATGTGTATTAAGTAACAATGGACGCTATTTACTATTTTTGGGTCAATCGGTGTGCATTAGTATTCATTCATACACTTAGAAGTGGGTTATGGGAATCTGATATAGATTATGAGATAGATACCATAGCGGTCTGTAGACTTGTGTCCTTTTAATTGTTTTTAATTAATGGTCATATTAATATTGTTTCTAAACAGACTCAAATCTCGCTCTACAGTCCTAAACTACTGGTTTTATTTCAATATATTGAATAGTAGGTACCTACTGAATCTCTTACACTAGACTGGTTCCTTCATTTATTACATAAAAACTTTTTTAGTGTAAGTATATTGTAACTTAGCTCTGCTATTTGACCTAAGTGAAGTGAAACAGTGTTGCGTAAATCTGGCACTTGGTGTAAACTTCCATCTAAAGGTACAGCATCAACCAAAGAAGCTTTCTTACGTTTATGCAATTTTCTTTTTTTGTATTCTGATTAATTTTATTGCAAGTTCTGGCCGACAAACAAACAGCTTATTTGCTCGTATTTTAATTTTTCGCCATTATATAGATCTTGAATCATGCTTAACCAGACTGTTAAAATGGATGATGGACTTTTTAGACTCTATTTTTGTTTTGTTTTTTCCTAGTTTACTAAAGACACAAAATTAATTTCCTGTCGTTAAATGTGACCATACATCGGGCCTACCGCTTTTGGTCGAGTAATAAAAACAACGATACCATTATGGTGATGTCCGTCATAAACAACATTTATATCTTCTTCAGAATAAGCAGAATAACAATATAGAGTGCCAGTTATACTAAACGTTGTATATTTAAAATAATTATCATAAAAAAATAAGGGCCGATAGTGCACACCCATCACCCAGCCTATTCAAAGTTGGCTAGTTCTTTCTTTAGAAGGTATTTATTTTTACCTGCCTATAATTTGTTCTTAAATTATCTCTGATCTTTTTGTACTGAAACAAAACCGAAATAGCATTATAGTATTTTGATTAACTTCGAAATTTCGATCAATTCGAATTAACCATAGCCATAAGAAGACTGAAGTTATGTGGATGAAAAAAACTACTGTCACCACACTAAATTATGCTAAACGTTCTTTCAGTTATTACTTTGGCACTAATTGTAAATGTGCCTAATCCGTTTAAAATAATTTATAAACTTAATTCTGTGTGTGAATTCACTTAAACCCACTTTCAATTTCACACATTTTAATTAATATTTCGGAACCGCACCACATTAACTGTTACCGCCACAGACTTAATATAAGATTAGTCAAATTAAATTAAAACTTTTTTGAATAATATGAATATAACTGTGATTGGTTCACTGCGGTTGTTGTTTAGATCAAAAGAGCCGCGTATTATTTAGTTAACATGAACTAAACGCTAAAACTGATTTGTTAGTCACGGACGAACGCGTCGCAAGAGTATGAATAAAATATTGATGAGCCAATAAAATGTTTACGATATTCCTATTTAAAATTAAATGTTTGGAATGGGATTAGAACAGTGATAAGAATTTTATTTTATTCTATGGCGACAAGTCGATCAATATTCTGTTTCTTCATTTCTAATGAATACATTGGATTCAATACCTATGGCACCGCTACTAATAAATTAATAATATAACATAACTAGACTTTTGCCCGTGACTCCGTCCGCGTGGACTACAATGACCTGACCAGTTTAAATGACCTCCGTAGTCTAGGTTGGCTAGTACATACCATACATGCTACCAAGAGGTCAAGCTGTATCTATAGTTTTTTTCAGCGGAATCAGATGAAACGTAGCTTAGATTTTAAGTTGGACCCTAAGCTATCGAACTGTGAACACCACATCAAAATCCATTCAGTACTTTTCGCGTGATGCGCGCACAAACAGACAAACAGATAAACAGACAAAAGTTTAAAAAAGAAAAATTCGGGCATATAGTTACGTACCAGTACCCTATCCCGATTGTTTTTTCTGGAATATCTTTAATGTACAGACATGGCTTTTTTACAATTTTATAATAGTATAGATTTCGCTGATTTAGAAATAAATTGTATTAGGTACATAGAAATGTTTTATCTTTCATAGCTGGTTTTACTAAATATTTTTTTTTCTGAATGTTCCAAATATCAAAAACGAAGTAAATAAATTAGAAAAATAACCCGAAATATTACTATTACAAGCAATGGCTAAAATAACATCCTCACACGAGACACAGTAACCATTACACAACTGTAAAAAACAAAACAACGTGACCATTGCAATTCTTGTTCAAAGCCACATCTACCGTTACACCTTTTTCGCACATCACGTACAAATTTTTAGGACGCTTTGTTAGTCGCAAACGTGTCCAACTGTCCACTTGCAGGGGATTAGCGTCAATGACGTCATCACACGTTCGCACGAGTATCCTCATAAAGCTTAGGACCAATGAATGGGCACCGGATGGGAAAAAACGTCCATTGAGGTTTTGTTTGCGAATTAAAATTTAAAGGGTGGTCAGTTCACACTGATGTGTAGCGGGGGCATTAAATAGTGCGAACGTGTTGTGTTGATACAAATGGTTTTTTTTAGGTCCTTGAACTATTCTTTGTGTCAACTACGTGTCTAGTATGTAATTTGGTGGCAGTCTAGCTATTATGACACACCTGGTCAGCTGAAATCTGATCCTATTTTCTTTTAATCTTCTTTTTTATGCATGTTGTTACGTATTCATCAATCAGGAAACATTTTGGTTACAGTGCTCTTAATGCTAAAAAAATTCTATTCTTGATATCTATCTATGCTGGGCCCTATCAGAATACCAGCGCTGCGGCACTTTTAGGTCGCAGCATTATGCTGAGATAGTGGCCTTTTGGCCTCGCACCAGGTTTTACTTTTATTTATTTTTTAAACTGTTTTTTTATATTTTTACTTTTATTAAAGTTTTTTTTTGTATTTTTTAATGAAACAATTGGTGTGCTTGTCACAGACTGAAAAATATATTTTATTTTTTTATTTTCCATAAATAAACTCAACATTCTCTATTACAAATAGGAACTTATTTTGATACCTCTAACATACCCCCTTATCAAAATAATCTAACAATTCAATAACCCCAACACACAAAGAGAAAAACACAATATAGGTACTAGGCATAAAAATTATAAAAATTCTACAAATTCTTAATTATGCCAAATTCATAATTCTTAATTATCTAAATCATTTAAAAATTTGTCGTGCTTAATTGAACTTAGGCTTTTAGTGAGAATGTCCGCAGGCATATCATCGGTTTTTAAATAATGATTTTTTACAATATTATTTTCCACCGCATTTCTTACAAAATGGTACCTGACATCTATATGCTTGCTTCTCTTATGAAATAAACAATTTTCAGTTAACTTCTTTGCACTTTGGTTATCGTTATACAATATTACTGGTACATCATCTCTACATTTTAATTCAGTTAAAAGATTTTTTAGGTAAATTGCTTCTTTAGTAGCCTCACATATGGCCATAAATACTCTGCTTCGGTACTAGACAGAGCAATAGTTAATTGCTTTTTACATTCGTGAGAAATTACACTACCACACATTTTAAATAAATATCCTGTATAAGACCTCCTATCCACTGAGTCTGATGCCCAGTCTGCATCAACATAACCAGTTATATCTAAATTGTCTTTTACAAATTTCAAACCATAGTGTTTGGTGACATGTAAATATTTTAAGACTCTCTTAGCATGTTTCCAATGAACTTCGCTATAGTTATTATTAAATTGACTTAAGTAACAAACGGCAAAAGATATATCAGCGCAGTGGAAGCGTGCTGGGCCCATAACCTAATGAAACAATTGGTGTGCTTGTCACAGACTGAAAAATATATTTTATTTTTTTATTTTCCATAAATAAACTCAACATTCTCTATTACAAATAGGAACTTATTTTGATACCTCTAACATTTTTTCTATTATATGTTGTGCGAGTTCAATAAATAATTTTTCTTTCTTTCTTTCTTTCTCTATATATATCTTGACTACTTACAAAAATATATAAATAGTATAAAACGAAGTTGCATTCGTGTTTGCCTGTTTGTGCACACAGTTCTTCTAAATTATACAATGGATTTAGGTTGGAATGGATCAATGCGGTTTTCACCACTATTTAGTGAATTTATTCCGGAAAGTTTAACTCCCTTACTTATAGACGCCTCTTAACTTTTACCACTGATTTTTGAATTTTTTTACAACTATCCTCGTCATTTGTATGACAATGAATAGAGATGACAACATAATAGCTGTTTAATTTAATCATCGTCTATCTATATAAGTAAGGTACCTATGTGTTTAGTACGGTAATTTTAACACTGCTTTACACAAACTCTTGATTAATATGATAAAAAGGATTATAATCCAATCCCATTATTTACAACCATTATAAACGACACAAGGCGCGTTCTTTAAATATAGACACAATCAAGATATTCATTACTTTAAAATAATAGAAGCTATTACACATAATATTGTAAACTCTAATCCGTATTATCGGTCTTTGATTTTATCGTTTTGTTCTTGGCACACAAAAATGCACATAACAAACGATTTATATTGCTGAATTATTGAAATCTTGATCTATTTACATTTTGTTTATATGGTGCTAATCTAAGAAAACTTCAAGAAATAAATAAACTAAGGTAAAATTTTTTAATTCATTAAAATGTCAAAGTTTTTGAGGCTTGCCAAACCTTTATTCTAAACAATTTATTTAACTTTCAGGCAACAAATATACATCGGCGGACGTAATGCCGTATGCCGATGGCATTCCCTAGCAGTCGACCTTGGGTGATGTAGAGATAAAATAGTAGGTGCAATTTAGACCGTTTGTAAAACTCAAAATTGAATTTACTTCCACATATTTAATATCAGTGTATTGTCAGTCTCAAAATTCCGTTTTTATCTGTTGTTGTGGCCGCCTATGGACACCTGCAATACCAGGGCTACCTTCAAACCGGAACACAGCAATGCTGCTTGGCTGCAGAAATAGGTATGGTGGTATTAGGTATTTCCCTGGACGAGCTTTTCTGATGTGTCAGTATCTATGGCTTAATATGATTCTTTCAGTGTTGCTATAAACTATTTTTCAATTACCTTTGTAACTTCCCATGTAAACTGACTTATTGAACCAACGTTATATTTGATTATGATATGATTATAGTACATAACAGGCTAGGAATCAACAACACATTTTTAACATAATATGAGTGAACACACTTTCTCCTTTTAAGGCGCATAATACAAATTCATATACCACGCGTGCACTAAGTAGGGGCAATTTAAAGTGATAAACAGAAATAATACAATATTGAGCGCTTCTCGGTTGTGTAGAACAAACTTGCCGCTTATTTGACTTAACAATTTTACGTTCTTGGAAGTTGCTCGGA
This sequence comes from Thalpophila matura, assembly GCA_948465475.1. NCBI lineage: Eukaryota > Metazoa > Arthropoda > Insecta > Lepidoptera > Noctuidae > Thalpophila > Thalpophila matura. The sequence continues at coordinate 6,139,353 of OX419187.1, read as the reverse complement.
GTGCAGGCTTGTGCAGGTAGATTTTTTTTACCATCGGCCACACCGGCAACTCTTTACATACGACATGGTTTGGGTTTCACTGATGTATGTTTTACTGTAGTCTATGCTAAATAGATTTCTGTTTCATTCATAAATGGATTTTAGCATATTTTTATCTGTTACGTTCACTATGAGTCAGTCAGTTTGAAGTTTTGAATTTTTAATCGTATAGGTAGATAGATTATTATCAAAGTAGATTGAAATGCTATATGACAACATAGTTACCTACTAAAAAAATACAGTCCAACAATTTAAATTAAAAAAAAACCTAAATAAAATGGTTTATAAAAACCAAAATTAAAATAATATCAGCCTTACCTAAATCGCGTTAAAGTCGACACGCTATTTTAACAAATCAACAATAAATCAGTATTAATAATAACTCACAATTTCCGTGTCATCAGAACATGGACAGGTGTGACAGGCAAACTACAAAACTCGTTAAAATCAATACATACTAGATGCCGCACTACACATACAGAATAAAATGGAGCTATACTGTATATAGGACGAAAATAGCACTATTCGTTTTTCACAGCAAAACAATGATAGCTTTTAAACTTCATACAGCTCCGAGTTTGAATTAACATCTATTACTCGATTATGGAGTTATGCCACAAAATAAATGGATACAAAAGGCCGGCTCCGTACAACGAGCAATAACAGGCGCGAGCACACATAGAAATGTGCATACAAATATACAACGATCTCAAACAAAATTATGCGAGTCGCGAGCTCGCAGCTTGCACTCGCTGTACGAACACGCGTGTCTGCGTGTGCGTGGCTTTTCACTCGTTTCAATGAGTCGGCCTTCTGTATAATATAATTATTGATTTTGTAGTTATGCGTTACCTTACCTCTGACATGTCAATATCGTAAACATGTTTTATTAGATTTATTAACTAGTAGATTCACCGTGTATATGTAATCTCGTGTAATCTCTGTAGATGATCCTTAGACGTAATTTAAAATGAACGCAGATTTGATTAATTTGTTTTTTGTTATTATTACTTATCTCACGCCGATTGGAATCATATCTAAAGGTCATGCCATTATTGTTGTTTTTAATTCGGTAGATATTAAAATTTTAGAATAGCAAATAGGTGTGTTTTAAAATGATTTTTATAATAATCTTTAATTTTCGTCGCATTTAATAGGTTTCATTTGTTTTTCATAAATGTAAGAATTACAATACTTTATTCAAGTAGGTACATCACTATGTATATAGTATGCAATCTCAAGACGTACAATTGGAAATATTAAATTTTCTTTACATTTTATGCAAAGTCAAAGCATATTTAAATGTCGACGGCGTTTACAGATATTAAATCAACATGTCACCACGTCAACACACACTTTACCACCTGTACTATATTGTAATAGTTACTACAAACTAGTTTTCAGGCGGATACTTGCTTGAAACTAGTCTTGTTAACTGCACATAAGATTAAAACAAGCCAATAAAAGTATTTACAGAAAGTCTTAATTTATGCAAAGTACCTACCTAATGATATTGCCACTGATTGTTTTATTTTTATTTGATCTGCTTAGCCTATTCCCTACTTGGTTCAGGTTGGATTCCAGCCTAACTAAATGCGGCTGAATCTACCTACCAGCTGACTCTCTGACCTCTTCAACATTTTGGAGCATTTCGACTGAGGAACTAAATCCACCTTCCAGAATACCACAGCCAAATAACGCCACTCTTCCATAGTGTTGTGTTCCTGTCGTGAGTAAGGTCGCCAGAGCTCCTAGGGATGTGCTGTGTTGACAGCAGACCTGTAGCCCGATTCACGTAATTACAAACAATCCAAATATAGCTGAAGTTTGAAAGTCGTTCGATCGAAGTCCTATCCATATTTGGTATTCACGTATTTCTTGAACGTAGTTCAATAGGACGTCAACTCAATAGAATCGAAACTAAACGATTTCTGAACGACTTATTGCCAGTTAATTTTTTTTGTATTCTACCAAGTTAATGAAACACATTTTTTAATCAAAATTCTGTGATTATGGTCAAATAATTTAATTTAACATGATATCAATAAACGTAAAATGTAAAAGGACGATTATCATAATTATGAATACGCGTCAACGACACTTCGATCGAACGATTTTAAAATCGGTGCCGTTCAAGTTCGATCGTGGATGTGAATACGAAAAGGTATTCAACGACTGAGTCGCTACGATATCGTTGCGGTTTTTATTACGTGAATCGGGCTACTGCTTGTCTAAGCTGTCGCTATAGCAAATCATCATAAGCGCATCGCATATTATACTCGGCGTTGCAAGCGTTTCTTAGGCTACGGTAACCGCTTACCATCAGGTTCCACTATCAAGGTATAAACAACATAAAATCTAAAGTTAGGCCAGACTTTTGGGCTTCTAGGTACTCGTAATGACTGGCATAGACAATTTGACAACCGAGACTTGTTACATGCTCTCCGACGCGCAGAAGAGTATCGATGTGTATAGGTCACCCATTCATGGTCTGACCGTAGCAAGCGCAGCTTAACCTCGCAGATCGATTGACCGGCGCGGCTGTTAATTAGCCACGAGCAAGGGCGAATCCAGCCTTCGAATCAGGGCGGGTCACTACGTATATTTTACTACAAAGTATTTATTTTATTAGAATTATCAGTGGTCGACTTAGGCCAGCCCAAAGGGGGAGTCATGACCCTTGAATCCGCCCTTGGGCACGAGCCGGGCTCAATTTTTTATTTTTTGTTTATTATAGGTAGACATAACATTTATATAACGAAGTACTAATTTATTCAGTCGACCAGCAAATGCGTCCTCGCACACCTCCAATACCAACAAGGTTGCGCTTGCGCAGTTTTATAGCCGAGAAAATGCTTTTAAATATAGAAAACAATGTGACCTCACATTCCTGAAGCTGTGTGAGTTTAGTGAACATGTTGCTAATCGAGTTCTGTATGCGACATCACGGAGTTACCACTTGCAGCAGTAAAACCACGCTTCGAGACGAATGGTCGCATAATGACGTTGAGAACACTCGACGTCATTGTTAGGACTTTTAAGTTCCGAAGAATTGTTTTATTAATATAATCGTTAAAGTCAATATTGACAAAGTGTTTGTGTGCACATAGAAATATTTTACAATTTATTTTTAATTGTAACATACCATTTTGTATTTTTGTTACATTTTCTTCTTTGGTAGCATTCTTCTTTAATATTCTGATGTATAACCGAATTCTATTTACAATTATGTTTTGGGTATTTCCTGAATCATAAATATTGTAGCTAATTCAAATAAAATAAACAGAAAATTAAAAATACTGCCAAGTTGCGTCTAAAACTTTTACCTGCCACTTTTATGCCTTGTTAATTCTCATTATACATTTCCAATCAGCATAAAACATCATTTTAGGCGTCAATGCAGCCATCTTGCAGAGAGAGGGCTTTGCAAGATGAATCTGCAGAGAATCACTGTCATTTGAATACACTCAATTTTATTGCACGGCCGTAAATAGTCGTCATAATGCTTGTCGTGTGGCAAAAACGATGTTTTTCATACACACTGCCTTCAATACGTGTTTAGTTGGCGAACGTGATTAACTGTTGGTGAAATCGCTTATATTATCTCCTCATTGGCCTATTAACTAGCTACTGCTCCGTTCTGTTCTGTGACAGTTATCATAAATTAGAAAGGAGCATACATGTACAATGTACATGCTACACTAGCTCTACCCGCGTCCTCGTAGAGAAGAAGTCGAAGAAACAACACACTATATGGTCATTCTTCAGTCTTCATACAAACTTGACCACCCCTTTATATCCCTTTAGGTGTGAAAGTTCAAAAAATCTCTATACACTTCCAAGGTAGGTACTCAGGAACATTCCCTCCAATCGGCAGGAAATAATAATCTAATCTATCTAATCTCTAGGTCCATCGGTTTTGGCTGTGCATTGTCTGTCAGTCAGTAAGTTAGTCTCGATATTATTTTATAGGTACCTATGTTCAACAGGTAACCCTATAGATAAAGAAGTTTTTTATTTCTATATGAACATTGTTCGTTTATAACCTGGCCGTATTATGAGGTGTTAAAGCATCACTGTTTAGTTGTGAAAAAGAGATGGTGCTATTGGCCCGCAAGTTCTTGCACTCTCACATTGAAACAATGTTGACATCAGCATTATCACTCACTAGCACTTCGCCCGCGACTTCGTCCGCGTGTCCCACAGGAACTGTGCATTTTTCGGGATAAAAAGTAGCCTATGTTACTCAGTGATAATGTAGCTTTCTATTAGTGACAGAATTTTCAAAATCGGTCCAGTAGTTTCGGAGTCTATTCGGTACAAACAAACAAACAAAAAAATCTTTCCTCTTTATAATATTAGTATAGATGAGAGATTCAACGATTCAACATCATAGTACTCACTCATTGGAAATCATTGCGTCAAATAGAGATAGTACTAAAATTATTTGGTTATTAAATTAATTTAATGTTATTAAATATATTTGAGACGTATTTTTAGTGTTCCGTACCAAAATGGTAAAAAAGGAACCCTTATGGTGCGACTTAGTCTGTCTGTCTGTCTCTGTCACGCACCTGCTTATTTCAGCAACTACTTATGCTATCGACTTGAAATTTGGAACATTTATAAAGAATGCTTGTTCAACTTTATTGCAATTGAAAAAAGTCCAAAAATATTTTTATTTTCATTGCAAAAGGGGCCGGAGTGGGGGTCCGAAATTTTAAAGTGGGGTTACTAGGTCAAGTGACATATCATATGAAAGGACTTGATCTGCACATTTCAAAATATATTTTTATTTAATTTTATGTCTCACAGTTTTCGACATATGATGAAAAATTTCCAAAAAAATACCATTCCCCCCCCTTATGTCCGAAGTTTGCGGGGCAAAAAATCTGAAATAATTAGAGTTGATAGGAACTGACCCAAATATGGCACCAAAAATAAAACGATGTTCCTAACTAGTACAGTTTTTTCAAAATCATCAAAATTCCTTCACAAAGAAACTTACTTATGCGGTCCGGATTTTTTCACTTTATACTAGTTTATATATCCAAAAATGATACGGAACCCTCGGTGCGCGAGTACGACTCGCACTTGGCCGGTTTTTTTTTACTGGCCGTGTGGTAATTTAAAAGCAGTAGTGATCATTTTGAGTTATTCCGATAGAATTCGTGTCGTGTAATATTTTCAACTTTTCTGAAGACACAGACACAAATAAAGTTAAGTGCTTATGTTCACTTCGTCTGAAACCACAACACAAAAACCTACAAATTCAATTAAAACTGTTAACGATTGCATTAAATACAGAAATTTCAGTTCGCATGACGTAATAACTGCTACGCGCTCTCAACAGACAAACACGGACGGATGATAACAGCGTAATAATTTTGACAGTACACACAAAGTTGATATGGGCAATAAAATTTGACAATACGCTACACTACGACAATTACAAGAGAAATAAACAGAAATGTTGCGGTCAATAGTGCAACTTGGACATTTAAAAAAAAATCCTGAAAATACTTAAGAGATTTGAAAACTACTGACACGGGAGGGATTTGTTGTTTTTTAATTTCTTAAATATTTTTTAACAATAAGATAATAAATACTTACTTAACATGACTTTGACATATTTCATTTCACAATAAATCTCTAAAAAGTTTTTTTTTTTTGTAGGTAAGCAATACTATTTAATAAGTATAGAATCAAGATGTCAAAGCTCTTTGTTGTATGTTGTATTTATATTGCCAAACATGTTAATTAGTTGTCGTAAGAGGTACACGCCTTCTTTTAATTGAAAATTGCGTACCTTTTTAAGAATTAGTACCGGTATAATAAACTTAAGGTATTTAAGGATTGTCGTTTTATACACATGATGACTTACGTAATGCCACTGGCCATCTACTTGTAGTTGTAGGCAAAGTACACACAAACTTAGTGAAGTTCGGCAGATATGCAAATTAGGTAGGTACTGTTCTTTACAATTTGCATAGAACTAAAAAACCCTGAGACATCTTGCCTATTTTTTTTTATTTTGATTAAGATATCAATATCCTGATTATGTCCTTCTTTCAGAATTTCGACACCACCTAATCGCGGAGACGCAGAGAACATCTGTGACGTAGCTACATTATCAGCACAAGGTAAGTAACGCACGTTCAATACAAGCTAATTAAACGCAACGATACGAAGCATACAAAACTTTTACAAATTTCCCTAATTTTAATAACTCGCTGTAACATACACGACGTTTCACGAAATGTCGTAAACAGCATATGAGTTACTTGCAGGGAGGGTGTCTCGGTGAGCAATTTGGGGTTCCCTCGGCGGCCTGTATGCATGTGCAATGTGTTTGCAGTTCGAACCCGTGCCAAAATTGCCATCTTTCCGCTGTGTGGCGGCGACTGACGAAATGAGGTGCCGGCACCGTATTTGGTTAGCTGTAATCTCGGATTAACTTGACAGTTTACATTTGAATGTTAAGTTTATTTGACGATGCGATGCATTTTGTTGATGCGTCTTGACGATTGGTTAATATGTTTCGAGGTATTGATGTTAAATGGTGTAGTTTTGAAAAGGGATTCTGTAAAATTAAATTATAGGTGTTTGTAACTTCTATGTCTATTTTTGCTATAATGCAAACATTTTGCCTAGATTTTACATATTTACGATATAATATACCTATAGCAACTCGTTTCAAAATCGCCACCTCGTCGTCAATATGAGTTTCAATTAATAATTAATTCTAATTCATTCTGATTCTTCTCGTCAAAAGTAGAAAGGGTGTAACGCTGAGTTGCAGAAAAGGGCATTAAGTTTTAAAGGAGACTTTAACGATATAAATTGTATGGTTAATGCCTCCATTAAAATTTAATTTTCTTTCTGCAACCGACCGTAAGTCATCTTTTTAGGGTTCCGTAGTAAAACTAGGAACCCTTATAGATTCGTCATGTCTGTCTGTCTGTCTGTCTGTCCGTCCGTATGTCACAGCCATTTTTTTCCGAAACTAAAGACCTATACTGTTGAAACTTGGTAAGGAGATGTATTCTGTGAACCGCATTAAAATTTTCACACAAAAATAGAAAAATACAATAAGTTTTTAGGGTTCCCCATACTTAGAACTGAAACTCATTTTTTTTATTTTCATCAAACCCATCCGTGTGGGGCATCTATGGATAGGTCTTCAAAAATTATATTGAGGTTTCTAAAATATTATTGTTCTAAACTGAGTAGTTTGCGCAAGAGACACTTCCAAAGTGGTAAAATGTGCCCCCCCCACCCCCAAGAGAATGATAAAACTAAAAAAAATATATGATGTACATTACCATGTAAACTTCCACCGAAAATTGGTTTGAACGAGATCTAGCGGAGTAGTTTTTTCAACTCATCAAAATTCCTTCACAAACAAACTTTGTTATGCGGTCCGGTTTTTTTCACTTTATACGTCCAAAACTGATACGGAACCCTCGGTGCGCGAGTACGACTCGCACTTGGCCGGTTTTAATTTCAAGATGTAGATGCGCTCTTTTTAGTTATGACGGCTGAATTATACTTCAACTTAATGAATTGTGTGTCACTGGCCACATTATAAAATAGTCTTCGACACTGTCGCAGACCTCATAGGCTTGATGAAGCTCATTTCAAATAACTAAGTCACATCCCAACACCAATGCTCAAGAACTATCAACCTTAAGTCTTAGAGAATAAAATTTTATTTTGCTTCAAATAAATTTAAAGTGCCACATCACAAGCTGAGTTACTATGGCTGCCATCCAAATGTGATGCTATAACCTTTGATAGTACCAACTAGTAACATTTTTCTACAGTATTGTGACGCTCGATTTAATACAAACAGTCCTATACGAATCGGTAAATGTTTATAATACACATGTTTCCAATTCCAATATACCTAAGTACCTACTTAGTATTGGCGATGAAATGGAACGAATCCAAGAAGGCAATGCAGGATGGGGCTATTGCATAATATTGAGGGAGAGATTTTACTGGTGGTAAACATTATCAAATATTGCTTAAATATGTTTTCTGATAAATAAAACATAACATAATTATTAAATAGCTGCAAATAAAATAAAATAAATTACATATTTCTAATTTGTTTTCTTTTGATCTTTTAATTCTGCTACATTTTCTCTGACTCGTAGAATTAGAAAAAAAAGAATAAAGATAGATTGCCTTGTAGAAATCGTCACCTTGCCTACAGAGAGAGGTAGCTGACGTATTTTTGTAATTAGTTTTTCATCTCATTAGATAAAAACACATTAAAAGCTTTCATTGTTAAAATACCACATTTACCAGTTTCAAAGCGTCATTTGGGTTAGTTAGCACAAAGTTAGTGTTCCACAATTCTGTTCATAAAATAATATAACAACTGCAAAGTGGGTTCTAAAACATATTTAAGATCTATTATTATTTTATAGACCTTAATATGTACCTTTATAATAAATAAATAATAGGTAATATCAATTACGATACATAAATAAGTACCTAATTAACATAATTATGATACTGTTACTAAAAGCCACACAGAATAACTTTCGCGCTAAAGAAAATACTGTTTTATGAAACCTAAGCATAAGAATGATTTTCATAAAGGTACCCACTTAAGTTAGGTATACGTACCTAGCTTTGTTCTTATTTCTACACGAGTGCCCAAAACAAGGAGTATTATGTTTTCAAGATTCATGTGTGTATGTCTGTGAGTTTCTTTATTAAACAATTTAAACGTATGTGATATCGTTGGAAGCCTTGCATTATTTATGATAATTATTTAGAAGTTGATGAGTAGCTACATTCCAAAAATATATTTAATATCCAGTCGATCATTATCACTAATTATTGCGTGGCTGTTAGTCTCGTTTGATTAAAATTAAGTTTTATCACCGAAAGGCATGAAATCAAAAAACAAATAAAAAAAAACACGTCTGCCGTGTCTAAAAGTGAACTAAAACGTGAAAAAACAAGTTGTGTTAGTGTGTATATTTTTCATAGCAACCCAACAGTTCTGTGGATCATTTTCTTATTCAAGCAAGCACCTATCAAACTTTGAGGTGCAGTACATTTTCGATCAGAACTTTCGGGAAAACGTTTGACACTTCAATAGCAACAAAACTTCATCACGAACGTGTATTTAACGATACCAGCATCGGCACTATCTTGGTACGAACCTGCGTTCGTTCGTAGACCGTAAGTTAAGGCGCCTTCGCTCCCAGTCAAGTCCCACGGTGGGTGTTTAGTGTTAATGTTGAACGATCTGTTTGTGATGTTCCGCCGTCCAATTCGCGCTGCGCATCGTAAAGCTGCGGTCGACGCAAGCGCATAGCACGTGTTCGAGGCCATGAGGTGTGCGGTAGTGGTGTGTGTGATTGAGTTTTTTACGCCATAGATGATTGAGAATTTGTATTATATTTCAGTTGGCTGTGCTATGTAGGTAGACGGTAGTAGAGTCATCTCAAATCTGTCAACACAACTTCTGTCACATAGCTACAGTACCCGGCAATAAATATGCATCGAGCTTTAGAAAGAGATAATCGGCTAGCTTCGGCTTCATACAGCATCGTCTCTGTAACTCATATCATACCTATGTAATTTTTTTTTTTACTTTTGTAGCTACTTATAATATTAATCTTTGACTGACAAGTCAGCGACAAAACGGCACATAGGTATATTAATTGCCGGATACTGTAAATGTTGTTTTTGTATTAGGTATTTCAAGCATAGGTACAGAGTTGTGTTTAGCCACTTTCTCACCGTATGGCTGAAATAATCACCCAACGAAAAATTTAAAACTTTAGCTTTTAACTACGAATCGAGTAGGTACCTAATTATTTTTGAGCCCGGATATTTACATAATTAATTATGTGACTTTATTTATTATCAGACATACACCACACCTAAATCACCGTACGAAAATATCTAAAGTAGTCATCTATTTTTTTTTTTTTTGAGGATGGGAAATCATCAAATGACCTCTCCCGCTCTGGGCGGAGCGGAAGGTAGTGTCAGACTCTTACTGACTAAAACCCACCCGTGTTCCTTCCTTAGCCCTTTATGTTCCGGGTCAGCGGTACCCCTTTCGGACTATCCCGCTTTCCCGGCAGGCTTGGGCCCTAATGGGCCCCCTCTCTGATGCTGACATCTCTTTGAGGCGCGCGTGGAACACGTACGCGCCGTTCGGCACGGGCCTGGTCCTGATCGGACGGTGAGCTACCCATTACTCACCGCCCGCAGGCCCGCGCAAAGTAGTCATCTATAGGTTCATGATTTCTTGAAACTTGCAATATTCCCCTCCGCCCCAATGCGGAGTGCATTAGGGCGGTGTGAATTAGTGGAATCTCCCGTGACCCGCTGGTTTTGGGACCAGCACCTAAAAGACCAACCGCTTTGATTTGAAAACACCGCAACTTTAATACGCCGTAATCCACACTGCAATTGTTAAAATTAAAATTGCGCAAAAATAGACTTTATCGTGTAAGTAATAGGGTTATTGTAGGAGGCTTAGATGACAAAGTTTATATTTATTAAGACGGTGAATGGTGTCGTTGGACCCTCTAACAAAACTACACAATAATTTCTCCTACAAGTACCTACTATGGTATGATAGCTTTCGAGTATTTCCTTATATTGATACTTTAATATTGTAACTGAAAACGAAAATCAGTTTTTTTTTTTGGCCTGAATCATAGTCTGAAAAAACAAAAAAATTATAATGTGTAATTGTGTATAAGGTATTGTCAGATTGTATGCAATTCAAAGACCAACCTGAAATCACGAATCAAACGTTCTATATAAAAATATTCATATCACTCGACAAAATGTATTAAATACTGTATGTAAATGTATTAAAGACTTTTTGAAAAGTAAATACCTACCACCTACCCTTTATGTTTAACCTGACAACACAGTACCTATCTAACAATTACACAGTAACTGATTCGGTTACTGTATTTTCTATTACGAGGGCAGTATTAAGCGGCAGAGGTTGGGTTGAAATGTATTATTTAAAAAAAAATACGTTCTGAATGTACCTACAATATAGTTGTGTGTACGACATCTCTTTGCTCATGATTACTACAATATTTATACTAAAGATGACATGACAGAAAACAGACTGGCAAAATTATAGAGACATCAACCTTTGAGTTTGTTTCGGTGTTTCTTCTCAAAGGTAGTCATATAGGAAACACCGAACTATTCTAGCTTAAAAAAATGTTTTGACGTGTAAAAGTGTTATTTTTAACCTATTTACAAAATAAATATCATTTATCATTCATTTACAAGGATCCTCGCGCATGTTTATTTTCAGGCTGAAAACAAGCGGCTCGTTGGTCTAGTGGTATGATTCTCGCTTTGGGTGCGAGAGGCCCCGGGTTCAAATCCCGGACGAGCCCTGTTTTGGCTCCCCCATATTTCTTGAATAAATCGTTGATAAGGCTTAGCTCATAAATCGAAGTATAAGCTATTGTAGATACTTTGATGCCAAGGTGTCAGGTATTAATCTTAAACTTTTGGCATCGCTACCTGAAGCCAAAGAAATTATAGATCTTTCTTTATCCGCCAACTTATATGTTTACTTTGTGTACACTTATCAACAGAGACTTATATTCAATTTATTACTTACCCCACTATGCAGTCAACCGCGTCTTTATTTTGGCTAAAACATAAACATTTTCATATGCTAATACGTCAATAAACAAAGTTTTTCGTATCTCCTCTGGTATTTGACACTATTTTAAATCACATGCAAATGGCTGATGATCAGCAGACATTTCACAACTTAGTGACAAAATAAGAAATTAATTATACGTAGATCCGTATTCTATCTCTATAATAAAAAAAATCCATAATAAATAGTATATAAATAATATTAAATCCGTAAAGTAAGAGTTATGTTCCGTTGATGAAGGGAAGGAAACATCGAAGCTCAATATATTACCGCCTAATTACTAATACATTATACTTATCGGTTCGAACGACAAGAAAAGAAAAATGTTTTATTTGACCTGTTGAAATGTATCCGGTATTTACATGTCTATTAATAAGATTAAAGGAGGATTTGGTTCCACCTGTTTGTTACCGGTTTGTGGGGAATGAAATAATGTCCATGACTACAATGAAAGGATTTCTGTGGAGCGGAAAATTTGTATTTATGATAGTGTGAATAGTCTGTGAGTTGGTTTATTGGCTTTATGTGTTGAAGAAATATAATGTTTGGTGTAAGATTAGAGTCATCTACTAAGAGCTCAGGGCGTAGGTAGAATTATTACAGTCAGCACAATATAACTTTGGCCCAAGTTCACCGACAAGATAACAGTCCGATAAATTGAAAACGGCCGTTTAACATGATATATAAAGAAAAAGATATGGAGGGGCTCGTGGCTAAATGACAGCCGCGCTGATCGATCGATCTGCGAGGTTAAGCTGCGCTTTCCGCGGTCAGTCCTTGGATGGGTACGGAGGGGTCTCGATGTGTAAAGAACGGTTTCTTTACACATCGAGACCCCTCCGTGCCTCGGAGAGCACGTTAAGCAGTCGGTCCCGGTTGTCATAGGAATATCTTTGACAATCGTTACGGGTAGTCAGAAGCCCTAAAAGTCTGGCAGCTGGTCTAACATTCGAATACCGGTATTACCCATTAATTGGGTTGTGGAGGTCAGATGGCAGTCGCTCCACGTAAAATATTGATATTCAGCCCAAACTAGTTAGACTGGAAGCCGACCCCAATATAATTTGGGAAAAGGCTAGGCAGATGATGATGATAAAGAAAAAGATATATTATGTCAAACGGCCGTTTTCAATTTATTGTATTGTATACTGTTATCTTGTCGATGAACTTGACTAGCCGGGCTGAATTTGGTTTACCGAGATATTCGCGCATATACTAAGAAATCAGTTAAAGGTGGCCAATAAACTTTGATGTTACACAGAAATATATTTTTTCAGTTTTTTCTTGATTTGTAGTAAGGGATAGTTGACAAATTTCAAGTCGATAGCATTAGTAGTTGCTGAAATAAGCAGGTGTGACAGAGAGACAGACGAAGTCGCACCATAAGGGTTCCTTTTTTACCATTTTGGTACGGAACCCTAAAAAGTATTGTAGCTTGTAGGTACTTGTAAAGCTCCTGCTCTACCTGCCTCCTAACGCGCATATTAACGCATTAATAATAAATATCACTAAGCAGATATGGCCAACACCTGAACGCTAACGACATTACCTACTACCTATTTACATTATTAAACATTAGACGATAGGTAACTCTACGACCTACTATATTTTAGACACTCGTCTATAGTGTTATTATTTAACGCCTTAATTAAGGCGCATTTGGACACAGGTGTTAACATTAATATTTTACCTTCATTGTAAGAAGGTTTCTTTTCAGATTATAAACTAGTGGCTCGTTGGTCTAGCGGGTTGATTCTCGCTTTGGGTGCCAGAGGCCCCGGGTTCAAATCCTGGACGAGCCCTGTTTTTAGTTGAATTATACTGTGTCATTTTATCACTAACTAGCTTCCGCCCGCGGCTTTGCCCGCGTTTTTGGGATAAAAAGTAGCCTATGTGTTATTCTGATGTACCTATATAAGCTATATTACTGTAAAGTTTCATCAAAATCCGTCCAGTAGTTTTAGCGTGAAAGAGTAACAAACATCCATCCATATATCCATACATCCTCACAAACTTTCACGTTTATAATATTAGTAGGATTACTTACAGATATATATAAATTCAGAACTTCAGAAGTAAGTGACAAGGGTAAACTCTTTTTTAATCACGCTAAGAAAAAAAAATAGAATAGTTAGTCCCCACATAGGCACATAATGGTAATCTCTCTTCCTCAGTTTAGTAATTACAAAAAAAATAAACATGATGGAATACACCATGCTATTGTATAATTTATTCAAAATATTGATACAAGACAAGATCAAAGGACGACAAATGTCACCTGTCGTAAATTCTAAACACTCTCGATTTTAATAAAAAAAAAAGTGAAATATAACAAGGAGTGTGACGTTAACAAAGCTCATGTTACTTTTTATTCGATATTGTGATCGGACGAAGTTTAATAAATCGCTTCCTGTCGCACTATCGATATTATTTCTAATTTATCTGTTGTTTTAGATAACAATTTCGTTAGTCGAAGCCTTAAAACTGTTACGATCTCAGATCATAGAAACAAGGAGATATGCCATCATAGCAAATTAGTACGGGAACAACTGATGCCACTTTTAGTACGTTTTTCGATACAATTACGCGCATAATTAAGCGCTCCTTGTGAATAAAAAGATCTCCCACGCATTGAAAATTCCGCACACCCTCAATCTAATACTGTTAATCGTCACTCAACACTAGCACTAAACTAAAACACTGTATTTATACCATCGATCGTGTTCGGTTCGTCGCCAGCGCGTACGTTTTTAATATGAGCAATTTGCTCAAGATCAGGCATCAAGCTCGATAGCGCCTTGGCACATCTCCTTGTTTCTATGATCTGAGGTTACGATCCTACGGCGTTAGTTATAGCAAGATAAGAACGCCGCGCCGCCGCGTTTGCATTTATTCATTTACTTTTTATTAAAAAGAACTTAAGCTTTATTTATTAGATATACATAATCTTGTGCAATAATAGTGTTGTCGTCAACGTTTCAACACGTAAACGTCCATTAATTTACATGAAGTCAGTGACACTTAGGTACAATAAAATTATGAAGGAAGCACAATGAAATTTTCTGGGTGTCGTCAATTGCAAATTAGGATTTTCACACTACAATCTGTGTACGAAACATAGAAACTGCGCCTTCACGTAACTTAATCCTTCTATAGGAAATAGTCGAAATACTCCACGAAAAATTACCTACAAAAACTTACAAGGTTGCATTAAACCATTCAATAAATAACATGAGTCAAACATACTTATGATTAGTCACCGGAAATGGATCGCTAGTAAGGATTCTACGCCTTGAACTAAAACGGAACCCTTATGACATCACCCCATTATTGCTTGATGCACTTTGATGGTATATTTTATTTAATAACTACCTACTTTTGCCAGTCACATTACTCACATATTATCTGAGGCTCAAGGGTTTCAGACTGCGAAGTTTAGTTCTAATTAATGTCAACCGTTTAGCACGTTTTGAATAAAACATGAATACACTATACAGAACAAAATTATAGTTTGTAATGTAAGATGTTAACTTCGTTTATAGACCTACATGTTTTGCCATATATTATTTATTTATTTATTTATTTGGGACTAACAAACTGTTACACATTAGCTCTTATGAACTAACTTACAAAACAGATACATGATACAAATGTGCAACTAACACCGTTATCCACAATATACATGACAGAATATTTATTGTTATGGCGTAGGTACTAAGTTAAAATAGCAGAGTAAGATTAAGTAATTGAATAAATGAAAAAAAAGAAGAACTAAATAAAGGTTACTTTAGTTTACCTAAATAATAATAAGTCTGAATAGGTATATGTAAGTAGGTAGGTATAGATATAATTTTGAAATTTTCGCGAAATTTGAAAATATTCACAAAAAAGTAAAATATGCATTAGTGCATTTTTCATTCGACTGTACCTATTTAACACTCTCAATGAGGATAGATAGGCTGTTTAGGCAAAAGGCCTGTGCCTAATGATGATGTCAATTGCGGAAGATATTTGTACTGTTATTGCATATCCAAAATCATCAACAACAGCTACACACCTTAATACCACCATTTAACAGATTGTTATAAGGAAAATTTCGACACGAACACACAAAACAAATGGCGTCTTCAAGTTTCCAACCTTTTATAGTTTCCAAGAATGTGTCCTCAGCCCTTGAATGAAGCGAGGTCGTGGACGTGCAATCAATAAATACGACGCTTGAACAAACCATTATTAATTACTAACATCTGCCCGCGACTTTGCTCAGGTAGTACCTATTCAGGAAACGATAACATTTAGGAACTTATAACTACTGCCCTGTCTTAGGTAAAAAGGTTCTTTAATATTTAATAACATCATATAGATGCTTAGAGATTATCACTTGACGAATAGGTACTAGTAGGTCAAAGACCCATGGCCAGCGATAATGATGCAAACGTTGCTATTCTATTTTTATATTTGATAATAAGCTTGCGTTTGACCGCCATCTCGCCTGATGTTAAGCGATGATGCGGTCTACGATGGAGCACGCTTGCCTAGGAGAAACCGATTCACTCGTGACTTGAAGACACCCAGATTGTAACTGTCGGGGAACACCCACTCGGGCAGCGCAATTTAATGTGATATCCTCATCGGCACTTTGTAGACCTCTGCTAAGAAGCTAAGAAGCTTCGTGGAAGGCTTTAAGGAGTTATGTTACGATGTTCATACGCACCTGACAAATCTTCTTATAAATATCTATAACGGACAGACTTATGGTCTTCTACGTAAGTATAATAGACTTTGGACAACTATAATTAGTGGGTATATCTATTAACACATACGCGAGAATCCGTCGAGCTTCCCTGTCGAGTAGTCAGTATAATTAGGGCGCGTTGTAGGTCACTCTGAGGTACATAATAGATGTCGTATTGTGTATTTAAGTACTTATCAATTAATAGTGCGCAGTTATTCTTGAAAGACGGCGATTCATTAACTAAGTTCTATCGGTATTTATTTAATTAACTCTGTAATGGATACGAGGAATTAGTAGGGTTAGGTATTAACACTATGAAGTTTTTTTTAAACAATAAATAATAAAAGAAATATACAATAAATTAGGTACGTAAGTACTCGTTCACGCAAAAACTACTGAACGGATGTTGATGAAACTTTACAGTAATATAAATGTAACTTATACATCAGAATAACACATAGGCTACTTATTATCCGAAAAACGCGGGCGAAGCCGCGGGCGGAAGCTACTTATCTATAAATCTAGGTTAAAAAGCATAAAAGTTTGGATTTTCTAAGGTAGGTACCTACCCAATCATTTATTCACATGCGACAAACGGAGTTGCATAACGCTACAAATCAAATTCATCACTGTAACCCGATATTAATTAGATCTAGTACGTAGCTTTATACAATGTTACATAAAGAGTAGAAGGGAGGATCTAGCAATACAGTTATTTTATAGTAACAGCTGTCTAACAATTCCTTCCTAATACCTACCTATTACAAATGCAATAAAAAAGGTACCTATTATTTAAACATGTGTATCTTCAATGATAATCATCTGTTCCACAGCAATTAAATTATCCTTTTAAAACGGAACCTGTAATTTATGATAATATATCAATCTGTGGTTCCTTAAACTCGAGGTTATAATTAAAACTTAACCCAGTGTCACAAATAAGTACAGGTATCGGTATCCGTAGCGGCGGAGCCCTTTAATTGTGTTCAAATCGAAACCTAATGTTATTGTGCCTTCGTTCATTTTATCGATCGACTTTATTGATCGCTTTATTTGTCATAGATTAAAAATTTGAAAGAACTACGTTTAGGTACTTATACCAAGGCTATTATTTATTATTTTCGTTTTTAAATTGTGTTAAAGAACTTGCACATGCACTTAATAATTTAACACTGCTGGACCAGTGGTCGAGACACAATAGAAG
The DNA here is from genome assembly GCA_948465475.1 of Thalpophila matura. Taxonomy (NCBI): domain Eukaryota; kingdom Metazoa; phylum Arthropoda; class Insecta; order Lepidoptera; family Noctuidae; genus Thalpophila; species Thalpophila matura. The sequence continues at coordinate 6,121,692 of OX419187.1, read as the reverse complement.
TTTTATTGTTATTATGTCTATGCGTTCAGTGTCCCACAGCCTACCTATTATCTTATAAAGACACTTTTAATTACCCAATCAGGACATCTCTTAATGGTCAAAATGAATGGATATTAATTAAGTATTAAGGTCTGATGGGTACGATTTTTTTTTATTGGATAGGTACCTATACCTTCAAAACACAACAAACTTCACAACTAAAACCCAACTTCACGCTTTATGTCTTTTGAGTTTCCATTGTTCACGCAACTGCAAGTCCTCACAGAGTAAATCCGCACATATCCACAAACCTCAAACTCATTTACCGTTCTTCAAGATACACAGGACCACAGAAGCGACGTCGGCATCGGCGGCCCCGAGGCACGCCGACAATATCGCTCCAGATTGAATTATCGATCCGATAATAGGATCGCGAGAGTAATGCCCCTATATATTGTTCTTGCTACTTTAATTATGGGAGCTATTGAACCACCTTGTTTATTAAGCGCTCCTTGTGACTTGAATCTGATCTGATAATTGCAGAAGGAAAGTTTATTGTTTTGGTATAATGGAGTTAAACAAATATAATCAACAAGCTTGTTGGCAATCTGGTCTATTTATCGTGAAAAAATCAGATAAGTAGTTATACATTAAACGTATCTAGGTATATCTACCTAGACCAATTAAGCAGGTATCAAAACCACCTAAGCATTTGATATAATATGTACTTTGATAACAGAAGACAACGTCGAGCATACGTAATACTGCCTGTTATTTGAAGCAAAAAAAAACATAATTTGATCTAAAGCAATGAAACAAAACTGTATCAATTCCATTTAATCAAAAAACTGTACAATATGTATAACTGACCTGTAGACACTGTTTGAAAGCGTTGGTTAGCAGATAACAATCAATATGGCGCCCGGAGCGTCACCGGCTGTCACCCAAATGAACGAGCACATTAAAATGAAACGCCTCAGAGTAATGGACATAAATTAAATAGTCGTCCACGTCACTCAAGCCGCAGGACTTGAAGAAATACGCCCTGACGGAAGCCAGGTAGTTAAGATTCGAAACAAAAATATAAGATAACAACAGTTAAGATGTTACAATTTTATTAGGAGCCAACAAAGCGACGCTAATTTACGTCCTTTTTGGGTCGTAAGATAAGGATAACAGTATTCACTTAACGATCCCTGATCTTCAAATAGCATCGTGACCTGACCGTGTCCTTAACCACGCCGAGTGTTAAGTTTAACCACTCACGATTTCTAAGACTACAATAAAATTCTAGACGCAAACAGAACATAATATTTCTTCACAGCAATCGCTCATCTTAAATTATTGCTGTGGGTCATACCACACGCGAATGTATTGCAATTCATTACAACACTAACGTCAGAAACCGATAGTTACAATACACAGTGGTTACAAGTAAATTACTTGAAGTACTCGTAATCTACGCCCAGGAGGCAAACAATAGAGCAATGAAAGCAACTGCACCCGACAACTCGAGAAAGCAACAAACGTATTGACAACATATAAATCAGAGACAACCTCGATCGTTACTACTTGAAGCAACTTAGAAATATATCAGTGGACGCTTCGGACGAAACACTGGGACATAATTCAGTTTTACGTTTCATAAAATACTCTATTTCATAGAAATACATCCCTGTCACAGCGAACTATCTGCACTGCACTATCTGTCTCATCTCTCAGTTGATTTATTTACTGAAGTTGACAAAGTATTAGCAACTTAATTTTCTGCTTTGGGTAACTTTTTTAAAGGATATCCAATTTAAGTATATTCGTTTTGTAGGCATGTTGTTTTGTTATCGAATGTACTCTGAAATGGACTCGTATTTAAATTATGTCTTACTGGTGCAGGGTAACCAATATTTGGGACATTTCTCGCTTATCGGAAATATTGTCACTAATCAAAATCCCTACAGCATTGAAATTACCACAAGCGTAATACATATATAGTTATAGAATGGTATATACTCTAAAATGGGTTTGCAGTCAAACAGAAGCAAGCAATTGAAAACCCTTTACAAGACAACGATGTGGATCAAGACTGTTGAGCGACATCCAAAATCATGCGTTTTAACGACTTGTTATAAATGGTAATTTGAAACTAAAAAGGTTTTCACTGTCCCAAATACAACAGAATAAAGCGCAAATTGGACCGCCGCATAACAACATTTACGGTCGGAGATGTCACATAAACAGTAATAACATTTCGGTACAATTATCCAAATACTTATATGAGTAGCCGGAATTCTTCCACGGTACATTTCGTAAACAAGGGTAATCTTAAGGGCATCAGAGCAGGTGGAGGGGAAATCGACATTGTTGCATTGCTTCACGGCATTAACAATTATAGCAGTTTTCATAAAAACTGTTGATATTATCCGCTCGCCTTTCCATTATCATTTATGTGAATAGACGACTGACGCTGACGAAATTACCTCATTATAATATTAGATAAAAACGTATATTCTTTACAATTACACGTATCTCAAAGTTACTCTAAGAATGCAATGCAATACCTATACAATTAAATTCACGTCTCTAACATCATCTTTAGTCAGCGTACGTCTAATTGTCAAGTTATATGCATGCTAGCATATTGTTACAATGGATATTCTTCATGAAGTTTTGTAAAATGCTGATGTTAATTTGTGGGTAAGACAGTTTACAGTTTTACACTCTCCGAACGGATTACATTAGTCCTAAATAGTGTGGCCAAAAATCTCAACGTGCATAAAGTATTCTTTCATTGAATGAGCCCTGGCGCACCGCATGCACTCGTCATAAGCACCCAATCTTCATAGAACTCCGATAGGATCAAACTCGCGTTTTGTATACGTGATCTTACCAATTTCACCATAATAAGTCTTGTTCTCATGAGTATCTTGATCTCCCTCACTTTGAACTATGATATAATGAAGAACTTCGATAAATCGACTAAGCCTTTGATGTCTGTGAGATTGGTACGACTATTTTAAGATTTGGGCATGCCCAAAACTTTTCCACTATTTGAATGGCTGTTGAAAATAGAGTATGGTGTATTGAGCTTTTATGTTATGTTGGGCCCCATCCGTAGATGCCACGGAGGTAAAACTGTATTTCCTCTGCGGTAGATGCACATCTTTCCGTAAAATGGAATAAGGGGTTGTCATTATAATAAGCAGTATTTCTTGTATTCTGTTGAAATCATGTGACGGTCTTCTGGTCCCTAAGATCGTTTTGAAGCTCCAGAAATAATCCAAAATCTCAGTGCTGTGTTGTGCTTTCTTCTCTATATTTTGAAAACATGATGATTAAAATGTAATAATGTATTTATTTTAGGAAAATTATATTTACACCATAGACAGCCCCATATCGTGTCCAACTCACTTGGTGTCCATCCTATGGTTGCCTGGAAGAAATCGCAGATAGCGATAAGGCCGCCTATTGTACATATGTTCTTGTTATAAATGTTCTGTACCTATATTATATTTGGTGTACAATAAAGTATATAATAAATAAATAAATAAATAAATATAGGTATTCTTTTGGTCAAGTTAATGAATATGAGCAATCCACTAGGGTTTTAGGGCTCTTTCAATTTAGACGTTTGTTGCCGTACTGCGCACGGACGGTTGTTTTTTTCCATACAGTTGACACGTCGAGAGCACCGTCCGGCTGTCGTGAGACTCCCGCACGCCAGCAGTCTGACACCAAAGGTATAAATTGAAAGAGCCCTTAATGAGTGAAATGATAAACAAATTTGGGCCCAAAAATAAATAAAATTTATTCCAAAAGCTTTTTTACACATACAAGATGTACTATCAGGGGCATTAAAATTCCAGTATTTCAAAATTGTACTAAGGGTTTGCACAACAAACGGACATGAATTGAACAAAATTGTAGAATACACAAAAAATATATATAAAAAATATAAAAACCATAGCCTCGAGACTATAGTTTGACTTGAAAAGTAATACGGGATGCAATCAATGTCCACTAACATTTTCACACAAAATGATTCCGGCAAGTTAACTTTTCGACCATTTGGTTACACGATATTCGGAACTTTAGCTGACTATTCGGACGAGTACGAATACATATAAAACGAATATTCGACCCATCTCTTTGAATTATCATAATTATTGCACACGTGGTTTATTATCAAGTGATGGATTATTGTTCTCTAATATGTTTACTACTTAACTACACACTACTTATTTTGAGAATGTTCGGTGACGGATTAGAAAATTACCATCAGATCCTGCAAGTCGACTTACCGTGAAAGTATCCACAGTGCAAGTCGATTGCGAACGTCAACTTGCACAATATAACATGCTAGTGGACATTTTGCATCACTTCGAACGTTCTAGAAATCTAGATTATATTATTGTGAATACTTTTAATAAAATATAATAATATCGATACGAAAAAGAGGACATAATATTATAATTATAAGTACCTAATATTATGCAGGAATTTTATATTTGATATTTCAGACACAAAAACATATTATGTAGTCTGTGAAATACTCGAAGAAAAACATGGATAATTTTTCATAGCGTGAAAAATACATTAGAATAGACATTTATAAGGAAAACTGTAATCCTATGTAATGTTTTAACAACAGCGTAATTGTATTTTTCGTTTGAAATTCATTAATTAAATTTTATATGTACACTAATGTAATGACAATAAATCAGTCGCTTATTTTTTATAGCAACAGTTATAGCCTAATTTTAGTTAATCTACGATATTAAAAAATAATGTTTCCCATCACTAAAAATACATTTCATTGTAAATACTAGTAATTAAATATTATGTTTCGATTTAAATAAGTGAAATAGGTAAACATGACTACTTGTAATTGATTATGCAATACATTAAGTAAATTTTAAATTCGAGACATTACTCGAACCCCGAAAAAATATCTGTTAAGATAAAAAAATTGCTGCACAAAAATCTATAAAACAACCAATTTCGGTTAAACGATCAAAATTGTTTATACTTTTTATACGGTACCTATTAAAAACTATGATTTCATCAATAATCATGTCTGTAGTCATAAGAGGTACTACTACTCTCTGAGTCTGGTCTCCTTCTCCAATTAGTTTCATTATCGCCTCTACTCCTCCAGAAACCGTTATCACCGTTACCAGTTTTTCTCCTACTGTTATATCTGTCGATATCCCTATTGTTTAATCTGCTATTGTATCTGTTATATCTATCTCTGTTTCTATCTTCAGCTTGGTCCTCATCTTCGACTAGTGGAGAACGTTTGAAAGGTATATTTTTGTGACTAACGGGCTTGATTTCTGTATCATTTCCCACATCAGGTGGTGGTGGTTTGGTTCCCAACAAATCAGCTATATAGTTTTCTCGTTCAATCTGATAACCGCGAGCTTTTTCGAATTCTGTAACAACGTATTTTGTCTTAGTGTCGACACCAAAGCTATTTATGTAACATATTAAATAAGAGAAAAATTAAAGTGAGATGCACGAAACCAAGCGATATTCCCTTCAGATTTCACCTGTCTTAATAAAACTTTCATCACAGCACATTATGATAGACTTACACTGTCGCAGCGTGCGAACCAGCCAGCACTAGTGAAGCAATAAACCGTTCATGTAGTAATATTTATAGACAATAACTAACTCTTAATAGCGTCCTTGGCGGGGACCCCGAGGCGGTCGCGCATGTATCGGCACACCATGTAACCGGTGCGGTTCAGCCCGTGCGTGCAGTGGACACCGATCAGGAATTCTGGAACAATTTGATGCGTTAAGATTTTTGTTGGTGGCCTTGTCTACCATTACATATTGAAATGTAAAAAGTACAATGGAATTGCACGTTGAGATAGTTGACATGTAGATAGAGCCCTTAGACACAAGAAAACATATTTACGAAATCTTAACCGACTATTTTGTTAAAACAATAATATCAAAAGACAAACAGTAATGCAATCACGATCGATAGCCACTAAAGCGCACCGCGGAAAATAAACGAAAACCTCATGTTTGTGTCTTCAAAATCGCACGGCAAACATCGGCCGGAGGTCGTTGACTCCCGCCCCCATCGCACCCCATCGCTAAGCGAGGGCGGTGCAACGGGGTGGCGCCGGGGAGAGCGGAAGTCGTGGCCGCGGTTTGACACTTCCTCAGGAAGACCTTTGAAGTAGCAACCAAGATGTACCTTCACATCCTACACAATTGCACGAAGCAGTCTTTTTAAATTATTGCGTTTAGAAATGTAGTTGAAACTATATTTTACGTGGCGTTTACACTTCGTGGCGACTCCTCTGAAGAATAAAGAAAATCTACAAAGACGTATTTTATAACTTGACATTTTCGTTATACAATCAGAGAGTCCTTTCCAATAACCGGCGAACAGAATCATAAACCCACGAAGCGTACGCGAGCATAATACAGACGTTACGACCTGACTTTGTCCGCTACATATGCACCTCGTAAGTTCCTTAGCACGAGACAAAAAACGAACAAAAACCTTATTGTCGATGCAAAATTCCCACGCAGAGCGGCCAAGGGGTAATGCATTTGAGGCATTACACATGCAAATTCATGCCAAGTCGGGACAGACAAAAAAACAATTTCATTTAAAACAATCCATCACGGCAAGCTTTTGCCAGCAACTTAATTAACGTATGTACATGTTTTCAATTACAGAAACAAACAATGCAATGATAATTATGAGAACTCACTCAGAGGTATCTTTGAGATAATATTTATGAGCATAAGATGCGCGGCGAGGCATAATGTACCTAGTTAACTCTTTTAAGTTAATACCTTTCTCGTTTAAGGTTCTGCGTTGGCATGATAGACAGGGACTTAAAAGGAATTGTTTTTTTTCCTTTAGTAAATAAATATATTTTTTCTCTTTTCTTCTGATAATTGCTCTACGGCTAAACTGCTCTTGTCTAAACCATATAATTTGCGATACCTTTTATTGCGCACAGGCTTCAGTCCTAACTGTCCATAAAGATTGTCATTAATAGTCGTGGGGAACAACAAGCCTGGTTATATTATCTTTAATACGCTGTCGTATTAACACTGACAGCGGCATTGCAAACATAATTATGTTGCTTACATTAAATACAGCTGCTGTTTCAGGTTTTCAAAGTAGCGTTTGGTGACATTTCAAATGTCAACTACCTATTACGTTACGCTGCGCCGATTCTCATGCAAATCTCAACTGACAATACAACAAGCCAATAGCCCAAAACATGTTGCCACTTGTAAGTCACTTAGCATAGAAAGCGTGCTGTATTTGTAATGTAATAAACTTGATAGAAAATAAACAACAGTGGTATTCCGACGGACGGGCCCAAACAAACAGACAAAAGGTATCAAAAGAGGGCGTTACATAATTATAATAACGATGCATTGATGAATATTATTATTGCGTAATAGTCGGACCCACCGCGGTCAAAAATCTTACAGATTAGTCCAAAGTAAACGCTCGAAGCTCTCCTAATAACAAGAAAATTCAACAAAATTAACAAGACACACAACGCTAAAATGTTTCTGTATGCAAACCGTGTTTGAACTGTAATATTTAAGTTAATATTACATTTACGTATATTTGGCGTCAATAACCAAATCAACATGAATGCATCTTAATGTTAATATGCAAGTGCAAAGAATAAAATATTACTAAATATAATTAGAGAAGTAATATAATGTAAGAAAGAGTTCTTTCTACAAATGTCATACATTTTATGCTCATCACAGTTCCTAATAAAAGTTACATCAACTATGATATATGTCTTAACTGAGACGAATACGTGTGCGCATCGCATCGCATATCGATTGTCGACAATCGATGCATTGTGAATGAATCGAGTCGATATCGATACGCGATAGTTCGCCTACGCGCGACCCCCTTACATCGTAATCGGCTTATTAGGATTTTACCACACGCATCCATGTTGCTGCGGTGTGTTAACAATGTTACGATATCGACCTAGGTATCTCTTTATTGAGCTATCATATTACGCTGAATTGCGATGAAATAAAACCAGCACAGGTAAATAATAGTAATGTCAGTGTTCAAGTTCAGTTTTGGCATTGATTAGAAAACAAAAATCTTAAAGTTAGTAGAATAAACTTCCTAAATGTGTATCAGCTATAAATCATTTGCACGAACTATTGAACTGTTTTTTTTATATACAAAAGAACTAACATTTCTTCCGACGCAATGCGATGGCAGTAACCTACCTATTTATCGCTGATCACTTCTTCTTAATTCTAAGCAGTAACAAAGTCAGCTATAAACTTGCTAATAGACACTTACAAATCACGATAAGCAAACATCAAAACTATGCCATTACAGATATGAGCAGTAAACAAACCAAAAGCGCCGCGGGACGCAGTAAATGCTGCCTTCATTTGAGACGCCACTTGACGCAAACAACATTTTTCGGACGATAAAGGCCTTATTACGTATTAATACATTGATATTTTTATGATAACAGTTTATGAAGTTACGAAGTAAAGACTTGTGTTTGGAGTAAGCGGGAAGCGATTTTTTCACCCGCTTATGACTAACAATGATAGTTATTTGCTTGCATATCTTCTTTATTCGATGTAACGCATTCAGCTCGTCAAATCGCTTGTATTGAAACCTCATCCCAAAAACCGTATCTAAGAACTTGTTGCGTGTTGCCACATCGTCCACGGCGCCACGCGTGGGCAGTGATGTGATGATCAGATGACTGATTAGGTATTTAAGAATATTAATTGTCGCAATGGCTCTACATTCTTCGCTCGGAATTTTTATTGAACACGAACGACAAAATACCAGAAATTTAAGTAGGTAACTGATGATCGAGTGGTTGTCGTCATGAAATATTGTAAAATATATGTACATACCTACAAGATTGTTACTAATGGCTACATAAGAATAGTTAAGGATTCGATTAAGTAAAGCAGTAACATATAATATTTTGTACAAACAAAGAGTCCAAAGCTGAGATTTGATAAAAAAATATACTATTCATAAATGTAGGTAGTCCTAACTGGTCTTATCCTGAAGGTATGACGCAGAAAACTACCTACTAGACAAATAATAATCAAATGTTCAAGTTAAAAATTATCTTAAAGAAAACACTAATTCTGGTCGTAAGAAGGAGCGGCTCAAACACAAAAGATGAACAAGAACAATAGCTACTAGCATTTATGGAATATTTCTTAGACAATGCAAAGCTATCGAAAATAAATTTTATTTCTCTGTAAATAAACCGCAAGAAGACAATACCACAGAGTTTAATAAAACAATAAATAAAGATAGTATTTCAAAATAATAATTTATAAGTAACACAGTAATTTACCAAATAACAATCGCAATATATTATGAGCAACTGTTAAAGTACCTTATCACTCCACAAATAGACAGACAAACAGATTCCTCAGCAACATTTGTCACTGCTACTGGTTCTATTCCAAAAGTGCAACTTTGTCTACAACTATCTTGCTGGAGTAAGCAAACTGCTTGAAACGCAGCGATATATCCAGCTCCCATATCAACAAACTTTGAAACTAACTTTCGGACAAACTCATTTTTACGTGACGCCATCCCAATAATATAAAAAGAAAGCGTCTTTTATCAGTGTCGCTCTTTACTATGCAAGACAAACGTAAAATATTGATAGGAAATATGTTACTGCCAAAGACTTTGTTGCCATCTATCAATCTTAATAAAATCATTAGAAATCAATTCAAGTACTTCACGTCATCGATAAAATCACTAGAAACAATATTTACACAGACTTTGTAATGTCTAGTAATTTTCCTACGACTAACAAAAAAAGTAAGCAAATCCCCATCGTTTATCAACGTAACGTCGAAAGTAGCAAGTCATCTATGTAACAGTAAAATAAACCCATCCATCAAGCATGCGACATGCGACAGTGGGACATCTGCAAGACACGTCAAATAACTTCTTGTAAAACATTTATAATAGCGATAACTTCTATAATTGATTTCAGTTCTATCCATCTGTTAGAAACATCGATAAAAGTGGCCGCAGATAAAATTGATTTTTAATTCGAAGCGAACACGATAAATTATACATAACGATGTAAATGTGACGTACGAAATGATAATAAAGTTTCTAATGTACTTAGAACAAATACCAGAGACGATACATGGAAAATGTTAGTTATGGTTGACATGAATACAAATAGAAATATAGCGCTAACCAGATGTAAATATCTTGATCATAATAAATATGAAAGTGGAAAAAAACAAATTGAAACATCAAATAATTTGATTAAACTTCAAGCACGATTACGACCACCACGGGGTGCACAAACGGTAGCAAGTGTAACAACATTCCCCGCGCATGCGATATCGTGTAAATCAGGACGCGAGCGCGATTCCACCTCAGATAGCGAGTGAAATACGAATATCGTCGCATTACCACGCGGCGGAACGCGTCGCTGCCAATGGTGTCGTTTACTTGAACGTTTTGCACAATCATCTTATTTAAAGATAACAATCAAACCACCAATAAATCTTCAATTATTTGTTAAAGAAACAGTTAATCGCAATTGAGAAAAGATATCTAACCACGCGGATCAACTTACATTCTTCAAGAATCTGGCGCCAGCCTAAGCAAACCAGTATAATATACATCTCACTCAATCTACTTAGCGACACCGATAACCGGCCATTACCAATGAAAACGCCGACAGATAGTCGCATGCTCACAATTAATTGAAACTGCCCACGTAATCTAATAAAAGCTAGTTTTTGTGATCAAGACAAACAAGGGCGCCCATTCGTAATTAGAACTTAATGAACATTCGGAATATTGAGTTCGGCACCGTGAGAAGTCCGACGATAACTACGATTTGTGTCACTGTAATTAAAAGCGTAACTGCCGATAAACTGGACGTGTAGAGTGAACCTACTAGTTTGGACTGCGTCGATCAACCAAAGATTGAGGAGCTCTCCGTTGCCAGCATCTCGTACAAGACAAGGTGAAACGGAAAAGGAATATGAGTTCATTGAATAGTGAACACGAATCAAATTTCTCGTTAAAATCGAAGCGGTCTTTAATTGAAATCGTATGTTGTGTCGAATGTCACTGATAAAGCCGTATACGGTTCTGTTGACGCAATGAGGCAACTGACAATGGTGATGCAAATTAAGATGCAATGAAATTTAAATTACGTTATATAAATTTCAATAAATAAATATTTCATCCGTGGCGCTGATGCATACATTGCGTTTGTATTCTTGAAAGTAAAACCTATAAAGGTACGGAAAAATATTGGATACATTTGGTTCACTGGTTTGTTTACTAATAGAATGTCGACATATCGAGGTTCTTTCTAACGACAAATTGACATGTTGCTACTTCATTCTTTAATTATTTTATAGCTATAATAAAAGTAGTGATAACCTCGGACATAATTATGACCATATTTTATTTGAACAACTTTATTTACTAATCGCAAAAAAGATAGACTTGACAGAATGAGAAATGTTTCCGCACTGGACTAAGAAGCTGAAACAAAGAACAAATACGTGATACTGTCTCTGAGAAGCAAGTCTGTTTTTATCTTTACGGCAAAAAAAAACTATTTTTGTTGCTATTTTTAAATAACATTAATGTATTCTCAAATTAGAGTAACATTAGCGACTATAAATAGTGAGTACTACCAATACCGTACATGGTCATCTCGTAAAGCAATACAATTAAGCAATGGGCGTACATTAACACCTCACTACAAAGTTTTCACCCACGCGAAATGAGTGTACTTATACCGACTCATGAATTTAACCTACATGAGCGTTTACAGTGCGCCCGAGCTAACAACACACCCAATTGTGAGCGTTTGTTTAGATTGAATGTATGAACGGATCTTACCTGTGGTCGACAAACCGAGGCTCTCTTTACTTGCATGGCCACTAAAGAGAAAACCGCAACAGCATTGTAAGTCCACACACACAAGCCGTCATTAACCACAGCCCAAAAATAATCAAGTGCGCTAACGTTTAGTGCAAACAAAAATTTGACTCACCACAATCTTTTCCCAAGAACTCGTCAACGGTATCCATAAATCTGGAAAAAACAAAGGTTATTTAATAATAAAATCAAACAGTCACATAAGTGGTGTTCTGAGTAATACGTGTTTTGAGTTAGGTGCTATTCGTGATGAAGATGTATTATCACATGCCTACAAGTTATAGGGATCAACTACCATCACACTGAGACTTTACTCAGTACAAGTTAATTTTACGTAGAATGTTAACAGACCTAAGGAATGTAAAACACATATTATTGTGTCTGCTCTCAGCGGTAGGCAGTCGTGATAATACTGTAACAAATTACAAGCTGGACTACAACGTAAATTCTCGACGTTCCAGAACTTTAAAGTGGTTCCTAATACACTAAGCTATAAAAGTTAAAAACGATGTAAAGTGATACGTAGCAACAGTTATTCCGCCATAAAACATTTAATTGAATTTCACAAAAATATAGAATCTACGGCACCCGTCAAGAACCAGATGAAATATTATCATGTGTCGATCGCAGCGTGTCGCCATACTTTAATCGATTTTTTTACACCTAAAACCGCACGATCAGTGGGCGTTCAGAATTACAAGGCGTTTTGCCGACCGCACTGCCAGTTCGAGCTATTTGGTGAAATATGTTTGTTTTCATCATAACAAATGTCTTTTAATATTTGCTAGGAGGGGGCGCCGACAAACCCCAACTTGGCATTATTGGAATGTTTTCTTAAATAACTTGCAAGGGTGGTCGAATGTTGATATTTCGGCTCGAAATTTTCTTTTCATAGAAAAGTAAATGTGTCGCATAAAGTATAAGTTTTGATATAAAAAGAAATTCTGAGCACGAGGGTGTTGGTGATTAAGTCTTGTCATGCAAAATTGCAGGCGTTTACTAAGCGCCATCATTTTCTAATTATTGTACAGAGTCCCCTCGAGCGACACGGGAGCCGACAGCGGCGGCGCGACTAGTTGCATTCAAACGAAATTTACAATTCAGTTTATCATCATCGTCAATATTAACATCTAAAACGGTGCAAACGAGCTCTTCATTTAGCACGTAGATGAGTTATTGGAATGGCGGCGAATGGCTGTTTCACAAATATTTTATGACTAGAAATAGGGGTTGTAAACGAGTAGGTATATAATAATAGCGATGCCGTAATCGTTAAATCTAGTGCGAGAGGAAAAACAACTACCAATTCTAGTTGTTGAAACATAAAACACAGGAAAATAATAACCCATGAAACAGTAATTAAAACGATGGCAGTTAAAACTCAAATATAACTATGTTAACAAGGTGATTCAATGGAATTTAATCTGTACTCCAATAACATTTACAAATGAAACTAGCCGCGACGTGTGGCGCCAAAAGACAAACAGTTTTATTGTGTATAAAGTCACGATTCAACAAAACCAAAGAATATTGTCGTCAAGGTCCTTGGTTAGGTACCTACGTGAATTTGGCTTTTGACGTTTTTTTTTATTTCCAGTATCTTGTACAGTCAACACTGCTTCATATACAACTTTTAACACCAAATAAGGTCAAGAAGTATACAATTCTTGATACAGAATCTCTATCACCATGTTAATTTCATTATCAAGGTCTTCTACGTGTGTTAGGCTCAGCTTTATACGACCTCATGCCCTTACATAAATAAAAAAAATTGTGACAGATCAATTAAAATAATTTAAGTTTAATTTGAACAAGGATCGATAATACTGTAGCCTTCCAAAGATAATTAGGTTTACAACACATTACATTTTATCACGAAAGAGGGATTTGACTCAGTCTAATAAAATCTAAGTCTTTACAAAAATAGTATAAGCGGTTGGATATATCTATGTATTGCAATAAAATTCTCCATTAAAATTTTGTCTATACTATGTAATTCAAAGAATTTACAATTGAATGACAGGTGCGGTAGCATTAATGAACATTGAAATAGCAAGAATGATAAAATTAGAGACAAATATAGATATGAGATAATTTTCGGCTTAGCTATAATCCTTATTAATCCTAGTTATAATGGCACGTCATTTTTATTTATGCCTCACAACTTACAAAACAAACTTATGTTAACGACAAAACACGAAATGTTCTACAAATGGCCACAATTAATCACATGCAAGGTCGACATGATCACTGAACGACTTCAAAGACTACATTGTAACATAAAAACTTTCTAAGCATTTCCTGACCAACGCGGACGTCATTATTTAAAATCTGTCAAAATTGTGTATTTTATTACTCGGGCGGCAGATCGAAGCAACGTGAATTACATGCTTTCTTATTTAATATTAGTAGCGTCTTGCGTTTGTGAGATAATTTATATCTAGCGGCGTTATCTATACGGTAAGATCGCTCCCGAGTTATAATCCGGGTATTTTTCATGGCACACCGGCCGCGGTGCCACAGCCGTGTCCCTGCCTAGCGTTATTGGAAAATTTATGTAACTACCAGGAGGCATCGCTGCAATTATTATTGCCCCTCCGACACTGGCCGGGAATATTTGTGAAGATGACCGAGGGCCACACTACGTATTACTTTAACAATCCACTGTTTCGCTATGTTTGCCAATCACCAACATAATCAAACTAAATTGAAATGCATTAAATTTTAATAGATAAATTGACACAAATATGCTAATCCCACGGATTATATCGATTAATCTCCTGTTGATCTGAATGCTAGCTGCCCGAAGTAAATATAAACTCGAACATAATCGATAATCCGCTGTTTTAATGAAAAAGATCATAAGCTTTAAAATTTTGTAGTCCATAAAATGTCAAATTTACAAGACCATTACATGAGTTTGACGACATACGACCATAAAATATGCGTATAAACTGTGTAATAATTTTATTGCGAATTAATAACGACATTTATGATAATTTCAACATTTCCAAACTTGTTCCTGGTTTATTGTCATTGTAGTTAGCCACAGTGGGCCCCAAAGTAGAAGTGAAAAAGCCTACCGGAATTATTTTATAAAAAATAAAATTCCTCTATTATGAAACAATTTAGTATAGTAAATTCCATCAAGTAATCCAGTTACTGCTTAAAATAGAAAATGACAAACATGCTTTCACAAGACACCGGACCTCACATACGCGACGCGAACGCATCCATCATGGTAGGAGCGTACATGTCGTTATGTGTCGGTACCCAACAAGCGCCGAAAGTGCCCCAAACAGAGATAATAGGCGACATTTTGATACAACGCGAGATAAGAAGCAAGGAGGTTCCCATGCGATCCAGGGCGTCCTCACAACTAAGAACAACGTTGAAAAACAACAGGCCAGAGGTCAGACGTGGATTAAATACAAGCAGAAAATATGCATCCGGTGACAAATAAAGCAGGACCTTCCGAAGTTAAAACCTGGATCTTGCTACAAATAGGAGAGTAATTGAGAGATTTATGGGTTCATTGTGTACGGTGGAGACAGTGAGGTCTGAGGTCGTACCGATCATTAATATTACAAAGTTATTAAACATGTACGATGAAGACGCGAAGGACTACGAGACTATCAAAACTATCTTAATGATTTAAACATAAACTCGATGAAGCTTTAGTGTTGTGTGTAGTTGGAATATAATTTATGCTGGAGTAGTATCGTACGCACGTCATCAAGTTCGTGTTTACGGAGTGCAAACTGCACGACCGTCGGTGGCAGACTGCCGTCGCGGAGTAATTACCTAGTGATACATCGCCTTGATCCGAGATGCGCACGCGATCCTGTTCTACTAATGCTACGTTTCTCAACAAGTTGTCTGTCCTTTAGGTAATATGCTTATATCATTATTTGATGGTAAAAAGTTTTGTATCAAGTTAACAGTCCTACTATTTTGCAACTATCACTATAGATAAATGGCACGTTGCGAAGCACTTGAGTTATCGACAAGTAGTGGCCGCGCCTCTAGGCAGAAAACTGTAGACAGCCGTTTGAATTAAAGGATTATATGTTACCAGCGACACGACGACCTGATGGGCTTTATGTATCACTTCAGAATAAAACATTAATCATTTAGAAGCAGATAACGTTACAATTCCAGAAAGAGAATAAATGCACATTGTTATGCTCTTGTTTGTCCATGAGTTGGAATTGAAAATGATAATTAAAATACGATTCATGACAAGTCTCTAATTTTGTACACTTGTGATCATAAATTCAATACGAGGTCCCAACATAAGTCTAAATGAATAAAGTTCAGTCGAAATCCATTCAAATAGTTTTGCTCACGTAATCTCACATTAAAACCGTTGTATAGTATGTATATTAGAAAAAGTTACTATGAAATTATTTAATGGCTATGAATATCAATGTACTTTAAAAGACTATAAAAAATCTGGAAAGTTAAAAGGAATGTTTATAAAGAGATTGGGTTAATAATTTAGAGTCGGTTTATATTGACAGTTTTATGTGATGTGCGTGATAGTAATAAGTACAAATCAATGTCAATAAGTTTTATAAGCAAAATCCTATAAAGAGTAAGAAGAAATAACTACTAACAATAAACATATCAAAAGAAATGAGACACAAATTAATATAAACGTGGATTTGTCCCAAACAGATTATATTTTTTTAAAATCCATGACTTTTCTAAAGTATTAACATTAAAACATAAAACTAATGCAAATAATGCTAAAGGTTACTCATAAAAACGTAAATTGCCTATAAGCGTTATGCCAAGATTTAATTTAATAGCATATTTCGCACCAAAAACCAATTGATTCTTTGATACATATAATATTAATGGAAATTTTATGTGTGTCTCAAAATAACAGCAATAACGACACCGTTTAAGTGGTGGCAGAACTCTAAAGAAATCATTTTATTAGGAAATCGCAGGAGCTGATGGTCCCTCGATGTCTTTTGATTGCCAATTGATAGTGTCAGTAAATATTGTTTCTTATTTAGGGTGGAACGAGGGGCCGATTACGGCAGCATTTATTGATTTACCAAAAATTAAAAAAAACCGGCCAAGTGCGAGTCGTAGGTACTCGCGCACCGAGGGTTCCGTATCAGTTTTGGACGTATAAAGTGAAAAAAACCGGACCGCATAACTAAGTTTGTTTGTGAAGGAATTTTGATGATTTTGAAAAAACTGCACTAGTTCGGAACATCGTTTTAATTTCGGTGCAATATTTGGGTCAATTCCTATCAACTGTAATTATTTCAGATTTTTCGCTCCGCAAACTTCGGAGATAAGGATAAGGAATGGTATTTTTTCGGTCATTTTTCATCATAATGTCGAAAACTGTGAGACATAAAATTAAATAAAAATATATTTTGAAATGTGCAGATCAAGCCCTTTCATGTGATATGCCACTTGACCTAGTAACCCCACTTTAAAATTTCGGATCCCCACTCCGGCCCCTTTTGCAATGAAAATAAAAATATTTGTTGACTTTTTTCATTTGCAATAAAGTTAGGCAAGCATTCTTTATAACTGTTCCAAATTTCAAGTCGATAGCATTAGTAGTTGCTGAAATAACCAGGTGTGACAGACAGACAGACAGACAGACGAAGTCGCACCATAAGGGTTCCTTTTTTTCCATTTGGGTACGGAACCCTAAAAATGGAGAAGGTATCAAAAGCAAAACATGATATTAAAAGAGTTCTTTTCAGATTGTAATTTTAGTCAAGTTTTAAATATTTTTTTATGTGTTTTAACAACTGAGCTTTGGATAATGATAACTCGAAGCAAAAATAAATAAAATAACAATTTATCTTAAGGTCATAGACTAAGCTGTATAGAATTTATTGCTGTACTCAGTTAAAAGTAAGCTATAATATTTTATTATGACTACGGCACTTGTGTATATTTATAGCAAAAGTGTCTGAAATTTTTACGAGTATAGTGCTAAAACACCACAAACATTAGTCACACTATTGTCCAGCGTTCTAAATGTAGGGTTGTCACCTGTCTGTTTGAATCTGGATACAATCCAAGTTTCAAGGACTAAAGAGAAGTATCATTAAAAAATAATTTTGGGATATAGGTATCCAAATCGGTCCAGAAAGTTTCTTTTGAAAACTGAATCTGAATCGTATAGTATTTATTTAATCAATTTATTTAAACTTTTGAGTTATATTTAATAAAATACCAAAATCTCAATAAAACAAGTTTTGCGAAAGTATCAAAAATGACAAATGACCGACGTCCTAAATTAGAAAGATTTAGTTCGTGAATCTCGATAGCGATTCCCCACGAACGTTGTCCTCAAAAATAAATTGTAACGGGAATTGTGGCATCCCTAGACAAATACAGTGATCACGAGAGAGTGATTGTTAAAGTAGCGCCATTCAATCAGCACAGGAGCCGTGACACCCCATTCCTTAAATGTTTACGTCGGGAAAGTTTTAGAATAGCCCCTAGGGTAACCCTTCGTGCTTTTCGGTGTCTGCGGATTGTGTGGGTAAAGGTGTGTTCTCATACTAACAAATGGACTCTGTAATATTACTTTGCTCTTCTCTTTATATTCTAGATAATTATTATTTATGACTATACAGGGTGGAATTTTGTAATGCCACCTGAAGGGAAAGCACTCTTAATACTGTAGATAGAAAATGTTACTCAAAGAAAACATTCCTTTATTTTTGAACAGAAAGAAAACTGCATTCAAAGATTTTTATAAAGTTGCTTGCTTCATCTGGGAACCGAATTCATTGGGTAAAATGTTCTATCTGCCGTTTTCCTTGGGTAAAATGTTTTATCTGCAGTATTAAGAGTAGGTACTTTCCCTTCAGGTGGCATTACAAAATTCCACCCTGTATAGGCGCAAATTCGCAAAATAGTTACCCATACTCATTTAACTATACTGGTAATATGCGCCCATAGTCTTATTACTGTGACATTTCAAATAAATTATTAAGGTCTAGATAATTATGTAGAAATAGGGGTCCACGATTTTTTTTCCAAATTCAGCGATAGCAAGAACACTATCGATACAATGTATCATAATTGCGTAAACAATGTTATTTTCTCAAAAGCAATGCCAGTATAATGGAGAATGTTATATTTTAAAAATCACCCATTGTGTACACGGTTCTTTCCAAAAGAAAAACCACAAGATTTACTTACACAAAGAAAATCCATCAATATGACAACAGTACTAATAGTAATAACAATAAAATCGAATCGCTTCTTACAAGTTTAGACTACACATAAATCTCAAGTATTTCTGTAAGACTAATTTTGATAGTATTGTATTGTGAAAATAACGTATATTGCTAAATATAATACTTTTTATTTTCATAACTAGACACTTGAAATGTTCACAGGTATTTGAAAGTGTGAAAAGTTTTAAACTTCATGAATAGGTACGATTATAGAAACATTTTAACTAGGGCAGGAAGTAAATCAATATTCAATATTTTCTTCCAAAGAACAATGTCGAAAAGTTTTGACGTTATGCAAATACGGGTACAAAAGCAAGATGACGTAGACAAGGCACGGGGGCTATTTTTAAAACTGTGACGTAATCGACAATATTTGTGCGAAAGATGTCTCCTAAAATACTCTAGACGGTTTCACGTCTCGCGAGACAGCCAACGGTCCGGAAACGTTCACTTATACAGGGTGGTTACCCTAAGTTTTGTCAGATAAACTCCATTTTATAGAAGGAGCAATTCTTTTCTTTAATTCGTACTTATTCGTTGATTTAGATGATTAGTTTCATAAGTTCGGGTTGTGAAAATAAACTTTGTATGAAAACAGCTTTAAGTAGGTGATTTATTGTAATTGCTATATATTATCTGATCCCAACTTTTCTAAATTATGTTTCTTTCATAGTAACTCAAAAACAATCAATGCGTTCTTCATATTTATGGGGTCGTTTATTTTCAACATGATGGCGGAGCAATTTATTATAGAATAACAATGTTCAATTTCTTACACAAACAATATATTTTAAACCACCGATATAATTTTAAAATCCAATGGAATAGAATTATGTAAATGAATTTTCAGGAGGTCTACATTAATTTAGAATGACGATATTCAATAACTAAAATGTAGGTATGATGTGTAACCAAATTGAATAAATTAATTGAAACTACTAAAATAGACACGTTAAAGTTAAACGAGAATCAAGCTCATACAATACACCTAAAAATACAACACCCATTAAACAAAACCACGAATACAAAAGCAGTTCATTAAAATTATTAACATATTAGCCATCCTGTGCAAGCCCACCGTACTCCCAGTCATCTACAGTTGCTATAACAGCACTGACTCACACATTACGTGTCGAACAGTGCTCTAGTACTCGTAAAAACTATCCCAATTACGCATAGTGAATCAGTTGGTATAACGGCCCTAACTCGACAATTGTTGCGATTATGTCCCGATTCTGAGAATACAGCCTCCTTTGTGGTCTAGCCGAGGTGCCGCCGGCACAACAATACGATGATTAAATTCGAACAAACTGGTCATTATTGTTTTAATGTCGATGATATTGAGCCGTTTCTGTTCGAAGCATCGTTTGAGCTAACCACAGTTATTATTACGACTTAATATTTGTAAGGGAATTTGTATGACAACAAGTTTAAAGGCGTATTACTTTCTGATTGTTTTCAATTGTTGTTTGAAGATTGGAATCAAAACCGTTAATTATCGTTTATATACACGGTTCCTTTATATGTATTTCTGAGTTAACTATTTGATAACAAAAGTCTTTTCAAGTATTCATTAATTAGTTCAAATGTTTTAGCACAATTTAACGTTGGCACTAGTAGCTAAGTCTGCAAAGAGCGAATTAAAATCTTAACAAATAACAAAACGTACCTACACAATTAAATAAATTTTTGTTCAATAAGCATTTATATAAAATGTGTTATGTGTGTAAAACACACACAGTGTAACAAAAACCTACAACAATAAAATATTGAAAGAAAAATACGAAAAACCTACCATCCTTTTATGGTAATCAGAATAATAGTAATATAACCGCAACAATGCGATTCGTCACCAATTAAAGATGAGGATGTGCAAATTAATTAGCGGGATCATTACAAGCGGCGCCAATGACACATAAAATCGCCGGATTATGTTCGTTTTACTCAATACTTTAACTATACGTACACGTGTGTAACGAATAAATTAATTTGAGCACTTGTATCCTAGAAAGCGTTGTATTCATTTGAATTTCTGTGAAATTTGACTGTATAATTAATATAATTGTCATACTGTACAGTCATGTCTTTATTGCGAATAATTCATAATAAAAATAATTAGTGATGAGATCATTTGATATCTTTTAGATTGTGAACATAATTTTTGTTGGAAGTCTCATTATATTGAAGTGAATCACCGTGCACTGTCATTTGTTTATTGTATTGCGTTTTTTTACGGATATCGTAAATTCGTAATCGATAAAAAAATACTAATATCGTAATGATTAGTGCTTTTATCTCTTAATTTTCGTCATCGTCGTTATTTAATTGCAAACCCATATTTTATAAATAAAAATTATAGACTAACTCAAAATTAAACACTAATAGATTTCCTAATGTAGAGAGTCAGAGAAATGTTATCAAGCTTATTACATAAATAATTATTATCTAAAACACTACGTTTTACCGTCTATACATTTGTTCAGTATCGTATAATGAACATTTTAATCTACAAAATGTCGCTCAAATACATCAAACTTGTCATCATTACTCGCCGAGACCAGAAAATAATTACTTGTATTAAAACAAGGGCACGTTCTAATCAAATCATGTACGGGGTTTCGTAAGCGTTTAATTAACTCGGAGTACGATGCAACCAAGAAGTTTCGTAACGACTTGGAGTAGATAAAAGTAGGTATAATAACAGGACAACTATATAATAATAATACATACAATGTCTCAATTACACCCAGTCTGTGTGGTCCACGTGATTATACACACAGTGTAATAAAGAATACTATAACATTGTCGATATTTAGATCAGCTATTACGCTCAAGCAACTTGTAATATACAAGTTATTAGCATTATTATGGACATTAAGGAAAATCGGCAATTCGTTTCATCATTCTATAGAATTTATGTTATTATAGTTGGGCAAGTTATGAATAGCGTAATAAATATGAAAGTTAATATTGATATAAGGCGAAAATATTGTTTGTTGGTATGCCATGTGTAATTGGCGCTACGCGATAGCTTTGATAGTACGACATTAACATAACCAGCCTAACGTTAGTGTTATAGTTATAAATACGCGCTTTACTAATAATCATTCAGTTAACTCATTGCTTTTTACTGAAACCAAATACCTAGTAAAATCTGAACTTTTGTGGTAAAGGGGAAAATTTTTTGCAAAAACTAATTGGTAATTATATCTATCGTAGTTGATCAAAACACCAATATTTCAGCGTTCAACACCACATTATCGTCGGACGGTTAGAGAAAAATAACCGTTCACAGTGTTAGTAGAATGGGTTAGTGACAGTAAATTTGGACAATGGCTGGCGGTCTCTATATTTATGTGTTTGTTATCACGCTCGGAAGTCTCCTATCTTACTCTGATTTACACTGGCCTCTTACTAGACAAACAGTCAACAACGTGAGAATTTACTTTTAACACCTTTAGTGCGATAAACGAGTTCACAGCTCGTAAGATACGTACGTCCACGTACTTTATTGAAGTATCGTCAAAGTACAAGCGCCGATTGTCTTACTCCAAAGTTATCATAATCGCCGTTTTCGAAAATGTATTTATGCTCGTTTAGCTTACTACAGATAGAATTTTGACATTAGTTCTATTTAGCTTATGTCAAAATTCGATCGCTCTATGGATAGCTTATTGAAAACGGCCATTACATGCTGTCGATAATCGCGATGATGTCAAACAATTTTTTGCACACGTGTCGTATAATATTTGATTACTGTTTATGCAAAGTATATCCATGGTTGATGTCACGACACTCGGGTCTATTAGACGCCAGGTCCAAAGTCAAAACATTCTATCGGTTTTCCCGACCATGATTGAACAGACTAAAAATAAAAAAATGATTTAATAATACTATGTTAAATTGTCTCGTTATAAGTCTCAATCATGCGCTAATATTATCACAAACAAAAAACAAAGGCGAAAAAAGCTTAGAAGCGGATTTAACAAGTATGCATGACATAGAATCTGATGTATCAATATTGGATCAAGCGATGAATTTAGCCCGTGGGTGTATCAAGTCTCGAATTTCATGGCTTGCATTTTTTGGAGAATAAAATTGTATAAACGATGATACGATTGTATTGTCAAGTGAAACGTTTAATTTATCACCAACTTCCCGAGAAATGGGCCTGTAATGGGCGTCGCTTTAGAAGAATCAGTAACAGCGAATAAATCGTCAAAACAATAAAACCCTTAAAAGCGGAGCAGTAAAAATCTATTAAACGGACAATCGGTACCACCGGCGGTGTTCACAATTTATAGACGGGGTGATATGTACACGAACGGGTTTGTAATGACGACATGATTGTCGACAGTCGACATGGAAAACAAGTAAAAATACAGCCGTGATAAATGAACCGGGTGAGCACGCGAGCATCATTACGAGCGCGCGTCTGATTATCTTCGTTCAGTAAAGGTCGTATAAATGAAGGTCTCATGACAATATATTTATCCTCAATTTAATATAATAATAAAATAATAGCGCCACTTTATTAGTAATATCTTGTTCGCGCGACGTTACCTGTCTAGACTAAATTGCAGTGTGATGCAATTTACAATGTACGTTGAAAATTTTTCACGCGTTCGAAGCGGGTTTTCTGCTAGAATTCTTATACTTACAAAGAATATTTCCTATTTAAGCTTTAGTGATTTTCTATTTTTATTATTTAACTTGTCAAAAGTTTAGCTCACTTCCAAACTTGTTAAAAATACGACCACAAAGGTAGTCTGTGATAGAGCTATTTTCTGTTAAAAATACTATTTTTAGTTCCACCATACCGTAAAACTGAAAATATTTATATTTGTACGGCAATCCATTCAGAGGACCCTATTCTCAAAACATATAGACCTGTCATTAAGTCGACGTGCCTTT
Source organism: Thalpophila matura (assembly GCA_948465475.1). Taxonomy (NCBI): domain Eukaryota; kingdom Metazoa; phylum Arthropoda; class Insecta; order Lepidoptera; family Noctuidae; genus Thalpophila; species Thalpophila matura. The sequence goes on along the minus strand of OX419187.1, from coordinate 6,097,620 downwards.
TAGTTAAGATTCGAAGTAGCTATACGGGTGGCGCATTTGTCTAATGTTAACTGACAAACAGATGCGAGGTCCGCACCATGATAACAACAGCGAACTATCTTAGAAATGCCGATGGTTATTTATGTCGATGACGACCGCCGATGGGCGCAACGACGAACAAAAGACCAGACAAATGATCGAGATAATCTAAGAGGTAAGCTGAGCAAATCATTTTCAGAATTGATCTGTATTGTGATATTATACTCGAAGTTTATACGGATTAGTTTTGTGAACAAATTTTTCTGAATAGCACATTATTAATGGTTTAAATCTGTGGTTTAGGTTTGTACAAGAAGTAAGTACGAAAGACTTCCAAATATATAAATGTTGGCTGTATAAGCTAACCATAAATATATATAATACTTATATTATAATAACAATGAAATAAGATGTTTAAGTAAATTCATGACGAAAATACATATAGGTACGTCTTAATGCAAGCTCTACTTTAGCTTAATAACCGTGACTGAATTAATAAAAGTCTGTTAACATTTAATACCAAGAACGACTACATTAAGATATTTAGTATTTTAATAAACATATCAATTAACAGAAATTCTGTAATATGACTGCTACGATAGTGTCAAAGTTTACGACATAATAAAACGCCGTGTGTTTTAGTTGCAGGGGACAAGTGCTACACGTGAGCCAGCACGCATCGTTGCTGCGACAAATGCCTTTCAAATTCCGAAAGGCATCGGATCCCGTGTGGGCGGCAGACGCCATCGACACAAGCGCTAGATGTGACCAAGTTCAATTGAATACGAGAATAGGTACCTCTACCGGCACCGGTCGGGTCGACGGCGGCCCTTAGGCGCGCGCGCCGCACCGCCCACGCATCGCGCGTAGATTTATAACATTACCCATATTCGGCCTACGAATGGCGCCAATTCGACGCTTCAAATTAAAATCCGCCGCGAATGCAAAACGATAACTCCGCGCTTTGATAGATAGCTGCTCTGTTTCTGATTTACGCACCACCGTTTATGGGGAGTGTAAACTTGTTAAGCCGTATCATCCTTAGGCGAAATGTCGTCGAATAAAGACCGTATCAATCACTAGTATTTAGTGTTCTGTTGTCAGTTCGTTATTTAACGATTGAGAGCTGCAATAATTCCAAATGCTCCATGGATTTTGAGAGCCTCTAAAAGAGTGTCGATACGCACTATCTCTACTATATTTCAGTATGAAATATTGTCGCGGTTCGATATTAACACAACAAATACTACGTCACTTTTCAATGCCTGACTTTCAAAGGTTTATGTGATAAAGATTACGTCTGGAACATGTATGTATGTGTGTGAGATACATCTTCTACTTGGGCGAGCTAAAAAGGCTCGGCGTCGCGTCGTGAAGACGTCTTACACGAGAGCGCGATTAATCGCACGTAAACAGCGCCGGGGAAGATGGACTTACTCTGTCACTTTGTCCTCGGGAGGTATTATGCGTCCAGGCATTAAAATTTTCTTGTGTAGTACGCCCGCCGTCTGTAATTCCTATAACAAAGAAACCAATCATTATTTACATAGTAATGCACCTTTACATGCACCGATGTGTATGCTTGAAATATGTAAAGTTTTTACTGTCTATTTTGTTTAGATATGCACAATTGCACATGGGTATTTCTTAATACCTCATACTTATACTCATTACTGGACGTGTTAACGAAAATAAATTATTCATGAACTTATTAAGTGATGTACTTTTACGACGATTTTAGCAGAGGTAAATATCGAATATTCTTAAATTCCAAAAACCAATAAACCTTAATTTACTTGTAAAGTCGTATTCAGAACAAACGGACCGCCAAAACACGGGTCAAGTATTTAAATAAAAAGTTAAGTACACATTACTTTTTGAGCCGGTTTCAAATGATCGTGTTTTAAAGATACGCGTAATAATGAGATTAAAGAATGTAAGTAGAGCATGAAACAGTCGATGGTATACGTCGCACAGAGGAGTTAAAGAATGGAGAAAAAATGTGCGGACAGTCCAGCTGCGGACAGTCCAGCTAAGTGATAGCAGAGAAAGCTAACAATCGTCATCGACTGAAGCCTTTTCCTAACCCGTATTATAAATGGTCTACATCAGCAGTCTCACATCTTATTTGATTGTGTTGCTGACTGTTTATAAGTAGGATTCGTGTCACAACTTCACAAATTATGCATAATTATGAGCACTTCATTTATTAACTTGTCTGTGGTACGTAATAATGAAGTGAGCGACGAGTCACTAGACGTCAACCGATGACAATTACCAATCAGATTAGAGAGGTGTCGAAATTTAAACCAGTCAACTTCACTTCGGCTTAATTAATAGCTTATTTAATACTACTTTATAAATCTTATGTATTAGACTTATAAAGTGAATAAGATGTTTGAATAGGCACATCAATATGGAAATCATGAGATCATTGACACATTGGTGAGCGATTAGTTGCACTTCACATAATAAAAATTACAATAAGCCAAATATATTGCGAATGAAATTTTTAATGATTTTAATCATAGACATATCTGTCTAATATTTAGGTTAACTTTATGATCTGTACGGCTTTCAGTCATTATGTGGTACATTTACTTCTAAACCATGCAGCTTAGAACGTTCTAGCGTGACAAGGTTTATCTCTAATTAGTCGAAACATATAAACAACGTTCCTGAAATTCCATGTGACGAATGTCTTGTCACTGCTGCGCGTGTAAGGCTTGCAGGCGTCAATATGACAAGTCAAGTGTCGACATTGAAGGGTGCCGTGGTCTCGTGCCCCGAAGCGACGGGACGCATGATACTGACTCGTCCAATCAACCGGATGATTTGTACGCCTGTCCGATGTCTACACTTTAACAATTTGAAACCAAATGTTGTTTTTATTTAGGTTTACTTTGGAGTAAAGTTTTTCAAAGCATTTTAGATGTTTCGTCACTGAAGCGTCATTTTGACAGGTCAAACGTCGACAATGATGTGTCGTGGTCTTGTACCCGGATGACATCCGCATGACACTAGCCCGTGTCCCACCAACCGACAAGTGGATGCCTGACTTTATGTTAACGTTTGTTTACGCATCATGTAACACTTTCACATTAAAAAAGGAAATGTTCTAAAATATAAGAGCTTTTTGTCTTTCTAACGGACTTAAAAAAAATGAAGAATCAAACCGATTTTATTCAAATTTACACGGAAATTCAAAGTTACCCGACTTGACTGTAAGGGCTCTTTCAATTTATGGTCCATTTCAATAGAACTGGTAAACTTTGTAAACAAACTTTCTATACAAATTCATCAAATTTTGACAGTTGGCCATACTAACATTGTTTACAAAGTTAACAAATTCAATTGAAATGGACCCTAGATGATTAGTGTCGGACTGCTGCAGTGCGGTAGTCGTGCGGCAGTAGTGCGGGTGTCGCGCTGCGCACCGCCGATTTTGTTTTTTTCCATACAGTTGACACATCGAGAGAGCCGTCCGACTGTCGTGCGGCAACCATGCGGACGTCGCACAGCCGCACTGCAGCAGTCCGACACCAATCGTCTAAATTGACACAGCCCTAAGGTTCATAAGTTCATCCAGCAAAATTTCACACCCGACGGTAAAATAACGGGTCCCACTCGTCATACACATTAGCAAAGCACCAAGGGACATTACAATGGTGAAGAATGTATCGATGAGTTTGTTTCGGTGTTTCTTCTCAAAGGTAGTCATATAGGAAACACCGAACTCATCTAGCTTAAAAAAATGTGTTGACGTGTAAAAGTGTTATTTTTAACCTATTTACAAAATAAATATCATTTATCATTTATCATTTATCATTTATCAAGAGAGCCCTGAACGTTTATTACGAGTGTTGAAGTGTGGATAATGGCCCAACAAGTCACAATTGTGTGTCACAACTAGCTTTACACTATCCGACGTACATTCTTCATAGAATTTGTCGTGTTCTTCAGTTGCGGATAGGCTTGTCTTCATGATGTTCGTGGCGTGTTACTCATTTTTTGTGTTATTTTGGGTGATATCTTTATAAGCAACTTGCTGTTACCCGCGACTTCGTCTGCATGAAAATGGATGAAAAGTAGCATATGTGCTTCTCTTTCTCTCAGTCTACCTCTTTGTTAAATTTCATTATATGTGTGTGATCAGCTAGTTTGGTCAATGTCAAACGACATAACATTAAAATATTTTCCGCATTTCCCACGGTATTGCAACAAAGCAGGATATCAATCACCATCATTAACGACTCACCAAAATGGGGGTTCTTTAATTAACTTTTCTGATATCTACTAGTAATCTACCCGAGTAATCAAGCTAACTCCGAATATAATTTGCCAGTAACCTGAGCCGGCTTAAGCTATCATCACTCAATTAACACCTACAGAACATTATGAAACTTGCAGTATAACTATAAATTAAGCAGTATAAAGACCTGGTAACGCCTTAAGCCGTGGGCATGTCGTTTGGCGACTTGGACCACAACAGGCTAAGAGTCAACTGCTCCATGGAAACCGTGTTTTACGATCGGATTATGCTAGAAGATGAATGCAAGGCAATCAGACGTAAGTACGAACAAAGCATCGTACTGGAAAATGTGACTTTCAATCGTAAAACTGAGCATAATTTTATAGCTTCCCGGTATTCTAACACATGGCGGGCGGGCCGGGATTCCTACGGCCGCTATCCGAACAAGCAAGAGTCGTAACTAGCCCTACGCGTTGTCTTACATTTGTTAGTACAGCGTGGTTGTTACCTTTAATTATTATTAACAACACACCGAGGAATGTTTATGGAACTTAGATGTCCATTTCGGTATGCGGTGTGTGCGAAGTATAGACTACACTTTTGTTCTACTACATAGTCGTTTTTAATAGGCTTGTCTGGGAGACCTAGAATGTTGTGCACGTACCGCGGGATTGTAGTACCGAGCTGTGTTTGTCAAGTCTATGACTGCTCCCAATTTCGGTATTGTCTCGAGCAGAGCTGGAATATCCCATCTGCAAATAAAAAAGAATTGTTATTTTAAAATGTATACTGCCTTACTAACCGGTACGTGAAATTATGACAGATTGATACGTAGGAGTAAACCCAAATAATGTCCAATTACAGAAAACTGTGTACCCGTCGGCGTTAAATAAATAACTTGAAGAAAATCGTTCAAGACAACAGTTTAAGTATTAAAAATAACTTTCTAAATTAGTTGCGGCGCCGGCCTACCTACTGCACGTCGGCAAACATTTGCATAATTACGGCGTTTTAACAAGTTTTTCATAAAACAATAAAACACTGAACTGTCAACCCTCATTTGAAATTAATCTTGAAACTATATAAACAGTACCTACAAGAGAATTTTAAATCATTCTGAAGCCTTCTTTTTTGGAGGTAGTAAGTACTTACGATTCATAATTAAGTTAAGTTCAAGAGAAATGACAAAGCTATAATCTATACTATTATAAAATTGTAATAATGCCGTGTCTGTACATTGAAGATATTCTAGAAAAAACTGTTGGGATAAGTACCTACTGGGACGTAACCATACCCAAAAAGATTTATTTTTTATTTTTGTCTGTTTGTGCGCGCATCACGCAAAAAGAACTGAACAGATTTTGATGTGGTTTTCACAGTTCGATAGCTTATGGTCCAACTTAAAATCTAACCCACGATTCATCTGATTCCGCTGAAAAAAACCAGAGATACAGCTTGACCTCTTGGTAGTACTAACTACCAAGAGGTCAAGCTGTATCTCTGGTTGCTATCGAACTGTGAAAACACCACATCAAAATCCGTTCAGTACTTTCAGCCAACCTACACTACGGAGGTCATTTAAACCGGTGATTTCGTTGTAGTCCACGCGGACGGAGTCGCGGGCAAAAGTCTAGCGGTATATCATAAATTCATATAAGCGCTATGTCACACTGAATCTAATTGAAAATTCAATTATCTCATCATCATTACGGTGAAAGGATCACGATTGGAGCCACTTACTGCAAACTGTCAGTTTTTCAATTTACAAAATGTCCACTCGCATTCAATTGGCGCCACACGTTTACAGCAATGTGATTATTAAAGTTTTAAATTTGAATCTTAATTACATGGAATTAAGGACTGCATTCAAATGCAAATTGGAAATGTAAAATGATATCTATGAAATTGAGCTCAACTCCGGTACTGACGCTAATTTTCAATATTTCACCCGTGCTGTCCACACTTTCACTAATAAATAAATTATCATTACGGGAGACAAATCTTGCAATCAATAAAAAAATAAACGGTCTTACATTTCTTTGATATCCTTGTTCCACGTTTGAACGCTCTGAAACAACGAAAAATATTTATACATAGAGTAAAAACGATAATTATGTTGGTTGTGTTTCGGGTAAAGTTGTACGTAGTGCTATTAGAGTACGCTTCTCTGGTCGTAGACAATGTGTCTTTGAGAAAGCCGCACGTAGGCGACGGCGTGTGATAAGGGAGCAGATCAATCATCTGCTGGCCCTACCTGACCGGTGTCAATGAACTATGCCCAATGAGGGCCACCTGACTCGATCCACTTCGGGACTTTTCGTCACACGACACAGGTTAAAATAAAAAATTAGTATGCTAATAAATGAAAACGTCGATTTTTAAGTTATATCGAACTAGATAACCGAACATTTAACCATTCCAAGAGATCGATAAGATTTTATATCGACAGTATAAACAAAGTATTAGAATTTTAAATAACTCGGAAATTGTTGGACATAAATCTCGAAAACCCATTCCTGCTGCACCGCAGGCCAAAATTTTGGGTGAAAATTTTCAATTTTACCCAAAATTACCTTAAATAAAATGTCAGGGTCCATAATAATAGCTTGTTAGAGTGGTAATAATTTATCGACGGTGTTGACATGATATAAAAAGTTGTAAAATAAAGTGAGCGCCAGGAGGTGTGTCTAAATGGGGTTAATTTTCAATTTGGATTCGCCGGTGGCCTTTATAAATTAACAGACGGCAATTTAAATAAATCCATGTAGGTAGTTATGATACGAAGAAATATGCATAAATATTGAATATTGTTACTTGATTAACCACATTTTATGTGATCGATTAAAATTAATTGGTGACATGTGAAAGTCGCCGAAATGATTCGCCGACATCTTCTTTACGGCGAAGTACCGAGAAGCAATCGTGCAATTAATTAATTGCTTAACAATCTTACGATCATATGAATGTAAATACGCGCAATAAATTAAGAATACGTGGGATGCTTTACCAAGTTAATCTATCATCATTAAGTTAATAATCTAAACGGACACTACAGCTGCCGTTGAGACTCTCATCTTTGTGGATATATGACTATTTGGTCAAAACTTATCCTGTTACTATCAATTTATAAGAATTTTCTATAGAAAGGTGATAGGTAATACTGAATAACAAAATCAAGAAAAATTACATGAGAATTTGTCGATTCAACATAAACAAACGTCCGACATTATTTTAAACAATCGCGACCTCATCGGGTGCACTTACCACGATTTTCAATTAACATTAAAACACCGGAACAAATAAAACGCAGTCTGGACAAAGGAGTTTATTGAAACCGCGAATATCAATGTAAAAAATGCGGTGGCACACAAAATTAAACCTTGAATCCATACATGCGTTCGAAAAACGACGCAATTTTGATTTTACTGCCCTGTGGCGAAGCACTTATAATGAGAACTTTAAAGGGTGACGGTAAAATACCTTTTTTATTTAGTCTCTCATTATCGAATGTAGTAACGTACCATTGCTGTAACTACACTCGTGCGATTTCAACTTAGGCTAGGCGCATGCCGTTGCGCATGCCTCAAGTTCACTGGCAATAGTGCATGCATTTCGACAGTCCACATATCGCATGCATCTACGCAAGTTAAACCGCATATTGAAAGCGTACCAATGTAGTTACAGCTCATGATCTAGCTATTAAAAATCATATCCTAATACTTATATAAACTTTGCTATCGATTCTCACCGATAACTAGTGAACAAATTAAAAATTCATTACACATCGCAAACATGATTACAAATTAGCGTTCTGTAATAAGGTTGCCCTCGAATGTATTTAGAATTAAATGCATTACAGACCGTGCAATAAAATCGATGAGATGATTCTCGACCATAAATCGATTCCATTACGATATTAATGACAATCGTAACTCTCAATCACAACCACAAGTTGGATCTGCACGCACCGATACGCACCTACATTATTGGCTCTACCTTCGATTAACGTCAACAAAATAAAATATTATATTTATTTACGTGTATTTAAATATGACATTTTATTTTGTTGATGGTTTCAACGATCATTATTATTAGGAAGTGACTCCGCGACCGCCGCCGTGACCTGAATTTGCAGCCGCCGCCGGTTGCTAAATTGGCAGCCGGCGCTGACATTAGAAAAAGCGGGAAATGAGGTTGGCAATTTGGCATAATTAAAAAAACATTTTATGTTTTATTTGAGTAACATACCTAACTAGGGTCCAAGAGCGAGCGAAGCGAGCTCGGGAACTTGGACACCCCGACACGGACAATTTAGGTTCGAAGGGGTTGACGGGGGCTTCAGTGAGCGAGCAAAGCGAGCGAACAAAGCCCCCGTCAACCCCTTCGTGTTAGGTTACTTTTAACCTTGCAGACAGAAATAGGAGCCCCGCGTACCGGGGCTCCGTCGACCACCTCCCTCCCCCTTGTAAGTCCAAAAAAGTTGTATTTTGTTTTACATTGACACTGTAATTTAAAAGTCAGTCTAAGGTAGATAATTCAACTTAAAACACGGCAAAATTAATCTGCTGCTACGGTAGTTTGCAATTATTTTCGTCTGGTATCACTGCTACTCTAAGGCTACTCCGGTTCCCAACGGCGTTATTTTTGGGAGCCGCCGCCGGCTGCGGAGGCGCTCCCTTATTATTATTATATTGAGCCCACTGCGTGGTCCCAAAATCAGAACCGACCCCCCAACTCTATATCACTTTTGCCGCAGCAAAAGGATAAGGTACTCGTAGATTGGCATACAGTGAGGTGTTAGATATTGAAAATTGCACCGAATTCTATTGTAGATTTTTGATTTGATATTTTTTGCTGACTATACCAATTTGTGGTGTACCTACATTACAGCAGGTGAAATAAATAAGGACAAGAAGGAATTATGTCGACGCTCCGTATTGATCTCTCATACAACTGTGACTAGGTGTAATTGTTAGAGATTATTATAGCATCCACTGAGCCATAGCTCATAAACTAACAGGTCTGCGAGCATCGTCATTAGGAAAAGTAACAGCTATTTATAACTTGTGATAAACATTGGTTCGTCAAGCTTCTCAACAAAACAACATGTGGCGCGGCGATACAAGTTGTGATTGCGAGTAACGTTCACGCGATCGAAAGAAGTCGTTAATAAAATAATCAACAATGCGATTCAATAAATCGCCGATTGCCCGCTGACAAAAACCATACGACACGACACGACATTACTTACATGTGTCCTACAAGGCAATAAATGTAAGTTTGTCATTTTTACGACGTACAACACGTACGTACATTTGCAAACACGGAGGGGGGAGCCCCACCACCTGCGGAGACGTGACGGTATTGAGATGTATTCATTTGAAGACAAGCATATCATAAAGTGAAATTTACAAGATTTTTATCACATAAAATTATCAAATTGATATAAATTATGCCCAGCCTCTTAATGGTTGTACCCAGTTGCCAGACTCTGCTTTGATTTATTAATGAACCCAGCCCAATACCTACATAAATAACCGCGGTAGCTGAAATACAAACCTACATAATTATATATGTTATTACAAAACGTATTCGTATTCAATGAGTATTTGCCAACAAGATTTGAAATCGCTCGAATCAATTTATCATAAAAAACAGACCACTGCATAAACAGTACGAGTGTACAAAAAATAAAACGTTAAAGCTCGAGGACCTCCCATCAAATTACAAGTGGCAAGCTCCGGACTTATCTCACGATCGCGTGTCGGCAAAACGAATAACACCTTCGCACGCTTCGATCATATTTGACAAATGCGAGGATCAAATAATCGCAAATACGTTTCGGTGACCACACAACAAAAATCCAACCTATATTAATACATAATAAGAATCCAAACAGCGTGGCAGCAGTCTTCGCAAAACATGCGATAGTAATCAGGGATATGTTAAATAATGATGTAGACTCACTAGTAAATAGTAGACAGTAAATTTATCAAGTCAATGAACGAACTTAAGTATCTAGATTTTAATAAAATGAATAATAGTACAAATTGAACAACGTCGACACAATACAATGTAGATACACAAAAGCATGTAGACATTTCGCAAAATTGAAACGTTTTGGGTGAGTCAACGCAAAGTTCGAGTATTAAATTTCAATGAAATGTTCAGGGAACAAATCTGAACCGATACCAAATAGAATTTACGAGGTTACAAGAAAGAGCTTGTAGCAGCTTATCACGATGCAAACACCAAATCACTTCTGTGGCTTTCTCTCCACGATCCACGGTATAATACCGACTACTTGAAATTCACGTACCACTGGCGCAGCATGCAGATGAAACAACATAATCATATATGGATAATCATGCCTGGTTCTGCAGATGGCATAACTTCAACTGGTAACATAATAAGCCGGTGGAACAGGCTCGACAACATCATCTTTCTAATTTCATAATCGCCTAATTACAATGCACAAAGAAACTTATTAACCGGCGTGCGACACCTAATTATACAGATTCATTGTACATTGTTAAGTGACAAAAATTAAGACGGCGCCGCAGTCTATAAATCATTTATAGGTTAACTGTTTCGACATTTTAAAATATGCCAGATCATCGTTAAATTTTCGAGATGTATTAGGAATTTTATTTATCAGCCATTAAGAATTGTTTTTGTTTGTATATGTCGCGATATGCCGTCGTGACCGCATTGCGTTGTCATCATGTTGTTTTTTGACAATCATCTGATCCGTTACGTCGTTTATTCCAATGGTAATGATGGCATAATTGACAGAGGGCAACTATTGTTCCCATTGTGTTCTATTGATATTACAGTTTTGTCGCCTTGTAATGGTTGAGCTTTTTGTATTGTTTTATGGATCGTTACTGACTTGTTCTCTTTTGACACCGAGTCTGCTGCGGTAGATTTAAAAAGGGTGGAGTTGACTCATTCAAATTCGTGACCTGGGTAAGAATTGTTCGTGCCTATACTAATTATATTCTGTTATTACCGGGACATAATATGTTACGTTCGAAAGATGTTGTTTTAAAATTCTTACATGCCTATTATATATTCTTACATAAACAACGATCTAAATATTGTATTATAAACATTATTGATTTATACGTGTTATAAACCACAATCAACTAATATTGATGTCACAGATGTAACCCTCGTTATGGTCGAATATTGAAAGTAAGACATAAAATTTAACAATGTAATTGAGTTATGATCAAAAAAGCATTCGGTGTCAAAATAATTGATATGTGGCTGACTTCTTACATATGCGGGCTTTGTCAATACAGAAAAAAGTTGTGCTGCTAGCTGTTAACTAATTTAAAAGCTAAATTCATTAAGAAATATACGGGTTTCAATAAGATCAATTAACTTGAAGGTTTCTGAAAACAAAATTAGAAACATCTGAAAATAAATTTAATGGAACTTACACCTTTCTTAATTAGTAGGTACGTAATAACAATATGAAGCTATCGTTGAACAAAAAAATAATGGCAATCATAAGTCAAACCAACTAAAGATCACAATTTGAAAATCCAACGAGAACAAGGTGAGATAAGTATCGAAATATCGCAGAAGGTGCTACATAAAAAACTAAAAGGTACGGCCTGTTAAAATCGGATTCCGTATTCGTTTCGACCGATTAATCGAATGAAAAGCCGGTGTATCGTATCGTATGTCGGGAGCATTTATCGCGCCTAATTGCGACCACCGCGCCGAAATTCAGTTTAAGAGCGTACTGGGTGGCATGATGGGCACCGATGATACTCCGCGTGTAACCCAACGTTTTGAAAATTATGGGATAATGAAAATCCTTTCCAGATACCTACAAATCGATTATGACGGCCTATAAAAGTCGTACGTCCTTTATCGTATCTTAAGAATAATAATATATCCTCCTTACGGTAACGTCAATACTCCTTTTTAGGGTTCCGTACCAAAATGGTAAAAAGGGAACCCTTATGGTGCGACTTCGTCTGTCTGTCTGTCTGTCTATCTGTCTGTCTGTCTGTCTGTCACACCTGCTTATTTCAGCAACTACTAATGCTATCGACTTGAAATTTGGAACAGTTATAAAGAATGCTTGTCCAACTTTATTGCAAATGAAAAAATTAAAAAAATATTTTTATTTTCATTGCAAAAGGGGCCGGAGTGGGGGTCCAAAATTTCAAAGTGGGGTTACTGGGTCAAGTGACATATCATATGAAAGGGCTTGATCTGCACATTTCAAAATATATTTTCATTTAATTTTATGTTTCATAGTTTTCGACATATTCCATTTCCCCCCCTTATCTCCAAAGTTTGCGGAGTGAAAAATCTGAAATAATTAGAGTTGATAGGAATTGACCCAAATATTGCACCAAAAATAAAACGATGTTCCTAACTAGTACAGTTTTTTCAAAATCATCAATATTCTTTCACAAACAAACTTAGTTTTGGGGTCCGGTTTTTTTCACTTTATACGTCCAAAACTGATACGGAACCCTCGGTGCGCGAGTACGACTCGCACTTGGCCGGTTTTTTTTTTATCTAATGCCACGATACTGAGTGGATTTAGTATTGATGTTAGGAATTGGTACATGTTTCTATCTTTTTCATGCAATTGGAAATAAAACTTTTCTAAAAATAGTGTCACGACCCTAAAGCTCGCCTAAGTGTCGCGATTACGAGCCCATTGTTTGAAAAAGAGCAATCAGGGCTGTACATCACTTTCTCAAAACTATTGAACATATCTTTCATGTCAGTTTAAAACATCCATAAAGAAAGTTACTAACGAAGACAGGCATTGCAAATAATACAATGCTTAAATTAAGATGTTACAATATATCATACAAAGCCATAAATCACCATTTCGAAAAGCCTGCGTCCCAATAACCCAAGTAAATATATAATACTCGTACGAGGTCATTTCCAATTTATCCTGATAACTTACCGTTCAGTACCAAATCAATATCACTTCATTATCGAAACGGTTTCATTTTGACGCCATATGTATTTCTTTAATAAAATTTAAATTGGACCGCTACTCGATTTTAAGTGTGATAATGATAATACTCTCATAATTCACTCTTCAATAATCTTAAATTAGATGGACTCGAGCCTTGGAATGCCAATTTGTGAGTATAACTGCCGAAGGACGCGAGTCGTTAGCATACTTCAAGATAACTTAATACTGAATGGTCACCCTACAAGACATCGCGTTTCGGGTGTTGCGAAATTAAGAGTTAATTGTCTTTTTGTGCGTCCGCGCACGAGCTTAAATCTCTGACATAAGATTGTATTTTATGACAATTAAAGAGAATGGTCGTCCGGAATCGGACCGGATAGCGACCTATTACCACTAATGGTATTGTACCTTTCAGTTTGGCCAGAACAGAGACAAAATAAAAAAATATCGTCGATCGGAATGCGAATGGTTTGCTTTAAGTACTTCCGGATCAATACGCTAACGTATTGGAAACTTACCCAAAAAAACAATAAAAAGTGCTGAATATCTTCCTAAAATGGTGTCTGAAGATAATAAACACTGTTTTTTTTTTTATTTAAAAAACCTTGCTATCCTTTCGAATGCATTGCGAAAAACATTTACCTCTGTAGAATAAACGCCTCGTTTGCGATGATTTGCTGCATATTCCATACATTTTTATTGGAAGGTGTGGCGTGGCGGCTTAGTTGAGAAATTACACCCGTTGTGCGGCAATGACGGTGCAATCATAAAAATCCACAAAGCCTCCACAAGACCGGTGTTTGAACGTTCAATTTCAACTAAATCATTTACCGCATGTTACTGGGGTAATAACAGGTGATGATACCTCGTACCTAAGTTGATTAAAGGGAGACGTCTGTGGAGGCACAACATTCATTTATAAACAGTTTATAAAACACATTTGATTTTATGGACTGCATTGTGCCAGGAAGTTTAGTAAAATCAAAAAGAGTAGGGCCATGGAACAACGTAAAATTGTCCACTATTGTTAGTAGAGTTCTAGCTGTGCCACTAACTAAAAAAAAACAGCACCATCACATGACAGAAATACACACATTTTCATTTAAAAAACAGCCCAAACATTGATTAACTTTAAGCCATAGAAGCTTATGCAACATCAAATTGACGAGTTATGAAGAAGGATCAATTCAAAATTCTTAATGGACACGAAACTCTGAATAATTGTCAAGTAACATTTAATTTTAAGCACGTGCAAAATAATGTAATATGGCCATTATCAGAGGCGGCAATCTCTGTTAATAACCACCAAAAATATTATCTGACGTGACAACCGGACGACGTGTAAACGAAACCATGCTAAAACTCTCCGCCCTTCAACGCGATGCTTTAAATATGCATGGCGAACGCAACTGGCAAGGAATTAAGCAATTCTGGATATGCTTTAATATATGTAGTTTACTTTTACTAATTTGGTAGGCTAGATGTTACTCTGCAGTGGTCTACAGTTTGTAGCCAAGTCCAAGCCCACGAAGCGACAAGCAGTTTGATTTCAACAACGCTCAACAACGCTCGCGCCCTATGCAACGCCAGGAGCCTTAACCAGTATTCAAATATTTGAGACTAGGCACAGAGTCATCTATGAAAAGCTTTCTTTTAAAGTTAGCAAGGATAACTATAAACAATACTTACGATTCGCTGCTGGTTAGAAATGGAGTATAACTACCTATTTCTTTAAAGTACATAATTTAAACAGGAAAAATACCAACTTTGGAAGTACTAAATCTATCAGTTCTGTTAAACAATATTTCCTTGGTATCAGATCAAAACAAGACAGTCAAGAAAGCTGATTACACGGTGCTCCCACGATCTCATGCCCCGGCTTGTGAAGTACGAAACTTGGCGCGTACGTGTCAAAAGATGTAATTATGAAGAAATCCAATCAACGGCGGCGCGAACTTGCGCGTACGACGACGTTGATTGAGCGATAAATTTATTGAAGATAAATCACCCGGTCGCGACAAATCGGTAGCAACAACGAACCTTTGTTAATTTTAGGCGGCGAAACGATACCTACACAGGTCGTAATTCGAGACGTGGGTGTTCGATACCATCAATATAATTCTAATAAATAAATAAATTACTCACTCCATGACACTAACCAATTTCTCAAATGAATGTCATAATTTTGTCAGAGATAACAAGAGTAAGTAATGGGAATTCCATTACTTACAATGAGCACAATATTTACAATGCTGGTCTCATTTAATCCCAATAAATTTTTAAATTGGAAGTTGCTGATACACGATTCAGATTAATTTCAACGTAGGCGCCATCGTGCCGCCGTTTTTCAGCTCATATTTCTGATTCAGGACCTCACGCGTGACTCAAACGAGTGGTGTAATAAGTTCAATGATAACTTTCAACTATAACTTATACGAGATGAAAGTAGCATTGTGAGTGTGACGTTGGAAAGAACGTAGAACGTCCAATATCCAGCCAATATCAACACAAAGGGTAAACACGAGACGCGAGTCGGTGTACCTACAAGGCGAACAGTTAAAAGACGGTTTGAGGAAAAATATATCACACGATACAAGCTATTCAACGCAGACGATACCGCAGGCGAGTGCAATAAATTCAACGAAATATACTCTTTGATATCCGTCGACAACGAGACTGAACAAAAACGTCATACAAGGAGTTTTAATGTCACTTGTGAATATTCTTATGAATAAGCACTGGCAGATGAATCTGTACACGACTGTTGAAATACGACGTCTCCACTGATACACACATATTATTGTATTGTTGTAGGCGTATTGATGGGTCCTTAACTCCTATGAATTCAAGGTTTTGGGAGAAAGCATAAACACTATAATGAAGATCCAACTGAAACTTCGTCTATACCCTAAAAGGTGCATAATATTAATTTATCTAATATTCATGGCACGCATAAGATATCAATAAATCACACAATCTCACACTGCATATTGCATAGTGAAATGCCTGCGGCGAGTACGGCACTAAACAGACTGACTAATTAGACGTACTAGGCAACAAAGGGCCGTCATACGAATTTCACTGTTCGGTTGTGCTAATGGAAATTAAACCTTATATGTAAGGGTTACTGTAGGGGAGATGTTACAGGTGTGGTGGCAAGCGTACGTGTGATGGCGGTACACGATAGGCCGCCCACGCGTAGGCGCCGCGCCGCGAAATTCGTGAGAGCTGCGCCGGCGCCGGCGACTCTCATAATACGGCTACGGTTTAGAGGAGGTAAAATATCTTAGCATTTTATATTGTGTTCCTACAATAAAAGTACTTGAAATATTAATGTAGAGTCTTTTGTGTCCATAAATAAAGTGTGTTTACCAACTGTTCTCAAAAAGATTCAATGTGCATTAGAGATTTTAAAATTCGTGTGGTTTAACTCACAACAATACCTTTGAAAATATAGGAAATAATTATTTGCTATCCACAAATAATGATGGAATGTTTCTGGTTGACCAAAATCAAAGATCAGATACACGAAATAAGAAGTTGAGCTAAACGGAAAAGCCAGTCTTATCCAAATAACGCCTATTAGATAACCTAATCTGTGACAAGGCATCGCACTCCACGTCCAAAAGCAAGACTTCTTAGAAATGCAGCAAGACCAACAATACCTTATGTTGTCACAGTAACTCTGTTAACCACACATAATTGAATGCACCATTGCATACAAAAAATGACTGAAACCACGTAATCGTACATTACATCACGCAATTACTTGTAAATCCTCGAAAAACAGGCCATCCTGATTCACGTTCAAGAATTCACATCGGAAATGTAGTTACAATACTCGGAATTTGCAATCGGGGGCTTAAATCACACTACATAAAGAGTTGCACCACTGGGATTCACGTACACCATGTATGGTGATATCGTTACAGTAGTGTGGTAACAGTTAAAATCGTAAAAATAAAAGTTATAAACATCAATCGTCACCACGTTATATATTTAGTAAGTCATAATAAACCGCAAAAAAAACACTCAATTGATTGGACTCGCAAAACTTTGCGGAGACATGAATATAAAATTGACTAATTAAGTCGAGAACACTTGAAAGTCAACAACGCATTTGAGACAAATTGTTATTTTCATCTTTTTTTTTGTCGAAGTATTGAAAGTTTAGAATTTAGAAACTGGACTGATGAAAGTTTTTTATAGCAAACTTATTATAATTATGAAAGTAACTGTCTATCCGATAAAGTTTTCATGGTTAAACCGCATAGCCTATTTTGAAAATTAGTATGGAGACAGCTTTAATAGCCTTTGGAAAGACCATAGACTCTTTATCCAGAAAGTAGTTCTCATGGGATGGGAGTGAAACCGCGAGCAAAATCTAGTTTAATAGAACTACATCAAAGGATCAGTAGACTTGGCATTTTGGTATTCGATGGGATATTTTTACATGGTATATGTAAGTCGCCTATTAATATTAAGAGCATGGCGAGAAGTATCTTCTTGTCTTCTTATGACAACATACTGTAACAATCAGTCCCTCGGATAATGTTGGTGGTGGACACGGCAATAGGCTAATTGAAGCTGAGGGAGATAATGCTGATGCAAAAACCTGCCCAGAAGTAGTAGGTATTTAATTCGTAAACGTTTTCAATTCACGTGTTTTAATACACATGTATGTTTTAGATAAACGTCTCATTCAACCTAGAACTACGTTGGAGAGAAAAATGCTTAGGTACCATATCAAGTCAAGGCTATTTTCATTGCCATATTTGAACACTGATTAGAAATTACTTATTTCACAATGATTGTTTTAGGTGCTGAATTGAAAGACAATTTTGGTTACAGTTCGTCATTATCAAAGCGTAGCTTTCATAGCTCAGCTAGCATAGCAAGACCTTTTCTTAATTTAGAAGCACAAGTATAATTGCACCCAAAATCTTTTCAAGGGCTAATTTGACTAATTCAAAACAATCCGTTTTTGGACTTTAGGGTTTATAAGATTATAGGTATTTTTTTCAGTATCACTTACCATTCTGTCTTAAAGGTTAATTCACAAGTTCCAATAAACAATTATCGCCTAGTAATAGGTACATGGTAGAACAAAATCAACACCGGCAAGTTGCGAGCTTGTCGTCGGCACATCAGCGGCGAGGCGTGGCGACACACCTCTCTATTACTGTACCCGTCGCGGGTGCTACACACTGGCTATGTACACTTCATTAAAATTGTTTTACCTTATATAAACAGTATAAGTAGCAAGCCTACTTGTGTGAATCCTTTTAATAATTTGCAAAATTTCGCGTAGGCAACAATTTGACGTCCATGATGGCAGGATTTATAAAACTTGATAAGATATTCGAAACTCCAGAGAATCCGGTAAGAACCTTTTCCACATATATTTTTCAACTATAAAGATACAATTATGCACCCAAAAATATAATCTTCGGTAGGTAATAAATAAAAAGAACAAGCAAACTAAAACAATATTACAGAGTGCAGACAGATAAAGAAATTGAGATTCTTGCAGGATAACGGACCGAATTACAACGATAAATTACTGATCAACAAGGTACGCACGCGTGTAAATTGAATTAAAAGATAAGTAACGCATACAATAAGTAACAGCATATAACATTCGGGATTAAAGACGAAGACTATATCCCGAATAATCGAATATGCTCCGGAATTCAGATACTGGACAGTGCGCTGCGCACATACGGAAAAGTTTCTTTGCCTTCTAAAGTTAAGCACTTTTAGCAATAGACAATAATGGAAGCATAAAAAACTTAAACGTTGCCTATTCACTTCATAGTAATTGGGAGTAGATACTACTTTTTAATTTAATGACATTTCTTGCTTTCGGAAAACGGACAAAAAAATCCGGTTCGTATCCCTTAGGCGATTCGCACACTGCACCGCATCACGCAGCGTAGTGCGGGAGTGTGTGATCTTACGTTGTTTGCAAGAACCTATGTTTATATAGAAATGACGCATAGTGCAACACACTGAAAACGCATTCACGCGCGGTGTTGCAGATCACGCACCTACATGCGGAGAAACACGCACTCCCGCGTGTGGGTGCGGGGCAAGACGCAAGGTATGGCACACTGAGATCTGCAGTATCGTGCATGATTTCGTGTTGACAGAGCTAGACATACTGTAGCAACAGCTACATCTGCCAACAACATCGAATACTGACTACATATATGATTGCTAGGAAGTTTGTTTTATTTTTAATCTGCCAGTATGAATAACAAGACAATCATTGCCATCTAGTGTAATAAATTAGATAATAATGAACTGCTTTATAAAAAATTACAAAAAAGTTGCTAAGACAACACTAGTAGGTGGCGTATCGTATTTATACTGCACCTCCGCGCGTTTGTGGGGAGAAATCTGCATGATGATGCAGATCTGCACTCCCGCACCCGCACGCGTGGCTCCGTCGCCACGCACCCCGCAGCGTAGCGCGGGGCGGTGTGTGATTCGCCTTAAGTGAGACTTTGCAATGTATGTAGTTGACTTGCTATTATTTGACCTTTTGATTTTTCCTGACGTTTCGAAGACTTTGCAGCATCTTGGTCAGTCGTCCTGCGACCACGAACGCTGCAAAGTGTTCGTAACGTCAGGAAAAATTAATAATACAAGCGATTTAATCCGTTTAAACTTGTTTTATTATAATGTGTAGTAATCGCGAAAACCTAAGACATTTTTATTATTTGACCTGAACTGCAACGTCAACATACCTACC
Organism: Thalpophila matura; assembly: GCA_948465475.1. Taxonomy (NCBI): domain Eukaryota; kingdom Metazoa; phylum Arthropoda; class Insecta; order Lepidoptera; family Noctuidae; genus Thalpophila; species Thalpophila matura. Next base: position 6,077,628 of record OX419187.1, on the reverse strand, counting down.
TCATAAAAATACGAAACTGAAATAGAATCACAACCCGAAATATTTTGTGGAGTAAGTATAAAAATTAAAACGGATGTGAAAATGTAGAGTAATAAAGTTCTTAAATGCATAATATTTTGAGCAACTCCATTTATCTTCTTAATGAAAACATAATACATATATTTATCATTAAACTACTGCCCGAGAACAGGCAATGCTTCATTAGCTTTATTTAAATTATTAAGCAATAACAAGTCACTCGCTACATAACTTATTCCAATATGTATGATTTACGTGTCTAAGATTATTTCCTAACTGTCTGAATATGCGTGTTTGAATAAAGTTATAAAATGAGAAAGCATGAAAATATAAATTAATGACGCAATTATGTATACGTTAATTAATTAATTATGTGACGACGATGTTCAATCAACACGACGGTTAAAAATTAGCTGACAAACTTAATAATGAATATGTATAGGAGTTTCTAAAACGAAAATAATAAGCAAGACACAATTTTTACGATGTGGCGGCAATAAAAATGCGTATAGTCAATAAATTATGAAGATAATAAAAAAAATGTATAGAATGATAGAATTTAAGGAATCTGCAGAACAATATTCAACCTTGTTTAGATCGTAAACTAAAAAAAATAATACGTAATATCCGCATCAAAGTACACTAGTCCTTAGATCAACAATACATAGATGCCACAGGTATGACATCAGTTGTAAAAATATACCTACTTTAAAAGATGGCAGGGAATGCTAGGTGGATATACTAGCTTCACTACAACTGAAATGGATATCATAAGATAAATAAAAAAAACAACTTAAAAACTTAAAACATTTTCAGAGAGCGCCCTACTCGCAAATTATTACCACAGAACACTAAAAACTGAAGTAAGAAATAATGGCGGAGAATAAATCTAATAAAAAAAGCTCTTTAAAGCGTGCGATCAATTACCTGTAAGGTAAAAACAATGCGCCCTACATGAATTATTCGAGGAGGAAGTACCTGCGTCGTACCATCGCTTTATAAGGTCATAAATCAAAACCAAATTCCGACCGAACATCTTAATTTGCATCGCTGCGAGCCAACGAAAACAACGGAATGGAACTATCAATTTTTGTGTCCCCAAAAGCTTCATTTAAAAAACCGAAAAACATCGGTAAAGACATTTTATACGTGTGGCTAATGCCACGTTCATTAATTTTCAATCATAGAGTTTTTAGAGTTAATTAAGACGAAACCGACGCTGACTTAATTTTATGTATTTTATACGCAGATGGGTAATTATGCAACTTTCCCTAAACAATTTATTATTTCGCGATTGTATGCTAATTAAGATATTCAACGTTAAACATTCATATTGGTCGTAATTAGGGAACAACCGTTGACAATACCGTAATACGGATAAAACATAAATCGACAGATTGTTTATTAACGACGGAATGCAATAAAATAATCACCGGTGCGTTAGCACTTAATCACCAACTGATATCTTATTTAGGAGGGAGCTAATGAGAGGCGTAGATCACATTCGGGTAATGATGACAAGTGTAGATTTATCAAACACTTTCGATCCACAACTTATGCGCGGTGATTAGGGTATTCGTGTTGACATAATGGCCGGACAAACGGAGTTAAACGAGATAATAATTCATCTAGGAACTATTTTAAGCTACACTAAAGTCATAATTATAAATAATAAACAACTACTAAAGAGATAACTAATAATACGAGAATGACGATATCAGTTCTAATTATCGCAATACCTACTCAAAAAAGTGACAAAATAAAACAACACTAGACCGTTCGTATAGGTATGTATGTGTCAACACGAAAAAAGAACTGAGCTAACACGCATGAGAATCAGTGCCAAACTCATGAATATAGTCAGTCATCAAACACCGCAGCATAATTAATACAGTGTTATTCATGTCGTGGTAGCGATGACGAAACGCAAAGAAAGCAAGCTGCAAACTGTAGTTCACACACCGACATCAAGATGTGGAGGTGCCTTATTAATTTTATCTGCGATATACAAAATCAACAAAATCACATTTAGAACTAACATTATCGAAAGCTTCCCCCAAGTACGTTGGGGCAAGCAACCAGCCTAATAAGACCCGTGTGAGAATTCACCTTTTACATTGAGCGAATAGACACTCTGACCTCGTCTAAACTACTAGGAAATTAAGTTATTCCAAGAAATAACTTAGGTAATCCCTCAACTAACTCTACACAAAACAGTTAAAACAGAAGCAAGTTAAACTCCCAAGATCTGAAGCCGACGCCAATTCCGTGTGTAGAGCTCGTTACTGATACACAGATATTCAGTCGCATCCACGACGGGCTAACACGCAAATCGGACCACTGCACATTGTATGTTAAATGGTACGCCATTAAAGGGAACGGCGCTTAATAAACACATTACAGTGCAATATTAGGCGCGAGCGCAGAGCCGACGTGATAAAGCGTCAAGAACGTGGGAACAGACAGAGAAAGAGAAAGATGAAAGGGGATAGTTATTGCGACAAACAAATAGACAACGCTGTTAACATTTTACAAGCTATGTTCAACACATCATTTGAGAGATATTTCATGTTGTGCTTGTTAGTCAGCGACATCACATGCATAGAATTAAAATAAACCTTTCAAGTGGCGAGGAAAATCTACCTGAAAATACAGTCAGATGTCGTAGAAAACATTGTTTAACAACATGAAGATCAAAATTATCGGAAGCCTACGATTAAATAATAAAACCCAAATGTACAAAGGCTATAAAAGTACAGAAGCGACTGCCACAACGTACCACACCGGCAATAAAATATCAAAATACCATAACGAAAACAACTAAAACTAGACGTGCATTGAGCGTCGTCACCGCACAATGGATGCGCGCTTTTATGAAAATATCAATAATAGTATTCAACGTAGTTTAGTGCGCTATTAATGCACCGAGCGCTTGCAGACAAATTCAATTGACAAGAGCCTCCGCCGTAGCCCCAGGGTGTCCCTCGTTTACATCTACCCGCCTATCTATTTACGCTGGTATTGGAAATAAAATTGAGCGGCGAGATTGCATAGGAACTCTCAAAGGATGCGATCGGAACTTTATGATCCGATTTTATTGTTGTCATCGACACTGTCGTCTTTATAAACGCCGCAACATTGCTGTAGAATCCTTTAAATGGGCCGGAAAATTGAACGTTTAACAGCTTCGACTCTGGCTGACCTCCCAGTTACATCGCGCCTAGCAGCAGAAACCAATGATAGCATTATTGACACGTGTCTACATCGACATTAAAGTAATAAGTATGACTTTACGGTTACTCAGTGTGAAATAGCATTGTACCGTTGCACACGACTATTGTCGCATAGCTTAGCTTCAAACCAGATCGACTCAATACGTTTACGAGATGCGTCCTAGTGGCGTTATCACAAAATATGATAGATCGTCGGGCGTGCGACGACGCTCTCCCACGCGGCACAACCGTGATTAATTATAATTCGAATTTTATTCAAAGTGAACAGCGGACAAACTACGATACCAATCAATAAACGGTTCCATACCGACGACGGTACAGACACGATACCACAATTTACTGTTGCCGATAGCACGTATGAAGACGTCAAAGCCGGAGTGAATAACACGCTTAGATAGAAAGCTCAGGAACAATGGTAGCTGCATTTTCATTGTGATACGAATCCCTTGTAACAATATAATGTAAAGCAAACGCAGGATGATCTATCACTGAGCTCACATTAGCCTCTGACAAAAGAGAATTTAATTTCAAGAAATAACTCGACTAATGCTGAACCACAAAAACACCAAAGAAAATAAAGTTAAACACGAACGCATAACTAAATTTATCAAACGATCAGTTTACGAGTGTGAATAAAACATCAAAAGACAGTCGCACAGGGAGGCAAAGCAAAATGGGACGTTACATCGCTATAAAATATACATGAGTGCCGTCATAATCCTCAAGTAGTAACATTTTAAATTGCGCAACAGGCTTATTATTCAATAAACACATTTGTATACACAAATTCCTGTGAACCATGTGTTTTGATCATTAGCTATAGATATTAGACCCCCACGAGTAGAGGCTCATACTGCGTGAGAAATAGACGGTCATTTGACAATATCGTCGCTACGAATATATTCCACATTACCCGGCCAATATTCCATCGCATTATATGACCAGGACTTCATTATCTCGTGGCGGCGGATCTCACTACAAACTACTTGTGAATGGACAGATCCTGTTTGCTGGTCGTATAGATAGTAAATAAAAACGTCTAGAATTACACGTAAGCTAAATTTCCTTATGGCTCTCAGTACATTTCTCATATTACCTAAGTTATCCTGTTAAGCTATTTGCCTAAATTGTTTAGGATAATGTTAAGAAGCATTTTGAATTCTTCGACACTTATCTAATTTCATAAAAACTTCAACGTGCTCCTACATGACTTGTAATTTTTAGGAGTACTAATAGCTATATCATTGTCATTAAGTAAAACGACATCAATTGTAACTTTACTAACTCCGTCCGGGATCATAAGCATAATTTTATGAATGAAGCCAAACCCTTGCCAGAAGGTTGTGATTAATATGAGAAATATTTTTCTCCATTAACCGTATTTCACATGTTTGAAAAGCCAAGCCGCACTTCGATTCGTGTGGCCGTAATTACGTCCTTATAAGCTCAATAAATCATAACGACGAGTTCACAAGCGCCACAAAGATAGAAGCGACACGCATCCTCGTCTCAGGATAATAAATAACATCCAGTTCTCGCTTTCAAAGTGAGACCGGGGAGCAATAAGTCGCGGACGGGTCAGAGGTGAAGTGAATAAAAAACGGCCAACAATTAAATAGCGTTCTTGAAGGTTAATGAGCACAATAAATATGTTGTCGGCACCGCAGCTGCGGACAAACAAATGCATAGTCCCGTCACACGTGAGGAGGGTTCACGGTATAGTAAAGTCGCGTCTGTGTGAGAAGCCATCGGCCGGCTAGCGGCTGACTGGCAAGTTCATTGTCGAGCCGAGACCGAGACACTTCCACGATGTATTACGAACGTGACACATTTATTAAAGAAAAGAAACGAGGTTAAACTAATATTGGACCCTACAGATAAAAAGCTTTAAGAAACATTAATATTATACGCTGAATCAAGTTTATTGAAATACATCATTCTACACGCTCCGGTAAAATAATCATACAGTCCTATTATTCGTTACGTTAATCCTATAATTTATTATAGTTGTTGTTAAAAATAACCCATTTTTTTATAGCTCTAAAACTTGTTTATGAAAACAAACTTCAGAAAATCGGTCATGGCACATTCTGTTAAAAAAAAATGAAATCTTTATTAGTTTAATCTTTTAATTTATTGATCAAGTAGCATTACAAAGGTCGTTTTTCAAAATGATCGAGGAAGTACGAATTAAAATTACAATAAATAACCAAATAGCATTAAAAACAAAATAATATTTCCAGATATTATTATGACATTTTCCTCCCAGCATAACGCATAAATAAAAAAACGCTGAGCTGCGTACATAATTAAAACATCCCCAAAACATGAGCATAATAGCAAGCATCGTTGCAGAAATCGCCCCCGCAAGGGTTTGCAGCATTCCACACGACTGCCCCAGACGGAATCATACCTGCGTTTGATTTATAACGAGGAGGGGACACGGGAACTGCGGGTGTGAATTCAATCGGCGAGCTTAAATGTCCCGGGGCAAACAAGACCAGTTTAAAAGATCTCCGGTACAAAAACCAATCCTCCCTACTAAATCATTTAAGAAGAATGGTAGGGGAGGAAGAAAAGGTCAAGCTAATCTGGTAGGGGAAAGGTATCGCAGCGGGTAGCATCAACTGCTGGCGCCTCGGACAATACGACCTTCGTGACCACTACCTATTATGAGTTGCGGCTTTTATAGATTTTTTCCAATATACTTTATAAGGAACGTGACTGTACTGTTTAACGGACACCGCCGACAGCTCAATACGGATTTTTGAATACATAATCGATTCATTTGAGTCGTGTACGTAAAGCTTTAATAATTCCATCTATAAACTCGTACTATACTATAAAAATTATATGAATAAAGATTTTTCCTTGTTCTAAAAATTAACACTGATGTTTTGGGGACATCTCGTAGCCTATAATGAGAAGATAAACCTGTTTTAAATAATAACACGGAAGTCTGAATTGATAATTTGATTAACATCTGCATTGCGACGGACATCTTTAAGTACACGAAAAAATGCATTACCACAGCCATGATTACATCTTTGTTGTGTTTCACAAAGTTCAGCTAAATACATAGTGTGAATTAGGCAAGGCTTGCGAACACACAAACCTTCTTTAGACCTGGTGGAACTTTTACTGCGTTAAATATAAGGAGCATTATTGCTCTTGGCAACAGTGAAAAGAATGTGGTGTAGCCACAAAATCAACAGGGACGTATTAACACCAGCCGGAAGGTAGAAATCCGTGGGTGTTCCTAACCAGTCGTATTTTTGTATACACTAACTACCGCAAGCATATTTTGTAATAGATGTGAATAAGAAAGAAGCACGCGTTAATGTTCCTAACTCTGATGAAGCTGTTCATAAACCATTATTGGGCATCAATGAATTGGAAGTTATTATCAGACTTGTAATAGAAAACATCAGTCTAAACCATAATGAGTTTTACAACAAATTCAATGAAATGTGGGTTGGAAGACGTACGATATCCCCGAATGATAACTCTACACCTGTGTCGCCAGACTAACGGTTTCTGTTCGTTCCTTTTTATATTTATTTGTTTAAGTGTTACACTAATAAATATAATACTGAGACACACTATTTAAGTAAAAAGTACTTGAGATAGATAAAGTAATGGTGGATAAAATTAAAATGGATTTACACGAAAGGTCTATTAAATAAAAATGTGTAATGAGAATGTGATAAAGAAGAAAATGTTTACCTTGATCGCACCTATATTATAAATGCTAAAGCGAAAGAATATTAATTTCTTAATCACGCCATAGTCGCTAATATGATTATAAATAATTCAGAGGAAGATGAAGAGAAGCTTTCGTCAAAGAAAACCAGATTGTAAATCATGCACACCAACGAAGCCGCAGCCAAGAGCTAGTAACAAATAAAACCAATAAACCAAGGTAATTTGAGGCCACAAAGACAGAAGCGACAGTACAAAATCTAAACATAACCCGAAACCGCGTTGCACTTAAAAAATGCCTTAAACATACCGGTGGCTGGCCGAAACGCCGCCCTCTGTTCTAGAGACGAAGGCAAACAATACGAAGATAGTCGACAAACAAATGTAAATGACCGAAATGTGAACGTCATGTTTGGCATTCCCATAAAGCAACGTTAACACGTCATTAGAAGTAATGATGGCGTGATTACAGAGTGAGAGTGGGAGCGAGGTGAGCGATGTTCAGGTGATTGCCTGCTTACTGTGTGGTCTTGTGCACCTTTACAAACACGCGGTCTGGACACGAGAATTAGTACCACGTGGCGGACGATTGACTTTAATAGGTCGCTGTGTTAAGTTTCCTTTATTGATGCTGGTGGTACCAGATGGATCATTATTTTGTTTGTTCGTATCTCTAGTATCTAAGGGTACGGAAAATGTTCTAATTTTCAAAATAAAAACGGTAGGTTCCAACAAAAAAAAATGCACTTTTGAGAACATTTACTAGCAAGAATAATAAATCTACTAACTGGCTTTTACGTATTTCTAGGAATTATCGGTTTATCGATTTTGCCAAAAGTTTATGCATTATCACTAGGTATTATCAGTCATAGATGTGTAAACATTTGTGAATTATTACAACTACCCGCTAAAATAATTTGTTACTCTTAAATCTCGACATAATGAATAGGCTCTAGAAACCGGGTGTCAATTTGAGTCATTCTAACCCTTAAGCTTCACTAATTGTTAAATATACCGAATTCTATAAATTCCTCACCGCACCCCTTTTTAATCAATGATAGTAGCCTTCATAACCCCTTCAGTAAATCATCGACAAAGAACAAAAATTTAAAGATGGCTGCACCCGATCACTGGGAGAAGTGGGAGATGTTATCGTATGGCCACAGACAATTTATCGCTGGTTTATCAGTCGATCTGCGTAATTGATACGGGTACAATCATGGCGCGTCTCTGACGGGCCTAAGACTGCGTTCATAAATAAATATTCACTTTACTTTGAACACTAAATGGTAATCGTAGATAATTCTCAATCAAATACAATTTATTTTTTGAAGACTGTAAAAAAAGGAAATAATGTAGGTAGACAGGTTTTCGTTTTTCGTTAAAGTTGTTCATAATTATCGAAAGTTACGCTAAGGCAATAAACGCATTATTTTAAGAAGAAAAAATATGAATAAAGTATAAAAAATGTAAAGTATATTCATTTAACAAAAGCAATCATAATTTACAGTAGGTAGGTACCTACCTAATATCCTGAAAGCTTTAAAAAAGTTCATTTGAAATAATGATCCTAATAAAATTCATAGAGCAAAAACCATAACATTTTGAAGCGCACTAAACCTTGGTGGCCCATCCATAACAAATGAAATGCCGTAATAGAAATGCCACCGGGACGCGTATTGCGACAAATAGTGCCAATAATAATTCGTGGTATAATTCGTAGCCGGCGCGTGCGCCGAACAACCGTCACTGATTGAGGATCGCATAAACTGCGCCACCCACCGGCTGTCATTTGCATTGTACACAGTTGTTCATAATAAAAGAGAGGATATCTCTTCAGTTGGGATTGCACGGTGGTCCATTTATATGGCCAAAACTAAGGCCATCCGCAATGAAAACTTACACTTTCTCTACACCAGCTGTAACTGTAGGAAGTATAATAAATTCCAGAGGCTGAAATAAATCAATTAACAAAACTGTGTCAATTATAATGGGAAACGTACGTAGATATGAGTTCAATTCGTAATTCATTTGTTACATACTATAAATTTTAATTAACTCTAATTGGAGGATGTCAGAATGTTCAAACAATTAAAATGCATTGATTTAATGCGCACCTAGAAGTTACCCGGGAAAAGTTAAATTTTCGCAGGCTTGCGCTTTAATGATTTATCAGGAACAAATTAAAATCACACGCAATGTTTGTCTACATAGCACAGTCATTGGTTTACATCCTAGACAATTAAACGCAGCAATCGACGAAATATCACGGCGCAAATTGGCAATCAACGGGCATTGATTAGCAGGAGTCGAGGCGCAGTGCCGTCGCCGTAGGGGTCCCTCCACTTCTACCAAGCATATACCCCATACATAACCCCACACAGCTGCCGCGAGGCGCCACATAATACACACATTAATGAATTGTCGACCTCAATAATCGTATATCAATTTCCCACAGACCGCTTAATGTCAACCCCTACTTAACAATGACCAACAATATGATCAAAAAATTTAAACTGGCTAAATAAATGAGCTCATAACTTAACATGGTAATAGCAGACAGGGCGTTGCCATCACGATTATCGTGTCCAGAAACCGTCGGTGACATCACTGTAATGATTGTTTATGACAAAAAATATCATAACACAACCAGCAAAAATGAAACGATGACAGCACTACACCAACAGTAAGTACGTTACGTTCAACGCAATCACACACGTTACAGACTATGTACGACGACTCAATATTTAGCTTAGACATTATCACTCCAAAAATGCATCACAAAAACAAAGTGTTCCCAAACGGCTATTTTAAGATCAAACATCTCGCTAAATAAGAGGCCATTAACACTGCCCACCGCTATCGGCGACGCAATCAATACGATGCTAATCGACTCCGCGGCGGACTTGATTTTAGCACATCGATACTAATTACCAATTACCACGCGCCATGATCAAGACATTTGCCTAAGCACTCGTGTAATGACTCTAAATGAATCTAAGCGGATATCGAGCTCTAAAAAACTGACCCTATTCCATCAAAATAAATACATTACATGTAATGTTTATACCATACTCAAGTCTTTATCTTGCATATAAGTACGCACAGTATAGTAAACAGATGGGTTCCCGAACAGCCCCCAAGCCCACCGTTTGACGCCAGCCGGAAACCAGACGGAGAATAAATTATTGTCCTCCCTTTTTCCAAATACAAAGAAGTCTCCGTTTTTTCTGAATTTCTACGTATAATTGAGGTGTAATTTCGCGGACAATGCCAAACAATTGGGCGATCGAAATGTACCGGTGGTGCAACGCGACGTAGGGAACAAAACGAATAAAACTGAATTAGAAAGTCCTTTTGTCCAAAGTGTCTTCTGATGATCATGATTTACGTCAATCCAATATAATATTGAGCCGTAACAGAATCCACTACGAATAACGGTAAAGGTGAACTGAACGTTTCTAAATCTTTTAACAAAAGCCTCGTTTTGACGGGGAGTGGTGCGGAACTTTGTTGTTTCAAAGGATGCCGTTATAATATGGGACGTCGATCAAACTGGCGCTGAAGAATGATTGAAGTCCGCTCATAACACCTTCGTTACTGACGGTCGGTCGGTTTCTTTATTAATTACTGAATCCTTTACACCCTAATGAATATTCAACACGGTGCGAGAAATAATTCAACCCGACCTTAATACGGCGGAGGTCGGACTAGTTTTTAGTTTGTTTTACGAGCGTGTAACGCTATATCATTACATGCCGATAAACGATAAGTGCAATGTATTGGGGCTTTCGTTGTTGTCGGCTCAATAAAATAAACGGCCGATATCGACCTACATTACTACCCCGTGTTCCCAAGCCTGTCATCGTTTTATGACTTTTTTATTTGGCCTGATGGCTAGAGAAATGCAACACCATTCCCGATTCAGATTTCCACACCGATACTGAAGTGTGGTGTGCTATAAAATGTGTAAATGAATCGTTTTGGACCAATCACGGTGCAATAAAGTCGGTCGTTTCTAATGCGACCAAAATTATGTTAGCTCGTTAGGAGATTAACTAAAGAATCCAAGACAATACTTAAAGTAATAAAAATAGATCCAGGTATGCAAATAGATGCACGTATAGATCATAAAAGGACCAAAATTGAAATTCGATATCACGACAAATACTTTGTAATAATCATGTCTTATTATGGCGTCCTGTCATAATACTGAGAATGTAAAACAAAACCAGACGTACAATATATTTCGTAGGGAACATACCCAGTTCTCAAAGGTTTTCTGGCTCGAATAGCTTTATAGGGCTCTCTTCTATATTATTATTTTACAGGTTCATAGGACCACACATTATACATTAAACCGGAGACGAATCGATATTGACACCGATTTAGTTTCGTGGCTATTACAACCGTATAGCAATTACCTATTAAATCGATTAAAGATGTGAGATATCGGTCAATAACATTAAATTGGATAATGTATTACCGATTGACACTTTCACAGTAAAGCCAACGATAATCGTTCCTTTCTAATTGTTAGAGTAGAGATATTATTTCAGGTGTGGGAGGTCCAGGGTTGATCAATATTACAGAACATTACAAAGTGTCGTCATATAAAACAAACTTTGTAAAAATAAATAGATAAAGGATGACAGGTTTATTTTTCTCTGGCTCAGCTCATACATCGGGTCAAAACAAAATTACTGCGAGCGCAGTAAGAAATGGCTGTCGCTTAAAACTTTATATCTTCGTGTGAGCATAATGAAAACATAAGCGTACATCAAAGTCAAAGACCAATTGTGTTCGCCAGCCCTAGAGGTGATATCGTAAAAATATATTGCGAAAAGAAAATATTGTTATGGTTAAGACGTTGAAATATTTGACTGATTGATACAATGTGTTACGTCTGGCATCTGTTCAATACATCGCTCGTCAAAACACGACATGGGATCAAAGAAATAGGTACTGAACACAACAGTATGAAAACAGTACGACGAATATTAAAGACCTTTTAACATTAATAAAACTCTCACTCAAATGTCTACTCAAGCCCGGTGATGTACAGCCAAATAAATGACAAGCCGAAAAAGGTGCCATCTGCCACCTGGATGAATAGCAAACGCCCTTGTAACTGTCATCATTCATCATAATTATAATGAAACCGAAAAAATGTGACTAAACGGTCCATGAAGGCGGTAGCATTTGCCAATACGATGTTTTCCTGTGATAGAAAAAGGTTACATGTCCAAAATACCCACAGAATATATCTAATAAATTGTAAAACAGTAGCTGGATAAAGAGAAATAATTCGAGTTTCTCAAAAAATCGATATCAAACCACGACGAAGATAAGGAATTCAACGTAACGATGAGAAAGCAAAGGTCGATAGTGAATCATAATAAAGTAACAGTTGTGGACCCATGAATGATATCAAATTACACCTACCGATTGCCATTAACGTAATACCCTTTATAACTCAAACAGAACAAAACTATCTAAATTTATAGCCAGATACCGTTGAATAAAGAAACGGAATCAAAGCGCCACGGATCCCGTATAAAGGGCTATATTTTGAAAAAAAAAATCAAAAGATGTATAGATAAAAAGAATCAAGTATTCATAGAGCGGCGTGCGAGGCACCCGCTGCTTTATCAAATACGGGATTAGTCCTTTCGATGTTGGGACCCGTTTCTTTTGTAACAAACAAATATTATGACACGCGGTTAGGCAAATAAAGCCAAAATGCTCGTGTGACGGAATTAAGTTTTATTTTGACGAGGATCGCTTATGTGACTAGAAAATTCTATCATAAAATAATCCACAACTATGCAGATTATGAGATGTATAAATGCTCGGTGAACCAGTTAAAATCTCAAATGTCAGTCACAAAGCTTCTAATCGTCCCACATAGTCAATATAAAGACATGATGAGGGTGACATCAAAAGACGTACTGCATGACCGCATGTGTGCGAACAGGGGCACGTATCAGCGAAACTCTCCACAACATCGCTTGAAAGCGATCAACGGCCGGTAAACATTTACTAAACTGTGCATTGTGTCTAGAGTTATAGACTAGACCTCAGACTAAAAGGAGACCACCACATAAAAGAGGCTTTACAAGTCTTTCGATTTCTATAATAACCTCGTGCGAACAAGTGGAAGCTACCCCCAATTTCCAGAAATATTTTAATCATGGAATCTAGATATCCGGTATAGCCATGCTTATTACCAAAACTTCTATTACATTTCCAGAAATCATTGGTAATTTCGGCATTAGTCAGCATCCCATTAAGCGCAGGCCACACCGCCAGCTAGCGAGCGAGCTAGCGAGCCGGGCGAGGCATCGTTTCATCTCTCTTCATACTTCGGTTCACACCGCGAACTTATCGTCAGCGTGTGAAATGCCTCGCCCGGCTCGCCCGCCCGCCCGCTAGCTGGCGGTGTGGCCTGCGCTTTAAGATGCAAGACCCATGCAGGTGCATGATCAGTAATATAAATACAAGTCTAATGTGAGTTTTCATATAGTCTCGAAATCAATTCATGTTTTACAGTTTTTAGGTTTAAACACTTGGTTGGGGTAAGCGCGTACAAGATGGCACGCGCGAAATCCTCACATCAAGCTTTGACCGTATAGTTGACGAGGCTGGCTCCGCAATCCGCCCTGAATTGTCAGGGTTACGAGCTCAGATCATAGAAACAAGGGAGATGTGCCAAGGCGCTATCGAGCTTGATGCCTGATTTTGAGCAAATTGCTCATATTAAAAACGTATGCGCTGGCGACGAACCGAACACGATCGATGGTATAAATACAGTGTTTAAGTTTAGTGCTAGGGTTGAGTGACGATTAGCAGTGTTAGATTACGTGCGGAATGTTTAATGCGTGGGAGATCTTTTTATTCACAAGAAGCGCTTAATTATGCGCGTAATTGTGTCGAAAAATGTACTAAAAGTGGCATCAGTTGTTCCGGTATTAATTTGCTATGATGGTATATCTCCTTGTTTCTATGATCTGAGGTTACGAGTATTGTTGAAGCATTGATGCGTAGTAATGAACTCGCCTTTAAATGCCACTTTGTGTGAGAAAATAGAGACTTTTAGCTTTAAGTTAACAATTTCTTCCTTTAAAATTCTTGGGCACTTTCTCGATTTCAACAATTTTTGAGGAACGCTATTCATTAGCGTGTGAATTAGAACACGAAAGTAAGCTTTTGACACAAACTAGACGACATACAAACTGGCACAAACAAACTTAAAAATGCTTAACCATAATTCTCATGATTTTTTTCTTGAAACATTGCTCAAGCACCTCGATTAAGGCACCACGTGCTTACTTTACCAAGAATGTTTTGTTGACTGTAACAATATCGTGGCGAGTTAAACCTACAGTTTCAACAAATATGGAGGCTGATACGGCGTAGTATTAATATTTTATGTCAAGTGGCGAAACCTGGAGAAATTCCTACCGATAAAACATAAGAGAGGTTAGCGTTGTTCAATTTTATTGACTGTCATGTTCTGTCCTCTACGGTGCCTGTTACAATCTCACTCATAATTCGAATGGCAGGCTAATGTAACGCGCAATTTTAACTTTTCGTTTTACATAGAAAAAAAATCAGTCTTGAAGCATTTGCTATGAAATAATGGATCCCGGAAAGTCGTACCTTCCAACGGTTTGAAGCCATTTACCGAAAACGATCTAAGGTAAAAATTTGCAAAAAGCTGATGAAAGAATTAGCAAAAAGAACTATTACGCCTCTATGGGCCAAGGAAAACTTTGAGCGCGCAAATAGTCGATATCCCGCACTGATCGATTATCGTGCGATCTCGAGAGGCAAGCCAAACACTGTCCTGATATCGCCGCGATGCAAGCGCTATGCAGAACAAATTAACACAGATCGTCAAGTCTGTTTGCCATCTAACTGTGGTACGGTCAAGTGAACGCCCAGGCAGACGGACAGTTATACAAACAAGCATTGTGCGTCGCGCTTATGGACCAATAATGCATTTCATTGTCGGCTTACCACCGCTAATGCAGGTGCAAATGCTACCATTTAAGTTATATATAGTACTTTTGCGTTGTAAGACCTTTTTTATCTTCGTTCATATAATAAGGACTTCGTTCATATTTTTACGTAGGTACCGTGATAATACATCCGATACCTACCTATCCTTTTTAGGGTTCCGTACCAAAATGGTAAAAAAGGAACCCTTATGGTGCGACTTCGTCTGTCTGTCTGTCTGTCTGTCTGTCTGTCTGTCTGTCTGTCACACCTGGTTATTTCAGCAACTACTAATGCTATTGACTTGAAATTTGGAACAGTTATAAAGAATGCTTATCCAACTTTACTGCAAATGAAAAAAGTCAAAAGATATTTTTATTTCCATTGCAAAAGGGGCCGGAGTTGGGGTCCGAAATTTTAAAGTGGGGTTACTAGGTCAAGTGACATATCATATGAAAGGGCTTAATCTGCACATTTCAAAATATATTTTCATTTTATTTTATGTCCCACAGTTTTCGACTTATGATGAAAAATGTCTGAAAAAATACCATTCCCCCCTCCCCTTATCTCCGAAGTTTGCCGAGCGAAAAAACTGAAATAATTAGAGTTTATAGGAATTGACCCAAATATTGCACCAAAAATAAAATGATGTTCCTAACTAGTACAGTTTTTTCAAAATCATAAAAATTCCTTCACAAACAAACTTAGTTATGCGGTCCGGTTTTTTTCACTTTATACGTCCAAAAATGATACGGAACCCTCGGTGCGCGAGTACGACTCGCACGTGGCCGGTTTTTTTTTATAGGTAACTAGCACTTTTCCCGCGACTTCGTCCGCGTGACCCACAGAAATTGTGCACATTTTCCGTATAGAAAGTAGCTTATAGCACTCAGGAATAATGCAGCTTCCTATTAGTGAAAGAATTTTCAGAATCGGATCAACGGTACTTTCATACAAACTTTCATCCCCCTTTGCACCCCTATTGGGTGCCAATTTTCAAAAACCCTGAAACACGTATTTCTTCATTCAAGAAGAAAAGCCTAAATACCAATTTCCATGACTCTAACTTCAAAACTAACGGTACTTTCATACAAACTTTCATCCTCCTTTTCACCTCTTTAGGGGTATAATTTTCAAAAATCCTTTCCTATCGGATGTCTACGTCATAAAAGAAACCCACTGTCTAAATTAATTAATTAATTAAATAAGTAACGTATTGGGATGTTGATCACTGTCCGATATTTCATAGGAAATAAAAAAATTAACACCTCTGTAATTTTAGCAGAAAAAGAACTTTGTAGTGCCATCTATAGTAAACTGTTTGAAACTGCTGAATATGTGTCAGTAATTGATAACAGATGGCAGTAATTTATGGTATCAAAAAGCCCAATATCTCACCTTCTTAATAAAAGTAAACGGGAATAGTATTTATTAGTAATAATTTTTATTTTTATCAATAAATAAAATATGTAAGTAAATTAAATGCATCTATTTCAGGTAACAAACTATACCAGTCATATTACATGAAGGTAAGCAAAAACAAAATTGATATTGTTGGAAAATGGGTGCTACCAGCAATATAATAAGTACTATTATCATCTGCAACAGCAATGTCCAACATAGGGGCATAGCATGTAAAAAATAGTTTTGTAGGAGATGAGTGTTATTAATGGGTTAACTGTCCGCAAAGCAGACGCAATAGTTAAACAATCAGCACAGACCATATGTGGTACATGGGACTGTGAACCGGTTAAGCCTGCCTCATTAGCCTAGTAGAGGATAGTACCACTGGCCACTGCCAACTGAGTAGTGCTAATTCTGGTTTGATTACGAGGCCACACAGAATTATTGGATGTTTCTTTGTATATTTGGCATGCCTTCTCACAGACTGCTTATCTGTGTAAAATAGTTGTGATAAAATAATCTAATAATTAATCACCATACCTGGCAAATGTATTAGTGATCACTGCAATTTACTTTGTGCACGGGGTCTCATCAGGAACAAAGGAACATTTGTTCAAATAACTCTTAATAGATGGCGTTATACGTATCGATTTGTTATTGAAGTTTGTGTAAAATGTAGAACATGAATAAATGGACAAATATAAATATTTGTTCAAATTTACAAAAATCATTTAGTTACGAAAAAATGTATAGCCCGATAGCCCGCAGTACGGCGGCGAACACGTTTTTTTGTATGAGATGAGGCATCTGTACGCGTAGTATTGTATTATCTGTGCTTTGTGCAAGGAGGATCCTTTTATTGTGTACATAAACTCCTCTTTATACAACCAAATTGCAATGATCACAAGGAATGACCAGCCGGCCTAGCATGACCACGACAGAAACGGGTTTTGTCTACATAGAAATAGACAAAGTGACAGATTGTAGAAACATTTCTACCGTTTCATTCATAAAACGTAGAAATGTTTCTACAATCTGTCACTTTGTCTATTTCTATGTAGACAAAACCCGTTTCTATCATGGTCATGCTAGGCCGGCAGGATACCTTTGACCCTAGCAGTAACAATACATTAATCAATCAACATTATAATATCCTATCATAATGTATAGAATTTGTAATACATACAGTATTTTGCTACCATCTATCTGGCTGAACTGGCAAAATAATTATCCTAGTGTGTATTTTTTTGTTTACAAAATATTGTACGTACTTTTTTTAGGGGTACCTTGAAGCAGATGAACCTAGTACCTTCAATGACATTACCACAGGCTTTATATGGTATCCATCTGAAAATTAACACAATACACAATAATTACACATTGACAACACGAAGAAAGCGTCTGTTAGTACAGAATGAAATAGTAACAACCTATCAGGAATAGCAGGCATCTTTATCTTTTAGTACTTATAAGTATGTAGTGATTATCAAACAGTATACAACTGGGATTATTGTATAATTAATCAAAAACTAAATTAATTTCTTGAATATTTTACTAAACATAACCTAAATCGCTGTTGTGTCACTTGACAATTTGACATTTTACTTTTTTAATGCTGCGTTTAGTTTTAGGACTTTCAGGTAACGTGTTAAAGGTAATAAGTTTTTTTTTAAACCTTTGAAAAAATATGAATATTATATTAATACTCATACATAATTTAAATTCTTTCAAGATAATTTAATACTATTTCGAAATACTAATTATATTGAGAATTGTATTGTTTATTATTGTAGTTTTTGAACAAATATTTTTTAATTTGAAAGAAATTAATAAAAACAGCAACCACAAAACCAATTAAACAAAGAAAAAAAGTATTTTCTTGTCTATGCTTTTTATAAAAAGTAGGGTTGCCAGCATAGACTCCATACTTTTTTATGGGAAAGACCATGTAAATACAAAGTAATTTAGCCATCCATTTGATTTGATTTGGCTCGTTTTTAAATATAAAAAAACGAGCAAGAGCGTGTCGGACCACGCTAAGTTTAGGGTTCCGTAGCAAGAAGTATTTCAGTCTTCCGACCGCAAATATAAGTTTGTTAGTATTTTTGCGGTTGTCAAACTCAAAACCGAAAAAAGTGAATATTTCAAGAAGTTATTGACGTATCTTGTTTAAACCAATTTTATTCGAGAGTATTTATTAGATTCCATAAGCTTTATTTTTTTCAGATTTTTTGATTACGCGGGTAGAAAATTACAGGGGGGGGACACATTGTTAACGACTTTCGGAACTCCTACTTCACTTAATACGGTCTTAAATAACGGGTGATTCATTCGGAGTTACTTTTTCCAAAACTAAAAAAAATATGAATAAAACAAATTTATCGGGTAATCTTTATTATAATACAAAAGAACCATTCCTTACATTTACTTTTTAAAGATTATTTCTTTCAAATGTTGTCCGTAACTGCGATTAAGGTGGTCCATTCTGGAGTTCCAGTTTTCGATGTCCCGACCGAGCATTTCCAGTGGTATTTGGCGAATAACGCGAGTAATGTTGGCTTCCAGTTGATCAATCGTACGCGGCTTATCCATATAAACTTTGGACTTTACTTATCCCCACAGAAAAAAGTCTAAGGGTGTGATATCACAGGATCTAGGCGGCCAACTGACTGGTCCGAAACGCGAAATTAACTGTTCACCAAATTTTTCTCGCAACAAAGCCATGGTTTCACGTGCTGTGTGGCAAGTGGCGCCGTCTTGTTGGTACCAAAAGTTTTGAAGATGACGGGCTTCAATTTCAGGAAACAAATAGTCCGTTATCATGGTACGATAACGGTCACCATTGACAGTGACGTTCTGGCCGGCTTCGTTTTTGAAGAAATATGGACCGATGATTCCACCACCCCATAAACCACATGAAATGTCAAACTATAGTGAACGAAAATATTAGGTTAGGTTGTCATGACTGACGCTTTATCTGTCAAAAAATGCATAGACAAAAAAGTAACTCCAAATGAATCACCCGTTATAAACAGACGGACAGATGGACGGGACGAAACTATAAGGGTTCCTAGTTTTACTACGGAACCCCAAAAATGTAAAGAATAATTTTCTAAATCCTTGAATATTTAGAAATAAGTATTAAGGTTAAATGAAAGTGAAATTTTGGGGAATGGAGGAACGAGGTGGAATGTTCCTCCATTGAAAAGGAAGGATCCTCCTACCAGACCGGGTGATATTGGTCTGGCGAGCCACTGCCCCCAATAGTTGATGTCGTTTCTGTATATATGCAAATCGCTGTGAAAACTCTGCTAGCGCGATATAGGATTCAGCCAATAGTCGTCATGTAGTGACATTCACTGTTAGCTGTCTAGCTGTGTTGGTAATCTTCGCTATTGTCGGCAGATGTCGCTACACAATAATTATCAAGGCTCGGAACCGGTTTAAAAAATACCGGTTTATTTCGGTTTTCCTCCGAACTTTTCTTAAGAACGTGAACGTTTCAAGAACTTTATTTTAACCTAAATTAACCGGTTTATTCGACGAACGGCATGTCGGTAAACGCGTTACAATTTGTATAGAAGCCGCGCATAGCGTCGCGGTATGAAGACGTGCGGCGTTTCTTTGTAGTGCGTCCGTATTAACCGGTTTTTATTGCTCTAAACCGTTTAATCCGAAAAAACCTCTATATAAATACTCTTCCAAATATCGGTTTAAAAAATCCGGTTTATGCGAACGAAACCAAATATAAAGGTTTTGCATCAAGTATATAATAACGGTTTGAAAATTTAACCGGTATCCGAGCCTTGATTATTCATTTATAGTTTCAATTAACGTCTTAAAATTTATTTACTAGCTATTGCCCGCGACTTCTTCTACGTGAAAATTGATGAAAAGTAGACTATGTAGGTACTATAGGTCCCAGGCTACCTCTTTGTCAAATTTCATTCAAATCTGTCCAGCTGTTTCAGCGTGAAGGAGGAACAAACATTAAACAACTTTTGCATTTCTAATACATAATAAAGTGTGATTTTAGGAACATCTCGAATTAATGTAGGTACGGTATGTTTTTTCCAAAGACTGGCAACCGTCATATATAAAAGCAAAGCATAGACAAAGACAATGTTTTGATCTATTTTTTTTAATTTTATTTTGATTTTATTAATTTATATAACTATACGTATTTAGATGTTTCATTGGATTTGTAAACCAATATTTCTTCAAATTCTTTTCTATCAACTCCCTGTTTCATAGTAATTCACAATAGTTAAACAATAATAAACAAAGCATGGGTTAAAATAGAGGTTATTTATTATGAAGTTTGTAATTAAATAAACAAGGTCTTTACTCCGTTGCTATAGAAACATTATGAAAAGAAATTGTTTAATCGAAGTCTCTGAAGGTCTTGATTGCATCCAAAAACGAATTAAAGTTAGCATTCAGGAAGGTAATTCGAAAATGTTTCGGAACACGATTTGGTATCGTTCGCTGCTCGATGCAGAGAAATCGTGTTTGAAAGAGGACAAACTAAAAAAGATTCACTACAAGTTCCAAGATGACAAAGAAATGGTGGAAGAGTACAATGTAGACACGCAGGTTTTACTGCGCCGAGCTTGGAAAGTGAAGGGAAAACTCGGTGGTGATGGAAAGTGGGATGTGGAGATTGGGGACCCGATTCCCGATGCCACTCCACACATTGAAGGAGGCGGAGCTGATATTATAGAGAGTAAGGATCAGGTATGTTCAGTTCATGGTTCTCATGATGCTACAACACTATTTTAAAAATAAAATACCTGTCTTATGTCTTTATAAATATTACATAATAACATTTGTTGATATTTCGTTTAAAAAACAATGGTTTTTCGAATTATATTTGCTTACACAAGTAATAAGCATTTAGAATAAAAAAAAATATAAATATTATATTTTCATTACAGCCAATTCTTACAAGACGCAACACAAGAATAAACTTGGAATGGAGAATTAGAAACCTGCCCTATCCCATCGAAACATACTCTGTAAGCGCCAACAATGATGAGAGATGTATTACAATTCGCACAACCAATAAAAAATACTTCAAAAGACTTCAAGTACCAGAACTGGACAGACTGAACTTACCTTTACAACAAGAAAACATACAATGTAGTCATGCATTCAATACTTTGATCATCACAGTAAGTTTTCTTTCATATGTTATTAATTATATGAGGTTTATATGTATACACCTGACACAAGCGGGACTTGAACCTAAAACCACTGCTGTACCATGGCACTCTATCCACGGAGCTACTGTGTGATTTGTCACACCAGCATCCGTTGAAATTTTAAATGTCAATAATATGCCTATTTTATTTCAGTTATAAGATCTACATTGCCTTTCAGCTTGTTTGGATTAATAGCATTGCAGCATCTGAATACCTTGACATCTTGCTCTGCTTGCCATTGCCATCTTGTTGGTGTATAATTATGAAACATAACTTTCAATGCACAATTTTTTTTCTATATTCTCCAGCATGAAAGACTAATGATTATTTATTTTTCAGTATAAAAAGCCCCAGCCGCTACTGGATATGGATAAAGAGTGGTATCAAGAGTTAAACAAAGTGAAACCTATTAAAGATGTCCCAAGTGACTGCAAAACACAATAAAATATTAATATTATAATGTTGTTTTATTTGTGATAAATTCTAGACTAACTACTAAAGGTATTGCTCTCCCACGGTATTGATCATAGAATAATAAATAAGACCTGGTCCTGATTGCTTTCCCATGGTGACTTAAGTGGGGCCTACATGCAATGCGATTGTATTCTATTTAACAAGCTTTGATTCCATCATCTTGAAGTTCACAAGAACTGCCTGAAGAATGACAAATTACTGATGCATTGTGCATCACAATGTTTTCCAATTAAATAATATCTCATTCAAATTAAACACAGTTTCCTTATAATAAATTTATTTACAGTAGGTACACAAAAACAAAATTGTCATAGCAACTTGCCAATGAGACAATATTAACCATAGTGGTAATTTTTCTTAATTAAAATTACTAATATTACAATCTATTCATCATCTATAATCAGGCCTTTAGCTAACTTTTTCAATTCTTCTTCATCTTCCTCTTTGTCTAACAAACCTTTTGATGCTAAATATTCACCATACTGTTTAGGAATACCCATGAATGTTTTAATCTTTGCACGCAACTGTTTCCATGTTTCTTGATAATAGTTTTTCTTGTCTTTCTCCATGGCTTTGTAGTCATGTCCATATTTATTTAGTAAATATGTTATAAATTCAACTTGTCCTTTTGGCAACCTGAAAGAAGAAACACTCGAATAACAACTGGCTGAGGTGTATGGTGTAAAATTTAATAATAGGTATCATACTTAACAAATGAGCTAAATTTATATCTTTATAAAGTATATTTTTAAGAATTTCAATGCTATATGTACTTGTACATGATATGTCTAACACCTACATGAAGATGTGGGAGGATTTAAACATGTTCAAGACATGTTATGCTTGGCTTTTATGTCAACAATAAATAAACTACTAGGTACCTTTAATCCTATTATACATATATTATAACTGCACTTGCAACATTTATTGTACAAAAAATAACATAATTGCTTTCATAAATAAATAATATTATACCTAATATAACAAAAAGTTACTGGATAATTGCAAACTCACATGAAACGTCGTGGCCGCGGTGCTTTAGCTTCTCTTTCTAATATCTCAACAACCTCTTTTTTCACGATTGGCTGAACTACTTCTTCTTCACTCTCTTCATCGGACTCTTCTTGATTTACGATCTTTTTAGCTTCCCTGACTTTTTCCTGTTTAAAATTGGGTATTTTTATCACTTTATTGGGATCATTAGCAAGTCCCATTTCTTTCATGTTTCGAAGAGAAGACTTTTTAAAATCCCATGCATCCTTTATTGGTTTACTGTGAATGTAAGATTTCATTAACTTAAGACTTTAAAAAAACGATTAATTAAGGCAGAAACAATGTCGTAGAACGTATTCTAACCACATAACTTCGCCGGTGCTACGTTGTTTGATGTGCATTCTTTTTCGATTCAGTTTGTGGAGATACTTTTTTTTACGGTGTTGCTTCTTGATCTTCATCTTTAAAATAAAGGTTACTTCTTAGAAGTAACAATAAACAAACAAATTAATTTCTATTTCTAATAGCACGTTACAATACAACACGTGAGAAATGACGTTAAAATGACATTAATGACATTTTAGAATTTAAACATGACAATCAGTAAGTGCTGCCATCCCGTACCAAATTTTTCCCCCAAGTTTATATGCCCTTAAAAACTAGATACAGCTTTTCACAAATTATCTGCTTTTTTAGTATACTTAATTAAATCTACGGGTTCTTACCTAAAAACACACTAATGCCATCTGATTTAACCTGTACTCACTTGAAGATAAATAAAAAAAATAAAGAAAGATTTGTCATCCGTTCATAGAGTATAGTAATAGATTGGGAACATCCGTTCGTTGTATGATCCGTAGGTACGCACTCAAATTCTCGCCCACACAACTCTTACTAGTAGGTATCTACATATTTACCTAATTCAAATTAAAATTGATTTGATTAAACATGATGTCTATTGACTGGAAATTGAATGGTTTTCTAAAAGCTCATGCTCACAGTTACACACGATATGTTTTATTTTTAAGCACTCTTTAGCCATATTATTATTTGACCGCACGGTTGTCGCAGTGGCTGAGATATTGGCTGCTGCGCAACGTGTCGCGGGTTCGATTCCCGCATTGCACATAGGTCTGGCTGGTTGTGTATGTGAAATTTGTGTTTGTAAACGCACCCACGATACAGGAGAAATCCTAGTGTGGAGCAACGTTTTTATTTCAAAAAAAAAAAAAAAGTAACAAACATCCATACATCCATCCATCTATCCATAGATCCTCACAAACTTTAACGTTTATAATATTATGTAGGAGTAGGATGTGCATTTTTATACAATTACACCGCAATATTTTGATACACTATACTCGTACTTATAATAGGATGTTGGACTAATTTTGGGAAATGATTTTATATTATTCTTCATTACGTTAAAAGCACACTACATTGATATTTCAGGGAGATCTACTGATTATCAATAAAAATCAATGATAAAGTTTTAATTTCCAAAACCGCTCCAAAAACGCTGTTTCTGACACAAGTGACGTAACACGCAAATAAACGTTTAGTTTTTATCAACATAACCTAAAATGAGATTTCACAAAAGTTCTGAATGATCATACATAAAGATTTGTAAATAGGTAGGTACTCACACTGCTGTTTTTACATTTTTAAGTTCCGCAGCATAATAATCAGCGTTATTCATAAAGAAAAGTGTAACCATAAATGCGTCTATCTTAGGTAGGTTGTATCAGCTTGCACAAAACTTGACTCCATTTTGAGATTCGATATGAATATTTATGCCACTAGATAGAAGATTTCTATGAAAACAGCTTCAGAAACAGCTCAAAGATCGAATATAGCACCCAGAAAACATAAAACGCAAACTACAATCTGTCAAAGCCGTGCTTACTACAGTGTTGCCAAGCTAGATTTTCATTTTACCCCAATGCCTCATTAATTTTACCCTAAAATCATAACTATTTATACAAAAATACCCTAAGGCTGCGTTTCCACCAGAGATGTGCGAGGATGCGTAGCGAGGGATGTGTTTGTAAAGAACCAATAGAATCGCTTCATTTACCTCACCTCGGTCAGCACAGCATTGGTGAAAACGGCTCAGCGGAGTTAGATTTTTGCGCATACAAAACAATAGAGGGATGTGTGCGAGGGATGTGTGCGAGGGATGTGTTGCGAGGAATTTCCCTCTACACCGCACCCCCGTCGACACATTTCACAGCTTCGCAACGCATCCTCGCACCACACATTAATGGGCATTTTCACAGCTCCGCTACACGTCCTCGTCGGCACATTTTCATCGCACAGCTTTGGTGGAAACCCCCACACATTTTCACAGCACAGCTAGACATCCTCGCATGACACATTTCCATCGCACATTCTGGTGGAAACGCAGCCTTAGGCTAAAGTTTTGGTTTTAGATATACAAAATAAATTAAGTTCTTTCTTAATCAATGGTCATATTTCACAATAAAAATATGCTGAATTTATTTGTTTAACTCAAATTCAATTCAAATACTTAGGTACCTACATTTATTGCTTACTAAAAAGCCCATAAACGTTAGCAATCATAACAACAATACAAAATCTAACCTTAAAATTTTAACCTCAAGTTTACCCTAAAGAATTCTTAACCCTATAAATAAGTTGGCAACACTGGCTTACTTGCATGTGACGTCACTAGAGAGCTACAGGCCGATCTTGTCACAGCTAAAATAACAAAAAATATTACATTTTATTTTCGTGTAATTTGTAAAATATATGCGTATTTTAGTTGAAAATCAAGTGAAATAAGTTTATTTACGCTATGAACAAACTACAGGATGACCACAAACTGTAGTATATTTTCAATGTTGTCAAATAGCATATTGTTTGCAGTAACTTGACAGTTCGAAGCAAAATAATGATATGATACCATATTTGAACTAGTAGTGTTGGGCACTGAACGATTTGCGAAAAGAATGAATAATAAAAATAGTTGAATCTATATTTTTGTGAATTCTAAACATGTAAAAGCTATGCTTAAGCATTTATTTTATCATAATATCTTATCCTCCTCCTCCTCCTAATAGCTTATCCTCAGCGTCCAAGAAACCCGCCGGAGCCGCTGGCAAGGCCGCCGGCAAGGCGCCGGCTGTTTCAATCATAACAAATCAATGAAAAATACATTACATAAGTACATTCGGTTCAATCAATTTGTTCATTATTTTTTTCACATCACTACCTTTTTTTTGTTAGAAAGTGGTATCCCTCCAGTTGTCAAGTTACTGCAAACAATTATTCCAAGTATAAGTGTATCACTGTTAACAAGAAATGGCCAACCTTAGGCTATTTGACTCATTTTGGGAAATGGTTTATATTAATCTTCATTATATTATAAGCACACTACATTGATATTTCAGGGAGATCTATTAATAAGATAATAATAATAAAATTTAAAATTTAAACCCGCAGCCCCGCAGGGCAGCTTGTGGCGAGCTGTTGGGCAGTAGCGACCCCACGGACCTGACCCTCCCGGGAGAACTCTTGTTCCTCATCTCTGGCTTGCCTTAATTGGCCGGTCAGAGTGAGCACTGACGAGAAACAAGACTCCCACCTCTCTCTTGCCTTTATTGGCTGGTTTGAGTGGAGATTCGCAAGAGCAAACGTGCTCGGGGGAAGGAAGTATTCCAGTAAGTTGGTAGGGATCTTGACCGTACTTCCAGGATTGTCCTGATAGCCGTGGAATACCGCTCCACTCCTCAAGCACCTCAAGATAATTATGTTGCCCCCTTGTCGCTACGTCACTATGTGCTAGCGGCCGTTTTCGGGGGCCCATTTACTGAGTGTGCAAGCCAATTTTATCCGTGTTTACAACCATTGGACAGGCAGGGGCCATAGTTATTCCATAGTCTCTGGTACCTAGCCCACGCAAACAACCCAAAAACCCATAGTCCAATATTTTTTTTTTAATTCCATGACCAATAATAATTCTACACCAACCGGGGGTTGTCCTTGGGTGCACTTGCCTAGTGCATATAGGGATAATCGCCGGTTGGTGTCTCATTTCATATTTATAAAGTTTTTCTTAAGGGGCCTCTGCGAGTTGGCTTCGGCCCCTCGTACGCCTTTCAAAGGCCCAGGACCTCAGGGTCCTGAGATATATAAATAAAATAATAATAAGGGAGGTCGAATATCACGCTATCCTGTATTTATAGACGAGATCATCCTTCAGTTTCGTTTAGGCTGAAGTATGACGATACTTCCATTAGTAGTTATGTATGACGATACTTCCATTAGTAATTCGGTTCTTGACAACACTGAAAATATGCTACAGATTGTGGTCATCCTATCAGTTCATAGCGTAAATAAACTTATTTCACTTGATTTTTAACTAAAATATGTATATTTTTTGCAAATTACACGAAAATAAAATGCAATATTTTTTGTTATTGTAGCCTTCACAAGAACGGCCTGTCGCACTCTGTTGACGTCACACGCTAGTAAACCAGTGTTGCCAACTTATTTTTAGGGTAAAGAATCTTTAGGGTAAAGAAGATGGCTAAACTACTGCCCTAAGCATGTATAGAAATGTGTCTCTAGTTTATAACTTTCAAATATTCATTAATTAATTATTCCGTGTTTATTATTCTCCTAGAACCTATAAGAATTAATCAATGAATTAAAAGTTTTTTACTTGTTTTCCAATGTTTTGTTTATCAAGGAAACGATTATGACGTTTCGTTTTACGAAACATGTGCCACCCACTTTAAAAGATAATTTTGCTTATGCTGAAATAAACAGTAGGTATTAATTATTTATTATTTATTTTCGTATCTCAATACGTCTCGAAACGTCGATTAGGGTTACCTTCATCTGATTTCTAGAAACGATTGGCAAAATCTGAAAAGAAACCGCACTTGAATAGTGCTGGCTGGTGCTGGCACTAGTGACAATTGATTCTTGATAAAAAATAAACAAACGTCAGTCAAACGTAGGTACTCTTCTGTCAGACGTCTTAAGGTCATAGCTCATTGGAGCTACCCGCTCGACAGCCAACCAGGGCCCCAAAACCGCTATTGCAATTGTCATAATCGTGTCATCATTTCATAATGATATCGTTACGGTTGGTTTTGGTTTAAAAATATAGTCTTACTCTAAGCCAATGACCAAAGGTTTTGACTGTTATGATGTCATTATAAGATCATTCTTACACAATTACAATAGCAGACTTGGGGCCCAGGACCGCCTCGCCTCGAGCGGTTAATATTCTTTGCATGAAGTACTATGGATAAATGCTCACAACATCAACTCCGGAGCGCCTCGCCCGCGGGCTGACCACGCGCGGACGGCGAGTGGACCACTCGGTGACCACCCGTTGCTCGAACGCTTGCCTAGCGTTGCCCACGTGCAGGTCCCAAATGGATCGCGCTCTGTCCGCGACGTGTAGGTAGACCTAGTGATGATCCCCGACAAACTACTCATCTATTTGCGGACAACGCAATGATCATTCGTTGACCACGCAACGTTCACTGGCATTTAACCATGGACCACCTGTCGATAGCGAGTGGACACCGAGCGACGAGGTGGTGCTGGTCGGGTGTCAGATGTCTAATGAGCCAGCCGTGAGACACAAACTTTTGTTCGTGAAAACGAAAATTAGTGTATAAGTTTTTTATTTATTTTGTGTTCTATTTTGCTGATTATTCTGTCCGTGTCTTTTTTGTGCTGTGTCCAAATAAATATTTTTCTTTCTTTCTTTCTTTCTTAGATAGGTCTAATGAGCTATGACCTTTAATCGCTCTGCCCACGCTCTCCATTTGTTGTACCTTACCAGTATTTTTGAATTTTTGATTTTTACTTTGGACCCTCGCTTGTTTATCGGACTTATTGTGTCTGCTCACCTACCTACTGACCTTTCGCTACTCTACACAGACTTGCCTTGCCTATCGATTCATCATGAGATGTAATAAGCCTACTGGTTTAACTACTCAAAGACTGCGGAGGCATATCACCTCTTCTTTGCCTGAACTTCTACTCGCTATCCTAGCACGACGGTTAACAATCGAGGTAAGTTATATACACTTAGCGTAAATCATTCTTCAATCAAGTTCAAAGCAAAATCTTTTACTTAGTTGACGTTTGACATATTAACGTAGGAGTTTCTACGATTTTATTTTCAGGATTGTAACGATAAGAGAAGTTCCTGAATCTTTTTTTCATACAAAATACTAATATTCAGCTATTTAGCATTACATATTACTAAGTGCAATGTTTATACAATGCTAGGGCAGTCGCCCATACTCAATTTAGCCGTCTCCTTTGAGGGTAAAATTTTAGGGAGCGCCTCCACAGCCGGCGCCGACTAGGCTCCCAAAAATAATGCCGTTAGGAACCGGAGTAGCCTTGAAGTAGCAGTGATACCAGACGAAAATAATTGCAAACTACCGTAGCAGCAGATTAATGTTGCCGTGTTTTAAGTTGAATTAAATACCTTAGACTGACTTTTAAATAACAGTGTTAATGTAAAACAAAATACAACTTTTTTGGACTTACAAGGGGGATGGAGGTGGTCGACGGAGCCCCGGTACGCGGAGCTCCTATTTCTATCTGCAAGGTTAAAAGTAACATAACACGAAGGGGTTGACGGGGGCTTCGTTCGCTTGCTCACTGAAGCCCCCGTCAACCCCTTCGAACCTAACCTGTCCGTGTCGGGGTGTCCAAGTTCCCGAGCTCGCTTCGCTCGCTCTTGGACCCTAATTAGGTATGTTACTCAAATGAAACATGAAATGTTTTTTTAATTATGACAAATTGCCAACTCCCTTTCCCGCTTTTTTTTTCAAAAGTCAGCGCCGGCTGCTAATTTAGCAACCAGTGCCGGCTGCAAATTCAGGTCACGGCGGCGGTTGCGGAGTCACTTCCAAAATTTTAAGGTTAGATTTCGTATTGTTATTATGATTACTATAGTTTATGGGCTTTTTGGTAAGCAATACATGTAGGTACCTAAGTATTTGAATTGAATTTGAGTTAAACAAACAAATTCGGCATATTTTTATTGTGAAACATGACCATTGATTAAGAAAGAACTTGTTTTATTGTATATCTAAAACCAAAACTTTAGCCAGGTATTTTTGTATAAATAGTTATGATTTTAGAGTAAAATTAATTAGACATTGGGGTAAAATGAAAATCTAGCTTGGCAACACTGGAGTAAGCACGGCTTTGACAGATTGTAGTTTGCGTTTTATGTTTTCTGGGTGCTATATTTGATCTTAGAGCTATTTCTGAAGCTGTTTTCATAGAAATCTTCTATCTAGTGGCATAAATATTCATATCGAATCTCAAAATGGAGTCAAATTTTGTGCAAGCTGATACAACCTACCTAAGATAGACGCATTTATGGTTGCACTTTTCTTTAAGAATACCTAACGCTGATTATTATGCTGCGGAACTTAAAAATGTAAAAACAGCAGTGTAAGTACCTACCTGCCACATATTTATTTACAAATGTTTTGTATAATCATTCAGAAGTTTTGTGAAATCTCATATTAGGTTATGTTGATAAAAACTTAGAAACATTACCTATAAATTCTTTTGTGTCATGAATCATGATGGACTGCTTAAGACGTATTTGTACATTGTGGAACTACACACCATTTATATACGCCATTATAGCCAATAAAAATGATTTATTGATGAAATTAATTTCAGCTGCACCGTCTGTCTTGTTGACAAAGCTCGTTTACTAGCGTGTTACGTCACTTCCGCAAAAACAGCGTTTTTGGAGCGGTTTTGGAAATTTATACTTTATCACTGATTTTTATTGATAAATACAGTAGATCTCCCTGAAATATCAATGTAGTGTGCTAATAATATAATGAAGATTAATATAAACCATTTCCCAAAATTCAGTCAAATATCTAATTTTGTTAGATGATTATGTCGGCGCTTAAGTCGTTTCGTTACTGAAACGTCTTAAATTCTATGTGTATGGCTGCTTGTGCACTACACGTTTACAGCACGTTTTTTCACAGACCGTTTTTTTTTTCATACATTTTAAGAAGTGGTGGGGATCGTTCTGCATGCCTATTGGCTAAAAATCCGTAAAAAACCGAATACGAATAGAAAACGTCTGTAGTGCACAAACAGCCTGTGTCAATTTGTTGACAGATTGACACTTATCTTGGTTTTGTACTGTCAACTGTCAGTGTCAAAATTTAAGGTTATGTTTTGAACATTTGAAGAAGGCACTATAATTTAATTTAAAACGTATTCAATATGCCTCAAACTGGAGCAACACGCCGCCAAAAGTTTCTCAAATCAGAGAAATCTAAAACCAAGCTAAAATCGAAAAATAAAGAGCTTCCCAAAGGCACAAATGTTACGAAAACGAACTTCAAAATAAAGAAGATAGTTCTAAGGGAACAATTGAAAAAGCATGGTGAAACTGAAGCATTGTCTGCAAGGAAACTAAATATTAAGGAACTATTGTCCCGTCTCAATCATTTTAACACTCACTCCAGAACTGACGCCCTTAGTGGACTAAAGGAACTGATGGATTCTCATCCTGAAGTGTTAGAACTCAACCTTGGGGAACTTGTTCACGGGATTACACCTTTAGTTCTAAATATCGAAAAAGTCGTAAGTTATTATTATTAATCGCTATTTTTCTCCACAGCAATACATATTATGGGATACTGACACTGGCCAATCTATAACTTCCTCCATCTTAATTCCTTTCCTTTAAGCAAATTGATACACTTATTACCAATCACATCCCAGTTTAAACTAGCCCAGTAAGGTGTCACATAGACCAGCGGTTCCCAATCTCTTTTATACTGCAACTCCCTTTACGTGTTGTAATTTTTTTGCGACACCCTTCTAAAAGAAGATACCTGCGTGTAACTGAAGTAGTTCATTATTTTAATCAAAGAAAATTCCAAAGAATGTAGCATCTTCTAATCTAGGCCACTTAAGTTTTCCAGTTTGCGATGCCCCTGAGACAGTACCACAATACCCTGGGGCATTTTCTTATTTATAGATGATGATTCCTTGATTTCCTTGCATGATTCCTTGATGTAAAACCAATTTTAACATCAATTTGATTAGATAAAACTAACAAGTTTTATATTTCAGGTGCGTCATGAATCCCTCAAGGCACTGCATTTAATGCTGTCTAAGGCAAATATTGAGCGAATAGATCCATTTTTTGACATCATGTGCACATATTTAAGGAGTGCCATGACCCATATTGATGGCAGAATACAAGAGGATTCTCTTCTCTTTCTGGATACACTCCTCCAGTGCACACCCACAAAAGTGGCACAAGATTTCCACAAAATCATACCCAACTTCCTTGACATGATTTCCAAGTTACGGGTTGATTCAAAGCCTGGAAGAACACTGACTGTTAACTTAGGAAGCCAAATCACAAGCGTGAAGTGGAGAGTCAAAGTATTGCACCGCTTGAAAGACTACCTGAATGAGTTTGTGAAATACAATAACATTGAAAATGTCAGAGGGCCAGTTGTAGAGAACACTAAAATTTTTAACCCTTCTAAAATGAATCACTATTCCTTGTTTAATCCAATTTATACTCAGAATTGTCAACTATCTTGCTTCTCATCTAAAAACCTGCAAGATACTGTGCCATTAGATGAAGTAGACAAATTCAGAGAATATACTGACACTCTAATGCCTTTACTATTTGAGACCTGGCTGGAAGTATGTCCTAATGTAAACACTGAGAAAAATACTGAGACTGTTATCAGTGAAGATGCAGCTTCATTACTGAAGCACACTCTTGAGGTTATTTCCTTGATATGTTCACTTGTAAAGCATTTTAATATTAAGAACCCAAGCTCAAACATACAAAACGTATTTTCGCAAAAGTACCGCCAACCATATTTACAACATTTTGTCAATGCTTTCCCTTATGTGACAAATATAAGAACAAAACAAAGAAATGTAAATAATGCACAATTTGAAGACGCCATCACTGATCCCAAATTAGTCAACCAGAATTTGGAAATATGTCAACTGTTCATTGTACTTAATCCTAACATAAATGTGAAGAACCAAAACAAATATATGATGTCAGTATTGAATTATATTGAGAAAACCTTTAATAAGAACACACAAGCTGAAATTAATGATGTTATTATAAAAATCTTGCATACAATATTTTCCAATGAAGTTAATAATTGGACCAGAACCCTATCAGTGATGGATGATCTGTTCAAAAAGATTATTTGGGCATATTTTAATAAGGACATGTCTAGCTCATTCAGACAGAAGATTTTTAGTCTTTTGTGTAAAATTGCTCTGAATGATAAGCTGGTTCACTTCCATGAAAGTGATGCTTACAATACTTGGCTCAAAAACTTGCCAGACATTTTGTTAGAGGAGGCAGTAACAGTTCAAACAATAGATATAATTCATAAGTTTGCTGTTCGGAATAACAAAACCTTTAACATGGTTATTAGACCAAAGTTGTTAGAAATAATAGAAAATTTGCCAAAACTTGTAATATCTGATGTTGACATTAATGCAAGTGGCTATTACAAATTATTTTCATTGTTGTATTACATTAAGAAATGGGATGATGAATCTTTAAATTTACTACGAGAACAATTAATAAAGGATGTTTACCAACGCGATTATGGCAACTACATCTTTGAAACATTACAGTTAAGAACTGGAGGTGCCTAATGATCATGTTATACAAAAGTGAAATAAAAATATATAATAATTATGATAGTCATTTATTTCAATAAACTCAAACACAAAAATTATTAGGTATTAATGCAAAATTGTGACAGTCACCTAGAAAACGAATATACACTTTAATGTAACGAGGTAATAAAATTAAGGATAACATCAAATTAACACAAAATGCAGTAACATTCTATAGAAAATACAAAGGTAATACAAAGAAATTACCTACTAACTGCATTATTTAAGAATGGTTCACATAATTTGTATTATAAATACTGCAACCATTTATTACCTACATAATAATGATTACACATCATTTAATTAATAAGTAACAGGGTAGAAGGAACTTTCTTCGAATTCTGGGAAAAACTGAACTGGTAAAAATATTCAACCATATTCAATATCCCACATATTTTGCAATTTGTGCTGTACCTTATCTACTTATCTAATTGTCCTGGTGTAAATGAGCTCAAATTCGGTAGGTACCTATCATAAAACCAGGGCTATCACAAAACAATACATCTGCATAAAATTAAGCCAACATGGTAAACTTTTGGTAATTTATTTTAACATGTCTTCCACATCTCGCCTGACATACTCATACAATTCCGATTTGAAGCGTCATTGAAGCTATTGACTTATTAAATTATCGTTTATTCATAATTTACATTTTTAAATATTTCTATAAAAAAATTAAATAAAACATTTAAAAATATAAAATAAATAGTACTCCACCGGCATGCGGCATCGAGAACAGGGTCCAAGTTACCGTTATTATAATATTCATTATTAACGACTAGTTTTATTTTACTATAAACTAATTCTATAATAAATATGACTAATACAAAATAACTTTTGCTAATTGTTGAGTCGTTTAGTGTCAATTTGGCAATTTTTGGCTAAAATTATAAATTACCGAGAACTTGCAGAACATAGCCATGCAACGTTAATATAAATACTGGCGTTGAGTTAAAAAGGAGCATTATTGAGAATTAGGTTCTCATAAAAATATCAATAAAAACAATCACGCATTTTATGCCTAATATAATAAATAAGACGGATAACCATCGTTTAGGTACTTTTACGAATAAAATAAAATAAATCATCAGCTCACAAATGCTGACCCAGATCATCATGCTGATATCAGCATTAATTTAATTGAAAAATATCCTACTAATTATTAGACTACGTATTTATATGATACGTTTGATGCCTTATTATGAATAGGTAAGAGATATAAATTAGATGCCTAGGTCGAAAATAAGTTCTTCATCAAGTCTTGCATAAAAGGAAGAACGTACTTAATTATTTCCGATGTGAAGCAGCTACAGATAAAATAAAAGGAATATGCGGTTACTAAGATGACAATTGAACTGCTTAACCAGTGTTTGGTTCCGCCCTCCAGACCGATCCTATATTCATTCGCCTAATGACTGTCCAAGTGTCCAGTCTGTTGAGGTCGTCTAGTCGGTCTTTTTCATTTCTCTCACAAAAACCTTTCTCGTAAATTGAATATCTAAATGAGTTTGCATGCACGTATAATTTTAAAGGCCAATGTTATGCATGAATTTATGTCATTGCTTCTAAAAGCGCGGAAGATTGGAAAAACATTATGCTCCCTAGAAGCTGCGGAAAGTCTTTGACTATAGCTAAGTAAAATTATATTATAAGATCATTTTCCAGAGTATAGAGAGCACAAATCGTTCTTGCACGAAGCTCGCCTAAAAGGATTATTAATGTATAGGTACTTATTTGAGGTATGATCTACTGTGTTTTCCTTTTATTAGATTTTTTTGCGCGAGGAATGGTAGCAGAGGCCGTCAGCATTGCCTGAAAATAAAAGGAGTAAATTGAAAACTAACTCAAAAAAAGCATAAGCACACTAGCACACTACTCGGTTTTAGTTGTATGGTGGTATTTTATTATTCAGTCAATAATAACTATTACTAAGAAAGTGCAATCATATATACAGTTAAAATTGGCTTACGCTGAGTTGCAGAAAAGGTCATTAAGTTTTAAAGGAGACTAATGATAGAAATTGTATGGGTAATACCTCCATTAAAATTTAATTATCTTTCTGCAACCAACCGTTAGATTTATCAGTGGATTACATTGGATTAGGGTAGAAAAACACTGATTAAAATAAACATAAATAAAATACGACACAGCACACTTAATAAAATGCAAAGCAAATAATTTTAAAGAAAGAAAAGTTGGTAACACTTCAGATTAAAAATATTAGTGTAGCCGGTTAAAAACTAGGGAATCAACTAAATTCATGCATGTAAATAACACTCGCAAAACGAAACTAAAATAAACATACTGTTTTGCCTAACTTCAGCTGCAAGTAAAAGCGGGCTTAGGATTTTAGGAAAGCCTTCTACACGTCAGTAGTTTTTTCCGAAGTGGACGTTTCATCGTGTAATGATATGAACTTATATTCTGGATGACCTGCTATTTTCGCTTCAATGAGTTTCTGAAGGGCATCACTCTTATCTATTATATCTTTGGATATATCTTCGTCATCTAAATCAGATGCATCTTTAAAACTAATCGGATCATCTGATTTTTTTACCCGAGATACTTCATTGGTATCTCGTACTTTTATATCGTCTGCGACGAGAGTGTTTAACTCAGTACAGCTTTGAAAATCATCAGTAGCTGTTTCAATGGTAGATGATCTTCTGCTGTGATCATCTGATGAGGTTGATGTATCTTCTAACTTTGGTTTCTCATCACTCTTGTGCCAAAAAGCAAGTTTGCCCGGCAATTGAAACAGTTTCCCTAAGCCTGAACTACTACCTTTAGGAATTCGCGCGGGTGATTTGGATTTATGCCGCTTTTTATTTTCCGCTATAGGATTAACAATTTGAAGACCTTTTATTAATCCAGATTCTTTAATTCTGGTGTTTGGTAATTTATTAACAACATCATTTAAGCTTTCTTGGGATGTCGTACTTTTCAGAGATATATCTGTTTCTGATTTATTGCAAGCTTCTTTATTATCGTCTGGCGTTACCTCATCTGCGTCAACTTTGGCTTTTAAGCTTGCTTGGGATGTCGTACTTTTCAGAGATATATCTGTTTCTGATTTATTGCGAGTTTCTTTATTATACTCTGGCTTTACCTCATCTGCATCAACTTTTGGCGGTGGCGGCGCCTTGCTTTTACCGTATTTACCTTTGGGAGATTTTCTTTTACTTTTAGGGGAATCTTCTGGTGTTCCAAAAGACGCTTCATCATCGCTTTCGGCAGAGTCGTTATCGTTTAGCGAAGTATCAAGACGCGAAGTATCAAGACGCGTAGTATCAGTGCGTTCGTCTAAAACAGTTACTACTTCTTTTGTGGCAGTATCAAGAGGTTCATTATCTGTACTATCCAGGGCAGTCTCAAAAGGTATATCTTCATTATTTGAACTAGATTGGTCATCATTACTGTCTTTTTGTTGACTTGCAACAGGAATGTCGAATTCAATATGTTTTTGTTTATTTGGATCATCTTGTTTGGTTATAGAATCATCTGTAGTATTTTCTCTATCTTTATCTACTGAACTAATTAATGAAGTTTCTTCAGAAGCGACTTCTTTTTGGTCCCAGTGATCTGTATTATTATCAGTTCGATTATTAACACTTGCATTGAAGGGGTAATTACCTAGCACTTGGAGGATCTTTACTTGGTCTCCAACGTATTGATATATAAAGGGGGGTTGCGTGTGGGACAAGTAAATGGGGGACGGGAGATTAATAAGAGCGGGCATATTCGAATATTCAAAACTATCGTCGTCCTGTAGCTCCTCGATGATTACTTCACTTTCCTTTAAATAAAAAGTTCGTCTATATCAAAATAAAGAAAACCCAAACACACAATAATTTAAACTAATAAATGCAATAAACAGACTTATTGGCATAATATCGTGATATAATGGTATACTGGTGTAACTATTACGAGGGAAAAGTCGTAAGTCATGCAATAAAAAAAATATTTTCCATAATATTCTAGTATTCTAGTAATAAAATAAAACAGACTCCAAAGAATGATTTAAATATGAAGAATTTTCCTTATTTAATAAGCCAATCTGTTCAACTAGTACTAGCATAATACTTTTCTTTATATTTTATCTTACACAGACCATTATAAATATAACACTGAAGCTGAATAGCAATAACGTTACAAGGTAGGTATGTCATTTTCTACATTTGAGCCTTTACACATACCTATACTGTACTCAGCTTCCCTTGAGACAAACTGGCTTTGAGACAAAATGTTTAACTCTACTTAATTCAAAATCACGCGATGCACCGTCATTTATTGATATTTTTGTTCATCCTAACTTGGCAGTAATAACAACTTAGAGCTTGTACACAAAACTGCGATGCGACGAGCTCGCACGACGCATCGCAAGAACCTGTGAATCGATTCGCATCACTCTTGCGATGTTACGTTTTTTTTTCTTCTATATCTTTTTACCAATAATAGCAGTGTGACACTTTTTTACTATCTATGTAAATAATATCTATATAAAATATGGTCATCTAGTCAAAAAAATACATTCCAGCACGGTTGACGATCGTCGACGGAATGGTCACGCGAGCCTTAGAAGGGAGAAACCTTGCCGAATTCGCATCTCAGTTTTCTGCGTTGCGAATTCTCATCGCACCGATTCGCAGTTTTGTGTACAAGCTCTTATGCAGCCATTATTATACTGATAAGTTATGATGAACCACGAACATCAACAACTTTCAGTGCAAGGCGTGATTTTGAATTCGGTCGGGTTTGACCTACGTTTTGTCTCAAAGACAGTTGAATATAGTATAACCATCAGATAGACATCGTTCTTTTATAGATATATAGATATATTTGTTCAGTCGAATAGCCAATATTTAATAGATTTTCACACATTGCTTAATAATGTCCTGGCTACAACCAAGACTCAGCACCAATCGTACCCTGGCACACCAAAACACTAAAACACTCACGTAGGGTAGTTTTGCAGTTCATAATTTCTAACGTGACATTTAAAGCCTCACTACTACATTTATAACAATTTTTACTATAATAATTTTATCATAGTGTGAAAGCACTTATTCAACTGCCAAGTCCCCTACATAAATGAATCCCCATATAATCTCTCATAATACAATATTCGAATAAAACATTTAGAATAGAAATTAGTGTAAGGAACGTGATATAAATTGTGATATTACTGTAATTATTCCGCCCACAGTGATACGACTGTATCACAGAAAATAAAATTATATTTTGATGTAGAAGGAACAATTACAGCAATAATTTTAAAGATTTAAAATTATAATTGCCACAGTCCCAGTTCAGAAGATGATACACGATTTTTAAATTGATATCGGTTAAAAACTATAAAATATTGCCAGTATAAAATCAGGTACATTTTTGTGCGTTTTAGTTGAACACATTTCTTTGTATTTTATATTTATACAACATTTTATAAACACAAACTTGAATATTAAGGCGATCATACATGCCAGTTTCAACATCATAACTGACCATGAAAATTTGACAATGTAAAAGAAACACCCTCTCTTTATTTTTTACCGTTTAATGTATCTTAACACTAAGCCTTAAAAGAACCAATTCACTTAGTCTAAATTCGGCAGTGGTCGGTCTTATTGCCTTATTATTAAAATAATCATAAAATAAAAATAAAGATTACAAATCATATTTTAGATAAGCACAAAGCAGTGCTTACTGCTTGTTCATTTACAAACTTCTATAAAGACTATAAAAACAAATCTAAATTAACTAAAAGAAATCATATTGAAACCGGCACTTAAATAGCTAAATATACACTTCGTGAACTAGGGCTGGGGAACAGATTGCATACCATAAAAAGACCTAACTTGACATTCGATTGACATAGCACACACAGCATTTTTGTTTACACAGACATCGTCGAATGTTTGCATTAAGTCAAGTGTCTGTAAAGTATGCAATCTTTGCGGCACATGAGCGTAGCTATAGGTTCGTGGTGCAATAAAAAAATCATACTTTCCAATATATAAAAAAAAAATGGACAAGTGCGAGAAGGACTCGCGCCCTGAGGGTTCCGTACAAATTTAATTATGTATGTAGATATATAAAATAAAATATTCCATTAGAAATAAGTATGCAGTAGCGCCATCTATTACATACTTCTTCTAGTGGTGCCATCTATGAACAGATGCCTCCACCCGTTAAGTCTTGCCTCGGACAGCCGGACAACAAAGAGATCCTATATACGGAACCCTAAAAAAACCTCAAAATTGACGCAGTGAGAAATCCAATTCCCACTAGCTACGCCCACGCATTGTTATTTTATAATGTACTATGCGATCGCGATAAGAATAGGAACATCAATGACCTCGAACTGTAAACTATCACTTGAAAAGTAAGTCTTACAAGAAAGTTAATTTGCGAATCAATAACCTTATTTTTAACTGACTTCAAAAAAAGGAGGAGGTTCTCAATTCGACGGAATCTTTTTTTTTTCACTTTATTTAGCAGAGTTTTTGATTTACCAAATAGATTTTTTTATACAAAACAGCTCAATTTTCAATACAAAACGTCACAATATGGGGCAAGGTCAGTCCCTATTCTTATTTAGATGGCATGGTAGTTCAATGTTACCAGACCTCGGCGGCTTGCGGTCGCTTGATGGTGGTGACGGTGGTGCGTGATGACCGGCCGCGCGCGCGCGCCCCTGCGCCCAGGGAAGCCGTGCGCGTCAGGGAAGCGCTGTTGTCCGCGCTCGAGTAGCCCGAGCTTATGTCCTCGGAGGACTTTATGTGACTGGAATAATCACGGAATAGTTAAATAAGGTTGGAATGTCGATGTGGGCGTGGCATGCGTGCTGCAAAATAGACAAAAGTTAGGCGCATATACTAGTACTTTAACCGATGCACTCGTTCACCGCTTGGAGTTGTGTTAACGCTAATAGCTGCTAGCTGGTAGCTGCTAATAGCTGCAATTATAGTGCAAATTTTTATGTATTGTGTGTGAATAAAAATTACAGTCACAGACAGTCTACTGGTTGACATAAATGTCATAGCAAAATAATGAAAAAATAGTGTAGCTTTTTGACGCTAACAGCGGACAAATAAAAGGCGTTGACGTCCAGTCAAACGCATAGTAAAATAGCACATAAGTTTATTGATTTTCAGGCGTATCGTTTCTTTTATAAAATGTACATTAAAGTTTTAGGTATACAAAGTTTAAAATTAGGCGTATCATCGACACGAAAAAGATATATAGAAACTTCATATCAAAGTATCAATTATCCCAATACAAAGGATCCAAGTCGTAGCCGATCTCAAAACTAGTTGGGAAAAGGCTAGGCGGACAAAGGACCCAAGTACCTATAAGGCTCTGTGCGAAAGCCATTTATAATTAAATGACAGCGTCCTCGCTTGCTATCAGGCGATACTAGCCAAATGCAAAAACATATAAATCCACTACAAACCTGAAATCCGGTTCGTCGGTCCTAGGACGAGGTCTAACATCAACATCGACCTCGGGGAAGTACATCGGCGAACGACTGTTCGACTCCGAAGCGCTGCGACGGGTGGAGTATCCACTGCGAATATAAGCGAAGAACTAAATAAGTGGTTAATCAGGAAAGACTCATGCCTAAGAGATTACCGC
Source organism: Thalpophila matura (assembly GCA_948465475.1). Taxonomy (NCBI): domain Eukaryota; kingdom Metazoa; phylum Arthropoda; class Insecta; order Lepidoptera; family Noctuidae; genus Thalpophila; species Thalpophila matura. The sequence continues at coordinate 6,036,239 of OX419187.1, read as the reverse complement.
GCAGATCGGTCACTCGAGTAATGTCGTAGGTACTAGGGGCCGTACCACAAAAAAGATAAACACGTGTTCAACACGAATGCTACTCGTTTTAGCACTAACTTGTCTAAAACAATCGTGTATTATTTTTGGTAGCATTCGCGTTTAACACGTGTTTTTTTTTTGTGGTAAGGGTGTAGATGTCCCACGACTCAGTCATGCATTGAAAGGGTAAGTAAACACCCGTTCAAACTTCGAGACACTTCTCTGCACGGGAATACTCAGCAATCCAGGTTGTCATGAAACACGGGCTTTGGATATCCTGATATAGTGTCAAAAAGCAGGCTTGGCACCGGAATATATCTACTACATGATTAATCTATTATTACGTAAAGAAACGACACTCCCCCCTCATCCCCCCGCCAATTTAACGTCCCCCGCAACGCAGCAGTAGGTCGTGCAGTAGGCAGTATTGCCGTGCCGTGTTTGGCTTAGCTCAGCCCAGACGATAACACACACGCACAAAACGTACAGTGTAGGTACTGTCGGCACACGTTTACGGGCAATTATATGAGTTCGTTTGTATGGAGCGTCAAAGGTGGTATCGCAGCCTCTTGCGCAGTGGATATGATATACAAACTGTCCCCACCTCTTATCACCTCGTCGTATAATCCGGAGCTCGGTGAGTACAGGACAGGCTGTAGCTCTAGCGCAGTTGATATGACATACAAACTGTCCCCACCTCTTACCACCTCGTCGTATGATCCGGGGCTCGGTGAGCACGTCATCGGCTTCGTCGCTGCCTCTCTCCTCGCGCGGCTCGCACTCCGTCAGGTCAGACGGACTGTAGCTCTAGCGCAGTTGATATGACATACAAACTACCCTCACCTCTTACCACCTCGTCGTATGATCCGGGGCTCGGTGAGCACGTCATCGGCTTCGTCGCTGCCTCTCTCCTCGCGCGGCTCGCACTCCGTCAGGTCGGACAGACTGTAGCTCTTGCGCAGTTGCTGTACCAACCCGCCGCCGCCCTGAGGATTTGTTGGAAAATATTAATTTATATGCAATATAAGACGATAATTACAATAATTGGCATATGAATGGCAATCTGATTTATATTTGCCTAGACTGGAAATAGGCCAAAATAACAACATTTGGGAACGCGTCAATGTCAATAATTTTAGTTCTCGTGTGCTGTGCGCGCCTGCGGTAGAATAATGAAACATTTCTTGGGAATATCATTCCTTGCTATTTGGTTTTAAAAGGCGAAAGGTGTGAGTCATAGCATATACCTACGGCTAGCATGTGACCATGAAAGAATGATTTGATAGCTTTAAGCTTTTTATAATTTATTGTAGGTACACACAATCTTGAGTGTTTTGCATTTACTTACTTCGTATATCTAATACTGTCCTACAAAAATATAAAAATAACACTTACGTGAATTCTGCAGTAATGCTTCGGTTACACAAGCTTTGTGAGGCAAAGCGCATGCTGTCATAATTTCTATTAAAGCGATGATATTGTACGCTTTACACAAAAATAAACAATAGCGAGGACACTATATTTATTTATTAAGAAATCATCGAATATAAAACTAAATCAGTCACACAACTAAATCTAAATAACACAATACACAACGTTGGTGGTTTCACAACACATGCGTTCTTTACAAATAATGTTTTGTATAGAGATAATATACATACAGTGGACAAGCCTATTGGATTGATTGGTCAAGAGAAACAGACGGAAGACTGAGTGGCCCATTACGGCCATTACATGCCAAATTGTACTGCGGATTCGAGTGGGCCACGCAATCTTCCATTTGTTTCTCCTAACCGAAATTTATTAAAACTTGCCTACGCTATGTGTATTACATCTATGTATTTATAAACTAATTATGTAATTAATTACAGACGTCATGCGATGTAAAATATTAAATAAATCGGCTCGTCTATGAGTTTGTGCAAGACAGTTTAGGAACAGTGAAAATTTAGGCATAGCAAAATATAATAACAATTTCTAAGACATTCCTGGACAGTTCCCTAACTAGCGTTGTACAAAGAAATGCATACGTTTAAGTAATTCAGTGTGAAAAATGTAATGGTATATTTTATATTGTTTTTATATGTAAGATAATTTAATATAAATATTATTGTAGACAATACAATTGATATACGAAAGAAACCTTGAAGAATCGGTTTGATAAAAAACGAGAAAATAAAAAAGAAATCAGACATGAATTTGATTGATGCTTTGGTTTAAGTTGCATTAAAACTGTTGATTTGTATTGAAGTGAAAAACATGAAATAAATAGCTGTTTAAAAAAATATATCGGATTACAAAGAGAGCCTCAAATAATCCGTTTTAGTAACAGAATAATCTGCACAGGAGGCGTTTGTCCAGCATAGCCCCGTCATAAAAATATTGGTTCAAATAGTAAAAATCTATACAGTACTAGACATTTATTATAAGATCTCAAAATCTTTTGGTAATACAGCTCATTCCTACAATTTTTACTAAACAATTACGGATATGATATTTTTATTTAGTGACATCGACACCACTAATAGACTTCGAGAATTTCTCTATGACTCGTTTCCCTAAAGCTTGTTCCTACTATGTCGGATGCGGTGGCGATAAAATGTCTTACGACCTAGTGACTGATCAGTTTATACATATAAAATGACGACATTCTGTCGACCCGACATAGTGGGAACCAACCAACTTTATTTTACAACTTGTGAGAAATGGGAAGTAGCTGATACATTTCATGCTTCTTTTTAAAATCATCGTGAGAATTTTTAATTCACAAATACATGTAAAATCCAAAATGTCCAATAAAAGTGGATTTCAGTTTAAAACTTCGATAAATTCGAACTATAAAATTGTTAAAGTGTGATGATACACTTGATACTTTAAAAACAACGGGTTATCCTAATCGTTGTCTAAAATTATCTAAACATCACAGCTGAGCTTCATTCGCACTCGTTATTCAGTCGACCATAATTTCGTTATTTTCTTTTTCCATGGCCGCTTGAGATCTAGTGCGGCGACCTCGGGACTTGCTCCGAGGTCGTTTCTCTTTGGCAACTTTACGTTTACGAATGACGTTGCCCCTGCTTCGCGCTGAAGTGTCTTCGGGGTCGTAGTTAGGATCGTGAGGGTCTCCGTCGCCTGACAGATAGTCTTGCGCCTCGTCATCACGGTCCAGTTCCACTATTTCCACAATGCCGGGCAGGTCTGAACGTTGGTACTCCAAGTCTTCGTAGGTATCGTGGTAGCCGTCGGTGACGTCACGCGCCCTTATCGTTTGTCTAGCGTCCGCCTCTCTTTCTTGCTCAGGACTCGGCAGATTGAAGTTCTGCGTGAAGCAGCAATGGAAAGGATATTTGGAAAAGATGGGGGGTGGAAGGGGAGAAATTAAAAAAGCGTGTTAATAAAATTAAAAAAGACGAAATTAAACAAAGCGGCTATGTGGTTTGATCTAGTTGATGTGAGAGTTGAGATTACATGGTCTTGATGTGGTCATGCCCGATGACTGGTGGCTACTGGCTGGCTAGCTTGCTAAGTGCGATTAGGCCAATTTGGAAGACACAAAAACTAAACATGTAAAGCTGTGTGCAAATTAGCACTGTGGGTGTAACTCACGTTTTGCTGACTTATTTACATTATACACACTGTAATCAAACATGCCACACTGTTGGTAAACCTATTTGCTCTGTGACAACTTTAAGTGGTATGAAAACAACACAAAGTTAAACATCTAATTAACACTTGTAATTGTGTATTTTTGTTAAGGGTTAAAGCCCACCGACACCCTTATTCGGCTCATTTAAGAACTGTCGAAATTGCTTAAACGTTTCGTTTATCTACAGATCTTATATGAGAGCGTAGTTATAAAACTATTAAAGCATGCCACAATGGTTATTACAGGGTCGTCAAAACTTACTTTTATGGCAGTCTGCATGATAACAGTTGTGGCATAGTTGACGCCTTTAGTGCCCAAATTGAGCACCGTGTGATAACCCTGGTCTTTGGCCTTCGCTATGTACTCATCTATTTCCTGGAAAATAGAAACATTACAATTTAAGTAAAATGTTTATAATTGTTTTATAACGATGCTATGAACCCCTAGCGTCTTAATGCTAGTAATTTTACGTACCTATTCAACTAATTACCTGTGCCTCAATTATTCATATCTAACAAAGCAGTTCGCTTCCGTATAATTTCAAATAGGGAAACTGTCAGAATAGATTAACAATACAATATTATCTTGTAACGAGTTCGACCCAATCTTAATAACACAAATCACACAGAAATTCAATTGAAACAATGGACTTGTATTAATAACACATTATTTTGTGCCAATCAGTTTGAACGATAATCTAGGAGAAACTTAAATGTATTTCTTTAGTCATAAAAAACGTACTGCATATCTGAGAATACCCTAATGCAACAATACTTAGGGCTCAATCCCTCTGGCGTCTGTCGGACGTGAACGTGCACCTTCCTCTGACGTTTGACCAGCGCCGAAGTTGCGCGCACGCAAGTTCATAATATTCATCAAATTGCAATCCGTATACGGATTGCGATGGGAGCAGGCCCTGCCCAAGGATCGAACCCCCCTAAACACTCGACTGCTTACGACTACTAGACCAACGAGGCCATCTATAGAGCCATATATGGCGCAATTCATCTTAGCCCGCATTCGGTTATCCAAATCATTACCAAAATTCAGCCATCCGACACGTTTTCCAAGATCGGCCTTAACGAATACAGGAATTTATGGAATTAACGACGAAGCTGAACCACTTTGACGTACGACGTGTGTAGGTACTAGAGATCTTTCATTTACACTTGGTCGCAGCCCGAATCTCATCATCTACCAAATGCGGGAGAACGACCTAGTATAATTGCGAAATCAGGAAGAAATTAGTATAAAACGAATAGAATAAGCCCATGTTGTTTCAACTTACAGTTACGTATCTGTAACCGTCAAATATGGCGGCTTGTAGGTACGACAATTTCATACTGACTTAACGATTACGTACTGACTTACGAATACAGATGGTTTGAAGCAACCCGCCCTAAGTAAAGCATCGTAGTATTAACTAATCAGCTAAATAATAGCTATCTATGTAATCTCAGCTACGTAGAATAGATCATCTTATCTCCATAAAGTGTGTTTAAATAATCAACGAAACCAAAGGATTACATCACAACATTACAAGTACAAAGATAAGCAGCAAAATCTATTTTTGTACTAACAACACCGCACTGCTATTACCTATGTGAATGCAGTGCGTATTGATTACGGAAATACCCCCTTGCCATACACGGTCGGACTATCGTGATGTATCGATAGGACAGAATTCACGACACACATAAGTCGTGTCGCGTGAATTGTCCAATGGATCGTAATGTGAGAAAATTCACCACACATGTGTCTGAATTTTGTATAGAAAATTCAGCCTTCATCTGTTGTTCTGTTGCAAAAGGCATACTAACTAGGTCATTTGCCAAACCGATAATTTAATGTATTTCCATGCAAGGGCAGTTCTTGAGCATTCAGGATACAAACACAATTTCCTAAGCTTATATTGCTGAACATGAGATGCCCTCAAAAGATCGCTATTATCGTCGATTGTTGGAAGATAACAAATTCGAAAACTTGTCGCTACCTATAATATGTATTTTCTCAGGAAACCCAAGACACCACTGATATACGTCGAAGAAAAATATAGTGAGGAAACCTGCCGGGCTAACATGCGCGCCGCGACAAATTTTGTCGACTGTTTTGTCTCGCTCTTACTCGTGCGAAAACGAGACAAATGCACGATAAAAGCGTCGACAAAATTTTGTCGCGGCGCGGCGCGCATGTTAGGCGCTCTGCCGGGCTAAACATGCGCACCGTGATAAAATTTTGTCGACGCTTTTATCGTGCATTTGTCTCGTATTCGCACGAGTAAGAGCGAGACAAAACAGTCGACAAAATTTGTCGCGGCGCGCATGTTAGCCCTACTGGAAACACATAATACCTAGATCGCCAACGCGTAGCAAGCAAGCGTGGCGATCAAAACTTGTACTGAAAAATGAGTGGTTTGCCTGGCATTGGAAACATTGATTATTGGCTTATTACAATTACTTTGAGCAGTTTCTTACCTGTTCCCGCCTGCAAAGCGCCGGGTGCACGAACTTCCTGTACAGTATGGAGGAGCCCTTGGTGGCCGGCGACAGCAGCCACAACACCAGCACTATCTTCACCTCGTAGTAGAAGGGGAACCATGACAGGAACACGTCCGTGAACGTCTCCGTGCACGTGAATAAAGCGAACACTATCCAGTACATCATCCATTTTACCTGGAATTGTCAGATTAATTTCGTTTTATATTGTGTACTTATTGCTTCATGTCGTGACTGTCCCAACTCCCAACATTCTAGGAAACGCTAGGATGCTTTAAAAGTTTAGTGTCGTCGGGAAGCTCGTATAAAAATAGTAGTTCTTGCCTGATGCGTTTTATTTTATTTTATTGATTTACACGGCATATCACACCAATTACATAAATCAAAGTATAAAATTTATTTACGAGATATAGTCAACCACTGGTTCTATTCAAGGTAGTAAGAAAAATTAATCACAGCAGTATCACAAAACATAAGTTTAACTGGTACTGAGCATAATGAGTCTAGAAGGGGCGAAAGGGGTGGGGGTGGGGGGAGATACAGTTTAGGCGAACCCTAGTAAATTAATTAGTTTCCAAGGTGATGTAGGGCAAACCTATCGGACGCTATTTTTATATTAGGCTCTGTAGGTAAGTGAAGTATTTTTGATAAAAAACAACAAAGTATTACATTATTTTGCAGGATGTATTTTGGAGGAAGTTGTCTATAAAAACGTATGTATTCTAGCAATAGATGAATAAATACCAGTAGTTGATGTAAACAGTGAATACTCAGAGAGGTAACCACAGTCAAAAGTAGGGCACAACGTTATTGTAAAACATGGATTTAATTGTTCTTCAACAATACAAATAACTCATAGTCATGGAATGATGGTACTAATTGTAACTTATTTAAATACCAGCTTGAATAAATAAGGAAAACAGTCTGTAAAACTGGGCCTAAATACAATATGAACAATTTTGCGTCATAATAAATAGTTATCAATCGTCAGCTTCAATAATTATTAACTTTGGTCATAAGTTCATGACACCCTTTCCTTTAAACAAAGTGTTGTCTGTAAAACAATACCGAGGGATATGTACCAGCTACTGGCTACATTTACTACTAGTAATTAGTCATAGGAAGCCGGGAACAAGGTAAAGGACACGGTGGGAGCCGAAGCGTTTCAAACACGAGCGAGCGCCTGTAACAAGGACACCGTTGTACTTTACTGAACCATTTACGGCAAATTACACATTTTTTCAACACACCAAATTGGCGCTCAACGAATGGTAATTTGTCGTTTGACAATTACTTGCCTTTTGAAGCTGACTGTAATGTCGTTCAATTGTAGTCTAATAGCTCAAGCGTCAAAGAATATGGAGCACAATCAATAACTTATTATTGAAGATATTATAAAAGTATAAATGGCACTTACGTATTCCTTTAAGTTCTTCGTCCGGACAGCTTTATATGAAGCATAAGCCGGGTAGAGGGTCCCGAATACCAATCTGCAAAACGGATACACCACCAGATAAGTGATCATCTTCGGTGCGAACAATCCCGTCGTTAAGGCGAATAGGCCAAAGTTCCCAAACGTGACACTAGGGATGCATTTACTGAAGGCCAGCCCTAGGTTCGTTGCGAATCGATTCCAGACTTGTCCTCTCGTGTGAACGAGAGGGGAGTCATCGTAATCGTCGTAACCCTCGTCGACGTTCGGGTCGTATTTGACGAGTTCTTGGCAGGTTTCAAAAGTGTCGGGCGCGGTGACACGAGCGTATTCCGCCTCGAGCTTGTTGACAATGAAACGGACGCTGGACAGTCCGAGGCTCAGCGGCGGCAGGCGAGGGCTGTCGTCACGGTTACCGGTCGCGCGGCCCACCGCCATGGATACGGTATCCACGACATTTGTTTTCTAGCAGTGCATGTGTATTCACTGTTTATGTATAGTTTTATAGTGTCTGTTCCAGTGCACTGCACATTAATATTTAAGACGCACGCGCTAGATGAATCGTATAGACTGATTGAATAAAGATCTTGTAAATCTTGTAAATCAATATCAACGTGCTCGGTGCACAGCACACAAGGCCGCGTAGACTGTTGTTTAGGTTGAAAGGTGATAGTCACCAAATGTTTACAAAAACGACCTTCGAGTAGTAATTAGGTTTCTCACTTTAGAGACTGTTGGCTCTAGATCTAGACTCCTACCTAACTAGAAATTAATCGTTTTGATAAGTAACTTTGTGGAGTACCTACAATTGGTTGTATTTTGCTTGGTAATTACTAGAATCTTTTAATTGGTAGACGGTACCTACCTATAAAGCGCGTAGGCGTTTTGCAAGGTTTCGATGTGCCATGGTCGATAGCAAACTGATACTTAAATAAAATATAAGTAGGTACATAACAATATGACCAATTAGTAGCGTTAATGATTTGATAAAAAAGTTTGCGTAGCCTGTCAACAGTTCGGCATTTGGACGTTCAAATATTTTAACATTTTGCATTATGCGTTAGACTACTTGCTCACTATCCGGTTAAGTGCACGAGTGCATGAAATTTTAACGAGTTAGTGCTTGCTGAAAGTAGGCTTCAATAGTATTAGCGGTATTAGTTTCAAATTTTCAATCAATGTAGAACCAGTTCTCTATGATAGAGCGACTTATGAATCGTAGACACGATGTAATTTATGACCATTCCAAGCTATTAAAGATAGCACGACGGAAGCCAGTAATGCAGAAGTGGACAATCCAGATGAATAATAAATGGAAGATGGCTAGGAGTCTCCGCCAGTTTAATATGAGCCACCCCGATCGTCGTATCGCTTAGACCGATTAGATTTCAAGATTCCTATTACACTGGACGACTTTAAAAATAAACACAATTGCACCGCTGTTGCACGATGTAGCTAGGTATGCATAGATACCTGTGGTAATATGTTTTACAGAGACTTTCATTAGGCGAGGTAATGAATCAAATCTTAGATTAAATAACTACAGATTGGTATCTTTTTACTCACGAATAAATCAGCGCCGAGGAGGCTCGTGCATCCTATTAAAAAATAATCTCCAATACAAAGAAGTTAATATTACAATTCCACAAGTTCCATTTCAATTCGAATGCTGTGCCATAGAAATAATAAAATTTAATCTTATTGTAGTATGTATCTATAGAACCCCCTCAACAAATGCAACAATTTTCCTTGATAATTTAGAATCACTCACTAACAATCTAATTAAAAAAAAAAATAAGAAAATTATATTGTGCGGCGACTGGAACATAGACCTTCTAAAACCAACAAAACTGTCCAATGACTTAAAGTCTATCATAATAAATAATAATTTGAAAAACCATGTCGAATTACCTACAAGAAAAAACTCATGCCTGGACCTAATAGTGAGCAACTTAGACAATGCCAAATCTGACATTCACTATCTTGCTTTATCAGATCATGAAACGGCACAATCTATAACAGTTAATTTAGAAATTGACCAAAAAGTAAAGGCCAATAACTCGAAGTTCTGGTTTAAATATATTAGAGACCTTAGTGATGAAAATGTGAACAAATTTATTTACTACATCTCTAACCTATCCTTTTCCGATGTATATGAATGCCAAACAACAAACGATGCTTTCGACTCTCTACATGATACGATAACTCTCTTCTACAAACTTTGTTTTCCCATTATTAAGGTAAAAACCATATGCAAAAACATAAAAAACAGAGGTTTGACAAAGAGTATTAAGCGCTGCTGTATCAAAAAAAGGACATTACACTTAAAATATCACCTATGTAAGTACAATAAAAAACATAATAAAAATATATATGACAATTATAATAGAATTTTAAAAAAATGTATACACAAAGCTCAACAGATAAATAGTATAAAATATATGACTAACGCAAAAAACGCAAGTAAAGCAGCATGGCACTTAATTAAAGAAAATACTACTGACATAAATGTTAATTCAGAAATAGATACAATAAAAATTGACAATGAATCATATGACATGCCTGACAAAATATGTGAGTTGTTTAATGACTTTTATATATCATTGACTTATAACAATAATAATAGACATATTAATAGTAGCAAAATAAACAGTATAACTGAAAACCCAAAAAGCATATTCCTGACCCCAGTAGACAACTTTGACATTTATAAAATAATTCAAGCCTTAAAGAATACTAACTCTACAGGTTATGACGAATTTAGCACTAAAGTACTCAAAAGGTGTGCAATTAGTTTAGTTCCCCCCCTAACTCATGTAATTAATCTATCTCTATCAGAAGGTGTTTTCCCAAAACGGCTAAAAAAGTCCATTGTTAAGCCTTTACATAAAAAAGGAGTAAGAACAGATATTAACAACTATCGACCGATAACATTAATACCGGTATTATCCAAAGTGTTCGAGAAGGTTATGTACTCCAAAATAGAATGTTTTCTGACATCGTGCAACATACTCAAAAAAGAACAATTTGGATTTAGAAAAAATAGCTCTACCACTTTAGCATGCTTCTCATTGATCAAAGAAATAACGAATAGTTTAAATAATAAGTCTAAAATTAGTGCCGTGTTTCTAGATATGACGAAAGCTTTTGACTTTGTCTGTCATAAAAAGCTCTTAGGTAAACTCTCATCGTATGGAATACGTGGTAACGCTAATTGTTGGATCAAAAGTTACTTGGAGGAAAGACAACAATGTGTTGAGGTAGTAAGAACTAGTCAGCGTGAACAAAAAAAATTCAGGTCTCACTTTAAGCAAAATAATCCCGTAGGAACCCCACAAGGAAGCATTTTAGCACCACTCCTATTCCTAATATACATTAACGATTTTCCTGACGCAATTAAAAAAGACTGTATATTGTTTGCTGACGACACGACATTAATAATTAAGGATCACAATAAGGAAAACTTAGAAAACGAAATTTCAAGCAGCCTAGATCACGCCATCAGCTGGCTGGAACAAAATAACTTGAAAATAAATATGACAAAAACAAACATCGTAAACTTTCAGACATTCAATTCACACACTACCAACCTCGACATACAATATAATAACCAAAATCTAACTACCGTCAATGAATGTGTATTCTTGGGTATAACAGTAGATAAATTCTGTAGCTGGAAACCTCATGTAGAGAAACTTGTAAATAAAATAGACCGGTTCATTTATGCACTGAAAAGAATTAGACAATTAGTTAATTGGAACACAGCATTGGTGGCTTATCACGCATACGTATCGTCGGTTCTTAGATACGGTATCATCATATGGGGTAACTCAGTAGAAATTGATAGAGTATTTAAAGCTCAAAAAAAATGTATCCGAGCAATATGTGATGCTCACTATCTAGATAGTTGTAAACCCCTTTTTAAAAAACTAAAAATATTACCATTGCCTTGTCTATATATATTCGAAATCTGTTTATTTGTAAAAAAGTATCCCCATTTTTTTGAAAAATTTAGTGATAATGTGAATAGCCGATCCAGACACAAAAACAGATTACGCATGCCGCCAATACATTTAGAAATATTTAAAAGAAACGTGTACTGTATGTGTATTAGAATATTTAATCACCTTCCTCAAAGCCTTGCTCAACAACGCCTCACATTGTTCAAAAAACAGTTACATAACCTATTACTAAACAAAACTTATTATAGTGTTAAAGAATTTATTGACGACAAGATATAATAATAAAAAATATATAATATAAGATAATAACATTTTTTGTAATTGAGTATTAATTTAAGTATAATATTAATTGAATTGTTTCTAACTTCATAATTACTCGCATTTTGCACGCCGCATGTGGCAGAATATGTCGGAACTTATAAAACTGTAAGACCATTGTACATACCATGTTCTAGCAAATAAATGATTTGAATTGAATTGAATTGAATTGGTATGTCTAGGTTTCGTCTGGAACAACAATCTGTATTGTGTTTTATACCACTACAGACAATGATACGTTCGTTTTCGTTGATTAGTATCTTATATTGTTTTCTGTTATCCTTATCATCAACGCCTTAGTGAGTGTTATAAACCGCAAAATGCGATACCTCCAATACATTAAATCTATTAGAATTAGATAAGATCATTTTCCTTATCAAGTTATCATACCTGGCGAAGAGATATTTCCAGTTTTGGTAATGGTTTGATAACAAGGTTTTTTGATGACTAATACTAATTTACAAAATACTCATTCTTAAACATATTTCTGCACTGACAAAAACGTAATGCAAGTTTCTCAACTTCACTACAACAATGATCAACCATATAAGAAATGGTATGATGTCATCCTTCAGAAACTACACCCACCTGAAGGAGACAATAAGCTATCTTACCAATAACGGATAGTTCATAAATCATTATGTAAAAATGTTCTCATAAATTATCATGTCTCTGTTTCTTAATTTTTTGCGGCATCACTTGTTGTCCATATAATCAAATGATGAATTTATTGATGACTGTGAAAATACTTTTTTTGTTTTCCAATACCAACCAATCCTGTATGCGTTTGTATTATGTCAAAATCGGAAATGTACACGGAATGTATCTGTTTCGTATCAGGCGAAGTGGAACACTAAATGTGGATAAAACTAGATCATCATGCGTGCGAAACGAACGCGCACGCACATGGTGCGGTTTCACAACTCCCTAATAACGTCCTAAAATAAATAGGCGAGAAACTCGACCCATTTGGTCTAATTCGGTAGCCGTTGCCAAATCATGTGAAGTGTACCGATCATGCCCTTACGTAGAGAAAAGCAACAAAAGTCCAACGCGAAGAACTGTAAAATATAAATTATGAAAGGTCAAACTCGGCCTTGCCTAACTTTACTTAGACCTCGTGGATATTGGATACACGTAAAGTTATAATAAATGCGTAGTCTCCCGAATTCGTTCTCAATCGATCTACATCATGCGTGCGAAACGAACGCGCACGCACATGGTGCGGTTTCACAACTCCCTAATAACGTCCTAAAATAAATAGGCGAGAAACTCGACCCATTTGGTCTAATTCGGTAGCCGTTGCCAAATCATGTGAAGTGTACCGATCATGCCCTTACGTAGAGAAAAGCAACAAGAGTCCAACGCGAAGAACTGTAAAATATAAATTATGAAAGGTCAAACTCGGCCTTGCCTAACTTTACTTAGACCTCGTGGATATTGGATACACGTAAAGTTATAATAAATGCGTAGTCTCCCGAATTCGTTCTCAATCGATCTATCTGAAACGGTAGCCAGGCTACTAAATTGCTCGGAAATGGTCCTGTTTCTCTAAAAGAAAAAATCTAAATGTATATTGAAGTCGGCGGGGCCTCTTCTTCAGGTTTTTACCTCTCAGCCTTTGAACAGGAAGAACGTGCGCAGTGTGTGCACGTGCAGCTTGCTTTGCGCCTCGACAAATTAACATTTCCTTTTAATCCTCCTTAATCTACAATGGTGCTTATTTTCATGCTAGGCCCCGCCGACTTCAATATACATTTAGATTTTTATTTATGGAAGTTTAACATTTTTATTTCATAGTTTTTAGTGTAGTTTTTGGAAGTCGGTTTTTTTTAAACCTGTTTTTATTTTTATCTTTTTAGTGTAGTGTAACCTGTGTAACCATTTTATTGTTGTTAATAATTACAATAAAGTATCATAAAATCATTTATGTATTTGCTACACATTTTGTATGTACCTACTTTTACCGAAATCGATTACTTCCACGAATTTAAATAGGTACTTATATTCATAGATGTTGGTGGATAAGAGCGTTTCAGTAAACAAAAAAACCGGCCAAGTGTGAGTCGTACTCGCGCACCGAGGGTTCCGTATCGGTTTTGGACGTATAAAGAAAAAAAAACCGGACCGTATAACTAAGTTTGTTTGTGAAGGAATTATGATGATTTAAAAAAAACTGCACTAGTTAGGAACATCGTTTTATTTTTGGTGCAATATTTGGGTCATTCGGCAATTCCTATCAACTCTAATTATTTCAGATTTTTCGCTCTGCAAACTTCGGAGATAAGGGGGGGGGAATGGTATTTTTCAGACATTTTTCATCATATGTCGAAGTGAGACATAAAATAAAATGGAAATATATTTTGAAATGTGCAGATCAAGCCCTTTCATATGATATGTCATTTGACCTAGTAACCCCACTTTGAAATTTCGGACCCCCACTCCGGCCCCTTTTGCAATGAAAATAAAAACATTTTATGACTTTTTTTATTTTCAATAAAGTTTGGCAAGCATTTTTTATAAATGTTCCAAATTTCGATTCGATAGCATTAGTAGTTGCTGATATAAGCAGGTGTGACAGACAGACAGACAGACAGACAGACAGTCGCACCATAAGGGTTCCTTTTTTACCATTTTGGTACAGAACCCTAAAAACAGTTTGTTTCAGTTTATAATAGCAATAGGCTCGCTCCCTAGCCTTCTATCAAATGCGACTTAAGCATAAAAAAAATGTGTGTACTATACACCTCTGTCTAACCTTGCGGGAAATACCGGCATGATGTTATGTATGTATAATATCGAGATCGATTGCATTCAGGAATTCATGTACTTACACAATATCACTTTTTCATCATTGTCATGATGTCATCGAGATACACCAAAAATACCGTTTATTACACCTGGTTAAAAATCTACTCAACCAAAGTTAATAAAATTTATATGGGACCACCTCGCGAGCTTCTTCTACCATATGAAAAAAGAATCACGTAAATCGGCTCATAGACCACGGAGTAATCGGTGTACATACATGAAAAAAAAAAAAAAACAACCGAATGCAGAACCTCCTCCTTTTTGGAAGTCGGTTAAAAATGTATTGGGCTCAGACTGAAACGGAGCACACTGCAATCTGCATATTGGGAGATAGTGACCTTTACCCTTTAATCGCTCTGAAACTTGAGCGTATAACCTTTTATGGCTTTAATGCAATGGTTTCTGAATATCACTAATTGTGTTAATGGACACTTTTTTAAATTATTTACATAGATAAATATAATTTAACCTGGGAACTACTAGAGATGATTAGGTACGCAAACAAATGATGCGAAGTTTTATCAACTGTGAAAATTGTTTAACCCATTGGTTTCCTGAATGTAGAAAAAGACAAAATATTTAAATGTTAACGTGGGTGTAATAACTTTATTAGTGCATACGACCTTATCGTGAATGGGTTTACGCCATATACAGCAGCCATGAAATTTAAATAAACTCCTCCATTCATAACAGGCATGAATTTTAAATCAAGCTAGAAATAAGAGTATCAAGCAGCTCTCATAAATCCCAAGCCTAACTAGTTGTGAAGAAAATGATCGGTTATAAAAATATACACCACGCATATGGGTCAAGAACCTCGCATACAGTGTGGTGCATCCGAACATCTCACGCGATGTTAGAAACCTTTGTTCAGTTGAATTTCAGCTTCAGGGTTGGCAGTATGCTGCAGACGATCAGTCAAATAATCAAAATCCTATTACAGCCAACCGTTTATAATAACTTTGCGGTACTACTTCAGCATTTAGTAAGATCTACGTTGAGATTGCAAGGCTAATTCATACTCGTTACTTCATTGTGTTGTGCATCGCAGAACAAATTATACCCTTGTGTGTTTTATTCGAAAGGTTATCTATTCTTATAAATGATTTATGAATCATAAAACTTTACATCGAACTTCTTTGGTGTGTGAACTTAGTCAGATTTAATTAGTACGGTACCGAATAATGTAAACATTTGGGAGGATTTAAGGAGAAGAGCAACTTTCTTTTAAAAAAAAATGTCATCAAAATGGGACAGGTTGTTTTGAATCGGCCTATGGGTTCCTTACGAAACCGGTTACTAGCTTCCCATATTCAAATCACGTTTTATCGGAATGCATCCTGTCATACCGATAGTGAAGCGGCTTGATCCTTTCTCTACGGACGAGTAGGTACTTCTATTGGTGGACTAATAAGGAGTGTGCGCATCGTGTGGTTCGCATCGCTACGTTCTTCAGGGTCGACGGAACAGTCAGTTGAGCGTGGCCAGCGTGGCTTATGATTAGGCGAATTGAATAACGGGTGCAGTTTTTATTACTTCGGAAACCATTTAGTTCTTGGATTCAGACTTTTACAGTAATTAAATATAGCAATTTGTAAAGCTATAATATTGCACGTAGGCAAACCATGTTGAATCAAAGATTGTTGTTGTGTTGTTCTTGGGTTGATTAAAAAGCTCTGTGTGTCTGTGTGTCTTCAATCATATTCTATCGGAAATGTGACCTAAATGAACTCAATATTAATTTTAGAATTTCCCTTATTTCCATTATAAACAAATACGCAATAAACCACGTATAGTTTGAAAGCACTCATTGTTTAGTAGACAACCAGACAGACCGTTCTTTCCGACCGATCTTTATGCGCATTTCGCGTCGCTTTACGTCATTAATGCGATCTCAGTGTAAATCCTACTGTCGCGTCGTAGGTAATACATTTTGCATCTTATCAATTTATACTGGACATAAGTTTGCGTAAACGGCCCTAGTAATAAATGTAAACTTCCTGTGTATTGTAAGAATCGGTCAAGCGTGCCATTGGTAGATTACAATTTTAAATTAGGTACCAACTTGGGCGTTTGTTGAAAACGCTCCTCCACTAAAGTTTGTTATTGCTACAAATGCTGATGATGATGAATTTTACAAAAACAGCCAAATATGGATTAAATGGATTTTAGTTCGGGGTTTATGACCACATAGAAAAATGAATGTCAAGCTGTCAAGACTAAAAATAGCGGTAGCTCAGTGGGAAAAGCGACGACGCCACGGTACGGCCGAGGTCGCGGGTTCAAATCCTGCCCGTGTCAGTTGTTTTTAAATCTCTTATATTTAATAACACTAATATTTCTTTCGTTAAATTGTTTTAAATGTAACTATTGTAATGTGCTAGTTAGCCACTTATTTCTGTATGAATACGGTAAACAAGTTTCCTGTAATAAAACAATACATAGTAGGAACATGTGCATGGAACGAATTCTGACATTTATTACTGAAATCGTGTTATGTACCAAGACTACCAAGTACGGTACCTTACCTGGTTTTATCGTTTTGTCATGTAGTTCTTTTATTAATTATAGACTTAGGTTTAATTTTATTGACTCGCTGTGTAGGTACCTACTAGTCTGTAAATTATGCCACAGTTATTTTGGTAGAGTAACCCAGTTACACATTACACACACACTACGCCTCATTTATCCAGTACATATGGATGTTAATGTACGTAATTAACTTGACGGTAGGTAGGTAGGTACCTACTACTTGTACCTAGTACTTGGGACAGGTTACTAAATAGGAAAGGGAACATTATCCTGTTGCTGAAGGATTTTGTGCTCTCTTGTGTTACTGTGAATGTGCAGTATTAGATTTCAAACACGTCGCAAGGCATTCGAAAATAAACACAGGGTACAACTCATTGTATATTCATAGGAGTTTACATTAAAGTTAATAGGTATAGCGTTTACATACCGTTAGTTAAATATATATCACAACTACATGATCCTCGTAATAAATGGTAATTCTTATGTCAAGTTTCGTACGCGAAGACATTTAAAAATTATACAAAAATATGTCACTAGCAAAACTGGGTAAAGGTACACGTAATTCAGCCGAGGCTGTTCCTAAAAAGGCAAGACAAGCGCTCTTAATAAGCACATAACGTGGCGCAGTCAAGGTATACGACCTCCTGACGGCGCGAACACATTGAGCGCACTCGGAACAGACACTAATAACTCTTTGCGAAGACCGAATGTCGATAAATGAATCACTCTACAGTTAGGTGTCAACGCACTTCACTTGTTGCATAGAACAGCGACGCGGTCGCAAGCCGTGAGCGCCACAGACTAAACCTTCTCTTCGCTGCACCAGAGGCGAACGCCCGAGCTTAGCCGAAAATAGCACCCGGCAGTGCACTGGGATACCCTAGTGACGAATTCCGCAACGAAGCTCAACTTTTCTTTGTTTAATGCGTCACCACATATTTAGTTACAGAAGTAGGTACTCCACTGCCTCTCAAATCAGAGTTACTAATATCTTAAAATAACTTGAGAGAACTGCGGTTTGATAAATTGGAACTTGATACAACAAAATACAACTTTTCTTCAAGAAAGCCAGTTCACATCTGAAGGTGAAAAGAATGATAGAAGGGGTACACAAGCTTAAAGTGTTGCCAAATTTTAGGATGGTTGGCGTTCCCAAAATCAAGATAGTTGGACCATCGCCAGTATTGAACTATTCTCACGGCTAGTTTAAACAGATGAACAATAACAAAGAAGAATGTATAAAACTACACTGGCCTGCAAAACTAAGTATCACACTTTTAAAATTGCAATAACTTTTTAAGTAAGTAGGTACACAAGATATACTTTTGAAACAAAAAGGACTCGAAAAAGAGTTTAATTTTGTACATAAAAACTGAAGCAAACCTGAGACTCCGAAGACCAGCGAGTGGCCCCGAACCGAGAGAGAGCATCGAGTAGCGAGACTGCGATACGCCCGAGAACACATACAGTAGGATCAAGAAGAATGGTCAAGAATTTTGTTTACAGATGAGTCTCGATTCTCACTTTACACTTCTGATGGAAGGCGAAGTGTCTACAGGCGACCTGGTGAGCGATATCTGCAAATCTGCTTCTCAGATTTCATATTTTTTAGACTTAAAAATGTTACTAATAATATAATTTACTATAGTTTCAAAGAAAGCTGATAAAAATTGCTTTAAAACGTTTTTTATTTTAAATCTCATCTATAGTTAAGAAAAAAATTAAATTAGAAAAGTGTAGTACTTAGTTTTGCAGGCCAGTGTATTATATTGAATATTAATACAGATTACATCAGGAGCATTAAAACATTATTATTCATAATTTTGTTTCAACATAATGTAGGTACCTACTTTTATGAATTTTACCAATTAAAACCTTCATAAAATAATTATATTTATCTTTATATTGTAAACATTATGAATCACAATCAAATAGATGAATGGAAAAAAAATAATTAATAGGAGGGCTTTATGATATATATTTAATTATATAAAAGAACAATGAAATTGTAAGTATTATTAAGCTACAGGAAACCCTTAGGAGGAGGTAACAAAATAAGAACAAAACTTGTCCACAAGAAAAATAAGTTGAATACAGTCAAGTCAGTACAATCTGTACCTATAATAATGAAAAATATTTAATAGGTAAGTTAATTAATATGAATTAATTTCAAACAGCCAGAAGTAGTCAGTTTCTAAGATGTAGGAACGAATATAATGAAATATTAATTAAATAGCTGGTTGCACCACCTCAAGATAAGTTCCAATTAACTTGTTTGGCAAATTATTTCATACAAATAGTGCTACATTTTTTAAAATTGATTTTGGAGAAATTCCTGAACCAGTTACATAAAAAATAAATGCTTGTAACAATTCCTAAAATTATATCTTGTACAATTTACAACTATATCTTGTATGGGGAACTGTGGATGGCAGGATGTATGGCAATGAAAATAGGAATTCTAATTAAACTTACGATTTGGATATTATTTTTATTTGTTAGGGAACAACATTTGTAACCAAACCTAACAATGAAGAAGGAATGCAAGGGATAAAGCAACTAGCAATATTTGTGAGAGGGTTGTTCCAAGAATGGTTATTATGACCATTCTTTGCAGACTGGCTGCCATTTTGAAATCAATGGTAGGTACTTTTGCATATAGTGCATATTTTATAGGGCACAAGAACAATACCCGACAATTGGCGCAAGTAACCCACATGTATTTAAAATAGAATTGAAATATAAATAAGAGCCATTAGATCAGAGATCTAAATAAAGAGGATTTAATAAAACTTCAATACTTATTGCATTACAGTAACCAGATATGAAAATAGTAAGTGTAACATTCTCATCCTTTTCAATTGGTACACAAAATTTTGTTTTAATCAATGATTTGAACTTTATGAGTCAGAGATAGAGGTAAGAGGGTCATCTCAGCGTGCAAGGAAAAAGAACAACTGCTAATTAGCTAACCTATAATAATTACATCAAGAACTTTGAAGATTTTAATTATGAGAAAATGATGATTTCATTCCATTGCAGCTTAGGAATATATTGAATTTAGGTGAATTGTTATTGGGTGAATTTAGTGTTCTCCATCCTGGTGCTAATTTGGAGTACCTAATAAAAACAATTCTAAATAAGAAGACCCCTAGAGCCTGGGTTCCTAACCTGGGGGTAAAACAGCTATTCTGCGGGGGTACCTAATAAAAACATGCGAATGCAAAACAATACCAACTTTCCAACTTTTTTTTTTATATTATTTCACACTGATCATTATTTCATGAACCTTTTGTGCAATTTATTGTGATCAATGAAGACTTTTTCATGTGATAACATTTTAAAGGCAGGCGGGAGGGGAAAATGAGGGATAAAATGAGTTTCTCTAATAGGTCATAGGGGTAGCAAGATTGAAAAGGTTAGGAACCACTGCCCTAGAGACTACGATTGACAACTTAGCAACAGTTATAGTATTGACGGCCGGTACTTAAAGGACAAATCGAAGGATTCATTCATTTTTTTCAACATGCTTGATGACGATACAGTTGTGTAAGATTGTCTTGAAATGCAATTTTTAATGAGCAATAGGTTAGGCCGATCGCAATGAGCACAATATCTCGTTAATTTAACACCGAGCACAGACAGGAAATTACTAATCATACTTTTTTCGTTTTTCAAACAAAGGAGTACCTACACAAAAATATTTTTTACAGTAAATGTTACAGCTAGGAGGACAATAAAATATACGTACATGACCAGTCGAGAGATTATCGACGATATCATATTAATAATCGCACATTAAAAATTCACTCAAATAATCACAAATCCACAATACAAAACATAGCAAAACACAACCGCTCGTTGAAAAGTCTAATACGCCATGATAATGAATTGACAGTTGTTTTGATCACGTGACCGCAGAAATCAATAATGGCTTCAAGATGGCGCTAGTCCAAAAGACAAAAGAATGGATATATAATAAAAAAATATAGTAATTTTACAGATGTTTTCAAGCTCTATTATTATTAAATCAGCACATTTTTACATAATTTATTTTATTTGATTATGGAAAAGATAGGTATTTTAAACAAAATGTGAAATGTCTGTTACTAATTTTATACCTTGTGAGTTCTGATAACGCCATCTATGATGTATAATAAAAGTTAAATCAAATATACTTTTTACAATGTAGACTACCATCATTTCTTGACTTGTTTTTTTTAATATGCCTTCACGTACATAGTTTTTGTAAAGATAAACGATGAAACATAAACATCTTTAAGTAAAATACCTAACATAATATACCTAATAAATTGTACGAGGTACTTACCGATTCTCTTTTGTCTGGTTATTATTATCTAATTTTGTCAATTATACGACATAATCTAGAAATTCTTTTAATTCATAACTTGATTAATTATTGTTATATGAAAACATCTACATTTCATTATATAGCTACTAAAATAATGTGATGGTTATCTGAAAGTTATTGAAATAAATTTAATATTGAATACACTACCCTCTATTGGTATTCTTTTGAACTAAGACGTAAAATCGACGTCCTTGTAAAATGAGCCTATAAAGCGAACAATTTCAGAAGCTTACTATATCGACGTAAAGTCCGTCTAGTGTGGTTAAAATCCGTGTGATCATTTTGCCTTAGCTGGCTCATAACAAGTTTCACTATAATGCTTCCAATTGTTGAAGTTCTTTTATGGTTGAAACTTTGTACAATATGGTCGTCTTTCAAATTAAGTCGCATAACATATACGTTCCGCAGAAACGTTTCTTGCGTTTTCCACGTAGTTTCCCTTCGCTCAACGAAGAGTGTGACGTGTGGTGCGTATAACGCTGAGTTTCTTGACGTTTGTGTAGTTTTTAATGTGAATAATGTGATTGTGTAGTTCGTTATGGCTTATAAGTACCGTGAAGATTTAGTTGGCAAACGATTTCTTGCTGTGAGTGGTGTGACAAAAATTAACGTGAATAAAGTTTCCGAATGGGGATGGAAAGCTGGTGTTATCAGAGCAGCATCGCTCAAAGATAACAAGAATAAGGAGCTTCAGGTAAAACCTAGTGTTTAATGGTATATGTAATTAATATAAACAAGGGTTTCATTCATAATTTTTAGATTTTCGCAATTTGAATCCGGATAGGTACCTACCCACTAAGTGCGCGTTTTAAACTAACCGGCTCGACGCGCGGTTTTTCATACCGTAATACCTACCTACCTACTAGGTACCTACGGTGCATAATATTATTATAGTTAACTGAGTGAATATCTATCTATATAGGTACTTACTTCATTGGCTACTTTCCATAATCTCATTGCTTTTCATAGCCAACTTCAGAAGATGTTATCAATGTCGTAAAACACGAATCAATGCCAAGAAAATTTATTATTTTACTGTGATTGCTACCTATTTGCTTCTGTAATTTTTACATGACCTTCAGAGCTGACAAGCGCATTGATGTAGGTATAAAATGAAATCCTACATAAGGTAGGTGTTATACGCCTAGCTAATATGTATAAGTAGATACTTATAGTAGGTATATTTCATACTACAAGTGCGAGAGGCAAGGGGAGGGAGGGAGAAGCAAGAAAGGGCTCCCAAAGTCCCGAGCTACGGGCTGTTGGGAAGGGCCTGGGACGAAAACCCTGGAATATTGCGGCTTATTATACCTATACCTATATATACCTACCTACCTAGGTACACAGCTACTTTATAGGTAAACTAGCACATCGCCCGCGACTTCGTCCGCGTGTCCCACAGGAACTGTGCATTTTTTCGGGATAACAAGTACCTATCTAGGTAGCCTATGTTACTCAGTGATAATGTAGCTTTCTTTTAGTGTTTTTTTTTTTTTAAATCGGTCCAGTAGTTTCGGAGCCTATTCGGTACAAACAAACAAACAAACAAAAATCTTTCCTCTTTATAGTATTTATAGGTAAATATAACTAGGTACCTACCTACCTAGGTATATTATTTAAACATGATACCTACTTATTATTAGTAGGTAAGGTGGGTCTAGATAACTAGGTCTAGATAGGGTAGGTGCGTCGGTTTCCCGTCCAGCGTCTATAGGCGGACATTTCGAGGATGTGCTGCACAAATATTAAGAAAATAAGAGTTCTATCCTTCAGTTCCACTTGAAATACGGCTCTAGGAAGAAAAGGATAGCTGTTCCATCTGACCTAGTAAAATTAGTTACGTAGTATTACCCAAATATGCACAAATCCTCGTTCAATCCACCGTTAGCACCGCCGGTGCACATGCGTTGGTAAAACTAGCGAAAAAATAGTGAGCACGTATTGCTTGCAAGGTAAGTATTTCTGGTTTTATTTATCTGTGACATGTTTTTTTTGTTTTAATTGCTAGTAATGCATTATTACAATGCATTTTGATAAGTCTTTTTCAATCATATTCAAAAACTTGTTAGATATTTAGTGTCCGCGAACTAGAATAGTAATTCTTTAAAAATGTTAGTTTACGGCCTGGTGGACGCAAATAGACATAAAAAATAATAACATCTTTAATTATTTTTAGTATCTTATTAATATGGGTTAGGATCGAAATTCTTTTAAATATATTTCTTTTATATGCTGTTACATCGCTGGTAGTTTACGTCCGCCTAAATATAAATAAATCGTGTTTTTTCCGGCCATACAAAATGTATGGGAATTCAATGGCCGCCAATAGAATATGGCACTATGATGTCTCAGTTTTCGACCACTGAAGTTGATAAGTATTATATTTTTAATGTTTCTTTTATAGATGTCCTCCAAAGTTCCTAATTAACATAGGTACCTAAAGGTGAAAAACATTACCCTCCTTTTGGGCTTCACCGCAGTCGGGTAAAAAGAACAAAATTGATAATTATTCACAAGCATATTTTTATTTATTAATATAATATCTTTCAGTTGGCGTTTAAAGGATTAGAGTAGGAGGATACTAGACAACAAGGGTAACATAGAAAATATGGCATTGTTGGCATTCCGAGAACAACAATCCAGTGCAACAACACCGAGAACAACAAATTAATGTGCAGTCATCCATGGTTTAAGCGAGCGGAGATGGAATCCCTGGGATCCCAACTCATGGATTCCATATACCTTAGATCTCTCTCCGCAACTGAAACCTAGAAATACTTGGGTACCGTATGTCGGAAGCGTTGAGAATTAATGAGGCTGACTTTGACTTTTGACTTTGAGGGGTTTCGTTCACCGTATTAACAGTCTTTTGTCAGGTGGCAACAAGGTATGTGCCGACACTGGTTGGGTCTTGATGTTTTCTTTCGGCATATTTAGATGGATTCAGCCAGAATTAGACGACCTGAATTGGAAGGTTCGTTTATTTCCGATTGCATATTGGATGAATCCAGCACCACCTAAGTGTGTCGAGAACGAAGACCACGAAGTGTCGAGGTCGAGGCTTTTTAAATACCAAAACTCTTCACAAACCGTGAGGCGTGCGATCTTAGGGAATATTTCCTCAAAGCCGAAGTAGGGATGCACCAAGATGTAGTTGCAGTGAACAAAGTGACAAATGGACTCACGCCACTCCCATTAGGTAAAGAGAACTAGCGCAAGCCTATAGTGCTCAAAACCAATCTCATGGAGCTACATGGACACTTTTATTGGGCCCTTTATAGGTCTGATGCAGACTTCTTGGCGTCCATATTCTGGCTGCGTTTCGGCGAACTCTTTGGAGAAACCGATGGTGTCGGGCATGCCACTGTCCCGCTGAATCGATCCGAATATAATTTCTGGTTGTTTTCGTCTTGCTAACGTTGAGTACTTGGCATAGACAAAACTTGGTGGCCAGAATTATCTACCAGCAACTTGCTCTGAAATACAAGTATGTGCCCGACCCAGTCAACGAAAATGGTCATATCAAATTGTACTGGGATCGCTGTATCATCAATTCATCACTGATCGGACTATTATTGCTAATTTTGATAGATTGGTTAGAATGTCGCAAAATAATAGATAAAAATTGAAATTGTAGTCCCGCATGATGGACATCTCGTAAAGGCCGAAAAAGATAAATAAATCGAGTATCTTAGCACACTAGGTTCTCCGCACGTGGAAAGTGCACTCAGCAATAATTGTGCCTATAGTCGTTTCGGCCAATGATCTAATAGCCAAGAGACTCGACCAACACCTGAGAAGGCTCTCGGATCAAGGTCTTTATCCAGAAAGCTTTCCTAAACACGGCTTACATTGTTAGGAGAATCCTCTCTCTAGATCCCTGACCACTGGTAGCTTGGACCCTGTTCCCTATGCCAATGGAGTACCTACCTACTATTTTTAGGGTTTTGTACCCAAAGGGTAAAAACGGAACTGTATTACTAAAACTCCGCTGTCCGTCTGTCTGTCACCATGAGCTGTATCTCATGAACCGTGATAGCTAGACAGTTGAAATTTTTACAGATGATGTATTTCTGTTGCCGCTATGACAACAAATACTAAAAACAGAATAAATAAAAATATCTAAGGGGGGCTACCATACAACAAACGTGATTTTTTTGCCGTTTTTTTCTCGATCTTAATAAAGATTATAATACTTATAATATGGTGTCTAATGTTGTATAGATAATGGTATGGAACACTTCGTGCGCAAATCCGACTCGCACTTGACCGTTTTTTGTATTTTTTTAAGTCTTTTTTACTGTGATTAAGAAATGTACAAAAATATAAAATAAGTTAATAAAATTAATGTAGATGTGATTAAAAACGAAAGACTGACTTAGATTTTGTTTTTATATTAAAGAGCAACGTAATTTACACTGCTATGTTATTTTATTATCTTTTTAAAGGTTATTTACCATAATAAACCATGTGGACGTAAACTAGATACAATGTGGCCGTAAACCAAAAAAATGTCCGTAAACCAGCATTTCACCATGTTTTGCGATTAAACACCTCTAAAATGAATTTACAGCTATGTATGTCATTTTTTTACTTCTTAATTCAATCTTCATAATATCTGGTATCCATACAAATACGTTCAATAAATTTTCTATGAATATTTCATACTAATATATTAACGTAAAGTTGGACACTCCGCTAATCGGCCGCTATCCAGCGCAATGACCCTACCTACCTAGGTACCTACCTACTTAGGATTAATTAGTTAGGTTTAAAACAATACCTATGTAATAATAGACAGGTAGGCTAGGTAGGCAAACTATAACTAATTAAATCTTAGGTTTATTAGGTAGGTACCTACATAGACCTTTTAGCTACCCTTTAGGTGGGTACCTCTACCTAGGTAGGACCTACCTACCTACCTACATCTTTTGTTCGTCTACAGACAGACAGTTATCGAAGTTAAAAGTTCGGTTTCACTGTAAACTGAGTGCTGAGAGGCACGACATTGGCTGTTTGTGCACTACACGTTTACAGCACGTTTTTCACGGACCGTTTTTTTTTTCATACGTTTTAAAAAGTGGTGGGGATCGTTCTGCAGGCCTATTGGCTAAAAATCCGTAACAAACCGAATACGAATTGAAAACGTCTGTAGTGCACAAACGCCCATTCACAGAATTTGGCCGCACGGTTGTCGCAGTGGCTGAGAGATTGGCTGCTGCGCGACGTGTGCGAGTTCGATTCCCGCACTGCACACTGGTCTGGCTGTTTGTACCTATACCTATGTGAAATTTGTGTTTGCAAACGCACTCACGAGGCCACGACCAGCCGGGCTAACATGCGCGCCGCGACAAATTTTATCGACTGTTTTGTCTCGCTCTTACTCGTGCGAATACGAGATAAATGCACGATAAAAGCGTCGACAAAATATTGTCGCGGCGCGCATGTTAGGCGCTCAGGAGAAATCCTAGTGTGGGGCAACGTATAAAAAAAAAAAACTGACACACATAGGTAGGTACCTACTTACCTACCTACTCGTATCATTGTAGGTACTTACCTACAATGATACGAGTACATAAAGTACATAATACAGGTAGGTACCTACCTACTTACAGCATAATTTAATTACTGTAGGTATTTAATATGTACCTACCTACCTGTAACCTACCAGCTGAAATTATTTTATAAGGCTAGATATAAATAAGGCGGAAGTAGGTAGGTAGGTACCTACCTACCTATCTACGTAATCTGTAAAACCTATCATGCTGGCAACATATTTTGTGGTTTTCGTAGATTACGGATAGAAAAAAGAAGCAAAGCAAATGAAGCGATGAAAGAATGGACTCAAATGATGGTTGGTTAGTGATATAAAAGCAGAGTGTGTTTCTATTATAGGTAGGTAGGTTGCTCACTTGACTATTACCGACCTTTAGCATCTAAATGGATAGGTAGGTATCTGCCTATATGCTTGAGGTACCTAGATCTGGGTACCTACCTACAGTACCTACATACCTAGGTACATTAGTAAACTAACTTACATTACAACAAAATATTTATCTACCAACTAAAGATTAACATTCTTGCAACTCATGTTTCCCGTTTTTTCGTAAAAATAGTAAAAACTTAAAAAAAAAGTAGTACATAGGTACCTATTTACCTAGGTACTTAGGTACCTGTATTAAACTTTCACTATCAAAATACCTATATTCGTAAATAAGAAAGATACATAAATGCTTTACCTAACTAAACATTAAGTAGGTAAAAGGAGTAGGTTTCCTATGATAGTTCAGGCAGGGAATTAAAATGTAGATACCTAATAAGGTAGGTAGGTAGATAGGTACCTACTTAGTTCTTGCTAGCCTAGCACCCTCGTAATGTAGGGAATAGATCTAATTTAGGATTAAACATAATCATGCTGTCTATTTTACTGTAACATAGGTAGTTAACTTTTACTTATTTATTTATTTATTTATATAAATTATTTATTTAACTTATTTATTTATATATACATATCACCTTCGAATATAATATGTATATTGCAACAACTACTGTCAAGATCCCTACCGTTTTGACAGTTGTTGTATATCGAAGGTGATAATCACATCGAACCCGCGAAAATCAATATGATACTCAGGACTCAGGAGTCCTGAGTTCCTGACATCACTGATAAGGGCGTTTGTGCACTTATACGTATTCGGTTCGTGTCCGTACTTTTTACGTAGGTTCATTCGATACCGATTCGTTTTTATGATGTCCATATGTAAAATGTAAAAATGGTCAGATCTAGACTTGTCTGATGGTAGGTAGTACCAGCGTTGCCAGACGTCCCGATTTTGGCGGGACGTCCCGATTTTTTAGCCCAAAATTGAATGTCCCGCGCGGGACAGGCACAGTCCCGCTTTTCGAGGATTACTCGACGGTGTGGCCTCCACCCACCTTCAAACTGCTTTGCTGAACGCTTTTTTTCCAAGTGAATTTTAAATACCTAGTCCGATGCCAGAAATAAAGGATTTGTCACACTGGATGCGTACTGCGGATGTGCTCGCACGGTCAGATCGCATTCTATGATTCTATACAAAATATATTGATACCGACAATGTTGTTCATACATGATGCGGGCTGCGTTCGCTTTGACCTGACCGCAGGCCGCAGAACGCATCCAGTGTGACAAATCCTTAAATGCTCCGTAAAAATAAAAGCACTCATTCAATTCAATCTGGAGCGATCCTGTGGAGAGTTCTTCGACTAACTGCTGATTATTTACGTTTTTAGGGTTCCGTACCAAAATGTAAAAAAGGAACCCTTATGGTGCGACTTCATCTGTCTGTCTGTCTGTCACACCTGCTTATTTCAGCAACTACTTATGCTATCGACTTGAAATTTGGAACAGTTATAAAGAATGCTTGTTCAACTTTATTGCAAATGAAAAAAGTCCAAAAATGTTTTTATTTTCATTGCTAAACCTAGTAAAATTTCGGACCCCCACTCCGGGTGGGGGTCTGAAACTTTAAAGTGGGGTTACTAGGTCAAGTGACATTTCATATGAAAGGGCTTGATCTGCACATTTCAAAATATATTTTTATTTTATTTTATGTCTCACAGTTTTTGACATAATTATGATGAAAAATGTCCAAAAAAATACCATTCCCCCCCCCCTTATCTCCGAAGTTTGCGGAGCGAAAAATCCCAAATAATTAGAGTTGATAGGAATTGACCCAAATATGACACCAAAAATAAAACGATGTTCCTAACTAGTACAGTTTTTTCAAAATCATCAAAATTCCTTCACAAACAAACTTAGTTATGCGGTCCGGATTTTTTCACTTTATACGTCCAAAAATGATACGGAACCCTCGGTGCGCGAGTACGACTCGCACTTGGCCGGGTTTTTTACTCAAAAAGTTTCAAAATTCCAATTTGCCCGAAAAAAAATCTGGCAATGCTGGTAGGTACCTAATTACTTACTTTACAACTCACAATCTCAATAAATACCTAAAGTAGGTACCTACCTATACCTATTCATTTAAGTTTGTAATCTCGAATGTTGAAATTCTCGTTAGCAACCCTAGTCTACATAGAATTGTTCCCGGTTGATGGCAAAAGACTAACGTCTGGCGAAATTTTGGTTCCACACCTCTGTGTACCCCTTCGGGTAATACAGGTGTGAAGTTATACATACCTATACCTACCTAATCTTTAATGATCACTATAAGAAAATAAACGAATAGTTTTCAGATGAATTAGATTTATCTAGGCATCGTGCACATACGGGATATAGGAAATGGCACATTATTCTGTGTCTGTTGTAGGTATCTACTACTGAAAACTGATAAACCGTTAATACCTAGTCATTACTTCAACATCATCAAAATTGCAATTAGGTACAAAATACGGTATTTGCCTCATTTTGGGAAATGGTTTATATTAATCTTCATTATATTATAAGCACACTACATTGATATTTCAGGGAGATCTACTGTATTTATCAATAAAAATCAGTGATAAAGTATAAATTTCCAAAACCGCTCCAAAAACGCTGTTTCTGACGGAAGTGACGTAACACGCTAGTAATAGTAAACGAGCTTTGTCTAGGGATGCAGGAAGTGCCAAAAAGTATCGATATATATCGTATCGATATTTTAAAAAAATATCAATATCGGTTTCGTTATATCGAAAAAAAAATATCAAGTATCGAAAACGTATCAAAAACGATATATTTTCAGTAGCAAGACCATAGTCACCATTGATTAAAATGTCACAGTTTTTAGATTTAAGTGATAAAGTAATGTCAGGGACACTAATGCGCCTACCACACACTCGACGAATGGCATGGTAAGTAGCGAGGAAAGGAGGCAGAGACATAGTGTGGCAACATTACTCGTCATGCCACACGTCATGCTCCTCGTCCTCTCTCTCTCTCTCTCTCGTCTCGTCCGGCAGAGAGGGCAACATCGCGGCAAAGCACGGCAGCGCGAGGAGCATAGCGATGAGCAGCGCAAGGAGCATAGTCTGGCAGGCGCATAAAAGTTGAGAATGAAAATAGGTGCTGAAAGAACACTGTCTTCTAACATCGTTAAAAATTCAGATCATAGAAACAAGGAGATGTGGCATCATAGCAAATTAGTACGGGAACAACTGTCGCCACTTTTAGTACATTTTTCAACACAATTACAAGCGCTACTTGTTAATAAAAAGATCTCCCACACATTAAAATTCCGCACACCCTCAATCTAACACTGTTAATCGTCACTCAACACTAGCACTAAAGACTAAACTAAAACACTGTATTTATATCATCGATCGTGTTCGGTTCGTCGCCAGCGTGTACTTTTGTACTACGCTTAAAATGACCAAACTTAAGTAAGTACCTACCTATCAAACTCAATAGCGCCTTGGCACATCTCCCTTGTTTCTATGTTGTTTCTATGATCTACGGTTAGAAACGTTGCAACTTAATGAAATTCAGCGCCGAAAGGAATACTTAGTGAAACGCACACTACATACTTTTATGAATAGTAATAATACTGACAGATTTATTGAAATAGACTTGTAAAAGCAAACACAATAGAATTTCGTAAAGTACTAATATTTTTTGAAAATTTCACCGATATATCGATATTTTTTTTTCGATATATCGAAACCGATATTGATATTTTTTTTATATCGATACGATATATATCGATACATTTTGGCACTTCTTGCATCCCTAGCTTATGCTTACTCCAGTGTTGCCAAGCTAGATTTTCATTTTACCCCAATGCCTGATTAATTTTACTCTAAAATCATAACTATTTATACAAAATTACCTGGCTAAAGTTTTGGTTTTAGATATACAATAAAACAAGTTCTTTCTTAATCAATGGTCATGTTTCACAATAAAAATATGCTGAATTTGTTTAACTCAAATTCAATTCAAATACTTAGGTACCTACATGTATTGCTTACCAAAAAGCCCATAAACTTTAGTAATCATAACAACAATACGAAATCTAACCTTAAAATTTTGGAAGTGACTCCGCGACCGCCGCCGTGTCCTGAATTTTCAGCCGGCACCGGTTGCTAAATTGGCAGCGGACGCTGACTTTGGAAAAAAAAGCGGGAAAAGGAGTTGGCAATTTGGCATAATTAAAGAAACATTTCATGTTTCATTTGAGTAACATACCTAATTAGGGTCCAAGAGCGAGCGAAGCGAGCTCGGGAACTTGGATACCCCGACACGGACAGGTTAGGTTCGAAGGGGTTAACGGGGGCTTCAGTGAGCGAGCGAACGAAGCCCCCGTCAACCCATTCGTGTTAGGTTACTTTTAACCTTGCAGATAGAAATAGGCGCTCCGCGTACCGGGGCTCCGTCGACCACCTCCCTCCCCCTTGTAAGTCCAAAAAAGTTGTATTTTGTTTTACATTGACACTAATTTAAAAGTCAATCTAAGGTATTTAATTCAACTCAAAACACGGCAACATTAATCTGCTGCTACGGTAGTTTGCAATTATTTTCGTCTGGTATCACTGCTACTCCAAGGCTACTCCGGTTCCTAACGGCATTATTTTTGGGAGCCTAGTCGGCGCCGGCTGCGGAGGCGCTCCCTAAAATTTACCCTGAAGAATTCTTTACCCTAAAAATAAGTTGGCAACACTGGCTTACTAGCGTGTGACGTCACCAGAGTGCAACAGGCCGTTCTTGTCACAGCTACAATAACAAAAAATATTGCATTTTATTTTTGTGTAATTTGTAAAAAATATACATATTTTTGTTGAAAATCAAGTGAAATAAGTTTATTTACGCTATGAACTGATAGGATGACCACAATCTGTAGCATATTTTCAATGTTGTCAAGAACCCAATTGTACAAATCGAAATGCACATGGCGCCAAGTTCAACGACCCCCGCTCTCACCGCCGCGTTCGATGCACCGTCCGTACGCACCGCTGCCGCCGCTGGCTGTGTCGACTCGGCCTAATCAGTTTTTGGAAGAAGAAAAAGTTATTAGACGTGGAAAGGTTTTAGGGTCTCGAGTTTTACTCAAACGAAAGAATACCAATTTGTTCCTATATAGGTAAAATCCAATTGACTTGTCCCATGTTCTCCTCCAGTCCTAATCCAGATCCTTTTTTAACCGACTTCCAAAAAGGAGGAGGTTCTGCATTCGGTTGGTTTTTTTTTTATTTTTTTTTATGTATGTAGGTACCTACACCGATTACTCCGTGGCTTATGAGTCGATTTACGTGATTCTTTTTAGTGAATATTAAATGTGATTGTGTTAGTATTGTCTCTTTATTTTACATATTATGGAAAACTACTCCCGAACCAAAAAAAAAATAGGTAGGTTAACCTATAATATCTACCTGTTTTAGAAAGAAAAAAAAAACCCATTTTAAATCATTCTTATTTGATTACCTATATTCGCGTTATTCGCTAATCACCAATGGTCGGAGTAGGCAGATTGATTTGGGGTCAATAAACTGGCACGTATATTATATTAATATGGATATGCCTCCGAGATTCCGGGATTTTGTAATAATTAAGTTTTTTTAAGAATTTCAAATATTGTTATGTGTAGGATGAAGAATGGACGCACAAAAGTAAGATTCACTTTATTATTTAATAAATAAGAAAAAGTCAGTCTTTTCGTGACCACGGTCAATGCAACTTAATCGAAACGTCGAGGTTAGTCAAAATACTGATATTTTGATTATGTTTGTGCGCGAAAAGTCCCGATACCTATAATAAAAAAAACATGTGTACAATTCGCGAAAGTTAAAAAACTACAAATAAGAAAAAAAATATTTTAAACGTTTAACTATCGCATTCTATAAATTAATCAATTTCAAATGTTTTAGTTTAAAAATCTTTACATTCACAATATTTGATTCAATCCCGTAAGTACCAAAATGAAATCCCGGAAAAAAGGCTTATCCATGTTATGATTTCTATGACTATTTATGGTGCAAGTACGTAAAATCAATCTACCTACTCCGACCATTGCTAATCACACTAATATTATAAATGCGAAAGTTTGTAGGTATGTTTGTTTGTTATTACAACGTTTGAAACGGCTGGATGAATTTGGATGAAAGACAGAGGTAGCCTGGGACCCGGGCTAACATGCGCGCCGCGACAAATTTTGTCGACTGTTTTGTCTCGCTCTAACTCGTGCGAATACGAGACAAATGCACGATAAAAGCGTCGACAAAATTATGTCGCGGCGCGCATGTTAGGCGCTCAGACATGCGCGCCGCGACAAATGTTGTCGACTGTTTTGTCTCACTCTTACTCGTGCGAAAACGAGACAAATGTACGATAAAAGCGTTGACAAAATTTTGGCGAGGCGCTTTGAAGAAGCACAGAGGCTACTTTTCATCCATTTTCACACAGACGAAGTCACGGGCAACAGTTAGTAAAAAATAAGCTTTATTCCAATAGAAAAATAAGTCCAATAGGTACCTACCTACCTACCTTACTACCTACGCTAAGTGAAGTAGGTAGGTACCTACTAGCATGAAACGGGCTCTAATCATCATCCAGCCGCAGTTTCTTTGATATGAAATTGCCAGTAAATATCCACCTACCTACCTAATTTACTAAACCACGGTCACGGAGTTTTTTTTATACCTACCTACCTAGGTACTTAATTAATATTTAATAGATATTATGCTTCACGCAAATAAATGCGGTAGGTACCTATATAGGTACTAGTTTTGTTATAATTATAAGTAGTCTAACTAGTCTACCATTCCCGGACCCACCGAGCACGCATCTCATTACCTATAAAATTACTGATTAATAAAACTTGAATCCCTTTTCTTAATTAGGTAATTAATACTTGTAGGTACCTACCTACCGACCTACAACTTGTTGGTTACTTGCGTCGCTCATAAATTAAAGTTTCGCTTCCTGGTCTTTATTACTCTTCTGATACAGTAGTTACCTACTACCTACTACTTATATACCTACCAAAATATTTTGCTCAGAACCCAAAAATTGTTGGTGTAGGTATTTGGTTGTGGCAACATTATCGTAAAAAATAACGACGTTGACGTAATAATTTGAAGTTTGAGCAAAACACAAACATTAGTTATGTAAACTTACTACCTACTTACTTATTATATATAAATAAATGTATGTTACATAAGTAGGTGCTTGGTAGATAGAATAGTACAAAGCTATACTAGATTGAATTGAAACATGGGAAGTTATGCCTACTTACTCCATTTAGTTCTAAGTAGGTAGGTAGATCTATACAATATTATAAAGAGGTAAAGTTTGTATGTTTGTATGTAGGGGGTCCCGAACTACTGATCCGATTCTGAAAATTCTTTCACTAATAGGAAGCTGCATTATCACTGAGTGCTATAGGCTATATTATATTTTCAAAAAAAATAGAAATCCGTAAGAAAATTGCAATAATTTAACTCAAGGTAGCAAAATTTTGCCTATAAAATTCATTATTTGGCGTGCGCTGAGAAAACTATTCATGACACATAAAAATTATGTACTACATCTACATGATTAAAGTACATGATTAAAGTACCATAGACATACCCGGAAACACTGGGTCCCGACTGCAAATGTCTTGTTTTCTTTTCGGTAGTTCTATAACACCAAATAAGACGTAGGGCAAACCGTGGTCGGGTTTTTATAAAATGTTTAATTTTCTATTTTTATTTTTCACTTTTTAGTTGTTGACGTCCATGATATATATTATATTATATATTTTTGTAATCGTCTTTTTAAGCCCTTCATTTTAATACCCCACATGATGATGTAACAAGAAAATAAAAATAATCCTGTTTTTTTTTAGATAAATGTTTTTTTTAATAAAGATTTTTTTATGTATAAGATATATATATTTTCGTGATCGTCTCTTTGAACCCGTCATTTTGATACCCCACATGACCATGTCAGATTTTTTTATTTTTTACGACTTCACTTCATGGCGATTAAAATCCGCCATGTTGGTTTTTTTACCCGACTGCGAGACGCAAAGGAGGGTAATGTGTTTATCAGTCTATGTATGTATGTATGTTTGTTTCTATGTGGCGTTCTAGAGACCAAATTTTGATAATTCTTACGTCAATCGATTCGTCTTAACCTTGTTCATAATCCATATAGCCTATGTTACTCGCGACGTCAATACAAATCTAATGATATATTATATGTTAAAATCCGATCGCTCGTTTAGTCTCTAGGAGGGAACACAGAAACGGAAATACATACCCACATACTAACATACAGGTGAAACACTATATCCTCCTTTTGGGCTTCGCCGCAGTCGGGTAATTAAGAAAGTTATATTTTCCATTTTTGTTTCGTCCATTGTCCATACATAAGTAGGTATAATAAGTAAATGAAATGTTACGGGCAACTTCATAAATCCGGTCACTATGAATAATGGCTGGTCTGTATTAACAATGCCTGTATCAGTTGATACAGGCATTGTTAATACAGACCAGCCCATTATACATACATTGCCCAAATAAATTTATAACTGCGTGACTAATTACTTTTCCCGGTCATTATGAATAATGATTACCCTGTCTTGAGCAAAATAATAGAACAGACGAACTGTATAGTGTTTTTGTCAAAAATAAGGTAGGAGGGTAAGAGGGGTAAGGAAGGCAGGGAGAAAAGGGCAATGGTTGACGTAGCGGGGTAAGGAGGTAAGGGGGAAAGATCGGTAAGAGGGCATGGGGTAAGGGGGCAGGGGGAAGGGCAATGGTTGACGTAGCGGAGTAAGGAAGGTAAGGGGGTAAGGCGTAAGGGGACTGAGGGGTGAGGGTGTAAGGGCGTAAGGGGGGCAGGGGGAAATGATCGACGTAGCGGGGTAACCTATAGCTGTTACTTTTTACCCGATGTTCCTACGGAATCGAAACCTACGCGGGTGAAACCGCGGGGCGCAGTAATGATAAACACAAAAACTACGAGAAATTCTTTCACCAATAGAAAGCTACATTTTCGCTGAGTAACACAAGATACTCTTTATCCCGAAAAAATGCACAGTTCCTGTGGGTCACGCGGACGAAGTCGCTGGCAAACTGCTAGTAGGTACCTACCTACTTTAATAAAAATGTTATTTAAGTACCTAGGTACTTCTGTCATCAACTCATCCTTTTCCTGCCCTCATCCCAATTCATTTGGAGTCGGCGCAGCATAGGCCCTAGACAAGTTACTTTTCTGTGAGCGTTAGCGTCAAACGCTACGGATAAAATGTATGGAAATGACATTTGTGAGTCACGTGACTTTTCCGCAGGTAATGTCATTGCCATACATTTTATGCTTATCGTTTGGCGTGAACGCTAACAGAAAAGCAACATGTCTAGAGCCTCATGTCTTTTTACTCGACTGCGGCGAAGCCCAAAAGGAGGGTATAGTGTTTCACCTGTATGTTAGTATGTATGTGGGTGTGTATGTATTTCCGTTTCTGTGTTCCCTCCTAGTCTTCTAATCTAAGTATCTCTATAGTAGGTACCTATCAGCCTTCATCTGCATCTCACTATTCACCCCGCTTCTTGCCATACCTATCATCTTTCACACACTCTGTCCGTTTCCTTGTTCTTCCTCTATTCTTCCACATACCTTCCACATACCTACATACTCAAATTCTTGCATTTACCTTATTCCTCCGCATCACATAACCCAATGGTCAACATGGTGGACCATACCAAGACAAACGACAAAGTAACAAAAAAAACAGTGCTTTTGTCATTTAAAAACCTTTTCTACTTCAGTTTCATTATCCTAATACCTGTTTTACATTTTTAATTTACCATATTTGTCTAAAAAGCAAGCCCGTGTGTGATGTAGCCGATTGTAGCCCCTCTAATTATAACACACCTATAAATACGTCGTTCACACGTTGCGTAATCAGTTATTGAAATTGGCAACTTCACACACATAACTGACATAACGAGAGCTCATGATGAACTACATGATCTCATTAGAAAAGTTAGGCCAGTATTACAGAACGATGCTCGAGCACAGATCTCTGCTTGAGCGTAGATTTAAAGCCATTTGATTGGTTGAAACAAGTTTCTATCTATACTCAAGCAGAGATCTGTGCTCGAGTATCTTTCTGTAATACGGGCCTTAGTCTACCAATACATAATGTAGGTACCTACTTCAGATCGAATTGAATCAATCTTATCTATCGGATAGCGACGGGCAATGACTTGAGTTTTACTTTTAACAGATAACGCGTAAAGATAGTGATGACTGGCATGTTTCTGCAGTATGTGTGTGTTTTGTCGCAAACATCAGGTATAACACAACAACACATTCAAAATCAAGAGACACGACAAAAGCCAAGTTGCTCTGTGATGCGTCCGCACGCCTGCATTACTCGTCTGTTATAAATAGACGACATATCTTTATACCACTGCATCGCTATTCGTCTGCTCTCCCGCCGAGTGAGAGACGCCAGACCAACTCCACAACTATAATACGCCACATGAAAGATAATTTGTTTAGATTACCTACGCGTTTTGAACACTGGAGTCGAAAGAAGGTGTCTTTTACATTTGACTAACAAAATTAAACAAGAAAACAAAGTACAGTTTCAAATGGTTTCGAAGTAAACTTGCCATCAGCCAACCAATCAGTTATTCTAGTTGATATAAAGTTTGACTAACTTCAAGGACCCACTCCTTCATGTTTGTCAAAGTGATCTATTTCGCTGGTTTCCTATTCTGCTAATTACCAAGTTATGTCCAACAACAATACATAGTGAGCTCAACCTGCTAAACTGATGTAAATTACTAATTTGCTAATGTAGGTATTTTGAATTTTGTTCCCACGAAAGGTGGAGCAAGGGTAGTAAGAAGAAAGAATGAAATAGATAATTCATATCGATTAGGCCAAGTCGGTTCAAATTAATTATACATGACATGAGTTGCTTTAGTTTTAAAACAAAACTAAAGCAACTGCAACAAACCTGGAACAGGCATTAACACTTAAGTTCCTCATACTCAAATCTCCAAAAGCCAATATTTTTACAAGCTTGCAGAGAACCTGGTGGCCTAAATACGCTGGTAATAAATAACCCTTTGATGTGCGAGTCGCGAGATGAAAGTAATATTTTTAAGGGCCTGGATCTGCGAATGTGTCAAACGAATCAAACATTTCTACTGCAAGAAGAACAATCTTTACTAAAAATGCTGTAGTAAAACCCTCAAGTTGATGGTTCAAGCTTTTTATGCTTTTGAATTTGTTTCTCATGTTTTTTTTTCTGTTGATGAGTAATATGTAGGTAGGTTTCTTTCATGGACAAATAATCCTGTTTAAATATACTTGTTTTAAACCCGATCAAACGAGTTTAAATATACACGATACTCACATTCTTATAGGTCACCGGTTCTGATGAAATTGTATGTACACATAGTTTTTCTTTTGTTAATTTTACATGCGCATTATGCTTGATTTTGATATTCCGATATTAGATATTCCGGTCTGATATTCCTAACGGATTCTCATTTTAAGTGTGACTGACATAGTAGTAATAACTTTTCTAAACTGTCTGGCCCTCTCCTTGTGCCCGTGTGCCCGAAATACTTCAGGACTCCTTTGCGTACAAATAGTGGATAGAATAGAATCGTCTTTACGAAATTCTTCGAAAATATTACATAGTGCTACGTTCAGTCATACACGTGGTATTCTATGAAGTTCTATGCCAGCACCACATAGGTAGGTATATATATTATATGTGAAGTAAACTGTATTTGCATTTTGCTAATCCAAAATAATCTTGTCTGCAGCAAAATTGAACCTATTTATCATAGAGACTGACAGTGCAGTGGCGGGCATGCCCTCTAGGCACGCCACTTTAGAGACAATACTAGAAACTGTATCTAAACCAATAGGTATTTTGTTCATTATCAAAGTGATGTCAAATCAATTGAGTCGAACCAGATGTCAATATTAATAGGTCATTTGTTCTTAATTGAACTGTGGCCAGAATGAGACCGGTTTGATAATCAATTCTATTTTATTCCTAGTTAACGATTACGTCACCATCACCTAGGCAACTGCTACTACTGCTACTATTGTGGGATAATTGTGTAATACACGTTCTACGGTCTACTATACAATGTCTTTGTGTTTGTGCTGAATTCATCGTAATCTGCTCATTATAGTTTTTGTTCGTGTATTATCTGAGCTTGTATTGAATGTAGCGATAAATATTTATCTTGAAATAAGCCAAGAGCTCTATCCCACTTCCCCACTTGACGACATCGACAGTGCTAAAAGTTTTCAAACTCTGTCGGTTCTTAAATCACACTGATGTTTGTAATTTGTCCTAAGCCCTTGGTTTTTTTTTTAGGTTAAAGCGTAAACAATTGATTGTAATACCTATATCAATGTTTTGTTCTTTGTGATCATTTTAAATGATCGTTCGGATTAGTCACTGCCCTGGTTAACTGCGACAGAGTTTTATTGAACGTACACGTTATAAATGTAGAGTAACAATTTGTCAAGGCTATTGCAAGAAAGCCAGGATACCTACTGATTATCTCTGGTTTCTGGAAATTCTCCAAAAAAATATTTTATTTTAGGATTATTTTATGATTTGCAGTTGTCATATTGTGATGAAATGTTTCATCACATCTGACATCAGATGAGAGATGTTCCTGAAAAAATGGAACATACTAAAAAACCCGATATTTTCTACGGAATATTTTGTCCAAGTCTCTGAAAAAAGTAAGAAGTAGGTACTCTTGCGGGCTCATGGAAATTGATTGTTGACATTACTGAGTCAGGATTTAGTTTCACTTTCACAAAAATGTTCTATTGATCTAACTCAGGTTCATTAGCGATTTGACGCACCATCATGTTCATAATAGTCATTGTTTAGCTGGTCTTCATAAATATTGAATCGGTGGTACTTCTGCTATTTAAGTACCTTATGTAGGTACATAAAAGTATTTCTATTTTATCATTTGATTCGAATTCTAGTGTTGTTCAAGTTTAATTGTCAATAATGTTTTTACTTCGATGATATTGTTCTGGTAGGCTGGTAGCTTTTAGGTTACATCTAGTCTGAAGTTTGGACCTTATTTCATTCATCAGCCATGGCATAGGTACCTACCTACCTATTATAAAAACGATGTAGGTATGTATTTGTTTTCTTGTTTTATCCTGATTTTGAGATATTCAATGTCTATGTAGTGTAATGTTTCTGTTATTATTCTCTCATTACCATAATTTTCTTATGAATAATACTGAATTACTGAATTAAAAAATAAACCCTTTTTAATGATAAAGTCAACAATTTGGTCGTTATTACAAAGTTTCAACAGTTTTGTAAGAAAAACAATAATGGAAGCGGAAGATGATAAAAATTTCAGCTGTAAAATATCCATTAGAGGTCGACCTTCGAACACTTGGTACCTACTGGCAAATAGCCTGACGTTTACGCGTGTAGGTAGGTACTACATTCTAAAAAAAAACTTGCAATTACGTATGAAATTGCCGGTTGCTTACACTGTAATGTTTACAAAACATGACAGGTATGTCTTACAAATAACCCACAAAAACAAAGGAGTAAGAATATCGATAATCGTCATAAAAGAAAAATTTACTCGGGAAGTTATTTGGAACCCCTGTACTTAACTACCGAACGTTGACATAAAGAAAGTTATAAAAGTAGGTAATTGAGTAAAGAATAACAAATTATCTAAATCGTAATAACAACCAATATGTCCTACCACCTACAAGACGAAGAGTAGATACAAGTTCAACAAACTCGCTGGAAGAGTTTCGCAATGCGATCCAAATTCAGAATAGAGGTGGTACCTATGATCCAATCAACATTATCATCCAGCTGATATCAAACGAGTTGTGCAAGTGGCAGCACAAAGATCGCGAGGGCGAGGGCGGGAAGTAGGTCACAGAAGTGAGGGGGGAGCCCTTAGGCCACTTATCAAGCGAGCGACCGGGGCCGCGGCTAGCGGGGAAAGCGAGTTTGTCTCTTGAAATTTTTGTTGGTAGATATCTGGCACTGTTGTGCTCGCTGGCTCGAGTTTAATGCTTCTCCACAGATATGAGCTATAATTATAATTACCTTAATACGCAATAAAGAAGGCTGTGCCCTTCATAAAGCGTAGTAAAACTTTTTCAGTGTCAGTACAAGGTAAATTATTTTATTTCAACTTCTCAATTAACTACCTACGCTTATGAGCTCTTGTTTAACTTGATTGCTAACTGCATCATCTCTTCTATACTTACTTATTTGTAAATAAATGTCTATAACTATCTAAATATTTTGAAAAACAACTGTCCACTAGCTACTAGCTTAGCTAGGTACATGGAGGTGAAATCACTCGTATTCACGCGTGAGTCGCTTTCCATCTGCCCTGATACCAGTTTGAGTGGGCTTGACAAAGTGGAGGCAGCTG
Organism: Thalpophila matura; assembly: GCA_948465475.1. Taxonomy (NCBI): domain Eukaryota; kingdom Metazoa; phylum Arthropoda; class Insecta; order Lepidoptera; family Noctuidae; genus Thalpophila; species Thalpophila matura. Next base: position 5,994,262 of record OX419187.1, on the reverse strand, counting down.
GCAAACTAGTTAGACCGTATAGAGTTATCTGCTACACTTCATGTTTGCCCTCTAAAGATAGAGTAGTTGAAAGAAGCCCAGAGATTGAATCGAATGGGAAAAGGAGCTAAACGTTTTGAGTGCTATACGAACGAACTTGCTGCAGAGAAAGCTTGATAGACAATGGTGGTGGGCAGAAAGTACTAAGCACTTACGTATTCAGCATTCAATAGGGCCTACCTGAAATGTATATATATGTACCTACCTACTCAGCATTTCACTGACAAAAGCATTTCAAATTAAATAGCAAACCCATCTTCTATGTTTGTAGAACTGGAAATACCTACTTAATAGTACCTACCTAGTTTTTGTGCGATGTTTACCGACCAAATAAGGTTTAGCTATTGTAACCTCGCAAAGCCCTTCACGACAAACAACCTGCGAGGCCCCCGATTCTCAGTGCCATCGACAAAAATAATACTTATATTTTTTTTCTGTTGGTGCTGTTGCCGTTACAATAACTGTTGAACCAGTGACGAAAAAGTGACTGTTCTCTCCTATGAACAATTGAAGACTTAATGGATTGCTATTGTTACATTTCTGATCATCATGCTTTTCATGAGCTCCGTATGGTATTCCGAAATACCGTTCACCGAAAGGACGGTTTTCCGATAACACTCTACTCCGACGGTTAGTTGAACGAAAAAATAATTGGCCGATGAAACGTTTCGCCGATAATATTATTCATCGACGGTTGGTAGTCCGAATGAATCCTTCGCCGATGTAACGGTTCACCGAAAACACTCTTCAACGACGATTGGTTAAACGAACGAATCTTTCGCCGATAGCATTCAGTTTACGCTAGCTATTATATTTTATATTATCAGAAGCTATTGAGGAGAGACAAAATAAAAGACTTTATTTTTTGACTTACAAGGGGGAGGGAGGTGGTCGACGGAGCCCCGCTACGCGGGGCTCCTATTTCTGTCTGCAAGGTTAAAAGTAACCTAATACGAAGGGGTTGACGGGGGCTTCGTTCGCTCGCTTTGCTCGCTCACTGAAGCCCCCGTCAACCCCTTCGAACCTAAATTGTCCGTGTCGGGGTGTCCAAATTCCCGAGCTCGCTTCGCTCGCTCTTGGACCTTAGTTATCATAAAATATAATAGCTAGCGTAAACTGAATGCTATCGGCGAAAGATTCGTTCGTTTAACCAATCGTCGTTGAAGAATGTTTTCGGTGAACCGTTACATCGGCGAAGGATTCATTCGGACTACCAACCGTCGATGAATAATATTATCGGCGAAACGTTTCATCGGCCAATTATTTTTTCGTTCAACTAACCGTCGGAGTAGAGTGTTATCGGAAAACCGTCCTTTCGGTGAACGGTATTTCGGAATACCATACGGAGCTTGCTTTTCATAGGGTTTGAGGGCTTACTTTTTGGAACTATTTGTTCGACAGCTTTATCATGTCAAACAATTTTGTGTACCTATCTCTAATCATTACTTGTCACCGGCTTTATAAAAATCTACATTATTATTCCTTTACGAATGACTCGATGAGATTTCAAGCTTTTCGAAAATTAGGTGGCAAATTCGCAATCGGAAGAGATGTCTTAGATCCGATATTAATTTAATAACATTTTCTAGTGAATAGTTGCTGTAAAACAAGTGGTTCCTGATTGTTTATGTAAGCAATTGTCGATGCAATTTGCAATGAACAAAGACATAATAAACACTTCATTCGAGTCAGTTTCTTTGTTGCTGAATAAAATGTTATTGTTCTGTGAGCAAAACGTTGTTTTCTTTAAATACGTAGTTCAATTGTTATTTTCTTGTTCGAACTGTTCGGATGATAATGTAGAATTTGATCTAGAAACCAGGGCTGGTTACTGTTTTGATATAATCATTTATGTAACCTTTAGGATACCCTGTGTTTGCTTTGAATTTGTAAATGGAGATACCGTATCTTCAGTTTGAGTAAATAGAAGTGTTTAGTTAAACATATTCTATTTTCAGGTATTAATCATTCATATCATAATAGGTCTGTAGTTTTAAAGTTGTTGGACATGCTTGTTTCATAATTTTTTTGTTAAATTACAAACTGAAAGACAGACCAGATGTCTACTCTGTCGCGCTATTTTAGAAGTAGTTTGTAATACGTACAGGAATCAAAGGTGCAAATGAGATAGATATATCTTAACACATACAGTCTCACGCGGTTGGAATCCACTGCACGGGAAGATTGGAAATAGCTTACCGCGCCCAAACTGCACGACCTAAATTCTCAGGGAATATACATTTTTATAAATCCAAATTCCAATTCTTAAAATAAGAAAATTTTTCATGTCAACTGCGAGGAGTGAAAATATTGCATTATAACGAGCAAAACAATGAAGGAAATTGCGTTACAGCAAACTAAAAAAAGGAAAAGCTGAATCGATTGGTAACTTTAAAATATTGTAATGATATTTGGCCTATGTTAAGAATAATACCTATTCCTTTAACTGTCACTAACGAGACGCAATTGATTTTCTATTGTTATCGATCTTTAGAAGGTTGCCCGACAGACAACTTAATGATACTTAAATATTTTGTCAGTAATGGGTAAATACTAAATACATGATTCTTTTCATAAAATGTCGTTATTTTGTGATCTTGATTCAGACTCAGAATTCTATGCAACACAATTGGATCGGAATAAGACATCAAAGATCGCGTACCGAATACCTTAAAACTAAATCAGATTTGCAAATTCTTAGTGACAAACCGTCATTAATAAAGGACCTTTAGTATAGGGCTGCCATAAATGTTGAAACGTCGACCGGGACATTTGGAATAGAAAAAAAAAAATTGTGGAATCAGGCTCAGTTACACCTAGGTTTTAGGTTAGGTTTTAACTTTTAAGTTTCGTTTTTGATAGATATTTATTATAACTAAATAAAATGAGAAAAATCGATGATGATCTATCGAAAAAACAACATCCTAATTTTCTTGGGCTTGCTCTACGTTCTCAGTGCAACTTTTCTTTGCCCATTCATATTTTTTTCGAAGTTCCAACTTTTTTATGTATAACCCCTCTTCTTTCCTTTCACCCTTTTCGTTTTTTCGTCCTCCACGATGAGATCAACAGAAACACCCGTTCCACATGAGCATTGTAGCCTGGTATTGCAATGAGAGATGGCATATTTTGAGAAGATTTGCTTTTCTAACCTACACAACTACGCATGTCTAACTACCAAACCGGGACAACTGACTTACTGACCGGGACACTGGGACACAACACTTTAAACCGGGACATGTCCCGGTGTACCGGGACATATGGCAGCCCTACTCTAGTAGCATCGATCGGAGTACCGTTATTATAGGTATTATATTCGCAGAACAAAGCCGAGGACACACAGCCGCCGGTCACGCACCATGGTTCTTCCGTCCGTGTGTTACTTGCCCTGCATTCATAGCAACCGCTTTCTTACATACATACAGCCTAGTTACATAACAGGTATTAAAATATGAGAAGTAATGATCTGTGATTTCAATTAAGTTCAATGAGCCAAGAAAGTGTAAGTAATTTTATGTTTGTTGATGATGTGCGGTGTCCCAATGGAATATGTAATCATGTTGCTAATGCGATCCATGCTGATGGGACTCTGTAATGAGATGCTGTTTTTAAAATATGCAATAAAATCGTAATGACTGTTTTTACTTCTTTAACATCAAGTCCTTGATGCAAGAATTATTGCAAGACTGGCCACCATCTCACGTGTTTTTTTTTAATTAACTTAACATTAATGACCATAAGAAACATTTTACAAGTGGTCAGCAAATATTTTAAATTAATTTTGAATCACAAATCAGTCAACAGTAGAAGTCACAAACTATAGTTAAATGTAATGGAATCTGTTGAGGCAAACCAGGAAGCATCGGTGGGCACGCGACGCGATCTAACGGAGCGTGACACGAGAAATTAACTGTTATTTATACCAACAACGATGGCCCCGTTGAAATAACCTGTTACAACACCGACGAAAGTATTTCGGCATCGATTTCGGATTATAAAGACCAGTCTAATGTCCGCATTTTAGTTCAATAAACAAGCATAATCTGCTGAAAGTGGTTGTTTCACTTGTTTCACTTTTGGATAGCGTACCTAATGCACCAATTATCTTGTACCTATCTATGATTTATTTTCATCGTTTCTGTTTCATGTATTGTAAATCATTGTAACAAAGTCTCCGTTAATCTATGTAGATACGTATACACCCGAGATTTTCTGTTTTATTATCTTTCTCGTTCGATCTTGTATTACTTTGTTATGTAGTACCATGACCAGCCATGACCGTCAGCCTTGGTAGGTGAGCGGTTCAGACTGAAGGCTCGTTTAAAAGGTTTGTGCTGATGATTTTGCAACGTCAGCGTCTGCACACTAGTGGTGGGGTGGGATAGATGTTTGGATTGTCTCGTTGCAATTCTGTTAGAGCCCATCAAAGTGATTGCAATTTGATATTGACAAACATGTAATCAGACTAAATACTTATAATTGTCATGATTAACATGATGAATGACTACTATTATGAGGAATTGTGTGCTATAAAATAATTAGATACGATCATATATTCCTTATACTTACATATTTTTTTATAAGCTTTTATTTAGTTTCACATGTCGCGTCGTGGGTAATCAAATATTACATGTTAAATTTGACCCACTTCCTGGTGTTCGATTGACCAAAAATTTTGTGTGCATATGTAAATCGCATGACAATGCAATATAATGATGTTATAGAGCTAGTCTGATGATGGAGTCGGAAGGTGGCCATAGGAACTCTGTAACGAAACGACGCAACCTCATCGTGTTTGGGATTATTTGATTTGTCTTTACGAGTACTTTGGTTCTAGATGATGTCCAGGGTCCTGATGATGGGACCCGGGAGGTACCACAGGAACTTTGTAACTATACGACGTAACCTCATCGAGTTTTGGCTCGTTTTATTTGTCTTCACAAGTGCTCTGGTCCGAGATGATGTCCAGGGTCTCATGATGGAGTTGGGAAGCAGTCATTATAAAAGCTTGTTTTGAAAAATGTTTTTCAACATAGAACTTGTTTCTAAACCACAACACTAATTGCTCAGTCAATAGAAATAATGGAATGGAATAAATTACAATATCTCATTGCTATTCCTGTTTTCCGTGTGGTTTTATCAACAAAAAACAGGTCCTAGTAAAGAATGCCTAGGAAATGAGCAGAAAAAGCAGTCTAATTTAATCATATACGGTCACCAAGTCGCCTGCCAAGCGTCACAATTAAGGCATTATTTTCTCAGGATCGTTTGTTGGCTGCTATCGAGCTACCTACTCTGTATTACGAAGGCTGTAGCGCCCTATATTAAGGAGTCCCATGTTCACCAGTAAACATTTACGGTCAGTTATGTATCGCTGAATAATGTTTTAAAAATAACTCGCAATAAGGACTCAGTGATGGTGAGGGCGTTAGGAGTGTTAGGAACTTAGGATCAACGGGAAGGCTCGGCAGGCACCGTCTGTATTTAACGATCGTCATTAAGAAACGGTCCAGCACGGGTGCTAATGAAACCCTTGGACTATTTTTTATTGATTAAGCTACATTATGTATATCAGTATGTATACGAGCCCCAGGAATGCGATGATCTGTTACAAACGGTAGGTAGGTATTATACCTATATCGATCTTACGAATCGTGTTCGGCCTGATGATATAATGGTTTTGTAATGGTTGTAACTTTATGGCAGAAGGTTAAGCTTCATTGTGATTCACAGTCGCATCATTGAGGCCAAAGTGAACGTAAACAATGAAAATTATTTAAAAATGTAAACAAATCGCAAGTAACAATGGTTTATTCAGGTTTTCTGCTAACAATCACAAGATCGTCTAATTTTTCTCTTTTCCTTACTTTGGTAAACAATAATACAATTGTTATCGATTGTTCAATGGCTGACATTGAAATTAATTGCGCTGCTTACCGCCCTGTGCTTCCCAGGAGGTCAGGACAGAATAGTCCACCCACTTTCATCTGAGGGGTGTCGGTAAGTAGGTATATTATAGATGAAGAAGAGCATACTGCAAACCCTGATCCATTTGCCTCGGGTTCTGCGACCGTCGAGTGTCATTCAGCAATGAGTAAGCACGCGAGTTGTTATGATGATCGAGTACCTATCAGCCGCCCCCTACACACTGACTGATAAAGTGATGACATCAGACATTAAAGACGTTTACTACAGACCATAATAATACACTACTAATGTTGGTAACATTTTGAAGAAATAACTCGCAGATTCTTCCTAATGTAGGTACCTAGGTACCTATTGAGCTCACAAGAAAAGCGTTGAAGACTAAGGAGCGCCATTTTCTGGTAGGTACATTAAGCGATGAAAAGAAAACCTTAGCCTCCATGTTTATTATTTTGAACAAAGGCTGCCAATGCCTGCTAAAATTTTAGAGCACTGTTTCAGTTCTCAACAATCTCAACAAATTATTATCATATTTGTTACGACAATGCAATTAAGGTAATGTGCACATAACATAACTATGCAACTGTGTGTGGTGTTTATGTCTTTATTGTTTGTCTCTGATAACAACTACCGAGGTTTTATCACGCCAGCTTCTATAAATAACGCGATACGTGCTAAGTACCTACCTACTAGGAATGAATGTCAATCAAGTAACAGATCGACTTGTGTGGCGTTGTACTTTGATATTGAATGTAACATAGGTACCTACAATGTAACCTTAGCACCTAGGTTATCATTACAAACAAGTGGACCATCTTCAGCCTGCAAAGCCTTCTAAAATTCTTTACGGTTGAATTTGTTAAAGGAAGAAGGCAAAATGTATCAAGTACCTATATGTATAGGTATTAGATTATGAAATCAAATAGCAATTTCTTTGGTCAATTATAATATTTTAACTGTATTATGGGCAAGATTTAAAAGTTAAAACGCTTCTAATTCTTGCTGCTCATGCGCCCGCAGTTCCTTAGTCATACGGGAACAAGTTCTTTTCTATAAATTCCTGCTGGTTCTGAATTTCATAATACGAAAACGACAATTTCATATAAGGTACCTACCTATATCTTCCCGAGTAAATTTGAAATCAATAGGGTCTGCATCAATGCGGTGTCCAACCGCCTTACGACTTAAGGCTAGCAATTTATTGATGATCCTTTACTTACAACATTATTTATATTATCTTTGTTAACAACAAACTGAACAAAGACGCTAATTTATATCACTATTTTAGATACAATTTATTGTTCTTCTACACTAAGAAGTTAAAATCAATGGATAACCAGATAATCGTTATTTACCTGCAATCTTGATCCGGGGCCGATAAATCGGGCTTGTAGTTGTGCAATAGGGCACAATCTTGCCTGACAGCCGGGGTCAGTCCACTAAACCGGTCTGAGAGCCGTGAGGTACCTACTCCGTTCTTTACCCCGTAAACACTGGCCACTTTCACAACACAAATTACTTAAATAAGTAATTCGATTGCCGAAACTTGCTAATAAACAATAAAATTATCTCAAAGAATTTTCGACGGTAAAGGTACCTATTATTCGGACGTACTGAAAAACAAAAATTGTAAACGCTCGGCTTCGTGTAGCAGTCAGAATTTAATTTTGTTTATAAATTCAGTAGGTACCTACGACCATAATAACAGCCTTTAATTTAATTTTACGGATATTTTCTGTTTATTGGTGTTTTTAGGGTTCCGTACCAAAATGGTAAAAAACCGGCCAAGTGCGAGTCGTACTCGCGCACCGAGGGTTCCGTATCATTTTTGGACGTATAAAGTGAAAAAATCCGGACCGCATAACTAAGTTTGTTTGTGAAGGAATTTTGATGATTTTGAAAAAACTGTAAGTACTAGTTAGGAACATCGTTTTATTTTTGGTGCCATATTTGGGTCATTTCTATCAACTCTAATTATTTCAGATTTTTCGCCCCGCAAACTACGGAGATAAGGGGGGGGGGGATGGTATTTTTTTGCACATTTTTCATCATATGTCGAAAACTGTGAGACATAAAATAAAATAAAATATATTTTGAAATGTGCAGATCAAGCCCTTTCATATGATATGTCACTTGACCTAGTAACCCCACTTTGAAATTTCGGACCCCCACTCCGGCCCCATTTGCAATAAAAATAATAATATTTTTGGATTTTTTTCATTTGCAATAAAGTTGAACAAGCATTCTTTATAACTGTTCCAAAGGAGATCAACAATATTTGGCTAAATGAAGTACCGAGGTACACTCAGTTGAATAAAATACCCTAAATTATACTGAATAATGCTGTGTTTTTATTCCTTTTTTATCGTCACCTAAAGACGAGAAAAAAATACTTTTTTAATTCAATAAGAAAAAGCACTCCAATATGGCGCTCAGGCGCTCTATCTGTCAACTATCTAATGCCGTATCCACACATAGGTAAAACCTTGACAAAACTACAGACATCTAATATTACTAAACAAACTAAAAATGGGTTTGCCGTTTACGGTTTTGTGCACAAATCAAAAGAAGTTTGCAGAAAACGCTTGCAATGAATCCACACGTTCAGTGCATTTATCGAGATTTGTAGTTTACAGCATATACCGTAAGTCAAGTGTGTGAAACCGGCATTACACAATTTGAAAACATTCGCCGCGAGTTCTATGTGCTTTCGTTATTGACATTGCAAAAGATACTTACCAGTGGCTTTTATTAAAGCTGTTTAGACTACGCCACTATATACACTATACACATAATGATACACACATACATACATCGAGTTGAAAACAAAAGTCCAGAGAGAATACCCAAGTTTTTGGGATCACCCGTCAAACAAAATCGTGAGGATGCAAACGTAGGTAATACCAGAAAGAATAGCCAAGTTATCAAACAATATACCTACACAACATAAACGAACAGCAGAAACACCCCGGAACGCAGAAACGAACGGAATTGAACGGAATCAAAACAAACAATAACATAATTTTGTCATTTATCAGTGATGTGCAAAGATAACACTAAGTGGAAATGACTTTTTAGTAAATTAATCGATTAGGTAACATTTGTTACTAATGTCACAGTTTCAACTGCAGATTAACAGAAAAATAGTTGTGTTTGTAGTTATTTTAATCATTACTTTAAAAAATATGATTTTTAGTAATAAAATTATACACAATTGCGATCAGTAAACGTTGAATTAAATAATTACTAAAAATAGTAACACATTCAATAATCGAGAACTAAATCGAGATACATTTCACCATGCTTGCACGTGCTTATGCAATGTTGCCATATATGATTTAATTGTGTTACAAGTTTTTTAAACTTTAAATTAATTATTAAATGGTTTATAGTGAATTATTGAATAAAATACAGTGATATTCTAATTCCTCTATTTTTTCTCTACGATTTGATGCACGTGTACCTTGCGGTACAAGTTTAGCCAAAATTGTTTGGAAGATTGGTGACCTCCTTTCAAGTCGATAGCATAAGTAGTTACTGATATAAGCAGGTGTGACAGACAGACAGACAGACGAAGTCGCACCATAAGGGTTCCTTTTTTACCATTTTGGTACGGAACCCTAAAAAGGAACCGTTATGGTGCAACTTCGTCTGTCTGCCTGTCTGTCACACTTGCCACCACAAAAAGAAATCAAGACATTGCAGTCGGGACCCATTAAATTAAAGATGTAAATAGGCGTGACCTGAATAGCCGGTATTATTTGTTTATGATATAAGCAAAATAAATCAATGTCACATTGTGCTTAAAACGGCCAAGTCTAACGAAGTATTTTTTGCATAAAATTAAGCAACGTTTACAATACGAGAATATCATAATAAAACTACGTTTTAATTAGGTTTTAATCGCGGTATTCATTTGTGGTCTCATCATGATCTGATTTAACTTTTGACACATTGAATTTCCTCTCCTTGGACGTAGGTCCATAAGTACTCCATACTCCATACTATGTAGACTTGCAGATACTAGACACTACTAATAGCTAAAGGAAATGTTCAACGGTGATCAGATCACACTGATTAAACGCTTCTTCTGAAGCAATTTGTTTCGTAGGTCAGTATAATCGTAGCCTTACATTAAGTAGTAAGTAGGCGTATTTTTTATATCAAGTTCTCTTAACCTGTTATTTACTATTAATTGTGTCTAATGAGATGCTGGAGGCATACCTACTAGTGCGGACTATGGCGACATACCTATTCGTGCTGTTAATGAAGAATAATTTTAATTATCCAAATGTTATTCGGTTATTTCGCGCATGATATAATACAACAACACTGATTCGAATCAGAAATCATTAACATTGATGTCATACATACACGTCAACTGAGTTTTCGAGTAAAAATCATACAAAAGTAGGTCAAGGAACACATTGGAGACGAGGAAAATTCTTAATGGCCATGTTGTAGATGTCAGCCTACAATATACGACTGTGGATAAAACATTATGAAGCCGACAAAGATTTATTTGAATTGATTTTTCTGATGAAAGAGCATAATTATTATTTCCATTAAAATGTATCATTCATGAAATCCTACTGTACTAGGAGTCAGAAAATAACTATGCAGTCCACAACTCATTGTTAACTCCAGGATCCACCAAGATGGACCATAGCAATTTCTACTGTAGGTAGTAATAAGTATAATAGAATTGCGTCTGACCTTCATCTGGCCTGATGTGGCCTGAAGCGATGATGTGGTCTACGATGGAACACGCTTGCCTTGAAGAAACCGATTCACTAATGACTTGAAGACACTCAGATTGTAACTATCGGGGAACACCTATCTATATCTGTGGGGAACACCCACTGCGACAGCGCATTCCACTGTTTGGCGGTTCTCACAACTCCCTAAAAGACCTTTCGGAAATGAAAACGAAAGTGTTTTGTACTGTGTTCTTCCGTTGATTCAAACAAAATCAATTTTACGGATTATCTCACTTGAATTGTAATTTTACTTTCCCAACGTTTCGAGCCCTTCACGCTATTTCTAGAAGCATTTTTAACTTTATTCGTTATCATTCAACCTTTATAATATGCCAAGTAATTTTCCATCAGTAGGTATTTACACAAATCCAATGATGGTGGAGTTAAAATAAATATTGTAGTTATACCCATTTTTATTATACAACCATTGATCGGCCATCTTGCATCCTATCTCTACTCCCTATTACATTTTAATCAAGGAAGTTGTAGATCAAGGTGCGGCGGTACTTCACGTCGGAACAGTTGCTTCAATAATTGTACCATGCACAGGTTCGTTCGTGCATGGAGTACTGCTCGCACCTTTGGGATGGCTCAGCCAAGTACCAGCTTGAGGCGTTATAGTCCATTGAGAAGCGTGCCAAGAAGCTCATTAACAACGACTCCCTTGTTCAGATCAAGCTCCAAAGTCTTGAGCATCGGCGCAAAGTTGCTAGTCTATCAGCTTTTTACCGGATACATTTCGGAGAGTGTGCTTCAGATCTGCATGATCTAATTCCCTCCTGCCCTTCTATCGAAAGGCCAGAAGCACAACAAAACGTCATCGGTTCATGGTAAATATACCAAGAACCCGAACAAAGTGCTTTGATTCCACTTTCATTGTGAAAACCGCCAAGCAGTGGAATGCGCTGCCCGAGTGGGTGTTTCCCAACAGTTACAATCTGGGTATCTTCAAGTCACGAGTGAATCGGCAAGCGTGCTCCATCGTAGACCGCATCGAAATGGCGGACAAGCGCAAGCTTATCATAGAATAAAAAAAAAAAAGATCCTGAAGTCGAACGAAGAACCTATGAAGCATTACCAGGTGTTTCTGCATTGTTAGGGAGTTGATCTTAATCCTCTAGTGATTCATTCTTCTGTCACCTGACGTATATCATTCCTTTTTTGTATCGGAAGTTCAAAACTCCAGTTTAACATTTTTAAATAATACATGTTTGTTTTATAAATTGTACTATATTAGTTTGTTATTATTGCGTTTCGTTTGACACGGTCGTGAGATCAATCTTTGTTTATAAACGCAATAAGCCACCACGCAATTTCGGTTGACTGCATTCACTAGTTATGCAACGCCTAGTTACTTTACTCTGATACCTACTTAACTGACTTCTTGGAAAAATCACTCGTAAACCTTATCAGTGTTTAGCTTTCTTTATAAGTTAGAGGCATCTGTTGTTTCTTGTAGGTAGGTACCTATCTGTTCGATTTTATTGCCAAGAATTATATCTTTACTTGCGTTTTATTTTTTGTTTCTTTTGAATAAACTCATTATCGTTCAAATTCCTTTTATTTTCAACGTAGGTAGGTATTCGGTAGGTAAAATTCTAACCACAATATTTTTTTAGGACTTTCTACTTTGAGCCCATGGGTAAAGTTTAGACACAATTATTATTGTTGAGTATTATTGTAGTTATAACCTTACTTGCTTCGAAATGCTTACCTACTTTATCGTTTAATCTATGGACTGATGTAGAATTTTAAATAGATGCCCCAAGAAGATTTAATATCTACATTGGAATCACACTATAGGTACTTACTGGTCATTAAATCCATCAAATTAATCTAACATTAATAAACTGCAAGAAAAAATCTTCTGTACAATGCACGTGTAATATGCCAATTACAATTATTATTTATCCTATTTTATATTATTTCTTATGAATGTTCAAATTAGCATTAAACATCACAGATATTTATCAGAACATCATAGTACCTACGAGTACCTAATTATCGTAATTTTCATGATGTTAAATTCTCATACTGGCCCGAAGCTGCAACCTTTTGGCAGTCTTGCAACATTATTCGGTCGTTCACCTGCTGCGTAAATGGACCTTGTTTTTATTTTGACACTTTCATATGATTTGTTGTATTTATACATATATACAACACTAAACATACAACACTAAATACAACTAAATACAACGACTAAATACAACACTAAAGATAGATAACTTGTGTAAAAGTGACGCAAGTGAATTCCACGCTGTTTGCTTGTCGTGTCGAGGTAAACAACGTCCAGAGTAACATGTACCGAACGAAATCCCGTTTGAGCAAAACCAGGCAAGAAATATTTTCATATCATAGCAAAGTAGGTACATAATAATATTTGTGAATTATCTGATGCAATAAGTAGTTGATTTTAAGAACTGCATTGTCTCTCGAACTCTAGTCAAAATAAAAAAACAAAATATGATGTGCAGACGAAATTTTAGCATTTACAAAACTGACTGAAGTAGCACTTTTCTTTTTATTTAATATTGAAAATTCGTGTTTTCTGCGAGTAGCTACATCAAAAGCCCTCTAGACTAGGGCTGCCATACGTCCCGGTACACCGGGACATGTCCCGGTTTTAAGCGTTGTGTCCCCGTGTCTCGGTCAGTAAGTCAGTTGTCCCGGTTTGGTAGTTAGACATGCATAGTTGACAAAAGAAAAGCAAATCTTCGCAAAATATGCCAATCTCTCTTTGCAATCCCAGGCCACAATGCTAATGTGGAACGGGTGTTTTTGTTGATCCCATCGCAGTAGACGAAAAAACGAAAAGGGTGCAAAAAGGTTACATAAACAAGTCGGAATTTAAAAAAAAAACCGACTTCCAAAAACTACACTAAAAACTATGAAATAAAAATGTTAAACTTCCATAAATAAAAATCTAAATGTATATTGAAGTCGGCGGGGCCTCTTCTTCAGGTTTTTACCTCTCAGCCTTTGAACAGGAAGAACGTGCGCAGTGTGTGCACGTGCAGCTTGCTTTGCGCCTCGACAAATTAACATTTCCTTTCAATCCTCCTTAATCTACAATGGTGCTTATTTTCATGCTAGGCCCCGCCGACTTCAATATACATTTAGATTTTTATTTATGGAAGTTTAACATTTTTATTTCATAGTTTTTAGTGTAGTTTTTGGAAGTCGGTTTTTTTTAAACCTGTTTTTATTTTTTTCTTTTTAGTGTAGTGTAACCTGTGTAACCATTTTATTGTTGTTAATAATTACAATAAAGTATCATAAAATTTTTTTTTTTTTTTTTTTTTTTTTTTTTTCTGCGAGGGTAGTCTAAGTGCACATACGTTTTTGTAGAGCTCTCATAAAAAAAAACGATTTAATATAATTATTTATTGGATTTGATGCTATTTATGCAATAAAAGTTTAAGTTATCCTCGGATGCACATACTCCCTATATAATTTCACTTCTCACTTTTCACTTTTCCCGCAAAAACGAAACTTCACACAATGGACCTATATGCCAAGTTGTCGGACTGTATGGAGGAATTATCTGCCACCTTCTCTTCACGTATGGGCAAGTACGAAGAGGACCTCAAGAATGCCAGCAGTAATGAGGCCGCCCACAAGACGATCGCCAGTCTCTCCCGTGAGTTTACAGACTTCAAGTGCCTCATCTGGAAGACAATGAGTGCACTAAAAAATCAGATGGAGTTGTTAACTGTTGGCCTGGATCGACACGAGATGGCATCTCGAAGGCAGGTGCTGCTCGTACATGGTCTTCCCGAACAAAAGGATGAAGATCCCACTTCCCAGGCAGTCCTAACAATAACAGAGAAGATGAAGATTGCCAATGTGTCTTTATCTGACATCACAGCCTGCCATCGCCTAGGAGTTGTTTCAGGCAAGCCCCGTCCACTTCTTGTTCGATTTCAGAGCCACAGTCTGCGCAGTGAGGTATGGCGCAGTAAGCCAATACTGAAGGGTTCGGGTCTGGTGCTCTCAGAATTCTTAACAAAGCCCAGACACGACACATTCCTGGACGCCCGCAAACACTTTGGGGTGAAGCAGTGCTGGACCTCCGAGGGCAAAATTATAATCCTGCTCCCTGACAAGTCGCGGCGTAAGATTGAATGTGCTAGTGATCTGCTACAACTTAAAGCGCAGTTCCCGACGGCTACATCGACAGCAGATGCCGAAGCTGCAAAAGGCACCCTCTCACCGACTGGCAGGCCAGCTCCAGATAAGAGATCGCGTAAGCAGGCAAAATAATTCACCCACAACGAAGTTTTGTCTTTAGTACCTACCTATTTCTATTATTTAATTAATTTGTGTCGGTCACTGAATATTTATTTTATTTTTGTTTGACACATTATTGACAACATTTAACCAACTGATTGATCCATGCTCGTTCGGAAACACTTTCTTTGTATTTATTGTAGCATGTTTTTTTTTTTGTGTTTTGGATAAGAGTCTTTTGATATACTGGCGAGTGCATCGAGGATTTAAGAAATTGCTGTTTGTTTTTTTTACATTTAGATAAATAAAATCGTATTTTTATTATTATATAAATATTTTATATATATATATATTTATGTATTATGTTAGATAACATTGACGATAGTTTTGTATCATGTTCTTCTTCTTGTTCATCTGATGAGAGCTACGCTAGTGCGTTCAGTGATGATTCTGTGCAACTGCGTGACCAACTTTCTTCATCCTTTTCCTGTTTTAAAAAGTTTTTCAATGTGGTCCACATAAATGCGCAAAGCATTCCCGCTCATCATGCTGACCTATTATCTTCTTTTGATTCCAACCTTATTCAAGCTGTCTGTGTTTCTGAAACTTTTCTCAAACCTGCACTCCCTTCTACACAGTATTCACTGCCCGGCTACAAGCTAGTGCGTAATGACAGAACTGGCAAGGGAGGCGGAGGGGTCGCCATCTATCTCCGCGGAGATATTACGTACAAAGTCGTTGATCAGTCTCCGAGTGATTATTCTAAATCTGCTGAGCACCTTTTTATAGAAATAGATTTTAATCACTCGAAATTACTTTTAGGTACGTATTATAGTCCCTCTTGTCATATAGATTATTTCTCTGCGTTTGAATCAAAACTCGAAAATTTATCTTCCCTATATGATCAGACTATCATCCTCGGAGACTTCAACACCTGCTTGATCAAGGACGATGCGCGCACCCGTAAACTCCGATCACTTGTCTCTTCTGTCAACATGCATATCCTTCAGCTAAACGCTACTCACCATGCCCCTCACTCTACTCCTTCTCTTCTTGACTTAATTCTTGTTTCTGACCCTAGCAAAGTAGCCACACATGGACAACTTCCAGCGTCCTTCTCATATCATGATCTTGTTTTTCTTTCGTATAAAATTCGCCCTCCTAAACGTAAATCTAAATTTCTTTTACTTCGCAGTTTCAAGAACATTGATCTGGAACGTTTGGGGGAGGATGCGGGTAATATTGACTGGTCTCCTGTTTATGACGGTATTGACATGGACACTAAAATATCTGCATTTAACACGATAATGCTAAACATCTATGAAGAACATGCTCCCCTTAAAAAGGTGAGGGTGAAGCATCTTCCAGCGCCATGGCTTTCGGATATTATTAAAAGCGCAATGTCGAAAAGGGACAAGGCCAAAAGACGGCACAAAAGGAACCCTACTGAAGAGAACTGGGCTATGTATAAAAAGATGCGTAATCGCTGCAGTCGCATGTGTAGGGATGCTAAAAGACGCCACATTCACGACTCCGTACAAAACTTCAACACAGCACAAGTATGGCAATTCCTTAAGTCCCTTGGTATCGGCAAAGTTGCGAACGACAGCACACCCGATATGGACCTTAATGCAATTAATATACACTTCTCTAGATCGCCAGTTACTCTGGACGATAATATCAAATCTTCTACTCTTAACTATCTCTCTAATCTTTCTCTGCCACTATGTACTTCGTTTTCTTTTCAGCCAGTTACAGAACGTGATATTAGGAGGGCCATTTTATCCATTACCACGAAAGCGGTAGGTGATGATGGCCTTCAACTCCAGATGCTACTTCCTATCCTAAATGTACTCGCTCCCGTCATTCTACACATCATTAACTATTCCCTCGAAGCTTCCTCCTTCCCTTCTGCGTGGAAGAAGGCCCATGTGATTCCTCTACCCAAAGTTTCCAACCCCTCCTCAGTATCCCAATTCCGTCCAATATCCATTCTCCCAATCCTATCCAAGGTACTCGAGAGTGTTGTTCATAATCAACTGTCTTCTTATCTCTCTTCTAATAGCCTGCTAAGTCCTTACCAATCTGGTTTCCGACCTGGCCATAGCACAGTATCGGCACTAGTCAAAGTAACTGATGACATCCGACTGGCCATGGAGAACAAGCTCCTAACAGTTTTGGTACTACTGGATTTTAGCAGTGCGTTTAATTCAGTTGATTATGACATCCTCTTGGGAATTTTATCCTCTCTGAATGTATCTCCTTCTGTAACTGCCTGGTTTAACTCTTATCTTAGGGGTCGCTCGCAGTCGGTTCGCTCTGATGAGGCCTCCTCTGAGTGGTGTAATCTGACTGCGGGTGTGCCTCAGGGTGGCGTCCTTTCTCCACTTCTTTTCTCGGTTTTCATTAACGCCATCACTAATGTATTAGCTTCGTACTTCCATCTCTATGCAGACGACTTGCAGCTTTACCGCCATTTTAAACTAGAAGAGCTTTCAGAAGCTATTGACGCCATCAATAATGACCTTAATAACATCAGTCAGTGGGCTAAAAGGTTCGGCCTTTTAGTCAATCCTTTAAAATCACAAGCTCTCATTATTGGTGGCAGATATCTCCTTAATCTTTTGGATCACCAGTCTCTCCCGCCGGTCCTTTATGATGCTGTCCCTATAGCCTACTCCAAGAACGCTAAGAACCTGGGTGTCTTCATAGACTGCAATCTGTCCTGGAATGTGCACATTGCGGAAGTAAGCAGGAGGGTGTTTTGCTCGTTTCAGTCTCTCAAACGTCTCCAGAAGTTCCTGCCATTTCAAACTAAAATTACTCTTGCGCAATCTCTTCTTCTACCACTTCTGGACTACGCTGATGTCTGCTTTCTCGACGCAACTGAGGAACTTCTAGATAAGCTCGAACGCCTGCAGAATTTGTGTATCCGCTTCATTTTCGGCCTTCGGAAGTACGATCACGTGTCGGAATTCCGGACGCGACTGAGGTGGCTGCCTATTCGGCGGCGTCGTGATGCTCACATTCTATCTTTTCTCTTTTCTGTTCTTTATAATCCTCATTCTCCTATATATCTTCGGGAACGCTTTGAGTTTCTTATCCCTAGAGGAAAGCCCTGTCGCTCCTCTTCATCTCTTCTCCTTCGGACTCCTCGTCATACCTCTGCCCGTTACGATGGATCTTTCACTATTCGTGCAGTTCGCCTTTGGAATTCACTGCCACACTCCATACGTGATAGCCCCTCTTTAGATGTTTTCAAGAGAAGAATTAAAGAACATTTCCTATTACCATGATCTATAAATGTATGTATTATTTTATTTTATATAGATATATATGTTTATGTATTATGTTTATGTACGGTGCAATTTGCACATATTTGTTTAGTTTATATAAGTAAGTATGTATGTTTATAATTAGTATATTATAGCCTATTGTGCACTTATCTCTATTCTCATGCTCTCAAATCTCTCTATCACTCTAAGGTTTGCTGTAAGAAAACTCAATGTTGAGTTAAGCTCGCCTCTGTACATAAAATCTCCATATAAAAGTTGTATTTAATATTTGTGTGTACAATAAAGAATATGAATATGAATAAAATCATTTATGTATTTGCTACACATTTTGTATGTACCTACTTTTACCGAGATCGATTACTTCCACGAATTTAAATAGGTACTTATATTCATAGATGTTGGTGGATAAGAGCGTTTCAGTAAACAAAAAAACCGGCCAAGTGTGAGTCGCACTCGCGCACCGAGGGTTCCGTATCGGTTTTGGACGTATAAAGTGAAAAAAACCGGACCGTATAACTAAGTTTGTTTGTGAAGGAATTATGATGATTAAAAAAAAACTGCACTAGTTAGGAACATCGTTTTATTTTTGGTGCAATATTTGGGTCAATTCGGCAATTCCTATCAACTCTAATTATTTCAGATTCGCTCTGCAAACTTCGGAGATAAGGGGGGGGGGAATGGTATTTTTTCAGACATTTTTCATCATATGTCGAAAACAGTGAGACATAAAATAAAATGAAAATATATTTTGAAATGTGCAGATCAAGCCCTTTCATATGATATGTCATTTGACCTAGTAACCCCACTTTGAAATTTCGTACCCCCACTCCGGCCCCTTTTGCAATGAAAATCAAAACATTTTATGACTTTTTTTATTTTCAATAAAGTTTGGCAAGCATTTTTTTTATAAATGTTCCAAATTTTGAGTCGATAGCATTAGTAGTTGCTGATATAAGCAGGTGTGACAGACAGACAGACAGACAGACACACAGACAGGCAGTCGCACCATAAGGGTTCCTTTTTTACCATTTTGGTACAGAACCCTAAAAACAGTGTTTGTTTCAGTTTATAATAGCAATAGGCTCGCTCCCTAGCCTCCTATCAAATGCGACTTAAGCATAAAAAAATTGTGTGTACTATACACCTCTGTCTCCGGCGTGATGTTATGTATGTATAATATCGAGATCGATTGCATTCAGGAATTCATGAACTTTCACAATATCACTTTTTCATCATTGTCACGATGTCATCGAGATACACCAAAAATACCGTTTATTACACCTGGTTAAAAATCTACTCAACCAAAGTTAATAAAATTTATATGGGACCACCTCGCGAGCTTCTTCTACCATATGAAAAAAGAATCACGTAAAGCAAGGCTGAAAAAATTAGGATGTTGCTTTTCGATAGACCATCATCGATTTTTAGAATTTAATTAAGTTTTAATAAATATCTACCAAAAATTAAACTCAAAAGTTCCTAAAAACCAATGTAAAAGAGTTTGAATCCTGTTTTTTTTTTCTTCTAAATGTCCCGGTCTGCGTTTCAGCATGGCAGCCCTACTTTAGACATACCTTTAAAATATTTTAATAAACCGAACATTTCAGTTTTTATGCTGATATTTCATTCAACCAAATATAAATTCAACCTAAAGAGAAAACATCTTCCTCAAAAATTGTTTGTCGATAAACAATAGTCTGTCCTCAATTACTAAAAGATCAATTTGTGTGAAAGAGAAAGCACATTTCCAACTGAGTACTGAAACCCTCCGAGTATGAGGGCAAAGAACGATTACATGCAACCCCATTTTAAACCTACGGTGGCAAATGAGCGGCTTTCAGAACTGGGTCACAGCGTGAAGGGACGAAATTGGGACGAACCCTAGGGGAGAGGCTGTGCTGAGGGCTGGTTAGTTACTACGTTTCTATTTGAAATTGTAGTGACTTTAAATTTCAATTTAATGACATCTCTTTCCGGGGATTTGCTTAATGATATTGCGGATGTGCGCTTTTGGAATACCGAAAAAATGATTCACGCCATCGACGTGTCTTTTTAGGGTTCCGTACCAAAATGGTAAAAAAGGAACCCTTATGGTGCGACTTCGTCTGTCTTTCTGTCTGTCTGTCTGTCTGTCTGTCTGTCTGTCTGTCTGTCTGTCTGTCACACCTGCTTATTTCAGCAACTACTAATGCTATCGACTTGAAATTTGGAACAGTTATAAAAAATGCTTGTCCAACTTTATTGCAAATGAAAAAATTAAAAAAATATTTTTATTTTCATTGCAAAAGGGGCCGGAGTGGGGGTCCAAAATTTCAAAGTGGGGTTACTAGGTCAAGTGACATATCATATGAAAGGGCTTAATCTGCACATTTCAAAATATATTTTTATTTAATTTTATGTCTCACAGTTTTCGACATATGATGAAAAATGTCTGAAAAAATACCATTCCCCCCCTTATCTCCGAAGTTTGCGAAGTGATAAATCTGAAATAATTAGAGTTGATAGGAATTGACCCAAATATGGCACCAAAAATAAAACGATGTTCCTAACTAGTACAGTTTTTTCAAAATCATCAAAATTCTTTCACAAACAAACTTAGTTATGGGGTCCGGTTTTTTTCACTTTATACGTCCAAAACTGATACGGAACCCTCGGTGCGCGAGTACGACTCGCACTTGGCCGGTTTTTTTTCATTTGATCATTGCGGTTGTACATTTTATAATACGCACGTTTTCGATGTCTTCTTTATTCGGTTTACTTCTAGTAATAATTTAAATCAAATAACTGATGTTAAAATGAATTTCTAAAATGATCTTTCAGTTCTTAATTCGCATTGAACATTATTTCTTGGGCCGTCTCTTATTTGACACCATTTCAAATAGTCATGGTGACTGTAATACTTGTAATATACCTGCAAACAATACTTATTTAAAGAATTGCTATTTAGTTTTGCACGTTTGCGTGATGATGATAGAAAGTGGAGGGTTGGATTAGGATATTTAGAGGTTGATGGTGGTGACACGAGTCAGTTTAATATGAAAGTATGTTAAATCGTTTTCTTTTACGATCGATGTTAAAAATATTTCAATGTTAGTAAATACCTAAACCAAATGATTTTTTAAGGTAGCCAAGAGCTAAAAAGGGTTCTTATTGACTTAGGGATTGTAGCAACAGTGAATAGCAGTAGAGAAATTCTTTTGAATATTTATGTTAACACAGTTAAGAGTCTCAAGCACGTTTTTTACACGTTCACGTAGGAAAACCCGAGGACATACATGAATGTTACATTCAACTTCCCATGTTTCTCTAAATTAATTAGTACGCGATGTAGAATAGTAACTACTTTATTAGATTTTATTGTAGAATCACTACTATCCGGTTTGTCGTAAAAAGTCAGCTCACGTCTCAAAATTTGAGGCCAGACTCTATAGAATAGTGTCGCAACAATGGCATTTCGTAACAACTAATTTCATTTCATCGAATACGTGACATGCTTTCGATTGATACTTTATTTATAGTACCTATATTTTATTATTTATTGAAGATAATGTGGTGGACGTTGGGCAAGCATGCAAAATTAAATGAAATATTGCATGCTTGGTGTGGTTTGTGGGGTACTTGAGTTCAATTCAAATGATTGAATAGTGTTAGTGCATTAATAAGATTTCTATTTAGAGTTTGGTTTTCGATTTCTGATTATAACTAAAGTGGTATCGCAATTACTTTTCGTTTCTTTACATCACATCTAATCTCTACATACATTTCACCAACTTTCATCTTTTTTCGATTATCGTATTGTATGCTAGACTGGACTTTAAAAGTAGCTTTTAATACGAAATGCGTTGTAGGTAGTAGGTACTTGAAGTGTTTTAAAATTGTAAACACTACACATTCTTTGCTTATCTTAAATTCCCAATTCGTTCCAAATTGAGTTTGTGTAAGAAGCTGATAGTACCTAAGTAGGTATTCGATATTGTATAACCAGCTACCTATATGAATTGCAAATTGTATACGGTACGTTATTGTATAGTAAAATAGCGAAATGCATCGTGGTTGTGTTAATTCTGTATAATTCATAAGTTTGTACGTTCAAGGAAGGCGGTTGCGTACTATTCTAATAATTTTTAATGCTTACAGTTGTTGATGAATTATTCATTAGCGATGTGCGGCTTGACGTAACTGCTACAAATAATACCTGTAAAGATCTAAGGTCTAAGGTAAGGATCTAAGGTAAGCACTGCATTGTATGCAGCACGATGGATGAAAGAAACTGAGAGTTGATGAAAAACTGTTTGTGTATGAGGCTACGTTTAGACGCTGAACTTGTGACATAGGGTTTTGTTTTCTAGAGAGCCAATATCGTTGACGTCTCTCTCACAAATTCTTAAAGCAGAATAAATAACGACAGGATTATCAGGCATGGCCATCTACCTACGCTAAAAATATCGTTAAATAATACAAAAAAATAATACAGAGTAGAAGTACAAATTAATCTAAATTACGTTGGCAACATTTTTGGTTTTCTATCTGCATCTTTTCCATTTTTTTTTCTCTCCACCGTCGATATTATCTATACATAATGTTCATCTCTTATTCCTGAAATAAACAATTTAAATAAGGGGGACCACTGCTACCGCTCAAGGTTGTATGAAAAAATAATGTGACGTCTCTGTCGAAATAGCTATGGTAAACGGATTGCTAAATATGTAAATTCAGACTTATCAGAAATACTACATATTTTTACGTATTTACCAGACAGAGCGGAAAATTGATCTCAATGTTGTTGTGTGATCTGAATTTACGTTTTTATTAAAAAATCCAACTTATTTCTCTGTCTTCCGTTCCGTTAATCGTATTCAAATAATTATTGCCTGTTATTTCTTTATATGTAGCTTTTCTCTGACGACGTCTTGTGGGACCGTTATATTGAATATCGTTTAAAACATAGCAAAAATCTTTACAAGACCATACAACCGAAAGTCCCATGACTCGGTCCTACCGATCGTAGCCAGCAGTCGTCGAGACTTTAACCCGTTCCACGTCTAATTCACCGCGAATGAAAAATTAACGCCTTTTTCAAAGGAACGGAACTTTTTGTGTCTCAATCTTTCTAATTGCTATGCTGGTCCCGTCTCGCCAATCTACGAGCGTCGCTAGGACTGCTACGAGTGGATGTTTTTTAATAGTCGGTAGACCGCTTAATTTACCGCGAAATAACTCTGTACTTGTTTGTAGGTGTCTGGTGGAATTGTACGTCTGATCTTTGTTTTTTACCCGACTGCGAGACGCAAAGGAGGCTAATGTGTTTATCAGTCTATGTATGTATGTATGTTTGTATGTATGTATGTATGTATGTTTGTTTCTATGTGGCGTTCTAGAGACCAAATGCGTTGGCCGATTTTGATAATTCTTACGTCAATCGATTCGTCTTAACCTTGCGAGTGTCACTAAAGACATAACAGTAATCAAAATTCACCACAGCGACAACCAGACGCCATATTGTCAAAATGAAAAAAAAAAAAAGTTGATGAACTATGTCAAGTGGGGTGTCGTTGAACAGGTATTTTAAAATCATCTTTAGGTTCCTTTTATCATTTTTCATTTAAAATAATAGTTTAGGATATATAACGATTTAAAGTTGTTTAACAAAGCAATCATTGTCGCGAATTCTTACTTATTGATTTAAGTTTTTATTTCAAGTATTAACGATATATAAACATACAAACAAACATTAAAAACATACATTAAAAACTAAAAAGTGAAAAATAAAAATAGTAAATTAAAAATTAAAAAAACCCGACTGCCAAAAAACAACTAAAAAGTTCAAAACAAGAGCACTTTTCAAGCAGTCTGATGCAGTTGGTGGCATAAAATCTAAGATTTAACACAAATAATTGCCACCAACTGCATCAGACTGCTTGAAAAGTGCTCTTGTTTTGAACTTTTTAGTTGTTTTTTGGCAGTCGGGTTTTTTTAATTTTTAATTTACTATTTTTTGGAACGTATACTTCATGGTATCTATTATTTTTTATAGAAAGTTGCTTCTTATGTTCTACGGATTGAACTAGATTATGTTTATTTATAGAGTTACTATGTTCTTACTTGTAACTACTATTTAGTTACCCTGTTGTTTAATGTAGTTCTCGTTAGCTTTGCATTTGTTGCAAAGCATCATAAAGATTGTACACTATTTCACGAGCTCCTCCGAAATTCTCTCTGAATTTCAAATTCATCAACTGAATTTATTAACAGGTAGTATGTACGTACCTATGTGCTTTATGAAAGTTACGTATTTAAGTTAAGATTATAATGATCCTAGCTAGGGGGCGTAAGATCCATCGTAGCTTAAACCACGGAAGAGAGTTAATCTCCCGTCTTCGATTGTTTTCTAATACAAAAATCCAAATAACAATCGAAGACGGGAGATTAAACTCTCTTCTGTGGTTTAAACTACGATTGATCTTACGGCCCTAGAGGGGCTGTTTACTATCGATGTGTTTATCTATTACGTGTTCCGTGTTTGGCAGGCCACGACCGGTTTAGGGCAACATTTTAAAACATAATTTGCAAGAAATACCTATTACATTTATGAAGCCATTATATTTTGTTTGATGATAAGATTAAAGTTACTTACTAATAGTGTGTGTTTGTCGTGATAGTTGCCTGTTGTACAAAGTAATAACTGGTAATAGTGGTAATATAAATGTTGTGTAAAGTAATGTCATGCGCTCACTGCGCCGTGCGCGTGCGTTGACCGCTAGGAATGCATCGCACGCGCAAGCGCACACTCACAGCTGTTCCCTGTTCCGCTGGCGTTTGGTCGGCTGTTGGTGAGAATATTAATTATGAAAATAACTATAACTAAACTACGAAAGTGCATTAAAGTGGAAAAAATGTAAACATTGTTTATTATAAAAAAAACGCACATAGGTAATTAACTTCTAGCTAAAATTAATAGGTAACTACTGTTGAAACTACTTAAAAATAGACGAGCTACAGATATAATAAATAAAAATCGGAAAAGTAGGTAGATATGTACCTACCTACGAGTACGAGTCGCGCCCTGTGGGTCTCGAAATATGGGGTTGTGATGTACTGATATTTAATAAACAAGTTATGCGGGCTGTGGTGAGATTGTTTGGTGGAGGGATTGTGGAGCAATGCTCGCACTCGCACTTCTAACTGGGCAGCCGTGGCGACAGCACGACTAACGCAGTGCAGTCATAACAAAGTGTTTTATTTATTAACCACAACGTCACAGTGGTAACTCCCATCCACCCCGGTCGTGCCGTCCTGTTAACGAGACAGTTGGGATAAAAAAAAAACATCGACCCCGGCAGTGCTGACCACCTTTAGCACGCACGACCCACTTTTAGCAATTATTGATGATCTTTGAACGTCTGTATTTTTTACAAAGGTACTTAAATTACATCAAACGTCTTCATTCTTCATCTAGGAGCATCGTGAGTCTTATCATTTTTTATAAGATACCTACCTACCCTACCTACAACACCGATTTCAGAACTGTACATTTCCTCTTGAAACAGTATTTTAATGTTCGTGGGAACACAACAGCGTCAGCGTCGCATATTTCAACATGATGCTACAAGTACTCTACATATAGATTAACATCAGCATCAAGGGGGAATATGGTACGCAGTACGGAAGTTCCCTCGGAATTCGGTAAAGCTAACGGACGGCCTCGGGTAACAGGATGCTCGCTGGGGAAACGGCAGAAAACAATAGATAGCTTCACCATGAGATACATTATCATGGAAAAGTATATGTATATATAATTATATATATTATCTAACAAAGATTATGTTTTGTGGCGATGTTATGGAACAAATTCAGTTTTAACTATTTTACCTAGACTAGAGTTCCAACACTTCCATCCAACCTATTTACACATTTGTAAAATTTAATTCTTATATCTCATGACTCATGCATGCGTCATGAGTCCCCATGAGTCATGAGTCATCACTCATCATAAATCAAATATTTTAGTCATATTCCAGCCAATCCTTTAATATAACTTGGTACCTACCACCCCGTCCTCTCCAAATATGACAACTTCTTTACAACACAGACTATTTCAAAACTTCGCACAGTACGTGAACGTCCTCCCACTTCACCCAGTCGACCCCCTTATCCCTCAGGACCGGAGGCTTTATCAGGGACGCTTTATGAGCAACATCAGAAGCTAGCGCACTTATAAATGGAATCTGGCTTTACTGCCGATGCCCCTTCTCCCCTGAAGGAAAAATCGTTGGGAAATACTCGTAAATATTTCATGATACTGTTACGGCGTGTGTCTCATCTCAGTTCGGGGGAAAATTACCGATAAAAGAGTTGCAGCGTATGTTGTAAATGTTGGGAATTTTAGAGTAAAAGTAGTCATGTATTTATACTTATATCCACGATGAATTAATTCAGTTGTATCCATAAAAGTAAACCTGACTTCATCTTCAATGACCTAATAATTAAGCCACACAGCAATTTAATCTGGACTCGGAATTACTCTCGTAAACATCCCTTCTATTCACTGATATAGGCCGAGAGCGAAAAAGTCTCGTCTGACAACACTAGCGCTACGGGGTAACCTAAATTTGAGTGCATCCAAATATGGAGCAGCTACATAATAAAACAAACTACAAGATTGTTTGTTTTGATGTGTACTTCCATCGTGAATATACTGCGGAATAGTCTCATTGAATATGTATCACGCCGAGGTCGGTCAGTGCCAGCAAGGTCACTACAAAGAATCGTCGATTTTATTTATTTCTATAGAACATGACTGTAAGCTAACTCATGCTAACTGATTTCTTTTCATTCCATTTACTGTCTTTGATCATAAATTCTTCACGAATGACAACGTTTAACATTCCTTGCAGGAAGCGGATGATTCTGAAAAACAGAAACAATTTACATACACGTATGCAGGGAAAATTCGTGCGTTTCTTTATTGAAAGTAGGAAAGCCGAAGAGCATGCAAATTTGCATTTTAGATTAGCGTCTAGTAATGTTGCCTAATATAGCGATAACAGCTAAAAACTCGTCGAGTGGGAAGTATTACTTCTACCGTTGATGTTGCTTTTCTCCAGTGAAACAGTTTATTGCTTTGGAACTCCTAGTATCTTCACGTTATGGTGTGAAGTTATCAGATGAATTAACTAAAACTGTGATTATAAACTAAGTAGGTACGATTTGATGTAACTTAGTAGTCTTGTCCTGACATTCCATAATTTCATAGCGAATTTATCGTTAGCCGAGCTGATTTTTGACATTTCTTCTATAGAGAAAATGTCAAAAATCTATCTCTAGTAGGGGTAAGAGCCGATAGATGGGTTAATGGGAACAGCCATAAGTAGATGTCCAATTTTACCACTTTCTTGGGAAAGAGACTACCTACATCATCATCAAGAGTACAATTAGTATACAGCTCTGGTTCACATTGGTCGTAGTACTAAATCACTAGATTTATAATTCTGCTACGTATACAGTACCGTACCTACAGCAGAATTTATCAAATACTCTATTTTTACTCTCGGATTAGGTACTTAAAAGTGTTCAAGGGCTTAGTCTTGTCAACCCATTTGTCAACTTCAATTTTAATTTTCGTACCAAGTACTTACTGCTCTCAAAGCTGGGTTTCAATGGATTAATTTGTCTAGAGGACGTTGCCCTTCATTCAAAGATTAATGAAGGTGAATATTTAAATGGGCACGGTCCCGGTTGCCATGCGACTAGGACTAGCGACGACAGTGACCTGTGACAGATTGCAGACCAGCAGTAGTTCTGAGTAGTAGTGAGTATATACTAGAACAGGGTATCTTAACCTCCATCCATGGACTCCTAAGTGGTCCATATCGTTAGTGCTGGGGATCCATAGCTAGCCTGCCTAACATCATTTATGATAATATATTTACAGTTCTACCTAATACAAAAATTAAAAAGTATGAAGTCGTTTAGAAGTATTAAGTCAACACACAACATATACAAACGTCCTTGTTTTATACATACTGTTTTCTTTTATACTATAGTTGCTTTTTACGATCCCACGGTAACAAAAGAGGTCGTTTGTATTTTGTTGATAACCACACAGAATTTATAACCTCATGAATTATCTGTTCAATGAGATGCGGAGGTTAGGTGGCCGTTGCTCCATAAAAATAAAGATCAAACTTTTATTTAATTTAGAATAAACAACATCACGCCTGTATTCTCCGAATGGTTAGGACAGAGGTGTAGGTATTAGTATCACAAGTAGTACACACTTCACCAGTTTTGTAGTTTCATTAGGGGGCGAGCCTATTCCCATCAACCGGCACAAATTCAGGCTTTAGGCTGCTATTGAGAGTTTCCTGGTTTGGGCAGAGGTGTATTATAAGTAGTACACACTTCACCAGTTATGTAGTCCCATTAGGGGGCGGCCTATTGCCATCAACCGGCACAAACAGCTGCTACTGAGAATTTCTTATCGTAAAAACCATATAACACTGCCTGAATTGAGGATCCCTGACTGGGAAAGCTCTTAGCAGTCACGCTTTCGACCATTAGACCTACCAACGAAGCAGACTTTAATTTAGAAGTTCGAACAGATAGAAAAGGCTAGGAAATCAAGCTACCCATCGCAGTTACAAGTTTTTGTCTTTAAGCGAGTAGGTAATAATTAAATAATACTTCACGGTGTAGTTAAACTGAGCCTAGACGTGATGAAGGTCACTTCACTGTTATCATGTCGTAAGTAGAATTCTTTATCTGATATTCTCACGCTATGTTAGCTTTGAGATTGGAAACGGCTGGCGTGGATTCGTGTCATATTTCGCTGGTTGTTACGATTATTTGAAAATGGAATGCTTATGTCTTTCTTTTGTTTTGCGCTGTCCCGGGGTGATACTACCAGCTACCACGAACACAAGGCACTACAGCGTGAATATCAAAAATTTTATTTGAGACCTAGATTTTATGGTTACCTTAGCATTTTTTAACCTCAAAAACCTAAATATACTTTAATTTGCCGCGGCATTATGTAAGCGGCGTTTAAATTGTTGATGAAATGTTGTGGCATACTACAAAGTGACACGGCAATATACATTTTGCCTTCGGCATAATGCGAACGAGCGAACGTTTTTAACTTGCAACGCCGTATGTAAACAGCGGAATTGAACAAATTGCCTGCGACAGCCATACCTATTTGTTGAGCATCTTCCAATAAAAATTCAGATACCTACCTACCTATCCGTTTTGTTCTACAATTAAAACAAACACATGAAAAATAGATATTCGTAGAACTGTAGAAATAAGGTACCTATTAGGTATGCTTGACAAGCTAGTTAGGTTCGCGTAATCCTAGTTTCGGTAAGGTCCCGTTGTAGGTACTTACCTACCTATAAGCCGTCCTAAACTTCAGCTTGACACTTGATCGCCTATCTGCAAGTTCGCCGTCTGCCTGGTCAGAACCACGGAGGAAAATCGCCGTCTGCCTATTTTGGTCAGAACCACGGAGGAAAATCAGAACTTAGCACAAATAAAAACAAGGCATGACGCCTGATTTTGAAAAACTGTTCTATATTGTTCAGAAGTATCTGCTATTTCCAAAAAATATCTTATTTCTGCTTTCGAAGGATAAGTAGGAAAAAATTGCCATATTATTTAAAAAAAAAAATTCACGTCAAAACGCACTCTGGTGTCATGGCGTCTGCTCGTGACGTCACTTGGCTGTATGTCGATAGTAAACATTAGGCGTTATTGCTATAATTCAGTTAATTTGTGTGTTAAATATGAATTCTAAAGTGGTGTGCGGTCCTTCAGTGCGAAAACACATTAAAAAAAACTCCTAGCAAAATCATTGTTTACGTTCTACATTAGAAAACAATTTGAATCTTTGAGCTGTTGGTTTAGTGGCGTTAATATTTTGAACGTTGATCATGTGAGTGTTGATCTATCTCTGTATTCCGTCTTGCACGGCGAAATCCAACAGCTATAGGGGTAAATCCTCCATTATATTTCTGTGAAGTTCACTTTGACGTAAGTTCTTACTTTATTTTATGGATTCTAAAATGGTGTGTGCTTAACATTGAGTTATCGATCTCGTTTGAAGTCGAAATTTGATAATAAATTCAATCGTTTTTAAGGTTAGAGTAAGTTCACCTCTTGAATATCAACCAGTTTATTTTAATTCGTATAGTTAATTTTTATAATAGTTTTAATAGTTTTAATTGGTAGTTAAAAAAAAAACATTTCAATAACATAACCTCTAAACTAACAAATCATGAAGTACTTTAAAAAACAAATTTTATGTGTTTTGAACGTTTAAGTTATTGTATTTTTATAGATATAATATTGTACTTACATGGAAGTTTTACAAGAAACTCTTCCAGCATCAACAAATCAATTCTAGGCAAATTAGCGCTATTTTCCTTGGTAAATCCTTGCTTAATGGCTAATGTTTCTTGGTTTTGGTTTTAGTAACATATAACTAAGCAAGTGATCGTCACATTGATCGTCACGAACTATAAAATACTTGATAATTACAGCTAAACAGCGCAAAGATCGTGGAATTTCAAACGAAAGAAATGATGTTTACTTTCACGTGACGTAATTCTCTCTGATTGGTGTTCAACTTATCATGGCGGATTGCTGTGTTTTGTAGTTTTATTTTATTAAAATAACTAACAATTACGCTCATAAAATAAAAACTAATACGGTTTTTATTATCCATGACTCATAATTCATTGGTTAAATACATAATTTTAGTAATTCTTGGTTACTGTATTCATGCCTAATAGGTACCTACCTCAGATCATAGAAACAAGGAGATATGCCATCATAGCAAATTAGTACGGGAACAACTGATGCCACTTTTAGTACATTTTTCGACATAATTACGTGCTTAATTAAGCGCTCCTTGTGAATAAAAAGATCTCCCACGCATTGAACATTCCGCACACCCTCAATCTAACACTGTTAATCGTCACTCAACAATAGCACTAAACTAAAACACTGTATTTATACCATCGATCGTGTTCGGTTCGTCGCCAGCGCGTACGTTTTATGATGAGCAATTTGCTCAAGATCAGGCATCAAGCTCGATAGCGCCTTCGCACATCTCCCTGTTTCTATGATCTGAGGTACCTACCTACATTTTCTTTCGCAATCAATGGACTCGCTGTCGCTAGTCTCGCTACAAATGCGCGGGAGGATGAGCATTGTGCAAGGTGTTTTAATGCCTTTCCTGAGAACAGAGATACCAACTGCCGGCCTAGCATGACCACGATAGAAACGGGTTTTGTCTACATAGAAATAGACAAAGTGACAGATTGTAGAAACAATTCTACGTTTTATGAATGAAATCTGTCACTTTGTCTATTTCTATGTAGACAAAACCCGTTTCTATCGTGGTCATGCTAGGCCGGCTGGGTATTTTCTTAAATATCCATTGTTTTATTTTTATGCAATTTATAAGGTAAAGTAAATCGAGACAGTGATAAGTAACACATCATGACTGATTATGATTAATTAAAGTTTGGAGGCGTTGGTGTTTGTCTGTTTACTGCAAGTCCTATTCCAAATAAACGAAGAAAATGAAAATAGTTTTAGTCTGTACCTACCTATTTTTTAAAACCAGACAACGTAGGTATCTGGAAATCTGAACGAGCGGTGGAATGCGTAGGTATTCTACATAATTTAATTTTAGTGTTAAACATTTCAAGCCGGTATTTCTTGATACATAGCAGTCTTTGAACTCTTTATCTTCACCGGAAATCTAGCATAAAAATTGAATAAATAAAACTTATATTAAATTCCTAAATCTATACTATGTAAGTATAATATTATAAAGCTGAAGAGTTTGTTTCTTTGAACGCGTAATCTCTCGCACTAGGTAGGTAGGTACTAACTAGTTGGAATCAAACAATTTCAAAAATGGAACGCACTACAATTTAATTTTTATTGTTTTGTGCGCTATGCCTATGAGGAATAGAATGTGTTACCTATTCATGTTTTTTTCAAAGACCAATCTGACGCCACCCCCCACATGAAGAAGTGCACGAATTTTTTTAATCCCTCATGTAGGTACATACCTACATACATAATATGGAGTGCCCCCAAATACATTTTATTTCGTAATTTTGAAGACTTCTGCAAAGTTAAATCTACATACCTATAAAGTGCAAACGGTCCATCTCCAAATGGACAAGACGAAATTAGGTAGGTACCTATAAAGGTTCCGTTTTTAGGGTTCCGTACCAAAATGGTAAAAAAGGAACCCTTATGGTGCGACTTCGTCTGTCTGTCTGTCTGTCTGTCACACCTGCTTATTTCAGCAACTACTTATGCTATCGACTTGTTTGGAACAGTTATAAAGAATGCTTGTTCAACTTTATTGCAAATGAAAAAAGTCCAAAAATATTTTTATTTTCATTGCAAAAGGGGCCGGAGTGGGGGTCCGAAATTTCAAAGTGCGGTTACTTACTAGGTCAAGTGACA
Source organism: Thalpophila matura (assembly GCA_948465475.1). NCBI lineage: Eukaryota > Metazoa > Arthropoda > Insecta > Lepidoptera > Noctuidae > Thalpophila > Thalpophila matura. The sequence continues at coordinate 5,961,522 of OX419187.1, read as the reverse complement.
TATCATATGAAAGGGCTTGATCTGCACATTTCAAAATATATTTCTATTTAATTTTATGTCTCACAGTTTTCGACATATGATGAAAAATGTCCAAAAAAATACCATTCCCCCCCCCCCCCCCCCCCCTTATCTCCGAAGTTTGCGGGGCGAAAAATCTGAAATAATTAGAGTTGATAGGAATTGACCCAAATATGGCACCAAAAATAAAACGATGTTCCTAATTAGTACAGTTTTTTCAAAATCATCAAAATTCCTTTACAAACAAACTTAGTTCTTTATGCGGTCCGGTTTTTTTCACTTTATACGTCCAAAAATGATACGGAACCCTCGGTGCGCAAGTACGACTCGCACTTGGCCGGTTTTTTGCCATTTTATTTGGCTACGGGACCCTCGTGATAAGGAAGATTGGTACGATACATCCGAAAAGCAAAACGAGATCTACCTAACTAGGTATCGAATTATCAGAGCGGTAGAATTTTGTCCGTCAAGTGTCATTCAAGGTACGATTAGGTGTCAAAGACCTCTGCTGCAATGATAATGCATACCTACCTACCTGCATACCTACTCGTCTATCAAACTATCGATAATAATATGGTCGTAATTACGAGCTGTTTTATTGCGAGATGCTCATTCAAACTACATAATGTTACACTGTCTGACACGAAGTGTTGTCCGTCTGAATGTTTTTAACTTGACCCCGATTCAACTCGGTACCTATGACCTATTAAATTATTTATTTTTGAAGTTTTCTTGTAAGTTGTAAAAAAACCCGAGATAGGTTCTTTTAGGTGTACCTACAACTTCTGCCAAATTAAAACTGTAAACAACATTAATAGATAATAATTATTGAAGTTTTGATTTGCTCTAGCTAGAGCCACGTTATTTTCATTTTCAAATGACTTATGCAGGTATTTAGGTACCCTACCTACCTGCCTGCAATCCTGCATAATATAATAAGTCATGAGTTTTTAATTATTTTTTTATTAACCCTCCATCTGTCGAATTTGAAAAATCCGCCTCATTCAGGTCGAAATCAATTATTGTGTCTGTCAAGTGCGACAGACGAACGATTAATTTTGGCATATTATAGTACCTAACAGGTAAGTACCTACCTAGGTACCTATTCGCGCCATTAGTTCGTAAAATATAGCTTGACCTCTGTGACAGATACGAACAAATAATGTCAAATACGAACAAATAATGTCAAAATGCATTAAAAATGTACGGATTTGACATCTGTCACAGAAATCAAGCTATATTTTACGAACTATAGCAAGTTATTATTAGGTAGGTAGGTATTATATATATGTAGTAGATACCTACAGTTATTATTCTTTGCCATTGCCCATTAGTAATCTTTTGTTTAGTTTCACTGAGACACGCTCGTGGCACAAACCAAGGCCGGGCGGTGACAATGTTTTGCAACGGATCGCGCGACAGGTTCACAGGTCCGCGCGCCCGCGTCTGCACAGCGTTCATTGACCCACTGAACCCGGCCTCACGGGAGCTGCGCCTCAAGCCGACCGACCGCCTCGAAGCGGCCGCGTCGGAGCCCTAGCACAATGTCCACGTAGGATTCATTCTTTTGGCGGGAAACTGTATTTTTTTACGGAGTAGGTAGGTACAGCTACATAATTATATTTTGAGGTTGAGACAAAGGCAAAGGAAACATCTGGTTTGGTGAATTTGAAAATAGAATCAGAGGTGGTCTTGCTGTTGATAGGTGAAGCTGTCAATTTTTTTTTGCAGACTAGCGATGTATGGGATTAAGTTAGTTTCATACCTACCTACCACATAATTTGCGAACGTACTTGTTAATTATGTGCATTATAGTGTTATTATTAATTATACAGGTAGTTAAGTTATACCTACTTTTCTTTGCTGTGTATGCTACTTATTTTAATACAGTAGTTTTCAAATACTTAGGTACTCTGCAGTATCTGCTGCATATGGGTTAGAAAAGTTAGAATACCTATTCTAACATTTCTAACCCATATGCAGCAGATACTGCAGAGCGCGGGTCTCTTTTTAACCGACTTCATTTCACACAAAAAAGGACTCGGGACTCCACTTTTAGCTGTCTATAAATTATGTACCTATTTGCATACCCATCAAACTTTGACCATATTCGCCGTGTCACTTGCGTCGATATCGAAAGTGTAAGTGCGGCCTACTCATATTAATTGTTACGCGCCCTATATTTGGCCCTCCACCGAACAACGTTTATCAATAGTTCATTTTCAAATGTTCATAGATAGACGCAGCAGTGTTGGTATAATCTCGCGTTTGGCCTAGTTTCGCAACCTTGATGGAGGTAGGTACTTGGTGTTTCTAATAATAATGGCAGACTTGTTTCCAGCGCTTAGCCACAGCCAAGAGATGATTGAATAAATAAATAAATTAACAATGACATTGATTTAGGACAGATCCACGCCGTTGGTGAAAAGGAAAATAAATATTTTTTAATGTCTTGTTTTTCATAACAAAGTTATGTTTACAAACAAGTAACCGCGTCTTTCGTGTGGCCTGGGTCCATTGTTATATTTTTATTTCTCACATTTAAATGTAAAAATAAAAACAAAACAAAAAATAAACGTTTGTTTTCTAATTATGCGTGGTAGGTAGGTATTATAGTAATTAGTTTCCTGTCAAAATAGGTAGTTAGGTAGGTAGGTACCTATGTTTGCAATAAACGTGGCAGAGTTTAACTAATAGGTAGACGGTGTGTCGTGTGACTCCTCAATAAGTAGGTACCTGCTTATTTAATATGTAGTACCTGTATGTACCTATATAATTATGTAAGTGTTACGAAACCACGTCTATGTCTACTTTACATCTATCACCTCGTTAAAATCCTCGCATAATTTCTGATAGTAATAATTATCTTAGAAATGTCTCCATAACTCACGATTTCAGGCTAATTTAATGTACCTACGGTTTCTAGGTTTACGTACAGTGACGAGCAAAAAGATGAACTTCACTTAGTGAAATTCAATAACGATCTTTTATAGAATTTTTTAAATTTATTCAATTATGAGTGCATAAATAGTTTCCGAACACATATTATCATTATGAATATAATCATATTTCAACAATTGATATTCTACGAAAAAATCGATATTCAATCTTGCTAACTGTATAGTCTGTATACCTACATCTTTTTGCTCGTGACTGTACCTATGTAGGTATACATATAATTTATAACTGTTATGATGACCCTAGTTAGATAAACCTACACTAGGAATAGGTACCTACTAGGATTCATTCTCGATACAGAATCCTAGGTAGGTACCTACCTACATACATAACTAAAATAATAACACCCTTACCACAAAAAAGATAAACACGTGTTAAACGCGAATGCTACCAAAAATAATACACACTTGTTTTAGACAAGCTAGTGCTAAAACAAGTGCGGATTATTTTTGGTAGCATTCGTGTTGAACACGTGTTTATCTTTTTTGTGGTACGGCCCTAAGACGTTATATGCAGTGGCGTGCACGTACAGGGCAAGCCCGAGGGTATTTCTCGTAATTTTTCATGATTGTAAGTGTTTTTTATTGTACGCTAGGTACCTACCTACCTACTCACTACATTCATGAAAAATTTAGAGATAACTCGGGCTTGCCCTGTAGGCACGCCACTGGAACTACTACAACTATATACTAGTTGCAGTAGTTGCAGTCTTTATTTCTAGGAATAAAGTGGTTCTTAAAGGACGACTAAAACATTTTTTCCCAATTTTCCGAACCACGAATAGCGAGCGGGCAATAAAATTACAATCAGGGGAACCAAACTGGCATTTAGATTGCAAATATTATGGTCTCCCATTCGCGTGAGTTGGATGACTGTTTGATTCCAACATTCGAGAAGTAGGTAGGTACCAACCTACCTACCTACGGCTTATTTCTCAGAAATGAAATGAGGTTTATTACGCGGTAGGTACCTACCTACAACAATCTTTTTGTGTATTCTGAAACATTTCTCCGACATTCGTTTCACCGTTGAACGGTTCACCGACAGAACGATTCACTTTTCATTTCTTCACCGACAAAACGTTTCAATGACGAACTTTTCGCCGACACAACGATTCACTTTTCATTATTTCACCGATAGAACGTTTCAACGGCGAACGATTTGCCGACAGAACGATTCACTTTTGAAAATTTCATCGATAGAACTTTTCACCGGCCAACGGGCAGAACGATTTGCCGACCCAACTGTTCATCTACCCCAGGGGCAGATGAACAGTTGGGTCGGCAAATCGTTCTGCCCCTGGGGTAGATGAACAGTTGGGTCTGCCAATGTGCCAATACTTGCTCTGCGTTGACGCTCATCAACGCAGAGCCCAAACTGCTGAACATAGAGATTTGAAATTTAGTCAGTAGGTTTCTTTTATGACGTAGACATTCATTAAGGAAGGATTTTTGAAAATTCTACCCCTAAAGGGGTGAAAAGGGGGATGTATGGAAGTACCGTTAGTTTTGAAGTTAGAGTCATGAAAATTGGTATTTAGACTCTTCTTTTCAAATAAATAAACACACATCACATCTATCTGCCTGCAATTGAATTCATTATTAAACATAGTAGGTACCTACCAAGATAATTTTGACTAACTATTAATAAAAATGCCTGTGGTGTCATATTCAGGCATTAGACAATTTATTAGGTTGGTATTGGTATGTAGGCTCTAGAATCTGTCTTGAATATTCTCTTTATATGAGAGTGTTTCTGAGTGATTGCCAGTGCAGTGTTTAAATGCTGAAGTTATGACTCAGTTCTGTTGGGAGGTAGGTAGTAGGTACCTACCTACATCGGGATTTGTTGGTAGGTATACCTAGTTGCTGTGTGGTTTCCAACTAAGAATAGAGCACTCCACTATTTTCGTGGGTGTTGTGACTTGTGCAAAGTAACTATAGGTACCTACCAGTGGCGAAGGGTCAGTTTTTGTAAGAGGTAAGCTGGAGCTACAAAAGCTTACCTGGCCACAAAAAGCTAATTATTAAAAGTAGGCAATACTATCTGTGCTACTTTTCAAAGGGGAAGCCGGTAGGAATCGTATTGTAGGGACCCTTCGCCACTGCTACCTACGTCCTACTACCTACATCATATGAAAGGGCAGAAGCAACTGCATAAAAATAGGAACCTAACATTTTTACTCAGTCAGTATAGGCTACAGTTAGATAACTCGGTCAACTCAATCATGGTGATATTATAACTATACCTACCTATTTTCATACAATAAGTTTAGAACTTTCCGTATTTAAAATTACTGTCAGTAGGTAGGTACCTACGTTCAACGACTTACCTACTAGGTTAGCACTTAGCACTTCATTTTTCGTAACATCTAAATTGACACAAAATTATTTCTAGTAAGTAGGTAGGTATTGAGTTTCTATTATTTTAGGTAGGTACCTACATATATTTTTTAAATTGGTACCTACCTAAATGTTGCGTTCAGTTACGTTTTACTTTACGTACCTAGGTACCTACCTACCTACTACGATATAAAAAACCGAAGTTGTAACCGACTTTTGTCGCTGACTGTACCTATTCATAAAAAAATCAATAGGTATTCATTCAGTATGACAAAAGTAAAAAAAAAACGAAGTTGAAACTTTTACATTACCATTTAATTTGTTTTCCACCTATTTACACCACAGAAATCTTTTTCATGGCACTTTCCTTGGTCGCCTGCCAAAAGTAATCAGGGTTTCACTTTGTGTCCATAATGTTTTTGTACACAAACATTCTGTAAATATATAAAATATACCTACATGTAGACGTCATATATTTATATTATGGAGTAAGTATAAGTTGGTAGAAACACGGATATTGTGACAAGGTCGCGCTGACAGTAGGGCTTCGATTGAAACTAGGACTAGTAGGTACTGGCACGCCATGCCATGCCAGCCAATCGTGTCGTGTGGATTTGTGGATTGTTTGTAGGTAGGTATAATCATTAGTCAAGGATTCTATGGTAATAAAAATGTCATTGCAATAGCTACCTAGTCATTATCGTAATCAAGGACTTTATTGACCGTCTGGGAGCTAGTAGGTAGGTACCTATCTGCCGGACTATCATAAATACAAACATTGCTTTTAGTAAGTTTTTGGGATCATTAATACCTATGACGTCCTTGGTAATATTTTGCTAAAACCAACAGTTTTAGTCTTTTAGAGGAACAAAACTTTTAAAAACTTGTGTTTATGAATATAAAATGTCTTGTCTCGATATATACTTATTAAAGATGCTGTAACTAAACATAATAGGTAGGTACATAAGTAGGTCCTGTATTATGTTAGGTAAATGAGCTACTTTGCGTAGATTGTGCGTAAGTCCAGGGATCTACGGATCTACTTACCTATAAATCTCCATCAGTGACCTTACTAGGTAGTTGCCAAGATAAATTATTCAGACGTCTGTGTTAGCTAAACTAAACAAGCATTTAGATAGGCAGGTAGGTAGGTACCTAGGTACCCACCTACTATACGTTGTAGGTAAGTACCTACTCTATGTAGGTATGTACCATAAATAATATTATATAATAATTATCATATTCGATACTTCGCGGTAACTTAGTTCAAAGCGTTCTTGTATTGGTGCAACTTTGATAGTAATACCTACTTACTACGTTATGAGATAGCTATGTAGGATAGAAAGTTGATTTGTTATTATTGTCGTCCCTTTCAAAATGCAAGTCTCTTTCACACGCTGGATTTGGGCGGGGTCGAACTGCAGCATTGTACAGCTGTTGAATACATGTGCTGCCATCTAGTGGCAGAAAGCATTTAACTTGTAGCACCTAAGGCAACTTGTTTTACTCCTACCGTTGTTATGTATGTCGCTACTCGCTACAAGATGGCGTTGCCTGCATGTCTGGAAGAAATGTTATACATGTACAGGTGACGAAGAATACCTAGAATTTGTAATTTCGGTATAAAAATTTTAAATTTTAAAAAACATCGCTAAAATATATATCCGGTCTTTTTTATATTTAATATTCTATTTTTTCTTTGTTTCAGGTGCTAGTGGAATATGATGGTGTAGACTGGCAACGTCGTGAGTGGGTGGCAGTTTATTCACGACGGACGTTCCGTGTTTTTTTAGTGGAAAGAACTCTTGTTTGGGCTTCAAGAACACACGAAGAAAAAGACGTCAAATGGCCGGCTTTGGTAAATAGTCTTTTCATTGGTTCTTTTAATATGCAATAGATGGCGCTACTAGTCCTGAACTAGCTTTGCGCAGAACTTGTGCCTTATAAAATAGCCAATAGCATAGTATAGTGTACTTTAGTACTTATCTTATCTGTGGCATAGTGCCACTAATATTTCTATACTCCTAAGTAATTATTCGGAAATCACGTAAGTACCTACATACTCATAAATATATTTAACTAGCACTTTGTCCGCGACTTCGTCCGCGTGACCCATAGGAACTTGATTTTTTTGGTATAAAAAGAAGCCTATGTTACTCAGTGATCGTGTAACGTTCTACTGGTGATTTTTTTTTTAAAATCGGTCCTGTAGTTTTTGTCTTAATTCATTACCAACAAACATACAAAAAATCTAATCTTTCCTCTTTATAATATTAGTGTAGATTTGTGATGGTCGTAGGTAAATACCTATTTATTAATGCTTATTTATTTATGAGGATATGTCTCTTCATCGGGAAATAAAGAGACTCAATGTCAAGCGGTGAAATCATTCTGCAAACCAATCGTTTCACGTTTAAACAAACGCAATAAATGAACATCTTCAAGAATCTTTAGCAATAGTTCCAAATTAAACAACACATAGACATTACATTTCCTTCCTTATATTTAATAGTAGGTAGGTAGTGTAGGTACCTATAGGTACTTATAAACAAAATAAACTAAATATACCTACGTAGGGAATGTTTTAGATGTTTATAAGGTTATGTCGAAACGTTTCTGCGTCCACACTTGTCCTGACACAAATGGAGGTCCCATTTGTGTCAGTTTCATACGCACCTCACTTTATGTAGGTATGTCGGTCACGTTTTGTGCAAGTCTGAGGTCACACTACGCTTTGATTCGAAGGTACTGAAAACCGAGCACATGTAGCGACTTAAATATTAAAACAACTGAGACCTTGACATTTTATTAGTGCAAGTGTTTTATTACATAACGGTCCACGTAACGTACAGTAACATGTCTCACACATACATTTTCCAGGTAACATGCCTGTTTAGTTCCAAATACGCTCACATGGCGCTGTTTAAAATTTCTAAACAATGTTGGTGCTACGGGGAACGAGTTTTATTTCGCCATTTGCGGTCATACATACCACAGTCACGCCACTAAGTAAGTATTATATACCTACTTAGTGGCGTGCCTAGAGGGCAAGCCTGACGCATTTTTTTGTTGGATTTAGAGAGTATCCTATCCTACTATAATACCTATTATAAATGCGACAGATTGTGAGGATGTACTTATGGATGTTTGTTACTTTTTCACGCGAAAACTACTGAACGGATTTTGATGAAACTTTACAGTAATATAACTTAGACATCAGAATAACACACAGGCTACTTTTTATTCCAAAAACGCGGGCGAAGCCGCGGGCGGAAGCTAGTAATATTGTATGTTAATAAATTATGCACGAATTCATGTGAGTTGATGTCGTTACGTACATTAAAAATTACTTACATTAATGGACTTAAGGCGCTGATAACTGCCAACGGCCTTGAGTGATTTGGGTGGTATAGCTTGAGTGTTCTGCGCTGAGCTCAAGCAACGCGACATACGTCCACCGAGCAATACGACTCGCCTATCAAGGAGCGCGCTGTGCCGAATTAGACGTATTATTACTTTTTAGTATCTAAAATATAAAATAAAAAAAAGTAACAGGCAATATTGTAGGTAGTAACATAGTCTTTTCACACAAAACAAATCATGAAAATATCTTAAGCGATTTGAAAGTAATTAAGTTTTTATTAACACTTAACTAAGATGTTAAATAATTTATGTGTATTTTATGTAAGTATTTTTATTTATGTACTAAACTAATTATGCAATTTTTTCCAGACATTCATGCCGTTGGCAGCTGACCTGACGCTACAAGCCGACGCACAGCCGGTCGAATTCCTCCATGACCATCACTTGGAATTCTTGGATTACGCGAACCTACTTCCTTATCAGGTATGAGTTATGACCATGTTTGATAAAAAAAGTAGAAGAACTCATTACGTAGGTGGTTGGTAGGTACTTAAATGATAAATGATATTTATTTTGTAAATAGGTTAAAAGTCTTAAGTCTGATTTATTGACCCACCGTAATTGCAGGCTTTTTTTTTTTTTTTTTTGAGGATGGGAAATCATCAAATTACCCCAATTGCAGGCTAGCTCTAATATTGTGAAAGTATATTTTTGTGAATTTGAAACATGTCCAAGCCATGTTATGCTTCTCATAAGTTGTTAAATATTTAAGAGATTTCTCAAAAATCGAATGTCGCGAGCGGAATTTTAACCTGCGACCTCTGGCGAACCGTGCCAATGCTCTGCCAACAGATATTGTGAAAATTACAAATTCATTAGGTTCACTATGAACTCTACTGTTTTAGCCGTTGTAGGTACCGAACTACCGAGTGTATGTCTTATGTGGCTTAGTTCAGATTATATCAGTAGAAAGGATTAAATATAAATATTAATTGGGTATTATTAGCTACTTAGGTGTGTACTTACGCTAGGGTAGGTACTGCGTGTGTTGAGGAGTGCACAGGAATAATCTACTAGAACTAGGGTTAGGGCCTGTGCACACCACTTTTTTTAAACGCGCCGTCGACGCGCGTTTGTAGCGATACAGTCGCGATACGCACGCAAGTCAGACGCAGCCTGTAGACCTCTGTAGGATAAAAGCGCGCCGTCGACGCGCGTTTTTGAAACGCGCGTTGACGGCGCGCTTAAAAAACGTGGTGTGTACAGGCCGCGTCTATCCTAAATATACCCAGTGGAAACGCTGATGACGTCACGAAACCGACTGAGTTCGGGTATAGATAGTAGATCAAACTTGTCATGTGATCACTCCTAAATGTACCCTTACCCGATGCGGTGATTTTACTAAGATCGATAATTAGGAGCTGTGATTTTTGCGAAGTAACTCCTATTTATACCCATAAATAGGAGTTACTTCGCAAAAATCACAGCTCCTAATTATAATTAGAACTATAGATAATTAGGAGCTGTGATTTTTGCGAAGTAACTCCTATTTATACCCATAAATAGGAGTTACTTCGCAAAAATCACAGCTCCTAATTATAATTAGAACTATAGATAATTAGGAGCTGTGATTTTTGCGAAGTAACTCCTATTTATACCCATAAATAGGAGTTACTTCGCAAAAATCACAGCTCCTAATTATACCCGAACGGTAGGTACGGCTAACGCACTACTCATATTGTCTTTCTTTTGCACATAGGTGCACGCCCTGTATTGTCCTTGTCTTTTGTTTGTTTACGTTATTGTAGTCTTCATTATGGCGGCTAGGTATAACGCAAACTAGAAATTCCAACTGCAAAACCGTGTAGCCGTTAAAGAAAACAGCTTAATTCAAAATATTATCAACTATCTGCCTAATGCAAAATAACTAGTACCTACATGATTATAAATATCATATTATCATATATGACATTATCCTTATGTCATAATAATGATCTCGGGGACTATTTCATTATCAAATATATATTACTATTTTAACTCGTGAGAGGTTCAGAATAGGGTACTGAACCCATGGTTTCAGTTTCGTTAGGGTGTTACTTACACCCCGTATAGGTTCACATCTTTGATCCAATATTTTGTAGGAAGAATTTAAAAAATATTTGACATCGATATGTCTATATTACATTATAATATGTCTTTGACGCAAAGATCTTTGATTATATCATATTTGATAGTATAATAAATATCCCGCTATAGGTACCTACTAAGATTAGAAGATTACACATCAAAACAGACTTTTCCTCTATTTATACTCGTAAATTATAACATTAACTTACCTAGCTTCTAGGTAGGTATATCACTAAGGTGTAGTTAGCCGTAGCTTAGCCAGCCTAGGTCTAACATACCATCGAAACTAAGTTATGTTTTCCAATCAGTCATTGGATGGATGGATGTCATTTCCATGGGTCACATTACAGGGCTAGGTTACAAGTTACAACACAACTTACCAGGGTATATTTAGTAGTAAGGAATGATTAAAAACGCGGTCCTAACCATACCCTGCTAAACCACCCGAATTCGGGTATATTTAGGAGTTGCAATATCTCGCGACCGTCCTCCTATCTATAAACGACCACAACTCTATGGGGAGTTTCCACAAGGTATATTTAGGATAGACGCGCACAGGCCCCATGTGACCTTAACAAAAAAGTTTTTAGAAATTATTGTTAAGTAGGTGGCGGTGGGTACCTCAGATCATAGAAACAAGTTGTTGTAAAACCTTGTTTCTATGATCTGAGGTGGGTACACTAGGTAGGTAAGTACCTAGTGTACCTACCCACCGGTACCACCAGTAGGTAGGTAAGTACCTACCTACTAAGAACGACAACCTCATTAAAACTTACATAATGTGCATAAATTCAAGTGGAGACAAAAATAATTAAGAGATAGAACAGTAGGTACCTACCTCAGATCATAGAAACAAGGGAGATGTGCCAAGGCGCTATCGAGCTTGATGCCTGGGCCCCAATTCTGCTATTTGAATAGTGTAAGAATGGTGTCATAACGACACCATTACTATCAAAACCTAAGCGGTCATTGGCTTAGAGTAAGACTAACTCTTTCGTCTTTGGTCAAAACGATGCCATTGAGACACTATTCTGACACGATTATAACAATTGCATTAGCAGACTTGGGGCCCAGATCTTGAGCAAATTGCTCATACCTACTAAAAACGTACGCGCTGGCGACGAACCGAACAGGATCGATGGTATAAATACAGTTTAGTGCTAGTGTTGAGTGACAATTAACAGTGTTAGATTGAGGGTGTGTGGAATGTTCAATGCGTGGGGGGAGATCTTTTTATTCACAAGGAGCGCTTAATTATGCGCGTAATTGTGTCGAAAAATGTACTAAAAGTGGCATCAGTTGTTCCCGTACTAATTTGCTATGATGGCATATCTCCTTGTTTCCTAATCTGTGAATTCTATGAACAGAAATCTAGCATGTAGACGACTTTGATTTACCTAGGTAGGTACCTATGTAATTGTGTGTTGAATGTTAAATACCTACCTAATAGAAAATAACTTTGAATTAATGAGCAGAGTTCATAAATAAATTTTCACACCACCTGCTCGAAAATGTCAAATTATATTTATGTCATGTAACTCTAACCTAAAGTAGGTCTTTAAAGCCCATGGGCAATATATATAGTACTGAATTTCATTATAACCCTTGGTTAATAATGTGATTTGAATTTGGAACCTCAACTTTCGTATGAACAATTTTACTACAGAGGCCTGCACCAAAAAGAACTTGTTCGAAAATCGAACTGGTCAGCACGTGTAGAACACAAAAAAAGGCGCGAACATTACAAATAGCTGTATTCCAAACGACAAATTCTTTTAAAAATTTCGAGTGACGACAGTGATATGACTCCAGAGTCGATAAAAAAAAACCGTTGGAATTATTAACAATCAAGAAAAACTTCCATGGTACGGTTAGCTTGACATTGGTCTATTGTGTGGTCTATAGTGTACACGCTGGTGAGCCAGGCGTAGCCATGCTAGAGGCGTACATGTCAGAGTAATATAGTTAGCTAGTGTAACTAGGACTCGTATATGGAGAAACTAATAGATCCTACACTACTGTAATTAAAACTTTAGGTATTAGAACACATTTAAAAAAACTCTGATTCTAGTACTATTGGTTTTTATTTTCTCGCAGAAGGTGTGAAAAGTAGAGTATGCTCCTCGGGGATAAAACGTGTCTTTGTCTAGGGCGAACTTGAATCCCTCGCTGCACTCAGGATTCTAGTTTTAACTCCCTCGCTTCGCTCGGGAGTTATCTCTAAACACCCTCGCTGCGCTCGGGAGTTAACCCTAGAATCCTTCGTGCACTCGGGATTCAATATGACGCCCATGACATAAGACACTGCTTTATCCCCTTAGTGCATAATCTACTATAATCAATACATGAGAAACGTTTGCTTTTGCTCCGCACCGCACGTCCTACCGGTAGTTCGAGTCTGACAAGACAGGTGGCGCTACGGGTCATTGTTCGGAGACAGGCATTCGGAATACATTATTGAATATGCGGGCGCATTTCCTCACGTAGGTACTGAGGCTTGAAGTCGACCACTACCTATAAATACTTAATTGAGTGGGTTGAAACTTGAAAGTAATGACTCTTGTCTACATTATGCTTGATAAATTATTATTTGTTGTTGTTGTAAGTATAAAATTATGAATATAATGTTGTGGTTGACTCGTGTCGCTTGTTAGTCATGTGGAGTAGTGTCTAGAAACATAACAGGCATTTGATTTTTTTTAAAACCTTTAGAAGGTATTTATTTAAATACTTTGAATATCTTGATAGTAAAAATAGTGCCTAATGGTTAGCAGCTTAGCACACATGACAATCCAAGATTGACAATGATATTGATGAATAAAGGCACCGAACACTGCACAATTATTATTATGTAGGTACCTACCTAGGTAAGTATATAAGATGTCAATATTTAGTAACAGAAACTGGCGCAGTTACGTTCAGCTCCTAGAACTACACGGGACTATTATTGTCTGGATGGAGAGAAAGAATGGAGAATGAAAAACAACTGTTGCATTGATAATCGCAATAACTTTGTTATACAACAAAAGGCAATAAAAAAATGATGGATTAAAGATTGGATGCGCAAAAGGGCTGAATTGACAGCTTCTATTTTTCTTTCGTACTTGATGGTTTAATATTTTTATATCAAGCCCATTTTCTTATTTGTTTTGTTGCGACAAGCCTCTATGGAAATAAGGATTCCAAAGTTCTGCATTTCCCATTGTCTAATTTAGTCAATATTCTTTCTCAGTAGAAGGCACATTGTCAACACTATCATCGTCTTCCAATTTTGTAACATGATAATAATATGCCCACGTTGAATGTTCCTGTTTAGTGCTCAACTAAAATATCTATTGCCTCTAGCACGCAACGCACACACGCTATAATATTTACAATAACCGTGCCTCCTCCCGATATTGACAGAAAGATTTCAGAATTTCTAGATATCCGCAATATGACAATACGACCTACGGCTACGGCTACGGCTACGGCCTACGGTGCGGGCAGCCTACGACTACGCTGTTCCTTTTATGAATGAACAAAGCAAAACTGACTAATTTAATACATTTCCCGACGTGAAATTAGAATGACAACACAAAAAAACCGGACAAGTGCGAGTATGCCTCGCGCCCTAAGGGTTCCGAAATATGATCATAGATGGTGCTACTGCATACTTCAAATGGCGCCATCTATGAGCAGATGGCTCCACTTATGGTCCGGTGACCGACGGCGGACAACAAAGTGATCCTATAAGGGTTCCGTTTTTCCTTTTGAGGTACGGAACCCTAAAAAAACAGTTATAGATGTAACTATATTATATAAATAATAATTAATGTAAATTCCGAACACGCAAGTAAAGTGACAACTTAGTTGCTATTAAGCATGTTGTAGGTCAAGCTGTATCACTATGTTGCGTGACGCCAATCAACTGCAAGCATTATGTAATGAATGACTATATTGACCATGTCATATTGGCTATCAATGTAATAAAAGAATGTTAAGGTTACATAATCTCAGTATGTTGTTGTTTACATGCATATTTATTTTTAGCAGACTTCAAAAAGGAGGTATTTTTTTTTTAACGACGCCGCCACGTTGCGGCAGAGCTCGCGGGTTCAAATCCCGCCTGTGTCAGTTGTTTTTGAAATCTCTTAAATATTTCATAACAATAAGTTAAGCATAACATGACTTTGACATGTGTAAAATTCACAATAAATATAGGTATGTCTAAACGTGAAGACTTGTTATAGGCTTTCATTTGTTTATGCTTTTGTTAATTCAATTTTTTTGTAGCTGTAGGCTGTTTTAAAGTCCCGCTGACGAGGCTCGTAAACCTTACAATCGTACGCGTTTCACTATGAAACGGTACAACTGGTATAAGACACATCATCTGTCTCGTGCAGTCGTGCCCCGCGCTGCTTACCATCCGCGCCGTGGCGTAAGCGTGGCTATGAAATCACCCTAGTCTCCAAAAAAAGTTTGATATCCACATCCGCATTCACAGATGCTATTTTTGAAATATCAGCATCCACATCCACATTCGCAACATCCCTGCTACAAAGTTACAGCTTTGTGATTATTTTACAAGAGTGTTTAAATAAGTTACCAATAGATGGCGCTACTTTGTGTTAAGTAATGTTACTTTTTAAATATCCGCATCCGCATTCGCAACATCCCTGCTACAAAGTTATAGCTTTGTGATTACTTTCCAAGCAAGTGCTTAAATAAGTTACCAATAGATGGCGCTACGTTGTGCTAAGTGAGTTACCTACTTCCGGCATTTACATAAAATACATAATTGAAATAAAGTTAATATATCGTCAATTTCGAATTGAAATAAGTACCTACATCGTATTTTTTTATAGGTACCTTACCTTTAGTTGTTTCAGGAAATCGATTAAAAGGTATCAGAATTTGTGAAAGCAGATCAAGTAAACACTTATTACGTTTTATAAACAATTGCATAGTTATTAACGGTACCGTACCTACCTAATCATCTGCATGAAATAAAATTATTATTAATATTTTTGAGTAGGTACCTAGTCAAACTACTCTTGAAATAAGTTCTACATAGGATCTTAGTTATCTCACATTAGTTTTTCAATTGTGCAAAACTGTTTTAACGTCGAAACGTCATAATTTTCTTATAATAAATTATAATAATTTTTACCGTTTTTCTGTAGCACATGTACCTTCATGCCTAATTAAAGCGTCCATTGAAAGGGTGCATTCACTTAGCTTAATTTGGCCTATACTGCCGAGGGGTGAAATGTAACCAATTGATCCCTAATTATATTTTTCCTGATCAACACAAATCTTGCATGTATGTAGGTATTATAAACAAATATTATGAAACCATTAAAGGTATTTTCCTCAATAAAGTAACTCCTCAAATATTTATATATCCAAAACTTATTACGCCTCAGTCCTTGACATTTAGGGATATATTTTAGAAGAGAAATAACAAAGTTTCGCCGGCGTTACCATAAATAGCTCTGGTTTTTAAGAAATTTTCTTGATTATATTTTTACGGAACGGTTAAATGTCAGAACTGATTGATATTTTTTATTATGGTTCCTAATGTATTACCTAAACGCTATGCGTAAAACCAATAATTTTATAAATAAATATTATTAATAGCTTACCTATCTTATTAATAGTAAAAGTAATTAAAATTATTGTATATTTTGTTTCGGTCCGTGTCCTAAGTTATACTGATAATTAGGAAAACGTCTTACCTATTACGATTTTATTTAATTCTCAGAAAACCTGTTATAAATTAAAGTTACATTTTAATACGCTATACCTACACGTCAAAGAATCTATAAATAGCTTAAAGAAAATCGACAATATTTTGTACGGAAAGGACCACATATCAAAGGCTTATTAGTTTAAGAGATGAAAGAGAGCCAATGGTAAAAAGCAAATCGCATAAGCGACCTAATTTCCAGTGAGACGATACGAGTGTTTATCCAAACTTGCGCGCTTTGGCGAAGTGGGGAGATCAAGGACGATGTCTGCCAAACATGGGGAGGGTTTCCCCGGGAGACGGGCGCGTAGGGGAGAGCTGGGTGGCGGAGGTGATCTGGCGAGCGGGGCGCGGTATGTTTTGATGCTCGCCGCCCGCTTTATTGATTTTCCGGGCCCTCTCTGCCCGTGCCTCCCCTTTATTATATACATATTCTGAGCCAGGTAGATGGTGGTATTGCCGACTGTCGTGCTATTTTCGGTTAGCTCCGGCCGCGTCGCACGTGGAAACGTTATGATTGATCGGCTGTTACCCCGCAAAAGCCAATTTCTTTTCTATTTTGCAATTTCATCACATAGGTTCCTGTCAAGTTCGGTAGGTTTTCAATTAAGATTTGAAGGTCTTTTGATTAAAAATAATTATTCTCTGTTTAAATTCTGTAAGCTCCTTCGCTGAATGTTTCATCAATATTTTGAAGCAGAGCTAGGTTTCTGTTCCATAGTAAGTTGGTAACTAATTAGATAAACAAATATTTGAGTAGAATGTCGTTACGGCGGGATTTGAGAAGGTAATTTATTTTGTGAAGAGTACAACAACATACAAACGCTTCAGTGGCCCTAAGCAGAATATTATTACGAAAAGGGATGTTCATTAATGTTAAATTTCCTTTCAAAGCCAGCGAGGCAGCGAGCCGTACGATCTTTAGTTATTTTTTTATTTGACATTTAACTTGATATTCAATTTATTTGTGAAAGTGAGTCTTCTCTTATTTTACGGACGTTTATTTATATTAATTAAGTAGGTAGGTACATGAAATATTATTTTAATATTTTTTCTGTTTACTTGGGAGGACTTTGCAGATGTAGACTGTAAATCTACATTCATAGTAAACTATACCATCAAATTTTCCTTATATTTTAGTTCAGTAGCTAAAATAAGAAAAAGGATGGTTAAGAAGTAGGGGAACATAGGAGGAACATGATTTACAATATGTAATATTCTTGTCACAAATAAAAAAGATTTGATACATTGAGATTGTCTTTGTTTGAATTCTCGAATGAGTTCTAACTAGCAGCCTAATTGCGTAACTCAATTTCTTTCGCCATGGCTTTCATTTTGACAGTTCAACAACATCCATTGCGGCGTTGAGCTAGTTACAGGAGCACGGATTAACAATCATACGGCATCATAATGAATGTCAAAAACAATGCCATGGTGATAGCAATTGAGTTACGCAATTAGGGTGCAGGTGTAATCTATGGTATTCGAGATAAAGGAGCTATTTGCTCTGCTATTTGGTGAAACAAGTCGAGAACAATGGGTTATACGTCTTCTTATTGCGCTGGCGACCGGGTGGGTATTATTGGTCATATGGGTGAGCGACCATAGTTCTGAAACTGTTGTAGTAGGTACATAGATGTATTACCGTACATACGTTAATTTCTATGTACAATAAACACAGAGTAATGTGTAATTAATAAATCAACCTCCAACAAAGGATACATACACAACAATACATACATACATAATTACACAACCTCCAACAAAGGATACACAAATGTGTATTCTTTGTTGGAGGTTGTGTATGTATCTTTTTATGTTATGTACACACATCAAAAGTATCTAGGGATCAACATATATTTTTGCAATAACTTTTCTCCTGATTGATATTAATTAAAATTTTCTTTAAGGATTCATCAAATAAAGTGTTTTCGTTTGTCACAGTAACGATAAACCAAGTCACCTTTGCATTAATAAAGAAATTTGCCATTTTCCTAATAAAGGGATTTTTGACATTTGAACCACTAACATTAAAGTTCGAAAAAAAGACTGAAATAACAGTTTTCTTTAAAATTTTATTGGGTAACTTAAACAATTAATAATCCGTGTTTCTACCGCGAACACTAACAACACAAGAACATCGGTTTGGCATACTCAAAATGAGTTCATCCAAATCACGCTGTGGAATGGCCGCCCATGTTCGTTGCAACAACAAAAAAAGGTCTTCTTGCGACTGGATACCCTCCATATTCGGCAGAGCTCTTCTCTGTAGCATATCCCATGCATGCTCAATCGGGTTCAAGTCTGGCGACTGAGCAGGCCAGGGCAGGACATTGATGTTAGCTGCGGCGAGAGTCTGTCTTACAACTCTTGCGGTGTGCGGTCGTGCATTATCATGCATTAACTGAAATAAGGGACCGATTTGCACTTGTAGAGGAACGATGACGTCTGATACAATCGTCTCAGCATAAATTTGAGCGTTGAGGTTGCCTCTGATCCAAATCAACTCAGTTCTTCCGCCGATCCAAATACCCGCCCATACCATGATGGTTCCACCACTATAAGGATGGACTTCCTGGCAGGATTTTAATCGCTGTTGGCGTCCAGGGGTTCTCCAGTGTCGTATACGTCTTGTATCCGGTCTCATACCAAAACGAGACTCATCAGAAAAGCACACGAAACGCCATTGTTCTTCTGCCCAATTTCTGTGTTCAAGAGCCCATTGATATCGAATCCTACGATTGTGCATTGCTATAGGTGGTACCCGTAGCGGTCTTCGGGAATGAAGGTTCACTTCATGCAAGCGGTTTCTGACTGTTTGGTCGCTAATTAAGTTCCCTGAAGAGTGATGAAGCCTCACGGCTAACATCATGGCGGTTATTGTTGGAGCTCTTCGAGTTAAGATTTGAATGTATCGGTCTTGTCTCCGTGTGGTGCAGCGATACCGTCCTCCATGGCGCTCAGCCACGGTACCAGTGCTTCGGTAACGTGTCCAAAGTCGACTGATAACACTCTGACTTGTATTCAGAGCTAAAGCTACAGTACGTTGCCGGGAATCAGCTTCTATCATTCCCACGGCTCTGAGCATTTCTTCCCTGCTTAAATGACGTCGCCGCTCCATAATAACGTTGGTTTTAATCAGTAGTAGGGAAACAGTAGCACTAATAATGTCTTCAATGCGTTGTATGTTTTTATAGGGAAAATATTGACAGCTTATTTTCATCTTTTACTCGAATTTGATTGAGAGTTCCTGATTCAAATTATGAAATGCACCAAAAAGGATCCATATAAATTTATAAAATCATAAATTTATTACAAAGCCACATCTCAATCTCAAGAAATCCGCATAAAAATGCTTGATCCCTAGACACTTTTGATGTGTGTATTTACATAACATACAAAAATACATATACCTATAATAATAGGAGTGATACGTGTGCATCATCAATAATACTCCTAATACTAAAATACATAGGTAGGTACCAATATACCGGTAATTAAATCACCAAAAATTAAAAAAAGTATTTATAATTAAAAAACTCAATTAGCCAACCGGCAATGAAACTTTATCAAGAGTTTCTTAACTTTGTCGTCAGCATGCACGTAACCCAACTCAGAAACTGTTCCCCGCAAAATTTAAACGAGTAAAGTTTGTTTCAGTTAGCTTACTCAACTGTCCGGTTCGCCCCAACCTCCTCTGGCACCCAAAGGGGTGCGGGGCCTGCCTGATATAGGCGTGTGTTAGACACGAGACAATGTTACTTTGATCGTGTCTGCCCCTATTTTATGAAGGACATCAATACCCGAGTAGTGAAAGACTTCTTTGTTGCTAATTTTATTGAAAGAAAATATGATATCGTACAGCTGACGGATTCCCTTTGTTCTTTGTTACTGAAATGTTATTTGATTCTTATACGTCCCTGAGTATTCCTACAATATTATATTTTTAACGTTATTGTATAAAATAAAGACTACCTATTTGTACTGTACCTACTTCAATAGTACTTAAAACAATGAATCTAAGCTCTATTGTGGGCTTTATTACAGAATTAACCAAGAAACGCTTTGATGTTCCATGATTAATTTGTGAAGCTTTTTAAGTTTTTAGACACAGTGTTTGGTTATACAATGGTTCATTACAATTACAATTTCATACATTCTTGTACTCGTGTACGGAGCTAGAACAGCGAATAACAAAAGCACAATTTATGTTTTCCGTTGTGTTTGCATTTTCCTCGGTACAGAGGGAGGGGGAGTCACGCCAGACGTTTCATCTCGGTTGATGGATACAGCATGAGTGCACTGTCTAGGGAACTAAAACCTTTCGTTTATGACCGCTCCGGGAACTTTTAGAGTTCGCAATAAAGCCACTTGTGAAACTCCACACGTATTTTTTCGTGCGTCTATTTTTATTTGTATGCAAAAAAAATTTCGACGTTCCACTGTGTTGTTCGGTGAACAATGAACGAATATTTAATATGCGTTTATTCGCTCTGTACATTCAAACTATAGGTTTATTAATTTCTATACGGATGGAAGATATCCGTTTACGTATTAGTGATCGTAGGTGAGATCGTTACGAGCTAAATTATAGCCAGTTAGAAATGTTAGAATCCTACGACTGTTATGTGATCTTTATATGTTGCCTAGATCTTAGATAGCGGAGGAACATTAATAGGGGTATTGAAGGTAATTGTTAGGAGTACCGTTGGACGTAAAGTACCTTAGTACTTGCGTTACCCAATACAGGCAATATCTTGGAACGGTAGAATTTGCAGAATAAATTCCATCGGATCCTATAGATAGGTGTAATATCTAAACCTGTTATCAGTGTTATCTCGAGCTGGGAGCTAGTTGGAGCGCTGGAAGGAAATTGAATGAGAGTCGCGGGAGACGCGAATGTGTGCCAAACGTAATGGCTTCCTGGTGGAGCGGTGCTACCTACCCGCCTGTATACATATAAGTGCAGAGTATACGGAAAACTTATATAATAACTTACAGTACCGTTAGAAAATATATTTTAAAGACCTTCATTTGCAAAAATATTTTTCCTTGGGATGTTTGGATACGATACGAGTATCTTAATGAACAGGAAAAACAGAACCACCGTAATATGGTGAGTTGCACAAGATTTTATTAATAATCCGGTTGGACGTAGGTATTTGCATGAAATTTGACAAAGAGGTAGCCTGGGACCTGAAGAAGCACATATTATTAAGCTACTTTTTATCCATTTTCCTACAGAAGAAATTGCGGGCAAGAGCTAGTAGATATATAAGTTGAAAATATGTCTTTTACGTAGAAAGGTTTAAAAGAATATTATAACTCGATATAGGTACCTACATATAATTAAAAGGTTTATGTACATGTACATATTCCCACTTGAAAGTTAGAATTAGAAGCATCCAAACCTTTACATCCCTCGTAAAAAGTTATAATAAACTCACAATTCACAGTGGCGTTAAAATTGATAGCTGCAATAAACTTCAAACATTCATTTATCTGAGGTGACACCAGTCCACCACGCAGACTTTAAACTAAGATTATTAATATTCATCACTTTCTCAAACAAAACCAGCGTAATCCGTTCCTTGATACTGGGGCCACGGCCCGGTATTAATCACGACGTAATCTCACCAAATAGAGCAACCCGCGAGCAAAATAAACAGTAATGGCCAAGCCAACGTTGCGTAACCCCTGCTGAGTCACCGCCGCCCCGCCACGCTCATCTGTGCGTGACTTAACAAATACTTACGACTACTACGTCGCCATAATATCAGAAAATGATTTGACCGTGAAAAGGGCTTCATTGTATTCCACTGTTTCATCAATAAAACGTTCTCATTCGTTCCACAATATAAGGTTACCGAGCAAGCAAAGCAATATTTCTGCTTCTCTGAATTACATTTGCAAACATTTAGGTACAATCATACTCAATAACGTCACCTTGAACAGTTTGTTATAAAGATATCTCAGATATCTGTATCCTTAACATTAATTTATAATTACACAATTGTATTTCCATTGTCTTTGTTGAGTTTGGTGTTAAAATTCGTTGTCAGCCCACATAAATACTTTCAAGCAAGCTGTCCACACAACGCCGGTGACCCTGAATGGTCCAATAGCGTTAGTTAGCAAACAGGCGGATACAGTAGGTCTACATTTGTGTAGATATAACAGCCGTTTGTAGGGGGCGATGGGGGGAGGGGGGCGGGTTCAACGCACCGGATACGTCTGTCGCCGGGCACTGGCTTGTATGCAATACACTGAAACAGGTGTGCGTTTTATGTCAATGTGTGTGTTGTAACATTGACATAAATACTAGTGCAATCGTGTGCACGTTTAACTCCGGCGTACAAACAGGTATGTCTATGTGTGTGTATGTAGATTGTATGTGTACGGTGAATTATTGCTGCACTTAACACGATATACGTGGGCAAGTATACTAATGTTGATTTGTGGAGGTGTACCTTAATGTGGGGCATAATGTTTACATGTAATGATGTAAGACGAGGTCGTAAAGGCAACTATCGATGTTCTGAATTAATTAATGTATAAATACATATTTATGTTCAGGTTGGAATTAGGTATGTGCTACCAGCATGTATGATGCTAATTAAACGAGTTGGCACATAGATACATAAACATTAATAGTTAAATAGGCGCTAAAGTATGTTGAAACTGTAGCAGCTCGACTGGAAATTACATAACTATTTGAATTGATTAACATTTCTAGTTTCATGGTTTAACCGCAAGTTTTTATTTTGTTACATAATTATGCATTTATTTACGTAGGTATTAGAATTGCTTTTAGAAAGCAGATGCTATACATATTTAGTCGTATTATCATTAAAATAATATGTAATAGGTATACGGTTATTATTATACATTACATTACGTAATACACAATTATACATTACGTAATCTAATAAAGAAAGTCCTTTTCCAATACGAAATGAATTGGGTTTTTTGTAAAACGGCTGTAACAAAAAAGGTTACTCTAGTAGGTATAGTAGGTAGGTACGCAACACAACAGTTCCTGCTAATAATGTAAATCTTTTCATCTTAAAGGAAAAAAACCTTTCCACGAATTGCCTACAAATAAATCTTAAGGTTGTGTATCACGTATCTACCTATTTCGTAAGATAAATAAAAAGTTCAAGGATCACAACGAATTGGTTTCTAAAGTTAACATAATAAAAAAACACGCCTGAATTTCCCGAAGGGGTAGGCATTAGGGTCGTAACGGCTGTAATTTAGAATAGAATGTGGATGTGGATGTGGATGAGGATTCGGAAGTAAGAAATGTCGTATTGAGGATGCGGAGGAGGGTGCGGATGTGGATGAGAAATCCGTCTATCATTCGACAGCGGTTCAGCGAATCAGAACGTTAATTGGACGCGAAATTCAAAATTAATTTGTGTGTACAGCAGCTACAGACTTATGCTATGGACACAAAGAGCTGTTTCTTGCTCCTTCTTTCAACGTTTGTAAAAGACGAAAATGCGTCCGTCTCCATGAACAAACTAGTAGGAGTAGGATTGGCGCCCTGAGGGTTCCGTACAAACTTAATCGTTCGTCTGTCGCACTTTACAGACACAATAGATGAATGAGGCGGATTTATTGAACGCAACAGATGGAGGGTTATTTATGCATGTAGTTATAGGTATTTAATAAAATATTCCACTATAAATATGCAACAGCGCCATCTATGAGCAAGATGTCGCTATTACATACTTCTTCTAGTGGCGCCATCTATGAGCAGATGCCTCCACCCGTTACGGGTTCTGCCTCGCACAGACGGACAAGAAAGTGATCCTTTATAAGGGTTCCGTTTTTCCTTTTGTGGTAGGTACAGAACCTTAAAAATGTATTAATAAGCAATATTATCCCATTTTCTCTACATTTTAATTTTCCCAAACTTACCTGATCTATTATCTCCAGGAATGGGACCCTCATCTAGCAGGAGCAGATGCAGGTCTAGACGCCACGGTCCTCTCCACCTTGTCTGCCGAAGCCGCGGAGTGGCGGACCATACAAGACGGGCAGCGGATCCTGACCACCACGCCTTCTGTACTGGGCGGCTGCCGAGCTCAGGTGTACCGGTCTGCTGGTGCTACGCAATGGTATACTGCTGTCATCGTTGGTGTCAACGAACATACTGGAGTGAGTACTATTATAATATTTATAATAGGTACTATAAGATCTATTAGAATTAAATAATATTGACCCAAAAGAGGTGATTCCAAACTGATTGGATAATCTTACTTCTTACTAATATTATAAATGTGAAAGTTTGTGAGGATGGACGTATGTATGTATGGATGTATGGATGTTTGTTACTCTTTCACGCAAAAACTACTGAACGGATTTTGATGAAACTTTACAGTAATATAGCTTATACATCAGAATAACACATAGGCTACCTTTTTAACCCAAAACGCGGGCGAAGCCGCGGGCGGAAGCTAGTAATAAGTACATATATGCAAAGATTTTTTTCGCTTATACCGAGTGGTTTTAACACTGGGGTTCAGCATAAGGTACTGAACCCATGGTTCCAGTTTTCGTTGCGCTGTCATTTACCCCCGTTGCTCGGCTCCTAAGGGTAAATAGCCTAGACTCTAGACTATTCCTCATGAATCTGGTTATCATATGCAAAATTAATTTTTCGAATCCGAATAGTGGTTCTAGAGATCAGCGCGTTCAAAGAAAGAAGCTCTTCAACTTTATAATATTAGTATAGCTGTAGATTATAGGCTGATTGACAGATTCAATTAAAACTAGCATAATAACATCACGCCTGTATCCCCCGAAGGCTTAGGCAGAGGTGTAGTACACCCACCTTTCGTCAATTATACTTAAGTCCCATGTAATAAGGGCGAGCTTAATAAGCTCGCCCATCAACCGGGCACAAATCCAGACTCCGGGCTGCTACTGCGAATTTCCTAATGGAAAATCCAATAATACTTTACCAGCCCCGGGGATCGAATAGGACCTCACGCTCAGCAGATGCGCTTGCGACCAATAGGTAGACCAACGAGGAACTCAATAAAAAACTATTTTTATAACTTTCGTCAAGAAAATTCCGCGGCGTTATGAGCTCTTCACTAACTCCGTTCGAGACATATCCGAAATAATTGCGTGGGTAAAACCGTTAACACATAAATCAATCCATTTAATTGATTTTACCGATACTAGTTGGGTAACGAAGGACAAGCATTCGCTTTCTGCCTAGTAATATTTAACTATATCTAGTTAGACTGGAAACCAATCCCAAAATTCTCAAGAAAATGCTAAATAGTAAACGATACGTTCTAAGCAGTACGATTCATCAAGATTAGATAGTATAATGTAACAAGAGACAACTTAATAGGGAAAGCTGCTGTGACGAGATTGGATATACAGGGTGGCAGGTTAGACAGTGGAAATATTTTAAGGGGTCATTGTACTCATCATTATGAACAAGTTTTACTATGGGACCAACCCTGAAATCGCGAAAAAAAATCAGCTGTTCCATACATTTATGTTCACATTCATAACCTGCGACCCTGTATAAATTTTATTTCACGGTGATCTGAATAGATAATAGAGTAGTTTCTCATTCGCCTGTCTATGGCATAACCAATTATATTGGCTTAGAAGCTAGATTTAAAAAGAATTTAGGTAACAAGTTCGACGAACGATCATTTACATTACCTATGTACTTTTTACGTAGTAAATTTAAAAAGTTATATGAATAGGTATCGAAGGAACTTTGCACACAGGATAAACCGTTACACAAAGACAGGAAATTAAAATTGATCTTACGTGTCATTTTTTTCTTCATCACGAATAGGAAATAAGTTCTAAAAAAGACATCTACCGTTTTCTTTATATTCCAATAACGAAACCAATTCTACGAGTAACTTCCAATAAATAAAGTAACCTGATTGATTGTCGACAACTGTTACAAAAAATCTATAAAGAAATATTTTTATATACCTATCTGTATTTTGATGAAATACGAAACGAGTCGTCTCATTACCTTCAACATTTAAATACAGCCTAGAAGTAAGAAATAAAAGGATTTCATGTCAACATCCTCAACGTTTACAGAGTAATTTGAAATTATCTATTCCGAACAGGATATCACAAAACCTATTAAGATAACACGTTTTGTGAATATTCTTATCATGAAGCTCGTTGCTTTAACAATAGGATCCCTAAGGAATACCTTAAATAATTTAGTGCAGGTGAGCTTATAACACGAACAAATAACTGTACAAGAAATTCTACAAGATAATTCCGAAGCGGGAAGTTCTGGAGGGAACCAGTTTGGTTTATTGAACGCGATGGCATCCGACAACGATGTTCAATTTATAAGGGCGCTCATAAGTAACGAAACAACTTGAACAGCGTGTTCGTTATTCGATCAACATATGGAAACCTGTTCTGCAGAACGCTGTGTAGCACCATATAAGTGCACACGGAATCCTGAACTTTCCACATGCTTCCAATTATAATGCTGCCTCTGCATTGGTCCAACACGGCGCCTGTTGGAAATGTTGGAACCTGTTCAGCACTTATTGATGGACAACCAAGTACTTTTGATGGAACTCGTTAATTCGAAGGCAGCCATGGATGTATTACATGTACGAGTGACCAACGGTAACGTGTAGATGTAGATGTATAAGAAGTTAGTGAAACAGCGAGTCAATTTATGTCGACAGCGTCCGTGTGAGTAACGCTGATGGAGATTTAATTGAATTCTGTGATCGATGTGTCATGCGTAGGACTAAATGCCGTTCAATTAATTGCAGTCCATTAAATTGTCTTTAAGCCACAGTGTGTAACAACACTGTGGTCTTTGATAGCAATTCTAACTTAACTGGTAAAGCTTTAACGTTTATTACGAGTTAGTCTCATGAGAGTTAAAGCGATCAAACTTTGCGAAGAGGAAGGAGTACATGTTTGTGTTTGAAAATAACAAGCTACTTTTGCTTTAGAGCAATATTCTCCTCGGAATACAAAATTAACGCATGTTTGCTTCAAGTTTAATCTATGCGAGGAGAGCTTGGTGTAGATAGACTGTAGATGAATATTAATATCCATAATTTCAAATTCCATGCCCGTATAATACTTGAAACGCCATACGTACATTGTTTACGGATCATGGCCGGCTCATGATATTAACTGGGATCCAACAACAGCTTAACTTGTTACATAATATTAGTTTTCCATGAAACTCATGTGTATCGTGTACTTAGCTCGATATACCTATGTCTGCAAAGAATGTAAACGAATATCTATCGTATGAAGAACTTATCTTTTTATGATCAAGAGGAAACTGTATGAAAAAATCGTGCTTACGTCTTGTGAAATGTTTACTGTTAATGTTTTATTAATCTATACATCTGATCTCTTAATTGATTACATTGCAAAATAATCTTTTGCTCTAGAGTGTCATAGTTTATAACCAACAGTGATGTTATCTTCTCCAATGAGTATGTTAATATTTTCTATCCAGGTTTTTTACAAGCAGAACCGCTATCCTCATTATCCGATACATGTTTATTACAACCATTGCTTATAATTATTTATGAGAGGAAGTTGTAACCGTCTGCCTCAGTGTTCCGTCTTAACGCTTATTAATTTATTATTGTACAATAATTTCCTTTAATCAGGTAGTTATTTCCATAATGTCTTCGGTTCGTTGCCTAGCAGCAATACTTACGACTACCTACTAAATTCTCGGATTTCGTGAGATCAGCTTATAGAGTTCGTATAATCAACCTGCAAGCGTAGCATGACCAATTTCATCTCTACTCTACCAAGAATAGACAGAGTTCTTTCTATCCTTCTAACTCTTATCTCTTCTGCCCGAGCACGTGGCGACCTGTGCTTGGCGTATCAGACTTTTGTCTACTAAATAATAGAAATATTTCTTCTCTTCATTTTTAACATCGCCATAGTTAAATAGGTAGAAATCTTTTAACAATCTGTCATTTTGTCTATACTTCCGCAAAACCCGTTTCTATAGGTGCTCATGCTACGCCGCGTAGCATGAGCGTAGCGTAGCCTACGTGTGTTGCGGTAGCGGCTGCGGTTGCGTTTGTTTTTCTAGACGTAGGAAGTTATTCACGTACACGGGTATAACGCGGCCTAAGGATGTGAAAAAATAATCGATTAAAATCGATTTTAATACATGATTTTATTTTTAGGAATCGATTAATAATTGTTTTTTTTTTACAATCATTCAATCAATTTTTACCGATTTTTTTATCTCAACCTCCCGACATTTTGTTTGGTCTTCTGGCCCGGAGCCCGGAACGCGAACTGCCATAGAATACTATCTCCATAACATTAACGCCATCCTGTGCAAGTGTGCACCTATAATGGGAGTCCTTCAACAGTTTAGTTGATTAATTTAATCAAACATTTACTAGATGCAGTCAACGAACTGTACTATTTTACCGACATTTGGTTGATATGTCATTCATTATTCGTTGGTGAAACTTAATTTTTCAAACGACAAGTTTATTTTTAATATAAAATCTATTGATATAATATTTATGGCGTTTATTTTAAAATTAATTGACACATTAGGAAAAAAACAATTAATAATCGATTTTGTTAAAAATCGATTATTTTCTTAAGAAAAATCGATTATTTACTAATCGATTTTTTATGCTACATAAAAGAATCGATTAATGAAAAATCGATTTTTTATGTACAATGTCACATCCCTAACGCGGCCTATAGGCTGCCGGCCGCCACCGCAAGTCCCGCCCCATTCCCCACTGCGCCTATCTACGTACGGTGCGCACGCCCGCGCGGTTGCGGTGGCGGCCAGCAAGCGGCCAGTTGTAATTTGTCACACACAAAACAAACCGTGTGTGTTGCGTACTTTTAAAATTAAAAATGCAGCAAAAAACGGAGCTAATTATAGACAATGTTAAAAATTATCCGGTATTATATGACACAAGTCATGCTGATTATAAAAATAATAAAGTAAAGAACATAATTTGGAATAATATCGCAGAAATGATTGAGGAACCTAATGGTAAGTGAATGTTTGAGTCACATTATTATACATATACTCCGTATATCGTTGATTATAGCGGCGTATGATTGCTTTCATCATTATTTTCTTTTAAATCTTCCTATTACGGAGTATGGTATTCAAAAATTTCCCCGTCACTTTTTTTTCTATAGCCTCCAACATCTAGGCTGCATGCAATTATAATAGTTTGCAAATTCATGAACAAACAGGTTCTAATTAATTTTATTAATTTAATCTTATTGGTAGTCTGTTTTATTTTATATGATCACAGGTTTACCATCTATGTAGTTTGGAAAACCCCATTTTTCATAAAAACCAATGATAGATTTTCCCCAATCGTCATTTGACGGTTCGCGACCCCGCACATACCTAGGTGCTTATAAATATGCTGCAAATTACATACCTGTGGATAGCTTGACATACTTCCTCAATTATTGTGTTGTATTGTTTATAGGTGATGTTGTTAAAAGCAGATGGAAGAATTTGAAGGATGCCTACGGCAAATATTTACGAGCTAATAAACCTCGTACTGGTCAAGAGGCAAAAACCGTCGAACGGTACAAAACTTGGCCGTGGGGACCGCAAATGGTTTTTTTACGGCCATATTTACCATTTGCTTCAACCGATACAGAAGTTCAGATTGATGCTGAGAATGAGGATCCAATACTTGAAGAACCCGGTCCATCAATCCAACATCCTCAGTCGCCAGCTCCGTATACTCGTCGTAGACCCGAAGAACCTGGCACATCATCCCAACATCCTCAGCCGATTAAACGTCGTAAAAGAACATCACTGAATGAATCCCAAGTTGATCGAGTTATCAATTTCTTGAGCAATAGGAAAGATGAAACAGAATATGATGAAACCGATCTAATTTTTTTGGGGTATGCCAAAACTTTAAAACAAATGTCAAAGCGTCGCCAAGCCACAGTCAAGTTTCAAATTGCAAAGATAATAATGGAAGCAGAACTTGAGCAATCTGACGAGTCGAGTACATTTTAGTGTAATGATATCGACGCCTGAAAATACAAATAATGCATCTGATTATTTTGTTATCTTACCGCCACATGAACAAGAAATAACAAGAAAAGGTACAGCTCTCGAGCAAGCTAATTCACCTCGATACGCATTTGCTAATACCCTGAATGTTATCCCTACAGTTTCCAACAATGAAAATTTATCTTTTACTAGTAATGTCCTACAGGTGATAACAAACACGCAGCGTTAGACTTTGACTTTTGGAACACTTGGTAACAAGAAAAGCAAGACACACTATACGAACAAATTGGAAAAAATTATGTTTCATTACATGTTTTTTTCCAATTTGTTCGTATGTATAGTATGTCTTGATTTTCTTGTAAATGTATACTAATATTAGAAATAATAATTGTGATTATATAATTATAATACATACCTACATTACTAAATACATAGTTTTCATAAAAGAAAATGTGAACATGATTTATTTATGTTTACGTAAACTTACCTTAGAATGATTATACTATATTCTGGGCCAACTGGCTCTCTCCAATTTGGATTGTACTTTTATGTCATTTTTAGATTGTCAGATTTTAAAAATCAAATCGAAATATTTTGTATTATATCTATAATTATCTTTTCTATTTCTCTAATTTATAATATTAATAAAGAGCTAAATTTGTATGTATGTAGGAGGTACCTAATCTGATCCGATTCTGAAAATTCTTTCACTAGTAAGACGCTATATTATCCCTGAGTGCTATAGTCATTTCTATTTTTATATCAGTTCCTCTGGGTCAAAGCTAGTTCTATAATACATATAAAATCTGTCTTCATCCACCACGTCCAGCAACCCGCACTGGGTCTGCATGGTGGACTGTGGCCCACCCCTTCTCACAGCAAGGCCTCAGTGCCAGCAGTGGGAGCATTACAGGTTGATTATGCTTATGCTTGTATTATGTTAGGGTGTAACAGAGCTGTATCGATAATACTGTGGTGTGTGGGTGGGTTTGGGGTGCTCCGTCCCACCCCGTTCACCCCTTTGCTAACTTCTCTAAACAAACTTTGTTGTTTTGCGTTATTGAAACACTTTATTGTTTTTCTTTCATCTCTTCTCCTTTGAGGATGGCGATGTCGAAGTTGTATTACGTATCCAAACGAAATGTTTAGATTGCTTGTTAAATGTTTTTGCTGCTGTAGGTTCTATAAAATGTTACACGTATAGCAATTTCTTTTTCATTTAAAAGCAGGGAGAAGTCAGTCCTTCTTCTTTATAGATATTTTTTTAGGCCTACAATTTAATAATTGTAGACTGTCTAAACGTCAGATGTGGTACGTTTTACCGTTGTTTTCCTAAAAACGGTCCTAACATTAAAATTTATTTTTTTATGTTTTCTTTCTGTCTCCGAATGTGAGATTAGCTTCCATAGCAATTCTATTCCAGCTTTAAATTCAAACTTATTAAATTTAAAATCCTTTACTACATATTTTGTAATGACGCCCATTTCATTATCCAGCAAATAAGTATTAGACTAGCTAAACTTAAATTACTAGAAGTAGAAGAGCCTTATTATGTCGGTTTGTCTAAAAAGATAAACAAAGTGAATGCCTGTACAAAGTTAAGAAGACGCATAAACTTCACGACTTTTAGTCGTCCTTGTTCGGGTAGGTGATTGCGAACTGCCAACTACAATTATTACAATAACTCATCAAACTCTTCACAGACTTTGTCAAAGTTTCGGAGTACCTACTTCAATCTATCTCGAACTTTGCTAAGTAATTACAGTTAAAAAGTTGAGACGTTAAACAAATTTATACTGCGAATTAGCGAGTGGAAAACTTCGTTCGTACTTGGCGAGGTTCGTATTACTGGCGTCCGAAACGTCGAAGTTTTGAGTAACCTCCCCATTCGCCCCCCTTTCCCTGTTTCCCAAGTAACTTTCTTAAAGTTTCTTCTTTGTTTCTCGCAAGTTTGTGTCCAACTTTGTCTGTCGGCTGTCGCATGTTTATCGACAACTCTATTTGTTTGTTTATTTTAGTGATATGTTTGACAGATGTCTGCTTTATTGTTTATTCACATTATGTAATATCTTAGACGTTTTTTCAATTCATTGTGCGTATCATTTGTTACTAAACAATAAGGATGTCCATTATACATAATTATGATCATCCGTGCGTAAAAATTATAGTATGTGTCTAGGACAGGCGGCATCTACAAAAAATTGTACTGAATAGTATTGGTTTCCATACACTTTTCTATCGCTTACGCTTCTAAGGTACCTACCACGTTTCATAATGGTAGTGGGATGAGCGACACACAAAAATGTAATTTAATCTGCTTCTTCTATTTCCTAAACAAGATCTACGTACTGTATTGATAATATTGATATCATGTCTTCTATTTTTTTTTCATAAGACTAGAGAGAAGGTGAAACAAAAATCTATAAATAGAACTGGGTAAATGGCGAAATCCCTACGGTACGCTCAAAGGTCATTCATTGTCCGTTTGCCCGCCTGCCTTAGAAACAGACTTTAGTTACAAAGAATGATCCAGACGCCGCCTGTTTTTTGTTGTGACTGATTTCGATCTTGATTAAACTCGCTGTAGGCGGAGTTAATCGTTACGTTCAAGGTTACATTCGCTCAAAAAAAACACCTGTACCCACTCGACGAGCGACATAAAACAGAAACGTATTTGTTTACGCCATTTTCTACCGAACATCGTTGGGGCGTGAGAAAGTTTAGATGGGAATTAAGGGAATCTTGTTTGTTTACGAATATAAAACACCTGCCAAACTTCGTGTTTTACTTCCAAAGAAATTGGTTATTCTTACACTGTGAGTTTTCTCGTTTGTATGATGGAATTTTTTTATTAATAGCATCGATGAAAGAGCTTAACAAAATATTTATGAGACGGCCTTCTTTCAAACTAATTTATAATATCTAGATGGATTCATAGGTACTCAAAATAAACAACCCATAACCACGTTTAGAATAATCGTGTCTACGTTTGTAACTAGATGGCGCTAGTGGATACAAATTGAACTCTACGATCTCGAGGTAGAGACGCGAGGTGTTATAACGGTATCTGTTCATCATTGTATTACCATATCTGGTTCTATAAACAACACGATTTCATAGAATCCGGTTATGTAGTAGCTTCATAGAAAAACATAGTAATAAAGTTCTTATTTCTTGTTTTGTTCCCAGGAGTTGACTGTGACAGATGATACAGTCTTAGAGGAGCACAGCGAAGATCCATCGCTGGTGCAGATGAGACTCCTCGGCGATGGAGGTAAATACGATTTCATTACCTCTAATATACAATATACTGTATACAAACCAAAAGCAATCAACCAATGGACTCCAAACAATGCGAAACCGTATCGCTTTGTCGCATTACGCACCATTATTCTGGTTAACGATTAAAAGGATCGTCATGATTGATTACGATAACATTTATGTGGGTACATGGAAACAATGGAGTCTGGTTACATAACCTACACGCTGCAGTGAACAATCTTCGTCCAGCCATCTGTAGAACAATGGCCGGGTTTCACCACGCACAGTTATGATTTATACCTACTTAATGTATTTTTATATAGATATCGCTCAACAGCTTATTATAAGGTCGACATTCAAAATGTTTATCTAAACTACTGAACCGATTACGGGACTACGTAAACAATCGTATCTCCACTTAACCTTTTTATTAAATTAATGTCTATATTTTGATAA
Source organism: Thalpophila matura (assembly GCA_948465475.1). Classification (NCBI taxonomy): domain Eukaryota; kingdom Metazoa; phylum Arthropoda; class Insecta; order Lepidoptera; family Noctuidae; genus Thalpophila; species Thalpophila matura. The sequence goes on along the minus strand of OX419187.1, from coordinate 5,927,225 downwards.
TATAATATAGCATGTTGATTTATTAATAGAAAGTTCATTAGTTCAGATTCTCTTTGTTTAGATTGTCTGAGAAATTATTAAGTACCTACGCATACAAGTTACTTCAAACAATGAATATAGCTCGGGGCAATGTAGACTTAGAGCTGTAAATGCGAAGATATCTTTTATAAATCGATCCTTTGTTTAGATAGCAGCTGACAGACTAATAACAGTGCATTATTATATTGTGCAACCGTGTGTGCCAACGGCTAGGTATATTGCAATGAGAACATAGGATGGGTGTTGTAAATACTTTTACGTGCATAATTGGATTGAAACCTTAGTAATTGACGTTGCAATATGCTGAAGAAAGAATATACGCTTGCAACTGACTTAGCGTAACTAGGAACTAACTTACATCCGAAGGGGAAATTCTTATCATTTTGCTGCCACGCCAAAATTACTTTTAGATCCTGATTTATAATAAACAGTAGATAGGTAATCGAGATAAGATAGGGGAAAAGTTGAAGCCTGAACTTTTACAGATATGAGTAAAAAAAGAAGCGTATCTGGCGTACCTCTATCTAATAAGTTACATAGCTCTTCAGGAATACTCAAAGAACTTTATACATATTATAGTTCTACGCTGGAATATTCCTGAGTTCCTGACACTTTTGTATAACATATGCCTACATAAATAACTTGATATGTAAAGTTACCTAGTCTGTCCTACTCCACGAATATTGTTGACACAACCTTATTTTTTCAGTAATCGAATCGATCATGAAGGGCGAGGTGGTGGGCGTAATGCCGAGAAGATCTCGCTCCAATCTCCAAGTAAGTTGGCTAGCTAATAATCTGTCTTGAATATTTAATTAAGCAAGAGATCCGAGCTTCCTTCCCCTCCTACCAGTATAAAGTAAAATTATCCAGTTTCAACGAGACGATGTTTCTCGAAGCTAACTGTATTACGTACTTACATGAGTACCTACCCACGTTTCTTGTTAGTCCTTTGAATTCTCTCAAACGCAGCGTTCTTAAATGAATGTGTTTGAAACAGATCATTAAAATTTCTGGTTCCAAAAACCTGACCATACAAAGTCGGTAGGAATTTTACATTCCATTAAACATGAAATAGTTTCGTAGGTAGGTTACAATCTTATCTACATTTAATTTCTTAAAAGTAAACAAGAATGATGCAGGCCTACTTCAAAATGATCATAGCATGCAAATGATGCAAATCACTTAAGTATATTCAAGTAGCATTTGTCTGTCTATCCGTCGGTTATTTTGGTGTTCGTGTCGCGACAAGTCTCCGGCGCCTGGTGACGCATGCGCCGCCATTATCCTGAACTCACACCGGTTCAGCTAAATATGGTATAAATGACTAACTGGTAGATGTAGTTACGATCTTAACAGATGCTACCAGCTTGGAATTAATGGGAAAATATTCGTAAGGTGAAACTGATATTGACGCTTTGATAAAGACAGTATAAAACAGTATGAATATTGATGCATGCAAATGCAGAAATCGAACGGATTTATTATAGAAATACTCCAACACAAAATGCTATACTTATTTACAATAAAATCTCGATTGTGAGCAAATCGATTCTTGTCTCCAGTCTTACGCCATTGTTCCACTCAAATCCACTAAACATTTATGACATAACAGTGTTATAGACTTGTAGTCAACCGCAGAATGTTTTCTGAACAATGTTTCGGTTGTACAAGTTCTGTCGCTCGAACTCTAAACTCTAAACGATGAAGTTTCTGCACCACTGAACTCATTTGAATATTGGAATAGAAACTCGTACCAAGAAGTTTGGCTCTGCTATTGTTTTAATGTTGTGGCGTAGATTAGTTCATTAGAAAGTTAAAATTTTTATTGTTATGTGTATAAATATTGTGTATTGTTTATTATATAAAATTTAATAATTAATAATATTGTAATTTAAAATATATATTTAATGTTTACGCGGACGGACAAGCAAACCACTCTTGTTATTAGTGAAGCGACCGGCCGGCCGCCTGAGCGCTCCATTGTTCTGCGCGTGAGGTGGGGACTCGCATTCCAGAGCCGCGCCCGCGCATCAGTTTACGCCGGCGGCCCGCCAGTCAGCTTACCGCATTGCACGCGACCACTGTGTCGATCGGTCCGCTAACGCGCCTACGCTAACGCTTGCAAATCATTGTTATTACAACGCTTAACGCCAGCCTATATTATTATTGTGTTCATTGTGCTTTCTTCAATCTGTCTACTCCTTCTTTCTACGTCGTACTCTTGACTCTTATTGTGCTGTGGACTTGTATATCTGTGCTTACCTGCTTAATAAACTTTCGCCTTCCACTGTGTAAGTGTACGAACTTTTATTTATCTCTGCACACACCTTCAAGACTACTATAATGTTAATCGAAGGATGTTTGAGGATACAAGCGGAATACTCCTTTTGAATATTGAAATACGTGTTGGCTTTAAAACTTCTCGGGAGATTCAAATTTAGCTCCAGTGCTGTAACAAGTGTAAGATAATTAGCTTACAGTCCATAAATATGTCCAAGCTAATTCTGCTTCTGAGTGGATGTATTTACTTACTATGTATATTCAAAGGGTATTCGCTAATGTAATGAGGTAGACGTAAATTATATTGGCAGTTGAGAAACAACCAGTGTTGTTATACCTACCTACTTCTTTTCGTGGTTCTATTGAGGATTTAGTTCCGAATCTTCTGCCCTCACCTTTGTCTAATGTAGAAGTGTGTTGATGTCCGTCTATCGCGCTTATAGTTAATTGTCTACTAGCAATCGCAGCTCAACCCAAAGAATGATAGTTCTCGTAGACTTTTCTTAAAAAACTTATTTTTAACTTAATTTTACTCCGTTTAAAGCAATTTAGGACCTTATTCGAGTAATAAACGCGAGAGTTCTAAAGTTATAGAATTTCATTTTTATATTAAAATGTTCTTCTTGCTCAAGACGGTATTCAAGGTTTCAAGGATAGGACGCGCCAAGGTCCCGACATTCGTGAAGGACACGTCTTGTACCCTCAGATGAAATTAATTCTGAATGAAAATGACTAATTATATGGTTCACCTTCAGATAATCTTGTCTCTCTTGTCAGGATCTAATCAACTGGAATAATTTCGTTATTCGAAAAACAATCTTACGTTTTTCGCTTAGATAAAAGTTTTGCTAATGTAATTCTTAAATTACTAGGTATATCTAGGCATTTTTTTTGGCTATATTGTATTTGTACTTAGAATTGTTCATACAGGTATAAAAAAAACCGGACAAGTGCGAGTACGACTCGCTCCCGGTTCCGAATTTATGCAATAGCGCCATCTATGCCGCTTTTACATCATAGTAGATATCATAATAATATCTTGATCTCACTCATGATCGTGAGAGACGAACAACAAAGTGATCCTATATGGATTCCGTTTTTCATTTTGAGGTACGGAACCCTAAAAAAGACGAAGGCGTAGATGTTACACTAGAGAGTAACTAGGTCCTACTTCACTTTGTATTACTTGATCTAGTCTGAAAGAGACCCTTTTAAATCTAAGAATATCCTAACAAGAACATTTTCTTTTGTATTTTCTTTCAAGGTAAATAGTAAAAGAAAATATCTATTCGCAGAACAAAGAAATGTTCAGATATAAAGCCTCGGATAATAACAGTATAGTAACAACAGATACAGATTAACATAAAACGAAGACAAAGAAAGTCGTCAGTTACTGCGCAGTGACCCATCCAAGCCCCAGGATGTGTAGTTATTATTCACAGAGACCAATCATAGTAGAACTCGAACCTCGAATCTACTGTCTACCTTTAATATGTAGGTCGCATCATCAGACTTGTGAAAAGGGTCTGGTTAAAGTGGTCCTATTTAGAACACCCACACTTTCATGCCTTCCTTTGAACCCATATATGTGAGACTGCGTATTTGAATAATTTTTGCCCAAGAACATAAACGAGGTCTGCGCAATTATATTAGTTTGAGTGAAAGAGTTTTAAATAACATGATAAATTAGCTTCGATTACTAGGCTAGATTACGAAAGAGCAACGTCTGATTTATATTTAAATTCCTCTGTCTAATGAAGTAGGTATTATAATTCAAATTGCGAAAAGGAAATGAAAGCATTTCGTAAAACGGTAATACTGTCGTCCGAATTCGTGTCACCGTCCACAAAACATATTTCTTTTTGAAAGCTAGGAGGCAATGAGAGAGATTTAGTGGTGCATTGTACATGGATGTCACGTACAGCCGTGCAATGCCCGATAGTGCTCATCTCGTATGCCACCAATACACTCGGCTATAATTCTCATCTGGCCATGTTTGCCGCACCACGCCGATGGCACGCGCGTCGTTCATCAAAATAGTGGACTTTAAACGAACCACTCAAAGTGTTTACTGTGTCAATCAATTTCGTAACCTAGAATAAACTTTGAATATTCTCAGCTCTACGTCGCTAACGCAAACATTGTTTAGTTACACGCGGTGCACTACTTTCCAGGTACAAAAATATGAAAAAGACATTTGAAAGCTCTTGTAGTTTGTGACGTGAATAATTCACATCGCATCCACTCCATCCGACAACAAAGCGTTCAAAACAATCCCACATTTGCATACCCAACGGAAACCTAGTTTTACATTCATAAAGGCGCAATTTATGCTCAATTAGTGCAAATTCTTGTTCCTCTTACCTCTAATTTTAATTCACCCGAAAATTCAACTCGACGTAAATCCTGCAAATAATACGATTAAGCCGAACATTGCTCCGATTTGACAAAGGGGGAGCGAAGCAATTCTCTTCGTAGCAATTTGTCTGGTTCAGTGACCCTTTTCGGAGACATGAGTATTCTCCCGGCTCGGAAACCATAAACAATTCATCTTGTGAAATCTACGCATAGCGATAGTAGATCAGAACAGAGGCATTATGAATGCTCTCAGACTATCGATTCAAAAAGTACATTCAAACAAATCATCTCTACTTTTCCCTCTAGCTGAGTTGTAATAGCCCCGTCTCTTTCCGCACGTGAGTGGAATGCTAAACTGTAATCCTAACTCTAGGTTGTTCCTGCACGTTCCACAGACATAGTAAAAGGGACTTTGGAAAGTGCACTTTTAGAGTGTTTTTAGATTGCATGCGACAACTTGGTGTGCAGGTGTTCCCTGATCGTGAAACAGCTATTACTAAGCTTCTTTTTCTATTGACTTTTCTGAATTGAACGGTCAAGCAACATATAGAATTGCTTTTTGTCTAACGCTAGCTCCCACTTGTGATAAAGATTTCAATCGAAAGTTGGCGCCGGTTGCGTCGTAAATGTTTATTTACAACTTGTTTTAAACTTTGCTAATGACCCCGTGTTTTGGTGTGGGAAATCCGGTTAGTCACGAATTCACGATGTAGCTATCTTCAGTAATTTTATAAATGAAGAAAACATTGTTTGACGTAATAGTTTTGACAACGTTACCCATTGCTTTGTAGCTCGCGAGTCGGTAATAATTCTGACACTTTTGCAGCTGTTAAAATTTGTTAGATAGGGCCGGAAAGGGGTTATAAAAAAGTTATTGGCATCACAGTGTGTGTTTTCACCATTATTCAAAATGTATTTGTTTGTTACGATAACCTACTTTTTGTGTTGATTTATAAGGAAGTTTAAATAAAAAATATTGGTTGATATCGTGCAAATAGATTATCCGACAATTAAACTGTCAGACCAACCGACCATTATAAACAATTCTTAATAGAAAGCTATAAAATGGTATAGTTAAGCCGGTTTTATTTTGTATCACTTATAAATATAATTTATGTAAATGTAAGCAATTAAAAACTATATTACCAAAGACATAATATAAAATATTTATGATAGAAGTTACATAATTGTATTCCGTTAGCAATTATAGCCCCTTATTAAAATTAGAACCAGACATTTAGAGGTCGTAAAATAATATAAATGTTTTATTTTCCACCAATTTGAGGTTATATCATTTTGCTTGTCCATGAACCGCCTACATAAAAATGATTTTCCGAATTACGTAATAGAGCAATATAATTATATACTATGTATGTACTGTACTTATTTTTAAATAAATGGCCTGTTTCTTCATCTCCGGATAAGATCCAGTTAACTATGTCTAAAAATCAATTTTATACAAATTCTGTTCCAATTTTGCATTTATACGATTAAGGGCCTGTTTAACAACGTCTGAGTAGGCACTAAACACGTAATAAAAAACCGGCCAAGTGCGAGTCATACTCACGCACCGAGGGTTCCGTATCATTTTTGGACGTATAAAGTGAAAAATCCGGACCGCATAACTAATTTTATTTGTGAAGGAATTTTGATGATTTTGAAAAAAACTGTACTAGTTAGGAACATCGTTTTATTTTTGGTGCCATATTTGGGTCAATTCCTATCAACTGTAATTATTTCAGATTTTTCGCCCCGTAAACTTCGGTGATAAGGGGGGGGGGAATGGTATTTTTTGGACATTTTTCATTATATGTCGAAAACTGTAAGACATAAAATAAAATAAAAATATATTTTGGAATTTGCAGATCAAGCCCTTTCATATGATATGTCACTTGACCTAGTAAACCCACTTTAAAATTTTGGATCCCCACTCCGGCCCCTTTTGCAATGAAAATAAAAATATTTTTGGACTTGTTTCATTTGCAATAAAGTTGAACAAGCATTCTTTATAACTGTTCCAAATTTAAAGTCGATAGCATAAGTAGTTGCTGAAATAATCAGGTGTGACAGACAGACAGACAAACGAAGTCGCACCATAAGGGTTCCTTTTTTACCATTTTGGTACGGAACCCTAAAAATGGGACAGAATTTGTATGAAATTATTTGCCAAGTAATTTAACATGAACTTCTCAGAGGTGAAGCAAGCGCTAGATATAGAATATAACTAAATCTATACTACTACTACTGCCATGCCATACATGGTACTGTAACCATTTTTTTTTTTTTTTTTTTTTTGTTTGTTTGTGCGCACATCACGCAAAAAGTACTGAACTGATTTTGATTTGGTTTTCACAGTTTGATAGCTTGGGGTCCAACTTAAAATCTAAGCCATGTTTCATCTAATTCCGGTGGGACGAACCAGAGATACAGCTTATTGTAGTCCACGCGGACGGAGTCGCGGGCAAAAGTCTAGTTAATGATATGATTTAATATTTTCAAGGATATAAAAGTCAGTCTAAACAATAAATAATTATATTCGTTGTTATACTCGTAAATACAGACATAGGTGCTTATTAAAGACGTAAGGAAGTTTAGCATTCGCACTAACATTTCAGAGAAACCATTTCATCTTGGAGAGTTGCCAAAACCAAGTCCTCACCTCCTGGTCAATTCAAATAAATTATATTTGAGACTGAGTGTTGATAAACATGAAGAAGTGAAATAAAAATTTAATGTTGAAAGAATAAACATGATTGTGTATAATTTTATTTTTACACCCTCTGATAAAATAATCTAGAATTTTAGAGCAAGATACTTTAGGTTAGAACTATCCAATAGATCAACCCATTACTTGTAAAAGTTATCTATCACAATCATAATTATTTAGATTAAAATTTTCATCTGCAAAGATTAAAATTTTCGTCTCCAAAGAGAAATTACCGAGATAATCAAGAAAATTGGCTGAAAGACCTAAATGCTAAAACAGCAAGAATATTTTCACCCACAACGAACATTTTTTGGACGACAAATAAACGTATAAAACATAATTATAGTCTTCTGTGTAGTTTAGCGTCTATTAGATGTTGATGAGATGAGAAAATAGAGCATGGCATGCAAATTCGGTTGCAAGCTGTCCCGTACCAGAGCATGTTGTAGAAAAAGAGCCCTTGGTTCTCGAGCATCGTTCTCGCGTCGGCGTGAGACTTGCCCCGTCAATCGATTCTAACTTTCCCTATTACCACGGAATTGGCTCCGACGTCATACTTGTTTTTGCCGATACATTATGCATTGCCTCCGATTGTAACAGGTGTGATTTTTCTATAAAAAATCGCCTTATTGATTCCTGTTTAATATTGAATCTGAATTTCTGAATCAAACATGAATATCTTTATGAAATGGAATTTAATTTTAAACGTGTCAATTTTTTATTGGAACTAGGTATCTGATAGTATAAATTTTGCTGACAAATGAAACATTTTGTTAAATATTTTGTATGTTTGAGAGCCGAGAAACGTAACAAAAAATATAAAATATCTGCACATTTTACAACGTAGTGAATACTAGTTTCTACTCATCGTGCGCCAGTAAAAAATAACAAACATTTCACAAACATTAAAATAGGGTACGTCTATCATGATTCCTTTGTGTTTGTTTCCCATAAAAAGACGAAAACACTTGGATATAAGTTTTTGTATGTAAATACCGTAGTGTCGAATAAATAAAGTCCCCCTCTGCGACCGGGTCAGCGGTGACATTGTAACAAGGATTAATGGCCCACGTTTGCAATTTATTTCTTTATCGTCATATTCCTTTTGGAGATGTTCGTAGAGCGTGGCCCATTTCGCTTCATTGTGTTTAATGGCTGTTCTAAAACTCGTTTGTGCGTGAATCAATTCGGCTGACAGATCAAGGGCATATTGACAAATTTCGATACTCAGCATTAGATATCGTTTTTGTTTTTGGCTTCTCGCCAGAAGTTTTGTTGTCAGTAAAAACAAACGCAATTAACCTGAGAGTCGTAACGGTAAGTATGATTCATGTTCTTGATATAATTTGTTCAGAAAATCTTTGCACGTAAACTTAGAAACGTGTCCTTTCCCATCTACACGTAATAATTGCGGTTAGTTATAAAAGTCACCGTATTATCTAATGCCGTTTGCAAGTATGGAAAATATTCACAACGGTATTAATTGTATGTAAATAACAATTTCCTAGTTGTAATTCGCTGAGATAATTTCTACAAAATCATCTCCATATGAGGCGTAATGTTGTACCTAATATGTAGTGTAAATACATAAAATTATATTCATAACGCTGCTATATTCTGTAACAGATTTCATCATAGAAATAATTAAATTATCTGAGTCTTGGTTCTCAGAATCAATTATCGTTGCTTAATTTAATAAACGTATGTATATCTTTGATCGTGATTACATTGCATAAATTACTAATTAAGTCTGCAATAAATAGGATTGGTTGTAAATGACATTTATATTCGTATACACAACTAAATGTTTACTGTCCGAGCTTCAGATAGTGGAATGAGTGAGTTTTATTGCTGTTTTATTCTCGTACATTCTCTCAGACGTCAGAATCAGAACTTCCAGCCAATCTGTCTGCCGGTTGTTCAGTTAGCTTTTTCTATCTCGTCAAGATTAATTTGATGCTTTGCCAAAATGTAATCCCATACTGGTGAATCCTTTGATAGGTGGGTAACATCTCCCAAATGAAAGAATATTATAATGTGAAAGAAAATTCTGTCATATTTTTCTGTAGATACTTTGTCTCCACATAGAGCAATTTTATAAACTCGAAACTTTTGTTGAACCGTCGTTATCTAAATATGTAAGCATTTTGTGCCTAAGTTCAAAAACCATGAACTTATTTGTTTCATTTATGTAAATTATAATGTCTAACTCTTTTGTAAGTTAGCTACTGAACAAAGGATGAAGCAAAGGCTTCAATATTGTTACTCTATCCAGTAACGAGTTGTTGATTCATTTAGAATAACAAGAGGGAGAGTATCTCGTGAAACTGTAATCGGTAAAGTTTGTAACAACATCGGCCGACTTTCCACCTCCATCGGTGAAGTTAGTTAATGCGAGTTCCCGTGGCGTGCAGCGGATACGGATATCGATCGCGACAAGTGCGGGACGCCGGGATTCGTCTGGCAGTCCCGGGTAACCGAACACCCCCACGGCCCCACCCCACCCTACTCAGCACCCGTCAAAAGGGTCTGTATTAACGTGCCACTCACTACTTTGTTCTTGTTTTGTTTGAAGGTTAATATTCATTTTGACCTGAATGACGGAGTTCCTTGTTTAAACGGGATTTTGAATAAAAAATAGTTGTTAAGATTCTTTTGATGATAGATGTTCTTGTAGGCGTTGAATGATGTGCGCTGATTCAAATGAAAACTGATTCACCAAAACATTTTAAATATTTTACTGGATTCAATCTCATTAATCTTGTAATGGTATTTACAAAAAATAGAAACGTTCCCATTCTATTAAAAAAATAGAAACCAAAAAATAACTTTTCAACATTATCTCATAAATACACAATTTAATTATACATAATCAGTTTAGATTAAGTTACCAAAACAAAGCCTTCTATTAGGTACTTCTCTTTCCTAGAGATTTAAAATAAAATGCTTTTGTTGCATACACAAGTTAGATAAGGTCCAACCAGATAGGTATTATTATATTACTCAACAGATAAATCTTGTTTATCACCTGTCGATATGAACCGTCAGTTACCTAAAGAGATAACCATATCGCAAATCTATAGATATCACTAAAAAGATGACCTTGTTTGTGCGGAAGGCGCAATGTGTGTGAAGTATAATTAAATAAGCAAGCCTGTGTCTGTTGGCCAGGCCTGCTCCGGGCGGGGGACGAGCCGCGCGGGGAGCCCCTCCCTCCCGGCGAGCCAGTTTGCGCCATTCTCCCGCGTCGGCATCACTACGCTCGGTTACTCGTTACTCGGAACGGTTTACTGAACGCATCTTACCTTTCACCGCACTAGCGTCACATGTTTTTCGAATTTCTAATGTGCCGCGTGACGTCGTGAAGTGATTTTGGTGCATTGTGGCCATTGTGGACCGTGCAACGTCCCCCGCCGAGCCACCGGTACTTGTCATGACTCATTGTTTACTGTCGCCTATTAGTTTATGCCCGCTTTTAATATGTATGATTTATTATATTTATTTATAACAGCAATAACACTTTATTTCGTTAGGTCATACGGTATTACATGTTATTATCGTATCACATTATGTTATGTAATTTATATACCGCAAATATTACTTCAAAGAACTTTGTGATAATTATTTATTTTCTTTGCCGCTTTATCTTCTACTTCCTGTTTTAAATGTGAATATGTAATATCCATACAAGACTGGACGACATTTTGACATTAAGTTTATTTATTGTGTGGCCAGCTATCCACCTGTAACTCACCTGCGAGGCTGCGACCCTACGATTTAGCATTTCTTTTGTTTAAAAATTGTGTACAAGACAGAGTTTAATCTGCAACAGTGAACATGCATCGGAAAGCTAATTAGCATATAATGGTTTGAGCACGATCGGCTGGTACATACCTATAATACATGCATACCTACTATATTACGCTCGCATGCAACTATGTAGGCGCAGTGCATACAAAGTAGAGATAGCCACACCCCGATAAGAGGACTGTCTCTTTCCCACCTTCACATCCCTGTTCAGTATATTATACAGCTTAACAGACCGTTAATTCCGAGGAGATGTTTATGATACTTTCTGAAAACGTTCGCGAGAGTGTAGTTCCGGACACCGGAATTAGCTCAGTTTGAGTGTTGCGCATCACTAATCGACACATGCACGCACAATGTGCGCCATATTGTTATTGTTATTACATCGCCTTAGAAGGAAACAGCTCGTTTGACTCGGTCTCTATGTTTGCTTTTGTTCTTTTCTAACTTCTTTCTTGGTCGTTATTGTTCCTTTGTTCGGCATGATAAAGCGACCGCTGCGGAGGAAACTATTTATAAACACTCACTCTTCGATTGGAATATTTTCTATCGCGTTACTCCCACAATTATCGGAGAATTCACAAAGGTCATGCCGTCATGCGCGATACTTTCTTGAAATCTCAAACAACAATATAAACGCAAGCTGTAGTCATAATGCGACGCAGGTGGTGGCATAATTTAAGCTTTTGTAATTCTGCTTTTACGAAATAAAATATGACCGTAAAGGGCAATAAAGCCCAAATAGGGAGTTGAATAGTTCGCTAGACGCAACGACATAAAGGCGGTACACGAATACCACGGCCCGTCTACATCCCACGTACGCCCACTCCGCATGTTAAGGCTATACGTGAATAAATCTCACCTGACAACGCCGGAGTCCGCAGCCGCAGTCCGTAGTTCGGAGAGCCTTCTATACATAGAGCAAGCTTTATCTTACTCTAGAGTCTAGACTCTAATCCGCTAGCTAGACTCTAGAGTCTAGCTAGCGGATTTAATAGAAACGTGAGCGATTCTACGAAATTGCCGAGTTATTTCCAATATGAAATATTTCTTTTGAGAAAATACTACATTTAATACTCCATTTTATCAAGCGTCGTGATTGTGACAATGTAACAATAAATAGCTGGACGCGAAAATTCCCAACCGATTCAATTGATCGTCCACAAAAAATGTAAAAGAATGTTGTTTTTATTCGGAGTTAACGAACTACAGAGAGCAATTGAGATGGAAGTAACAAAGGCATAAGTTCCGACTGGCTGTCACGGCGATATACCCTTCTTATTTATGTTTGGATATCTATAACCGCATTGGAAATGTGCCATTATGTATGTAAACCACATACACTTATTATATTGACGTCATAAAACGATACGAGGTATAAAATACCCGTTGCTTCACATTAACCTCGTCGTAACTTTGATTTATTATTGATTATGTTATTACATCTTAATTTGTTTTGGCTTTGGTCTGATAAACATCAATAGTATGACTAGCATCACATTTTATAAGCAAAACAACTTGATAATGCTCTTAATTAAAATGAATAACTCAAATAGGTAACTACATCTATTAAAACACTAGCTCGGGTGAGGCAGACAGAAGCTTTACTTCGAAATTCCATTTGAGACCATTAAAATGCGATGAAGCGGTGTAACTTTCAAAAGTAGGTAGTTAGTTATAAAATTAATCTCTTCTTTATTGTGTTGACCCACTTTCTGTACGTTCTCGTAGATTAATTACATATTCCCTTTTACTTATTGCTGCTGCACAAGACATTAATAAAATAGCTTTGGGACGGATCCAACTCTCCGTTGTGTGTAACTTTGTATATGTAGCCTGTTTATAGCCTTCTGTATTATTTTGTTTGTATTGTCTTTTTACCTTATTACCGGCACTTACTGCAGTATTATTAACAATATTGTTATTACTTGACTCTGTGGTACTACCAACTTTGTCCTTCATCGTTATTATTGTATCCTTATTCATAGATATAGTGTTCGTTACTGTGCATATATTTATATTTATGTCAAGAGTAGGTATGTTATTATTACTCAACACCACGTAACTGGAATGTTTAATTTATTATGTTCACGTTTCAATCATTAGAACTTCCTGTTGGGCGATACTTAATATAATCAACATACCTACCTACCTACTTTACATGAAAATAAGTATAATGAATTAAACATTTTATACGTTTGCAATTCTCATAACGAGAAAATAAATATGTATTTATTCGAATTCAATCATCGAAAACCATTACCAATACCGAAAAATTATTCGAAAAGGAAATTGTTAATTTTAATATCGCTTACAAGAATAAACAAAACACAGAAAGGTAAAACAAGATAATGCAGTCATAATAATTATTACCAGTTAGTAGCCGTATCGACGTTATAATCTAGTTAGCGAGTCTGGCCCCAAAGGCTTAGGACCGGACTAGGAATACCGGTTCCGAGTGGGAAGGGGGGGAGGGGGCTGAGCAGGTCCGACCAGTTGCACTCCTGCCCCCGGCTCTACAAGATTGAGAGATAAACGTACCGGGAACTGCTCGTATGAACACACTATATAACCGAAGCCCCGAAGCAATATGTTTTTTCTCTCCACAAGCTTGAGAAAGTTCGTGAAATTGTATACTCGTGTATACGGAACGAACGAGTAATATTACGCTCAACAATGATAAACGCTTAATCATCTTGAGTAATCACAACAATCCTACTTCGTGTTGCATAATGGAAATAATAACAACGGAGAATGATTACAATGCATTTACTGGTACTTGGTATTTTTATGATAACACGTAGTTTTTTGTTGTAAGTGAAGTTGAACTGACAAGAGAGTTTAATAAATAATAGATAAGATATAATGATAGATAAGATACTAATTGACAATACGCATGAGTAATTATCTCACAGACAACTTACGAAAGATAATATAAAGATAAAGGTTCGCTTGATCGGATTAAATATACTGATCCTCTTAAACCAATTACTGCAAGTAGAGAACATACAAAGGAGAGTGTAACTGTATTATATAAATTATGTTAGACGCATTCATCGGTAGACAAAAGGTCAGGTGAGCGAGCACTTGCGTAACATTTGAAAAGTGTTACTCCTCAGACAGTGTTCCGTGCATCTGCATTATGCAATGTTTCTCGTTAATGTAGACAAGTCTTTCTTTACAGACAAGCTGGAAGATTTAGACGTATGTCAGACGGTTGAAATGTGTTGAAAATATTAGAAAGATACTCACTCTTAGGTTATATGTATTTTATGTTGCCTATTTACATAATGGACTGAGTGACCTATTACCTTGGAATTCCTTAGTTAAAGTAGACAATAGGCTCTAGTGGCATTCTAGGACGGTATCAACAGTATATTTATAATCCAATATAAATCTTTTTTATTGCGTCATTTTTAGCCTAATATTTTGAAAGCTTCTTCATACGGCAGCTAACATTATTTCAGTAGGTATATAATTTACTCGTAGGTTCATTCCTAAGTATACCTATTACTTTATAGAGTTTTCCTCAAGCTTTAAGTTTAATGAGATTTTCTTTATCACGCATAATCGTGACTCGTTCAACATTACATAGTAAAGGAATTATGAAAAATGTGTATACTGAGTAATATCTTTGAGATACCTCAACGCTTTGAAGTAGACTCGTGCCGTTAACCTCTCATGTTCAAATTAACCAATTAATCAAAGCTCCGTCTATTGTGTACCCACGTATCTATTATCACGATCTTGTGAAGGCAGAATGGTTCAATTTTATCTTGGTTATTTTGTCGATATTACCCTTCAGGGAGCGGGTGTCTAGAAGGTGAACTTGGAAATAAATCACTGTGTACTGTTGCTGAGGACATTCACCTGCACTGTTCCGTGTAACTATTACACGTGTGACGGATTGATGGGGTCCTTATCCTTTTACTTGTTTCTGCTTCCTTGCGTGTTGCTGGGGATTATTAAAGGATTATACTGTCTGAATGCGACTCCGTTTGCACTACGTGAAACGTGTCAATAATCCGCTTAGTTTTTCTGCTGTGAGTTTAGTTTTCGTATTAAGACGGGGGTGTTAAATCCTTCCCTTTTTAATGACCATTCAAGTTATTGTAGCGTGATTCATTTAGAATTTTAGATAAGTATATATGACTGTGCTGATTTGAATCTTTCTTTAAAATTACTCTGAATATCATCCGCAGAAAGAACTCAATCTTTATTAACATGATATTGCCGAGTAATATCTATCTTTTCGTTTCATCAATCCAGTTTGTCATGTTGTGGCAAATGTTGGATCGAGTGGAATAAAATCTACTTTATTCAGTCAGTATATTATTTAATATGCAGAATAATATTCACATTTACTCAAATACCTCGGTAATAGGTGCTGAAGCACCGTTGCTAGGGACCCTTTAAAGGCTGCTCGCGCCAAGACTTTCCCGAGAAATTACTCCTCCCACTTCCACGGCTTGTTGCAAAGCTCTTTAACATTTAAACGATCAAATGATTTTTCGTGTTTCTTTTTATAGCTAAAGGCTAAAGCTAAATGATTATGCATTGTTTTTTTTCTTATTCTTCGTCGTAACTTTTTTATTCTCAATTTCGATTCGGGAATCTCATCTTTTGTGTGCTGTTTCAATAAAATGTGAAATCCAATATGTCTCTGCTAAAAACAATTACCAACTGGCAAAGCAGTGGATATAAAACTCTATTTACTGGAAACACCTACAAATCTAGTACGTTCAAGTCTGAGTAATCAGTCCGGACTCCGGACGTAGACGTAGGTAGGTCTAGGTAGTTATAGGTAGGAACAAGTTGACTTAAAGTATGGTTAAGCGACTTGATAGTACCGTTGCTATAGAACACGGTTCAGTACACTCCGTCCACAATGCTCAGCTTGTTTATTGTGTGTTTCAAAGGGAAACACACAAAGGCCCGATACACAGTGTAACGTGCGGTACATCGCCACCGCGGAGAATATAAACGATCTGATTGTGTTCCCATTGAATTAACTTGCACTATACAGCTTTCATGAAGGTGGAATATTAATCGTTTATAAGTTCTATTTAGAGCGCTTTCTGAAAATGGTTTATTTGGTACGAACGTACGATGTTAATAAACAAGTCGTTTACTACCATAAAAAGACAGATGTCAAATGTATGAGATCATTTCCTTGCGAAATGTATATGAATGATCATTCCACAACTTGCACACGTATATTTAGTGTGTGTGAAGCTCATCAAAGCTTGAATCATTATGTCGGGGTGTTGAACACATCCTGTTCATTATCATAATGCGTGTCATTATTAACAAACCTGATAGTTAACTAGGTTACATAAAACTGGCAAAGAAACTAGTGTGTTACAAGTTACACTTTATTCACTCCATATACATAATATAACGGCGACCATTTCCTTTAACTCAATTTTATCTCATAACGGTCCCGAGGATTTGAATGGGGTGAATGTACCGTTTTCGGACGCGAGAAAGCGTTTCCGAGGGACTGGTCTTTGGAAAATTCACTTAATAGCTCATCTCAAATACATAGGAATTTGTATATGCCCGTCCTTTTGTATATTGAGTGAGATATTGAGTTTGTTAAAATAATAAATTGGATGTGTAATGTGTAGGAATGTTACAACTCAGGATTGCAAAATTTTATACTGATACCGAAGAATTGGAAAAAAGGGACATTTGCGAAAGCGACATTTCGCGAAAGAGACATTCTGCGAAAGATGACATTATACGAAAAGGACATTTTGCGAAATGGGCATTTTGCGAAAGAGACATTCTGATAAAGGGACATTTTACGACCTATAGACATTTTGCGACTGAGCCTGTCACGGCAGAGAGGAGGTTTGAGTCATAGCAGTGGGGACATTATAGGCTGACTGATTATGGATGTATGTATGATATTGATTACGTTACTAGCTGTATTTGTCATAGTAAAGACGGAAGAAAGGCGTCTATGTTTCGATCCTTGTAGGTTTGTATCACGCTTCTCCTTTACGGGGTAAGTAGAACAGGCATTAGTAACTTACACCGCTTCAAGTGCTACGCAGCTGTACGTGGTGCATGAATAGCAAATCGTTGCCAACTTTCAAACACCGTAGATGGTTATATAATTTTGAAATATACGACAGGTTTTCGTATTATCCAAACGACTTCATTACTAGCGATTTACAACTTTTTTAGGGATCTGTTCGTTGAAGGAAAATACTGAATCCTTTTAAGGTAGGTTAAGGTCTGTCGGTCTCTATCTCGAACGTTGTTCTCGGAATCGAAAAAACGTAGAATTTTGAGATTTGGCATGGTTTGTTGGAGATTCGCACATTTATTACAATATTCTTGGAATACAGCAGTATATTGTAAGTTTTTTAAATTCGACAAAATAATTAAGCCAGATTTGATCTCTTGATCAGTTTTATGAAATAATTTATTTCTGCTTTTAGTAAGTCTATTGCAATTCGTTCGGAGCCAATTTGTACGGGTCATTTAAATGCAGCATGTGGAATTTAGGCTCGATCAATCTTGAAAGCTTAATAATTGCTTGTTAATGTCTAAAATACAGAGTAGATTTTTGGTTTTTTTATTTGAGTGTAACTAATTAGGTTACGTCGTAAAAAAAACGATCTTGTTCACTCCTTTCTTTCGATAGAGATTTGTGATAAAATTGTAATGAAAAAAAACATATTTTTTTACTGGCGTACCTAAGTAGGTAGGTATAGGTAGTATGTTTATATAGGGTTTTTTAATGCAAATTAAATAAAAAAACGCAAATAACAAAATTTTTAAAATATTCCTCAAAAATTCTATGAAATCGGCTTACAATGAAATTTCAAGCCGCTGATAAAATAAACATGTGAACATTTTCAGTTCAGAGAATTTATACATAATATAGCGTGAAATTCATTTGTATGTGAAACATGGATTTTCTTGCATGCCTCGCTGATTATTTTTTTATTATGAATACAAGTGATTCTGAAAAATGTTTTTACTTCTTTATTCGCAATAAAATGCTTTTATTTACTTTGGTATTTTTATTCAATCAAACAACGTAATTTTATTTAATCGACTATATAAATGTTTACTTACTAGGCTTACATTATAATTGCTCGGAGGGTAAAAATACGGGCTTTTACCCTTCTATGTGAAATCTCATTAAAGCGAAAGATGGTTTTGATCTGTCACGCACAACGTTCCATACATAGCGATAAAGGGTTAAGGGTCTAACATACACACCCCGTGTCGGGGGTGAATGACACAGTAAAGAATGGCTTGACATAAAGTAGATCGTCCGCTTTTATGAGAAGCTGTGCCAAGTGAAATGTGTTCATTTGAAACTGGAGAGATGAGACCAAGGTCGTTATTTGAAAGATTTTTGTGAAATGCAGCCAGCAAACATTGTAATAAAGTACCTACCTACTGTAAGTTCTCATTTCTATCTGAAAATTCTAAATAGATTTATTTCATACAAAGAATCGAAAAGGATTAAGAAAAGTTTGGTCATGTTCAAATAATTCTACAATTCTCGTCAATTGGAAGTTTTATCGACAATGTTATCGATAAACGGTTTTCAAACATGACGCGAGAGCCAATGAAACGGCGCCGTGGAGCGCTGCCAAATATTCCAAGAAAATACTGTGAAAGAAAAACATTAATTTTATTTCACGGTGATCTGAAATATAATTTATAACGATGTAGTAATCTCCATTCGCTAGTAATGGCATCGCGGTTTAGAGGTGATGATTTTTTTGATATATGGAATGGCAACCCTGCTTTGACACTTCTTTTTTCGCGCGTTCGCGGCATCGCATGCAAAAATGGTTTCGGAAGAAAAACTATTTAGAAAATTGTGTAAATCCAGTAAAAAGTTGAAGCAGCATCATCGTAACAAATGTTGGAGTCACGACAGTGAGCGGAACCGCAGTCGCAGCCTTAATTGACGCAGTACCTACCGACCGTGAGCGGAGCCCCTTGCGTACCGATACTCCGGATAATGAAGGTAAGTCTTTTTGCAGGATTTACAGTGCAACGAAATCAAGGAACGTTCCTGGCTATGTTAACGAGCATATATACCGTGTTGGTACGAGATACTTTAAACACGAAGATCAACTTTGGTACGAGATACCAACTTTGATGTAAAACAGAATTCTGTTGTCGGTACGAGATACCGATTCTGCTGCTTGCACAGGTCATCACATGCGCATTTAACTGTACGAGATACGGTATAATGCAAGCAAAATGCTCTTGAGAAAACCTCCAAGGTTTTTCTCATATTTCAGATGAAGTCATCGGTCAGTGTGAATTCATCCCTCAAAACTTGGCCCTTGGG
This sequence comes from Thalpophila matura, assembly GCA_948465475.1. NCBI lineage: Eukaryota > Metazoa > Arthropoda > Insecta > Lepidoptera > Noctuidae > Thalpophila > Thalpophila matura. The sequence continues at coordinate 5,907,696 of OX419187.1, read as the reverse complement.
GATCAGACTGAGACCCAAAATGTCCAGACCCGAGAGGTTGAACAACAATTGGAACCGCCAGAAGCAGAATGAAGAGTCATTACAATTGCTGGGCCAAGAGTATGAAGTGATCAAATAAAATAAAAAAGTATTATTACCTAAATAATGATAATTGTAAATGTTGGAACTAACATATACATATAACATGATCTAAGATGGGGAGAGATGACATCCTAAAATTGCATAATTTGCCTGTAATCTGTCAACTTCTGGATGCCTACTATATGAAAAGTAGGGGCAGTGATCTCTGAAAGTGGGAAGATTAGAGACAAGTGTATTGTTTACCAGCAGAAACAAATGGGTACTGCACCAATTTGTAGACAAGACCATGTCAAACATAATTAATGACTCTATAGAAAAAACATGCTCAAATCTCAGTGGAAAAATTGAAACTAAACAAGAAGGTCACTAGTGGCCCCAGTTAGACATTTCCTAGAAATGACTCATAATACAACCAAAAATGAACTTCTCTATGGAGAGCAGCTAAGATCACAAATAATACATAGGAAACAGGAGTGTTTCATCCCAACAAATGAATCAGCACCAACCAGCCAAGCCGATGACATGAGGTGGGCCATGAAGCCAACCACAGCCTTCGCACCACAAGATGACCTACAACCCACAGCGTTCCGAGAGAACCCGGGGTGCCCACCACAAACTCAGCAGGACATAAGGTACATGCTGCCAATTTAAAACTACTTTGCTTTTTGGATGTCATTGACAAATGACCCCATTATATTGTAGTGAATTAAAGGATATTATATTCCTTTTATGTCTAATCCTCATCAAAATATAGCCCCTAAAAATAATTTATAAAATAGTAAAAATCTTTTACAGTTGGGGGCTATGACACCATGCTGTCATACAAAGAGAATACATTTCAAAGATTTTATTTGTACCTAAACCTAATGGCATACAAATATTTATACTAAATATAACATAATACATATTGGTACTAAATCATTTGAATAAGTTCATAGAAGTTAGCCATTAACCACAGAGGATAATATAAGGACTGCAATAAGGTTAATTGATCATGGTTATTGTATGTGTTACATAGATCTTATGGTAGGTATCATACCTATTAGCACATAAAGCCAATGAACATAGGGAGTACCTCCATTTTGAATTTGATGAAACTTTATATGAATTTACAGCATTACCTTAAGGGTTGTGTATGGCACCGATTGTGTTCACCAAATTATTAAAACCAGTGGTTGGTAATCTAAGAAATTTAGGCTCCCTATCTACAATCCATATTGATGATTATTGATGTATCGGCCAAACATATAATATTTTTGTTCGGAAGTGCTTGGGCTTCATTATTAATTTTGAAAAACCAACACTTTGCCTAGTAAATATTGCAAATCTCTTGGATTAGAAACCCCATGTCATTGTACCTTGAGCTACCTTTGGGAAAATGAAATATAATTATAATTCCTAAAATTACAAAATGCTAAATAAGAGAATTTGCTAAGTTACTGGGCACTTTAGTAGCAGCATGCCCAGCCACACTATATGGTATGGTATATACAAATACTTGGCATTAACTAAATCAAAAGACTAAATCATCAACTATATTATGTTAATGTCAGACCTCCAGTGGTGGACGGATAACATAACGCATAACAGCAAACATTTTAAGCCAATAAATCTCGATTCACATGTGTATCTGTATACAGATGTTTCTCTATCAGGTTGGGGGTTCATTGCAATGGTGAGAGTGTTGGAGTCCTATGGTCATAATCAAAATATCACATATACCACTGAGACCTAATGGCTGTATATTTTGGCTTAAAATGCTTTGCAAAATCAAAAAATAACTGATATTCTTCTTCGGATTGACAACACCACCACCATAACATGCATTATTAAAACGGGTACTTAGGGTTCAATTTCCACATCTCAATAATGTTAGTAGAAAAATATGGGATTGGTGCAAAGCTATAAATGTTCATATCAATTCAGGCATCTTACATAAAATCTAAAGATAATTTTGCAGATGAGGAATAAAGAAATTTGACTAACATTGACTCTGAGTGGGGATTATTAATAGAATATGCATTCAATCAAATTGAGAGAAGGTTAGGCAAGCCAAGTACCTACCTATTGATTTATTTGCTACCAGGATTAACGCAAAATGCTAAAACATACCTGTGTATCATGACATAGAGACCTATATGTATATGCATTTCAAATAGATCCCTTTACACTACACTGTAGCAACTAGATAGATAGATAGATAGAATATACTAGGTACTTCTTTTAGGCATTTCCACCCTTTGCGTTAATTACAAAATGTCTAAAAAATAAAAAACGACAAAGCTAAGGAGACTTCCCTGTGGACTTGTCAGCCATAGTACCTATGGTGCTTTTCAGCCATGGTACCCCATTGGCAAAAATGTTGATGGGTACAAACCAGCAATATTTCAACCTGCCGGTTAATTGTTCTACCTACTAACTACAATTGTTACTATGCCCTTCCAGTACAGAACACCCATTGAGCAGTTCACTTACTCTGGCAGTGAACATCTTCTGCGGGAAACATTCAGATGCAGAGGTTTGCCAGAAGGCTCACAAAATATTATGTTATCATCTTTTTTCACCAGGTATGTTAAAGCAATACAACACAACATGCAAGAGCTGGTAGTCATTCTGCAAACCCCACGGGATAGAAATCTATACAGATTCAATACCGGATGTAATAAATTAACTCAATGAAATAATAAAAGAAATCTAGCCTACGGCTCGTTAAATTCTGCTAGATCGGCACTCTCCCTTCTGAATAAATGAAGAGTTTGGTAGTGACGATCACAGGCATAAAGCTTTTCTTTAAAGGCCTTTATAGAATTAAACCCACTTTGTAAGTATGTTAATACTTGGGATCCTTCGATAGTGCTAAGATTCCTGACAAATTAGGCCGTTAATAAGGATTTAAATTTAGGAAAATTAAGTAAAAAGCTTGTCACTTAATTAGCTCTTGCTACTGCTCAAAGGGTGCAGACTTTGTCGGTAATTAAAATAGAAGATACATCCATGTATCAAAACATTATACATATAGGTACCTACATAAAAATTTCTGATCTTATAAAAATATCAACTTCATCACTTAAATTACCATTTTGTGACCAAAACCCCGTAGTTTATCCAGCTAGAGCTTTAAAACAAACATTGGGCAAACATCAACTATTAGGAAGGGTGAAAAATAGGTATTTGCTATTAACTAGTAGACAAATTAATAAGATCCAAACAAACAATTAGAAAGTGGATTAAATCAGTCATGAACATGAAGGAAAGCGGAGTCAACACAAAAATATTCACCAATAATATTCACAAATATTAATTAATAAATTAAATATTTACCATTAGGAAAATGGCAGGTTGGTCGGACACCTGTCTCACGTTTGCGAAATTTCGTGATGTACCAGTTAATTGCTCCACATGTAATGTTCCACATGACAGCTTTATTAATGCTGTCTTTACTTCCAACATAAAGATATACCTACCTAGCTTTTTGCGTTCACATAAAATAAATATAGGTATAACGTTTATGTTTACCTAACGTTCAAAGGTTTATTGTTAATTATATTTTCAAATATTTAAAAATAGTGTTATGGTTTAGTTATTATGACAACGGTAATTGGCCAATTATTATTTATAAGTACTTTGTCTAATAAATTTTACCAAAGTATTTAATTAAGTTATTATGATACAAGATTCATAAAAATATCAAGAAGAAATATATAAAATATTATTTATTTTGAATAATAATTATTTCTAAGCTAAGCTACCTAATGGAGCTTTTCTTTTGAAAGTTTATGTAATTATTGTGGAATGTTTTAAGTTATTTGCTATTTGATAAATACTGATTAAGTATATAAACTAAATTCAGCAGAAGTGCTAATAATATTATGAGCACTTAAGCAAATACTCAAACCTCAAATAAAAGTTGCTTCTTATAAAGCTGTTTTCTCCTTTTAGTCAAAATAATACTAGCCCATGTCGACTTAATACTCTAAACAGCTACATCGTTATAAATTATATTTCAGATCACCGTGAAATAAAATTGAATAATCAGACGAACTTACCTTAAGTGAAGTCCGATTATAATTTTATGAACGGTGATCTGAAATATAATTACCCACCCAGCCCATCCTGTATTGGAATAACAGTCCCTTGTCGAATGGGCCAACAAAGCAACGCTATCTCTAAAAAAGTGTCAAAGCAGGGTTGCCATTCCATATATCAAAAAAATCATCACCTCTAAACCGCGATGCCATTACTAGCGAATGGAGATTACTACATCGTTATAAATTATATTTCAGATCACCGTTCATAAAATTATAATCGGACTTCACTTAAGGTAAGTTCGTCTGATTATTCAATTTCTTCATACAGTCTGCTCTGTAAAGCTATGAATAGATTGCGCGGGTGGACGTTAATAGAGTCTATTATAGATTACTACCCAGCCCAAGAGCAGACCACCCACGACGCTGGAAACACGTTTCGTCCCATTTTTATACAAACAAATAAAGTCAAATTCGTTTAGTAAACAAACGCTGTAAATAAACAACATCAGGTTTTTCCTCAGATCATAGAAACAAGGTTTGTATGACTTGTTTCTATGATCTGAGGGTTTTTCCTATTCGCTGAGGATTTATTAATCAACCTGTTGTTGATGAATAATTTATTAGAGATTTTCCACTTATATTAATAATTTATTTTGCATGCATAAAATCCTGGTATATGGTATATATAAGACAGTATTTGACACCAATTATTGCAAACCAATTAGCGTGCTTATTGACAACACTAAAATTATAAATTGATACAAGACATCATATTGAATTCATCATTCGAATGTATAAATAATTTATTATGCAAAGTTTTATTAGATGACTTATCGCTCACTGTCCCAGTGTCATCCTTACTCTATAATGTCCTTTTTCAATAACTTATCCATCGGCTCTTTCCCCTACTGCTAACTAGAGATCCAATTTTGACACAAGCTATATAGCTTGTGTCAAAATTGGATCTCTATATCTATATCTTGTATACCTACTTAGAAGTGGTCATATCAGAATTATATCTGTAGTAAGCAAAACGACGGATAACATTTTGAAAACGTCCATTAGTCGTAGGATTCCTTGAAACATGGATTAAGACTCAGACAAACATAAACGCATCTCAGTAGCCATTAAAACTGCATCTCGCGTCCTTATGTTGAAATAATTTAATTTAACTTGTGCAAATAGCGCTTACGGACGCGAAACACTTAAGACTATTAGCATAGAGTAAGAAGTGTAATGCAAAGTATGCATTTCTTGTGCAAACTCAGGCGCGGGCCCATGGCCTAGTTTGCAAGGCGCATTGCGTAGGTCAGTCATGTAGCGTGTGACCACACTTTCTCTTTAATGTACCATTTCACTTTCACTTGCCGATCGACATTTTGATGTCATTTTTCAGCACATTTAATTTTTTTATAGGTACAAACGCAATTTCATGTTCAACTTTTTATTTTTGTGCGGAAGGGAGATAACAAAATAATTTTATAAGACGCAAGAGCCGGCGGAAATGTGTTACATGTGTAGCAAAAAATGCTGAGCTATAATTAGCATGTACCTAATTTTTTTAACTGGAAAATGGCGTGCTACACGATATAGCTCATATTGTGCAAATTAGACGAAGATAATAATCATGAATGTTCATTATGATGAGTAAATCATATCAGATAATTCTCGTAGTAATAACAAGTTCAATCAACAATTCGATCTGCCGAACGTAGGAGTAGGTATACAGTCGCTTGATTAAAACGTGATGTAACTCGAAACATATAAAGAACAAGAGCCAATACTAAAGTGAACTAAATGACTCATAACTTTCTCCAACTCACGCTCGGTAGACTTTCAATGCAAAATTTTAATTAACGTTTTAAAAACTTTCTATTCATATACAAGAGTTTCAGCGCGTGTTGATTGTTTGAATTTTGTTTCTTAATTGATGTAATTCTGGAGTTTGATCATTCCGATTGTTACTTTATTGGAGATGATTATTATTTCTTGGTTTGAGATTATACGCAATATTTTCTTTTTCATTTACAGTCTATTTGGCAATTTATTTTCCGCTTTTCGACCAACTGGGTATTCGAATTGACGGCTTCGTGTATGCATGTGTAAGCAATAACGGTTCCCCTGTCCGAGAGAGAACTACAAAAACAAAGTTAGTATAGGTATTCAAACCGAGCCACACTGAGCCAACAATATTCCTCGATCTATACAAACAGGTTGTTTGTCAATTTCCCGATGACGCAGCGCGTTGTCAAAGCATAGCTCGCTTGTGCACATAAACAGTTCAGTCGCGACCGACGACTCCACCCCCCACTGCCACCCCAATAAGGGAGGACTGGCAACCTCCCCGCTGCCCCATTTTTCACGAGTACTTAGCATGTCGTGGACGGCTCCCCACCCCCATTCTCCCCAAGTTTCGCATGTTTATGCCATCAATTTTTGCTCTGACAACACACGGTCAGCTGGCCATACATTTATTCAGTATGTGGTGTACAAAACATTTTGTTTTGCTGATACAGAAACTTTACAGTACCTACAGTAATTAAATTTTGAATTTCATCTACTTTCTCAACTGCCTATACAATTATTTTAGCTTTTATTCGAGTTCGTAACTTTAGATCTTTTGCGCTTGGTGTCATTAATTAAAATACAAGATCGTTTGTGTCCTTTTGGCAGCCGTTCTCCTCTACCCGGTGTTTTTATTAATTCTCCTATTTCGCTTCTCGACACCGTGATTTATTGAGTTCTTTCCCTCTTTTATTAGTACTGTGTCTACAAAACGAAATTCCTATTAATTCTCAACGATTTAAGTATTAATCTAACGATTACACGGCTGTATAAACACAGGTTGTCTGAAAGAGGCAAACGTTGATAATAAAGCAGAGGTAGTATTGAGGAAGTATTAGTTTGTTGATTATCGGATATCAATCAGTATTAGTGCATAACAGTGAACGGGCTCGCTCATTCCGCTCTGTCAGCGCAATAACCGCTGTCGAGGTGCGCCGCTGAGTCGGCAATCCTCGGCCCGGTCTTGCCGACTCGGCCGTGAGTCAGCATGAGCCGACACGAAACGCCATGAGTCATGACTCGACGTAATTCGGACTGGGATCGCCCGCCGCCGTCAGCCGAAATAAGTGGATTGCTGCTTCACGGCTGAATGATTCCATTTCAAAGGGAGCCCTCTGATGTCATTACTTCATGCTTATGTTCCATTAATTTCATCTTGGAAAGGTTTCCTCACAACATGGTGCGTTTGATTGTGTGATAACTTTCTTTATGTTACGAGTTTATGAGGTTAACGCCTTCCGATTGTATTTTTACAAAGAGCGTAAGAAATTAGAGTGACCTGAATTACGTTTTGATGAGACTCGTTCGTCAATTTACAAACACGTTCTTCTAACTACAAACGTGATTTCCATACATTTGTAAAGGTTGAGCGAGCGAACTTTAGTTAAAGCTTCTCTAGAATCTTACTGCCGTTCAGGATATGTGGAGCTTTTAGCTAATTTAGCACTACGCGTATAAATTAAATAATTACCTATACATAATAGGTATGTAGAATGATGAGACTATACATTTATGTTAATTTGAAATTAATTAAACATGCATTAATGCTATTAGTTCTTCGATGTAATCACATGACATTAATACCTAGTAGGTACTAATGCATGTTAGTTTTACCGTTTGAATGTCAAGCGAAACGGTATTCAATTACCATTAAGAAGGTCGTTTTTGGTAACTAAAAAGTTTAGACGTTCATTAAAGTTTGTATAGGGCGGTTGCCGGCGCTTTCGTTCCAACATCAAAGGTCTGAAGGGGTCCGAATTAACATTGTGTTCCGAGCTCAAAGTCCTTTGTTTATTTTTACTCAAGTTCGTTATTGAAACACGTCCATATGTCTACTTTTTTGTATGAAATACCAAAGCATAATTTGAATGTTTTAGTATGAAATAAGATAAAAATGCTATTTATACGAAAAAATAAGCAAAATGAAACTCTGGCATAAGGTTCGGATAAGAATAAGATACAGCTCAGATTAACTCGAAACCGTTGTAATACAATCACGTTTTATTTCTGCCTTTATATTTTTATAAGAACAAGTTTATTTTTGGATTTCGAATCACTAAGTTTTATTTTTTTTTATTTCCAGAGAGTTGAGCGCGAGACCACAAAAAGTCCAGCGACTACCGGTGGCAGGAAGAAATCGTCAGCCGTGAGGAGCAACGGGCAAATCGCACCCACGGAGCCGCCGGCACAACCTGCAGGTAAACAAAACTTTTTGTTATTCCACCTCCGTAACAAGTCTCCTTTGTTCATCACATAAATAAACTAGCCTACTGCACAAGAAAACAATAAAGTCAAAATTTATAACGCCATTACAAAGTTATCTATTTTAGCTGTGAATATAATTATGTGTTCTTGAAAATGTAAGAATTTCTGTCGATGGCCACGTCATAAAATATCGTTTTTGTAGTGAAAGTTGTTTGATGGATCACCTCCAGTAATACAAAGTTGTTATCTGAAAGTCAATTACAACTTTGTCCTATAAAATCTAGCCAAATGTTTAGTAATTTAGATACATAACCGGCAGATTATATAAAAAACCAAAGTGGATGATTGATGATAAAAACAAAAACTACATGAATAAGAGAGATAAGAAAATGTTCAAAAGGTTCTTTACCTTTGATAATTAATAAAAATAAAGTAACATCTCGTTCGTTCTAACCATGTATTGATTCGTTTTTCCCAACCCGCACGAGCCCGGGTATCTTCAGTATGTCGCAATTGACGTAGCGTGCAATACACGAAAGGGGATAGTTACAAAGGCTCCCCCGGGAGTTAGCCGGGCTCCACGCTCAATAGGATAAAATTCAGAGCATTCAGGTGTGCTGACTGTACCGCGGTACCGTGACCGTTTCATTTGTAATTCCTATATTGAATGCACTATTCACTAAAGCTTTCAGTTAAATTGAAATGTATGAAAATCTTTGCAATCCAAGCGTTAAACATAATAAATAATATGTTTAAAGTTTTGACTTTCATGTTTCAATGAGTGCAAAAGCCAGTGAGATGGTACTTAATGTAGCATTTTCAAGCATTTCCTTCTCTTTATTTGATTTGATGATTACAAAACATTGTATTTAGTTACGTATAAGTGGTGGCTCCATTATCTCTGTGGGCAACAAAAAGTTAATGTACTTTGCTTTAACGTTTAATCTTAAACTAAGAACAGTTCGTTTTATCTCCTTTTGTTTGGCGTTAAGTAAAACGGCTTACGGTAAAACACGCACGTCTAAATTTACTACCTGAAATATGAGTTCAGATATCTTTTTGGGTCAGTATAAATTGTGGGTCGTTACTTGGATATCATTAGGTATATACTTGTGAATATATAGATAAGTGTGTCTCAAATTTTACGGCTTTTACTCCATACGCTGGCACGATGCCAGTCGACGACTATAAACGGGTTACTTAAACTTAAATAGTACATTCTCACACAGCTGGATTTTGTGCAGTTACAGCTAACTCGTGAAATGTACTTACACTGCATAATATTGTTTCCAACTTTGTTCAAATGCAAATTGAATTGCATTTTCCATACGTATACAACATTATTTTCTTAGAAAACCAATTACAATAACATGTCATCGCAAATCTGGCAAGCTCTGTGCTTGTTAGTATAATAATTTTAAAGAACAAAAGCAGTTTACCTCTAGCGTCTACAATGAATAATGTAAAACGAAAAACGTTTGCCTTTTCAAAATACTAGACAGTTTCTCGTTAAATAGTAAAAATATTTTACAGGAAAAACAAATGTATTTTCTGAGCACATGAAAAATATTGCAGACGTTTGTGATATTACAAATTTTAATAAAGTTTTGTGGAAACATTAATCATTTCAATTTATTATCAGTAATATTGAAGCTGTTTCCAGATGCATGAAAATAGTAGTATGTATAACAAAAAAATCTGTGTTGGAAAGGTAATAAAATAAGATGTACATTTCCCCCATACTTACCCTCAATGGAGGATCCTGCTTCGGCTTTGACTGCTCAAGATGGATGGCTACCATTTGCAATAGAATGATATACCTTTCAAGACAGATTTCTAGGACATTCCCGATTGAATCTCTTAATCTTTCTAGTGTTTGGAAACAGTTCTTCAACAAAGGAATCTTTTATAATGCGAAATTCTTTACTGTGTGAATTGTTTGTATTCAATTATCTTTTGTTACCTACATCTGTGTGAACTGGGCATCGTTGGATTGGATGTTTTGTCACACTCACAAGCCCCGTACGTTTTAAACACAGCGTTTGTTAGAACAAAATGTGAAGTTTTATTATGAAATTTTAATAATGGCCGTCTTGTTTTTTCATTGCAAGTGTTAATTCTGGCGGCACTCATGCAGAGCATTTAATTAAAAGCAGCCAAAATGGAAACAAAGGTCTGAAAAAACAGTCATTAACCAAAGAACGATGTAGGTATCGTTAATTTTTCGCCTATATTAATGTTCTGTTTTCTTGTTTAACGTATCATATTTACTTATACTTATGCGTAGTCTAACTAACGTATCCAGCTATTCCAGCTTTGCTTTAGTGTTCCTGTAATCCCAGATAAAAGCGGATCGAGCAATAGTTGGGACCATTCAAGACCCACAAGCCGTATTATTAGCCTTATGTAGGTACCTACCACCACTTCAGGATAAAACGCACAATTTATACCTTCGAATACGTTCCAGCTTAATTTCAATTTCATGGAAAATACGGGTTTACACGTGAGCTGCATTTTCCGCATACGATTTAATTTCAACAGTAGCAAATAATCCAGAACCTGGGCAGTTATTTTGCTGTACAAGATTGCAAAGATAAAATTATTGTTTCCTTTGTGAATTTAATTACCTATCCACTTAATCTAAGCAAGTAAAAACCCGACCCGCGCTCAGTTCCTTTTGTTCCTTTTAAACTTTCTAAAACTTTCAGTGTTTTTAAAATCCATTTACTCTTTGTAGCATCTTAATGTTTAACTTCAATTTGGTCTGAAACAGGAACGAGTTGAAAAGAAAATTAAATAGGAAGCAGACATTCCTTTGTCTGTCCAGCGGGCGGTATGGGATGTTATCCTTTGAGTGAAATAATATGTCCGCGATAAAGGGAGATAAAACGTGCTTTCATTTTGTGCTCGGGGTGCGGTGCGAGCTCGGTGCGAGCTCGGTGCGAGTGACAGTAGCGTGACGTCACAGAATGGCCGCCTGTCCGTGGGGCTGCAGCCCGGCAGGGATGATAGATGTGATAATGTATGATGTCATATAAACCAGAGAACTGCGTAGCATAATTACTTTACATGCTGCTTTGACACCACCCTGCTACGCCACGTGTATCTTTTGATACGCAATCGGCGATATGTCACGTCCATGTTGTCCATGTTTCCATTACATACAAAAGTTACATTTGTATGTTATTCGTTTTATTTAATGTGTAGCGTATTATTATTATGAATTTGAACTCTAGTAAAACAGCGTCTGGAAGACTTATTTCTACAAAGATTTATTTTGCAATGTTTTGTTTAAAAAAAAGAAAGTCGGGTTTTTATAAAATTAAAAATTTTATAAAAACCCGACTGCGGTCTGCCCTACGCCTTATCTGTTGTTATAGACCCACTAAAAAGAAAAGGAAAACAAGATATTGCAGTCGGGACCCATTATATGACTATTACCCGGAATCACTGGGTCCCGACTGCAATATCTTGTTTTCCTTTTCTTTTTGGTGGGTCTATAACAACAGATAAGGCGTAGGGCAGACCGCAGTCGGGTTTTTATAAAATTGTAAATTTTCCACTTTTCAGTTTTTGATGTCAATGACATATATTTTCGTAATCGTCTTTTTAAGCCCTTCATTTTGATACCCCACATGATGATGTAACAAGAAAATAAAAAAAATCTGATTATTTTTTTAGATACTTAGATGTTTTTTTAATACCCCACATGACCATGTCAGGTTTTTTTTTTTACGACTTCACTTATTGGCGGTTAAAATCCGCCATGTTGGTTTTTTTCATAATCCATATAAGCCTATGTTACTCGCGACGTCGATACGAATCTAATGATATGCCATATGTTAAAATCCGTCCGCTCGTTTAGTCTCTAGGAGGGAACACAGAAACGGAAATACATACCCACATACTAACATACAGGTGAAACATTATACCCTCCTTTTGGACTTCGCCGCAGTCGGGTTAAAAGACGATTGACCTGTCTTTAAAACTCACATAGGTACATTAATACATATTTATGGCCCATTTTGAGAATGAAAAAGTCACGTTGATTATTATTTGAATAATTCAAAGTATCCCATATTAAATTTCGTCGCCGCTGGGCCAACGTATAGGTTATATATATATTTAGGTAGGTACATAATATAGAGTTGGGATCTAATAACGTAGGCAGTAAGCGACAACCCTCTCCCTGCCTCCGTGATTTCGAAAGCCCTCTGCGTTAATGGATTGAACATTTTCCTTTTAAAAAATATGTTATTCTCATGTTTATTCAAATCAAGTTCAAATTTTGGATCAGTGTTCCGTTTATTCCTTAGAGATGCGTTTACATAACTATGGGAAAGTTATTGTATACTTAACAGTTGGCGAGTTTTGCCTTGGGGCTTGCCATTTATATGTATGTATTCAAACGGCAACTAACTTTATATTGGCTCGGAACTACGGAGTTGTGAACAACCGTGGGCTTCGTACAAATATTGCTCGGATCGTTGGAACTTTGTTCACATTGTTGTTCATCGTTCCAAGTTCGGTCACTTTCGTTCAGCGTTCGCGACCTGCCCCATCGGCCAGTGGGACCAACTTTTGAATGTGAAACTAGTTAAGTTTCCAAGGTTGGTAGCAACTTGTGTCGGTACCGTTCGGGAAACAATACCGTTTTACATAATTGAAAATGTTTTGTCCTGTTTTGCTTATATGGAAAATTCTACTTACACGTTTGGTAGTCACGTTTCTAAGCCGCATATCGTTCCGAAAATGCCAAGATGTTTGTGTCGAATACTTTTATGTATAGACTCGATATTATACGACGCCATTCACGCTATTGCTATGTAGAGTATATCTATGTGTTATGTATCTAAACAATATGTGCATGCCTGATTTTGTTTTTGTTGTAGATTTAACCTTATTGTTATGTTATTCAATAAAATAGATGTTGGTAAAAGATTTAAAAACAACTGACACGGGCGGGTTGTTATGATTGTACATTTCATATTTTTTTTAATACTTACATAAATAATAAATATGTAAATAATACACTCTAGCAGCATAATTTATTGACAATCAGTAAGTAATTATTATACTATTCAAAGTGAAACACAATACTCGGCAATTATATAAACTCGAGCGTGTTCAATTAATCCCATTTTGATAGTACATTATATACTATCCAAACAATCGCTGTACATAACTCAGCCGATAGCGGCAACTACTGGCAAAGCTATCCAGCGTATACCTCTTCAAATACATATGCGGTGTTGTGTATTCACAAAGCGACGGTGGAAGCGACAGTCCTTTGTGTCAGTTAACGGAATTCGGATATTGGATAAGCTTCCGCGGTGTGGGGCCTGTTTGTTTACCTAACAATTTGACATTAATTGGTTTCGCCGAACCAACACCTCGTGTCGTTCTTGTGTCGTGATTTTTAAAACCACTCAATTTTCGCATTGTAATCATAGTTTGTTTATGTTGTTAATTGATGCTTGGATAGCCTTGTTTATTAATCGAGTTTCAATTTGCGACGGAAATGTTCTACTGGTATTTAATTTAATATTAACAAATGCCAGCGATAATAAGCAAGCGGGCTGTTCGTTGAACTGGTAGTAATTATTACTTGTAACAAGATTACGATCGAACACGGTGTATAATTCAACTAATTGTACGCTTGTCTCAGATATTTGTCGGAGATAATAGGTACAATGTGCAGATTAATAATGTACCTACATTAGTTAACCCTAATGTCATGTCATGTCTGTTACCAGTCCTTTAATATTATGTAACGATGTTTGACAAGCGTGTCGCGTCATACCAATTTGCACATTTCATCCGACGCGACTAGGTAGGTATATTAACCTCTTCTTTTGAACATTAACATATTCATGCTAATATTCCTAGAAACTAGAAAGCGTCAGACAGAATTTTGTATGTAAGTAATCTGTTAAAATAAGAATGTATTCTGACTCAACGTGACAGATTAATCACTCTTCCAGTTAAACGTCTTTTACGTCCCCAATTTAAAGGTCATATAATTCTAAATTGCTAATGAAGAAGATAGCTCCATTGGAGCAAATTTTATCTCATTGACAGATTTATACAATCTTGATATTCGGTAACGAAGTAATCTGCATTCCGTTGGCGGAATATCGCGAATTTTGTGTGCACGCCCGTTGGCTCATGTAGTTAGCATAACTTTACATATTTACCTTTAAATGCACCAGAGGTACGCTGGGACTGCGGTATGCCTAGAGCATAATGTTCTAAATAAACATAGGTATACCGGAGCTCCTATGACAGTTGTGTAATGGGAAATTATTCGATTAAATTGAAATATAAAAAATAATAAGTAAATGTATATTTTTTTGTGAATTTGATCCAACTCTTACACTCATTTTTCCGATAGATATCGCCAAACGCTCTTAAGTAGCGTGTACAGAGGGATCTCAAAATTCAAATGAGTCGGGCGAGGCCCGGTAGCTCAGTTGGACAGAGCACGCCACGGAACGACAGAGGTCGCGGGGTCAAATCCCGCTCGGGTCATATGATTTTTGAGAATCACTTATATATTTAATAAAATAATAAGTAAATAGTATGTTGGTATGCATATGTTTTCTCTGTTTTTTTGCAAACGATGTGCATACATTCAAACAAAGAACCAACTTTAATCGTCGTGACTTGACCCAAAAACTTGTTTCAACTGTAAAATTATTATGCAATTCCGTTATGTACCATTGTACCTACATACGCGTGCAGACGTTATCATACTTAAGTGCAAAATGGTGTAGTCAATAATAAAACATCCTCAAGGCAGCCCCTTAAACATATGAATATTATACGAGTTTAGGAAACCGGGCAAACATTAATACACATTATGCCCCTTTATCATACTTTGCTTCCCCCACTGCCCTTGTAAAGTTAGAATAAAAATAACAATATTAAATTTGCATGCCGACGAAACTGGCTGAGGCACGCGACGAACCCACCCTCGGGGCGAACGGGGTGGGCGGAGTAAAATGGGGGAGAACAGGGAAATTGTGACACGTCTAGCGCACGTTTTGTGGGGTGGCGTTAGAAATTCGTGCAGGAATGCAGTGTCACCCTAATCTTTGCTCCATAATAACCCTCACCTGACTGTAATGACGTGGAGGTAGAGACAATGGGGTGAAATTATGCAATTTGTTTCTGCACAGACATGTTATTTGGGTTATGGAAAATTTTATTAACATTTGAATAATTTGTTAAGTCACTTTAGTCTTTAATGAAATGCAGATTATACCGTTTACAGTTTCAATCCCACGTACCTACTAACTGTATTCAAACAAAAACATCGAAACTATTTCAATCGTATAAATACAGAAGATATCATCTCATCGAAGCCCACGTAACCTGATTATTATACAGCCGACTTATCAAGTGCGCGAAAGTGCGTGGTAAACAAAAGACGATTGTATTAATTAACACTAAATAATGAATCAACATGTATTCGCGATGTTTTGTTTTGATATAAAGCAGGCAGCGCTATGCCGTGATGAAGTACACAAACGCATGACAGCCGTATCCGGCCCACAATTGCGCGAAGGTCAGTGACACGCAACGCAACGTGAGCGTGCGCGCGAATCAACATCTACTTAATTAGAAGAAAAGCGTCTGTTAGACACGCAAAGGGGGGAGTGGGGAGGCTTAGATCAGCTTGCCGTCTATTTAATTAATTGTCGCATGTTTGTCTCATTCAAAACTGGTAGGTAGGTACCTACTTCATTGTGTCATCTAGTATAGTCGCCACGACAATTTGTATGTTTTTCTAGCGCTTAATTCCACTTTAAAAGCGTAACACTATTAATCATCGAGTTTCTTGACATAAAAACTATTTTAAATAAAGGTTTTGCGCAAGAAGTTATTTGGTAGAAAAACTTTTTGCTAGGTAGGTAGGCAATAATGTTTTATACTTAAGTGTGGTTTCGTTATTAGAGGATAGATGTCGCTACTTGTAGCGTTAAAGCCATTTCGATTGGATTGTGTTCAAATAGATTGGTAATAACTTGTTTTCGTGTTTGAAACGTACTCAGAATCCAATAGCAGCCACTTCTTTTATTATTACGTAGCTATACAACCTACTCATATGTAACGCTTTAATAACTTTTTTCTACACCGAAATCCGGGCATGAGTGAGCGATAGTGTAAAAAATAATAGTTACTATATTTTCTGAACCCTCAATAGACAGCCGAATGCCCTTTTTATGTTGGGTCGACCGTTATGGAAGATTTATGAGGGCGCGCTGGAGCCGGCTTTCCGAGCTCATTTAATTTTTATTGCATCGAGGTCGTGTTAAAAACGCGATAGTAACGGCCCGCCATTAATGAAACACGCCAATTGACAAACAATCACATTGAATATTTAACACTGTTTAATATTACATCACGCGATGATCTTCAGTCGTTGCGACTAATTAACATGTATTTATGTTGAACGAGCTAATTATAATTCTTGTATGGCTACATTATTAGAAACAGTCTTATAATATCCGTGTTTATATGCAGATTAGCGCGATTACAAGAACAATAGTCGGTGGAAATCGACACGGTGAAGAGCTTGGCACCTGCGTAAGCATAATAAATGGTTGCGGGCGCGTCATGTTGGCGTTACGTAAAGAACAATGGCCGGCTGGGAACGCGGCCGTGAACGCGACGCGAATCCTCTACACGGAATCTATGCCATTTATTTATTCAGAGTGACGTCTCAGCTTTAACAATATCGGTGTAGAATCGCAAATGGCCGGCAGTACCGTTTCCGTCCTCAGCGCCCGTCGTGTGAGACAAATGACGATTTGCATATTTTTGTAGCCCGTGTTCGGTGTGCGAAATGTCCTAATTGGCATCACCTTCATGCTGGGTTTTCTATGGTACCTATTGTTTATTCTTTGATTTGTTTTATTGAGTAATCTATCTTATAATATTCACTAAAATAAAATGGTAAAAAGGCCGTGTCCAAGATAATCCTAAAAAACACTGCCAGGATAGCCTGGCAGTTTTTTTTAGGACGTAAGCATGCCCATTTTTTTTTTAATTTTTTCTGCGCGCGCTTTACGCAAAAAGTAGGTACTGAACGGATTTTGATGTAGTCTTCACAGTTTGGTAACTTTCTGGTCCAACTTAAAATCTAAGCCACATTTCATCTAATTCTGGTGGGATGAACCAAAGATATGTACACCTTAACCTTTTCGTAGTACCAGCCACAGCCAGCCATACATTAAGGAGGTCATTTAAAATGGTAATTTTTTATACACCACGCGAAGGGAAGCCCCAAAAAAAGTCGAGTGTTACTTATACATAGAAATACAAAT
Organism: Thalpophila matura; assembly: GCA_948465475.1. Taxonomy (NCBI): domain Eukaryota; kingdom Metazoa; phylum Arthropoda; class Insecta; order Lepidoptera; family Noctuidae; genus Thalpophila; species Thalpophila matura. The sequence continues at coordinate 5,889,986 of OX419187.1, read as the reverse complement.
ACAAAGTATTAAATAAAAATACACACAATGTGTTAATGTAAGCATTTAACTCGAAGTAGGTATAAACACACATATTTTTATTATTATTATGTATCATTATTTTAAATAAACAATACAAAGAATATAATTTCGCAGTCATTAAAATGAAAATTTACACAAAGTACATAGGTATAAAAGAATATTAATTTATGTAATAAATGTAAACTAAAGCCAGGCCTTCACACGCTTGCGGACGTTACGTTATTATGTGTACTTTCACCCCGATACACCGTTACCTGAACTACTGAATATCCGCTATCTCTCTTGCACTGCGATCACAATCTCGATCACTTCAGCTGTTTGTTATACTAAATAACGGACGAAGAAATCACTAAATCACGACTAAACGTTCTTTGTCGCTTTCAAATAGCGAGGCATTTAAAATCCAAATCTATAGGAAAAATCCACAATAGTTTTGATTCAGTTACGTTTTTTTATCTGACTATAGTTGACTATACTTAGGCAATCCGGTTTCGGATCATGCCACCGAAGTCCGAACGTATAGGTACCTATTGTGTTACCATCTCCATATTTAAACGTTGATGTTCAGGTGTAGTGTAGTTATTTACTCAGTAGGTGTTTTCGTATCTAAATGGCCTCGACGGAGAGAGACAAGACTGGTAATAGCCACCGTAATGTACATGCCTTTATTTTGTCCTCTTTAGAAATTTATTGAACGGACAGAAACAGCGCGATTTATATGTTTATTCAGGCTGGGTATCTGGCCTCGTTTAAACATGCTTTGAATGGAAACAAAGGTCTCTTAAATGTCTATTCATAATAGGCACCTACCTACGTGAATATAATTATTCTTATTCATTTCGCAATGGATCGGTAAATAACGAAATATAAACAGCATTCAATTTGAATGTAAAAGACACAAATGTCAATTGTGTTCATCGACTCGCTAAGCGAGTAGCAAATAAATTCAATGAAGTAACAATGTAATTGCCTTCAAAATACGCTTTTACTATTCTATCGATCATTTAGCCTTAATCGGTACATTGTGAAAGAGACCCTAATAAGGTCGTAAACGTAATAAAGAGTCAAGGCGATCCGGCTCATTCCGCGCAAGTGAAATCAGAACCTGATTGTATCGCACACCAAAATGTGTTGTGTTTCTACATTATTCAAATCACACGTCAAGACCACAGGGATCGTGTATTTTTCACACGTCGACGCAAATGCATTCCTCACACAATTATCACGCCACCGCGCCGCTGGCGGCTACTCTCGCTCCGTTATGACTTTTATTTGCCCTCCGTAGAACGCATGTCCAGCACAAACAGGTTTCGAAACCAGCTCCATAAATACGAGTAGGGCGAGGCATGCAGGCCCTATCTGGATAATCTCTCACATACATTCATCTCCCTCTAATCGCCGTAAACGGGAAGATTCATGGTGCCCTTAAAGGGAATTTTGCTGTCGAATCGAAATCGGTTCCTAGAAGAATTTATCACCAGCCTTTTCGTAGAACCTGTTCCGATGCAGCCGGCTTTACATTAAAGGGTTGTGAGCTTTTATTCTTATTTTTAAATGTCTATCGAGTCGAATGGACCGTTAATTGGATTGGAATGCAGTCTTATATAATTAGACAAAAACGAAGAACCATAAAAGGGTAGATTATTCGAGCTTGTAAGTGAGCACAAAAGAAATACTTTTGGAGTTGGATTTATTTATATTCATATTGTTTAACTTTTACGAAGCGACTTCTCACATTTTGCAATAGTTTTTTTCCATTCACAGTCATTAGAACGAGACATGTTTTTGTTTAGCAAGAATACACATTGTTGTGTTGCAAGCATTGCTGTTGCTATGGCTCATTATTGGCAAAGCAGATTATCCTAATAACAACACAACTTCCACGAAGTCTGGATAAAACCAGAAATAAATGCAAGAATCATAACTACTTATGTACTACACAGATTAAATTTAAACGGAGTTTAAAGTTAGAACACATAGTTCCCCAAGATGGCTGCGGGAGTGACGTCAGCTTACGGTGCGCGGGCGCATTAAATTGATCGTTGTGTTGATTGACGCTCACGGCCTTTTTTGCAGCAGTGTATAAATACAGATCTGTGTCGCAGTCATCTATGTGAAGGACATTAATAGGAAAAAACCGATTAGATTGTCTATTACAATAGACGCTAATCATTATCAGTAATAGCATGACGAATCGTAATGACAATAATTAATTGAGGTATGGCTATTAAATTAATTTCATAGATCTATAATGGAATCTATTATCATCAGATTGGTTTATAATGTAATACTCACGTTTTATTTATTTGTTGTTAAACCGTAAATTATTTCCTTTCATAGTTACCTACCTACTTTGACAATGTCACTGAATACTGAAATAAAATAAAACAAGAAATAAAGGTTTATTCAGAAATTAAAGTTCTTTATTGAACGATAAAAAATACTTCTTCAGACACTATATAATATAAATGGAAATGTCCGTTATTGAAAAAGAGGACAATAGTCTACGTTGGAACAGGTAGACTCTCACATCAAGAACAATTTGTAATTTATTCTGAGTCTACGGTATTATGACCGCCACCTAGCACGCAACGCCCAGTCACAATTTAAGCTGGATACTAACAATAATGATGAAAAAAATATAGTTTTGTTGATTGAATTTTGCTTATCTAAAGTAACATGTTTATTTATTGCAAGTTTAAATTAAATAAAAATCATAAACCGTACGGTTTAAATTTTATTAATTGTTCACAAAATATGCTATTATGACTGGTGTATAATCTTACTTATTAACAATTTAATTATAAAATGCAATGACAAAAGCTGAATATTTATCGGTTAATGAACCATCAAGCTACCCGTGTTTGAAATATTTAAGTGTTATTACAATATTTATACTTGTAGTAAAATTAACAGGTTTCTGTGTTTTCAAGTTCTGTTAATTATGTATTTATTTTGAGATTCTACCAAGGAGTAATAATTACCTACTTTCCATAACGTTTTAAAAAGAACATTCTGTAATAGTTCCTACTTTCTACCCTGTGTTTCTACCTTAAATACTTACTCGTATTAGTAAAAATATTTAGAGTCCTCTAGTTATTTATTCAAATAAACATGATAATGTAAACAATAAACATAAATTTTAATTTTAGATTAAAATATACATATGTATATATTAGTTATAATCTAAATAACATATATGTATTATTATTTATTTAATTCATAGGTTACTCGAATTGATAAAATGACACTCATGTGGCTCTACCACACCGGTTTGGTTAATAACAGCAATTATAATACCTTCGAGCAATTATTTATAATACGTCTTACATGCATTTTTTTATCTTTAACGATCTAACATACAGAGACAACGTTCTTATGCAATGCACGACGATTGACGTCTAAGCGGAGGAAACAGGCATTGCTTCGCCACGTAGCGAATTAATTAGTAGCATAACAACCTCATCATGCTCGTATTTATAGTTCTATATATTTTATGATTGAGACGTTGATAAAATATATATGCACTTATTCATTTGTAATATTCTATCACCTGTATCACAAATGTCACAATACCTATTTCTAATTCAACCATTAAAAGTCTGAACCATTTTAGGAGGTATACGTCAGCTCGTTACATTAGCTACCCATTTATGGATAAGAACCAGTCTCGTATGCTAATTCCAAACCAAACTAGTCTATTTTTTATTTAAAATATCCGCATACATAAATAATCATGCATCTCATCAAAACCAATTTAATCCAATTTGGAGTGGAATATTTTTGATTCACCCGAAAATATTTAAATGGAGGTCACATCTCGTGGGACAGTAGGGAGGATAATGGGGAAAATTAGGTCACATGGACGAACATTACACGAAAATCTCCGAAGGGTGCACGCTGCGCAAAATGGCCGCCACGACACGCGCAATAATGGCCGCCGGCCTTGGATCGTACTCGCAATCAACTTATTATTCAATCTCATGTCGCGAATTGGTCCGAGGTCCGCCGGCCGTTGACCCAACCGTTCCACTCCACTCGTTGTTAACGTTGTGCCCGTAGGCTGATAGATTAAATTACATAACGTAGGTACCTATGTCATTATTTTTCTCCTTATGCGCATATTTTTTTGTAATATTTTCATTCTATTATTTTCGTGCTAGGTTATTAAGTGATCAGGTAAAAAAAACAAAAGGTCACGTAGCGTAGGTAGTTATTATTAACTAAATTAGTTAATTTGTCGTATATGGAAAATGTAAAGAAACTTTGAATTCTATTCTTGCCACTTAATCAGGATATAGGACATAAAAATGGTTTATCTTATCGGAAAAGGGACTATTGTATTGCTTGGCATTCCAAAGGTCGTCGGTCGGCGTAGTTGACGTAAATCCGACACGGTCCGTTATGTCCTCTCAGAGAACAATAGATTGTTCGCGCTACTCGCCTAATGAGAAATGTTTGTTTTTCTGCTTCATACAATGGCTACTACTCATTGTTGCTTTTATTATTATCTCCTTCAGTATTCCAAAGTAAAAAATAATAATTGTCTACATTTGTTCATCTCATCTTCCTTATCCATTTTGCTGTCGACCTTAACATTGTCATACCTACACCTTGTATTTAATGTTAACTAACATGAATAAATGGATGACTTAATATTTTTATTGCACAGCATAAAAAATCTTTAAAATTCGTATAAATAACCAGACCGGGTAAACAAGTTATAATGACAAATATTTAATATAAAAATATGGGAATACAAGTCAACTACTACACAATAGTAAAACAGAACGAGTTATAAATTACATAGTGGAAACGTCGCTGTTTTCGAAGAGTCGACCTTGATTGAAGGCTCATTAGCCGTGCAGAGTCAAGACGAGCGAGACTACGCATCAAACCGGTCTCGGTCGTGAGCCCGCATGATTTATGCCTTTGCCTTTACAAAGAGCGTGTTTTTTTTTTTCACTAGACCGGTTTGCCCGCCTCTCCTCCGCTCGGTTTTTGTTGCGCTACCTGGATGCCGCGGAAAAAATATAGTGTCAGCTTTTTTCCATCGTAATAATAATACTAAGCATTCCTTTTGTAGCACATGCGGACGTGGCCAGTGCTAGGAACGTGATGTGCTGACGTTGTAGCTTCATTATATTAATGGACTCGACCGGATGAATACAAAGACGGGGCCTTTAAACTTTATCGCGTGTAGAATACGTGTTCCCCGGTAGGTACACGCTGCATGAAATTGAATTTATGATTCACTTGATAGTAATCGTGGAACTAATAATTTAAGTAGGTACGAATAACAAACATAAATTAAATTCAAACTCATTGTCTGGTTCTACATACTGTTGCCTATTTGTTTAGTTGGAATTATTTCTCGTCGTAACAGACGTTTCACGTTGTTATCAGTAATTAGTCCATAGATAATGTAAAAATAAACATGTAAACTACTTTATTCTACCAACTGTGCAAAGACCGAAACATAATATTTAATTAATATGGTAATAACGTTCTTATATTCATATAGGTATGTAGGTAGGTAGGTATGTTAATACATGACACTGTAGCTGTACTCTCTGGTGTTAATAATAATATGTTTATTATAATATTATGTAGGTTAGCCTCTATTTCTTGCTAAATATAATACTTAGTAAATAAAATACCTGTTTTATAATTATGTTTTCCTCCAAATGAAACCACATAGCTATAATAATATAATTGATAAATCGTTATGGATGTTCCGTCGACCTTTATTTGACATTGGCGGGCTCGCCCGTCCTCGATTCTACAGTTTTTGTTGCACATTTTTTCTCGTAATTTATTTATCAGCCGCCATTTTATGTACCACCTGCCGCGGTCGTTACCCGCACAGAAAAACTCCCCTCCTGTAACAAAAGATATTCCCAAAGTTATTCTTACTTATAATTACAGCTCACAAAGCATTTCGGGCAGAAAGCACCGCTTTTTGTCGGCCAGCAAAAAATCTCCCTTTATTTCTATGGAAAGAGGCATTCTACAGCTTAAATATGGGGCTACATGTGGAGCTTTTTTTTGTTATGCGCAAAAAATGTAAACAATTCGTTGGTGCGTTGCGGAATCGGGATTTACTGTGAGATCGATGTGTTATCCGCCGTTTCGTTAAAATGTTCAATAACAATGGATGGAAAATGGTGACTGTATGACAGATTTACAACAGTATTGTGAATGTGAGTGACATAGTTGCGGCAGGTCACAATGTCGTGGGACATAAACGTAACCGTTCCCTTTTCACTTTGTAGCTGTCGCTAAATACCTACTAATCTGCTGTTTATACTTTATTTATTATACACAATTACACATCTTTCAACATATTTACGTGTTGTGAATGTAACAACACCTTATCGTTACATACACCGTGTGTAATTTCACGATAAAAAGCTTTATAAGATAGTGATAGCATTTGTTATTATAACCAGAACAAAATTCATAAACTAATCATGTTGCTGATAGCGTTGTCGTTATTTTTCGTTGATAAGATTCGCATTTTTTTTAAAATTATGTCTACATAATATCCTTTTTTTTTGTAAAAGGTTAATCTTTTAGATTAGATTCGTTTATGTAACCAACGGTCGGTTGCAGAAACATAATTAAATTTAAAGGAGGCATTAACCATACAATTTCTATCGTTAAAGTCTCCATTAAAACTTAATGACCTTTTCTGCAACTCAGCGTAAGAAAAACATTTGATAAGAAATATAGAATTAATTTTTCTTAACATTAAGAATAACAAGAAGTTCGTAATCGTAAATCAGAGCTATAATTGAAATTCAAGCGTCCTTTGATTTAACCGTGACTCAAGTTATAATGGCCTGTAAATTATTTCCATTGTCAACCGTACGGAAGGAAAATGAAATTACTTAATAGTTATTAAAATTTATTTTGAGATGACAATTAATTTGGTTTCAATATCAATTGTGATATTTCATTATGAACTGAGTAGCCTACGGTTGACCGATTAATTGAATTTCAGTTTCAGTTCAGTTCGCAATGTTTGTATTTATATAAATTATGCTTATTTGTGTCAAGAAAATTAAGTGCAGGAACGACCCAAAGAAGCGATGAAGAATGAAATAATATCAAAAGGCAGCCAAAATTGAATTCGTAACTAAAATTCATAATAATCACACGCGGGCTAATCACACCACCATATAGGTGTATAAAAAGACACATTTTGAAACATTACTCTAGGACTCTAGGTACAGTAAAATAAACAATTCACACCGCCATATAGGTGTATAAAAAGACACATTTTGAAACATTACTCTAGGAATCGAAGTAAACCCCGATAAGAGCCAGGCGGTTTTGTTTTCCAAACCGCGCACTCCTCCTGATAACCCCTCCCCGATCACCATGTTCGGCAAGCCGATCCCTTGGGATAGGCAAGCCAAATACCTGGGCATCATCCTCGATAGGAGATTGAACTTTATCGAGCACATAAGGACGGTCCGCTCTCGCGCCGCCTTCGCTCTCGGTCGCCTCCACTCCATCCTTAATGCACGTAGCAAGTTGGCACTTAAGTACAAAGTGCGCATTTACGTGACTTGCATACGCCCTATCATGACCTATGCTGGCGCTGTGTTCGCACACGTCAAGGCATCTCGAATCCATAGGATGCAAATCATCCAAAACAGGTTCATGCGAAAGGCCACGGGAGCTCCCTGGTACGTTCGTAATGATCGCCTGCACTTAGACTTAAAACTGCCCACCATCCAGCAGTGCTTGAAACGCGCCTCCAAGCGCTTCTTTGACTCTGCCCCGAACCACCCGAATCCTCTGGTGGTATCGGCCGCCCGATACACTCCCTCTCAGATTAGCAAAATTCGCCGCCCGAGGCATGCTTTAAATACTCCCGATGATGCTATCACCTTACTGCAAGAGAGCAGCAGGGAGACCAGCACTCTGCGTAGGTACAAACACAGACCGGCGCCATTCCGACCTCGCCGACGAGGCCCGTCGCGACGTCCCCATCATGACCCGAGTCCGCCGCCGCGTATGACTCAGTCCCCTAACCGACCCTTGCTCGAGCCAGCCCGCGCTGAGCCTGTAGATTTAAATATGTCCCTAAATCATATTAATCCGTTCCAGCTAGTAGCCCCTCCCTCTAGTTGTCCTCCCCCCAGCGACGCCCTAAGCCGAGGTCCGTACCCCAATAGGGGGTGCCCTTAGCGTGTGGTCGCTTAGTTTGTAGTTTTTATTTAGTTTTAAGCCTGGCTGGAGGCATTTGTAAGTCCTCACCAGATGACCGGTTAAGCAGTGACGGCTGTTAGAAGCCAACTGCGAGAGGCCCTTAAAAAAAAAAAAAAAAAACATTACTCTAGGACTCTAGGTACAGTAAAATAAACAATGAAAAGGTGAGAAAAAGCCATCAATATTATGCGCTTTCGACATTGCCGTCTCTTTGTTTAGTTTAGCACAGGATAGGTCACTTTGACATAACCTTTACAAGCAACTGAGCTAATAATTATCATCGGTATCGATATGAATATCAGCTGAATCACTCTGAAGTCTTTATATTTATCATTTATTATCATTCGTTACTCTTTATTATTATAAAATATTCGATCGATTTTCACAGCTGATTAAAATTAAAAAGAGCTATTAATATATTTCTAACTGCAATTTTTAATAGGTATGAGAAACAAATTAAAATCTTCCATGACATTTCGACTTTGTTATCTAACGTAGAATAGTCTAAAATCTTTACCAAAATATGTCTTTGATGAAATTTTCATCGTTGCTTTGTTATTTATATATTCAAGTATTTGTATAATATTAAAATTTAATGAAACTTTGAATGGTTGTGTTGTGAAACATGTTATTCGTGTCCATATTAAGCATTCTGTTATTGACGGGCGTAATATTTCAATTAAATTGGCATCCAAAAACAAGTTTTAAATATCTCAGTGCGCACAGAACTGGAAAGTAAAAGGTTATCAGTGCAAAGCTCGGCAACAAATTAAGAGTTAACAAACTTTCTCAATCAAGTGAAACATTACAGACAGTTGTCAAAGAAGTTGTAAGCGGATATAAATCTCAGTTTAGTTCGATATTGCCCGCCACTGCTCCTGCCAAGTTAACAAACTTCTCAAAAGAAATGCCAAACTTTTAATGCTCTTTCCTCGGATTCTAATAATAGGGGAGAAACTTCGTCTTTTGCGGCTCTTTATTACACTTTACAGAAAATATAAATGATTATATAAGAAGTTACGTAACATCTGCCGTTGAATAATGAATTAAATTATAATAATCTAACATCATCAAGATTCTTATGTACGGGTTTTTGTTTTCATTAAGATGCTTTGGCTTATGTCAGATAGGAGTTTGTTTATACATTCACGATTCTTATTAATATGGTAAACACATGTTGAATGTTTAAATTATGCAAATATGTCTTAACTTTGTGCGGGATTGTTATTAACAATATTAACATCGGCTACTTGCGACGTGACCTCCAATTTGACACTGAATTGTATTTTTAATAATTGTGTAGTCTTTAGCAATACTTATAAAACCAGTAAGGCAGGTATTTCTTTAACAAAAACACTCAGTGACCTTCTTAAGATTAAAGTGCGTTAACATTCGAATACTTGGAGTTAAAAATAAATGATTCTGCATCATTCGAAACTCTATCCTCTCCAAACTCATTAAGTTAAGGAGTTTCTTGGTGCAACCAGTCAAAGACGTCAGTGTTTATTTAGAAACCCGATCCAAAGTGTTTGGTCCCATTACTGCGGCATGCCGGGGTCGTGCCCTCACTTGTGTCAGATCAGATGGCCGACTTCTACTAAACGAGCTCGCTGTAAGATAAGCCTTATTATGTTTTGACTTACCACATGACCTTTAGTTTATCACGAATTTTGACATTTGATCCTCGTACAGCTGGACCCCATACCGTTTGTTTTATTATTACACGTTGTATATCAGTTACTTCGGTTAGTGTATTTTGATACCTACTTGTATATGTATATTTACATGGCTAATTATAAATTATAATGTATTTTTCCTTAACGGGTATTTAATTTATCTATATTGGACGGATGCTGATGAAATACTTTGTCTTCGTAGCAAGATCATTAAACTGCAAAATAAATCATCTTTCATGTTTTATAATTAAACGATCAAGATTGAGCATCAGAGTAGATCAAGGAAAACTGTTTTAGTGGTTAAATATTTATGATGATCATAAGACTCGTTTAAAGTATTTTTAGCTTCGTTGTCCGTCTGTTCCACTTAATTGAAATCAATTGAAGCAATAGAAATGGCTGTATTCTAGGTATGTATATACCGACTTTCAATAAAAATCTTCAGAATAAAAACAACAAAATATTCGGAAATAGCTTGTTTGAATACAAAAGGAATGCCGTAAGATTCGTGAACAGTAGATTGCACGACTTTTATGGCTCAAATGTTGAATCATTTTTGCTGAATAATATCAAACAAAAACCAATTTTCTATTACAATAGCTTGTATTGAAATGGCCAACTGTAGTAGGTACACAAAAGAATTTGGTGTCGTTTAGAACGTTCAAATGAAAAACGACGGAGTTTTAACCGGCAGTAGTTTGTGTCATGATATGAAAGAACCTTTTTTGACAGTTCTTTGTTCCTTTTGCCCTATGCGTCACACCTGTCGACACATTCTTCCCTTGCACTCGACGCAACCCCCGAAAGGTCTTCGTAATCTTACCCGAAAAAAGAAAAAATATTCCTGCAATTAGGTAGTAATTTCTTGTCTTACTATCAGATGATGATGAAAGACACCTTGAACCATAAAAATGTTTTATTAATTTCTTGAATTCATTAGATAAAAGGTCAAACGATAATAACGGACAAAGCAAAGATAAATTCTATTTTTTGGTAGTTATAGAACACAAAGTTGTTTTTATTAGCAGCCAAGTCATCACGAGCAAGGCTGTTATTGAATGGATTATCAACGGAAAAACCTTATCTGGTACTTACGTTATCTGTCGAATTGCTAGCACATAAGTAAACATTCATGCGTTTTGCAATCTACCACTAGATTGTAACCCTTATCTGTATCATAAGTGCACGATATAGGATGCTTATCAAGTTTATCGTACGGCCGATAGCCGTGCTCGAGTATCCCTTTGTCGCAACACTGCGATAGCAAACGAGGATTTTTTATTGTCACTTCCTATGACAACATTATAATTTATAGTTTATCATGTTATATCCGTTAGTTATGATGACACAGCTATCGTGTTTCCTTCGTAGTATTACGGAATATCTTATTTATTCAACATTTAAAAATAGTGTAAAATTTCGCTAGCGTTGATGTTAGCAATATTCAATGTTTGCGAATTTCACAAGTTTGTTGAAAGGAATGTGCAATAATGTGCATTGTGAGATTGTGAAGCATTTTTAAAAACCATGCAGTCCTCTATCTATTATGAATTCTAAATACCTAATCGTAGATAACTATGTAGGTATAGCCTTACGTGTCTAGCAGAAAATTGAATATGTACTGGGTATTCTGTGGTCAAAAATATAAAACCCAGTTTGATCCAATTCAGATCAGAGACGTCAAATTCGTCCCCAAGATAAATAAATCCATCCTCATCAAGGGGACACATGACGAGAGCTACATTTAAGTGGCTATAGCTGCGACTGTCAGCGGACATGCAATTGAATATGATAGATGGACCACTGTACCGTTACTAAGAGAATGTTTGCGCTGAGGAAACCATGGTGTTCCGCGCTCACTTTCTGTAAATGCTAGTGGCAACTGTCATGCACACAGTTTTATGTACAAGTACCTACTAACGATTTAATAATAAGAGACCCTTACGTAGTAACAACGATTTTATCAAGACCGATTTCCCTAATCATGACTGGAAAGTGGAATTTATTATAGATAATTACAATCATCAGATATCATATTTATCATTAATCTACGACTCCATCCAAATTTTGATAGACCGTACTAAATGAACCACTTAAAATACACCTAGTCTATGAGTCATAATGATAGCATAAACCGATCAAACCGGTGAAACTTCTCAACAGCTCAGAACTTTGCAGTTTTACTACGATATCTTGACTATAAACTCAATTATAAACTAATCCGGTTGGAATGTACGCGAGTCATTTACACCATCAAGAATTAACATACAAGGAACTGCAGTTTAACAGGCAATTAATTAGCGCAATGGGCCGTTGGGTGGAGTGACCCGAAGGAGTGGCGGTCTCATTAACCGACGACGTCAGACTAACGATTTATAGCGCTATTAAAATTCAAATTAGCGAAAGTTAATTCATTGATATATTGTGTCACTGCTCATTGCCATTATAAAACTCGAAAATAGATCAAAGATACGCTCGCGTAGGCAGGTCTTTTGATATTTTTAATTTGATACTGAAATTAAATTAATTAAAACCGGGAACTTGTATGTTATCAGCGAGGTTATCGCAGCGGGAATTTTGTTCGACACAGTTTGTGTATAACGTATTTAATTCCACACTAATAATAGTAATTTCAGTTGTTCTTGTGCCTATACCAAGAAATTTTCCGCGAACTGAGCGTACCTAAATATTTTTTTCTGATAGTGTTAATATTAATACCTACCTAAGAAGTATGTTTTTTTTTATAAGTAGATAAGAATTTAAGTATTCACTTAAAAAATCAACATTACTCTTACTTCCTCAACCTAATCTTTATCATGTACTAACTAAGCAGATAACTGTATCATACCGTCATACGATAAAACAGTTCACATTTTAACAATTTTCCTCATACACATTTCGGTTCATAGATTTTATCGGAAATATAAAAATCTAGTCTTCAAAGCAAACATTTTCAATCAATTGTTCTGTTATCATAAGAAAACGAGGCCATGAATTTTCCTTAACTTAAACCTTGACACTAATCAGTTATTGTTTGTTTAATTTTACCGTCTTTACAATTTGTTTGTTTATTGTTTCAGGTAAGGAGAGATTCACTTTATCAACAATGTCTGGAGGTAAACATGTCTTTTACACGTGCTTCTAAATAAACAGTAGACACATTATATTCTATTGTTATCTTAAGTAGACAGACAATATTATTATATCTATTTTATTATCAGTATAGCTTTGACCTTATGTATTTCACAATAAATGATGTTAAAAATATGCCACGAGGGGAAATACACTCTAAATTGTATTATTTTAACTCGTATTTAAAACGCTTTTGAATATTTGTCATTGCATATTTTTTGCAAGAGGAAATCTTAGCTTTGTTGCTGAGTCTATCGATAACCGTCATGCTTTGTTAAACAAAGGAAGTTTAAAGAAAACAAAGCTAACGATACATTTTTATAATTAACAATTTTATCAGCACGTGTTAATACACCTATATTACCACATTCAAGCTAATTTATATTCCTATCTAATAAGTGTTGTTTGCGAGTTCATCACGCTATCGAAGCCGCGTGGAGAATTAATTTCCCATGAGTCTCGTTCATTGTAGGTACATAAAGCGATATTTGTCGACCTGATTACGGTTCGGTCTGTTATCCATGCTAAACGGTCGTGACTTTCCGAATCGTTAGTGATATCACGCTAATTTGTTTCAAATCTTTCGGTTTCATCGATTCGTAGTTGTGAAGCTTTGAAGCAGTTCCAATTTAGGATTTTGTACATTAATGGTTTAGGTTCTCGACACGTGTACCGTAAAGTTCAAAACTCTTCATAATTTCTTTGTAATAGGAATTTCCCTAATCACTAAAGTGGTTTTCAACGAAGAATACTCTTCAATTATAATTATTCAGAAAATTCCGTTCTTACATTATCTACCTATCTACTTACCTTTGAGGAAATAGCAATCCATCGTATAATTTAATAATGTGGAAAACGATACCACATTTCTTAGAAAATTACCGATTCTATACAGAATTTCTATTACACGGTGAAATATAGCCAACAAACTGTCACAGCGGGTACAATGTGAAATTGGCTGGATTCATGACTGAGTAATAAAGTAGTGTGGATCAAAATAAACATTTGACGTCAATGGTACTGACGTATTTGCGACCGCGGAAAATCAATAGGCTTTTGTCCCCTTTGATACTAGGAATTGATTGAATGAAATGGGGCAAAGCAAACGGAATTTTTCACCGTTTCAGCGAAGTTTCAGCGATTTGTCTTCCATTAATCCCCTCGGCGTTTTTATTGTGCTAGTATTTTTAGAGCAGCCGACTCATTTGTTTTAATTTGTTTTAAAAACATTGATATATTATTAGATTTTATGTTAGTAAAATACGGCTCACATAGCGAATGTATAATTTATATATACTTAACGATATCCACAAATAAGATATTTTTGTGAGATAAGAATAAATTAGAGAGATTATTAATACAAAATATGCTGCTACAAATTTCTAAATAAATTAATAAAAGCAACTCTAGTCAAAAAACCACATTATTTAAAATTAATTTATTTAAATTATTCCACGACTTTGTCTTCGTCGTGTCACTACATTTGCTTGCTGTCTACTGTGAGTTATGCTGTCTGCATAACTATTTAATAAACACGATTACTGGCTCGCTTAGTAGATACTTAGACTTGTCTACCAGGAATATTATTATTCTTAATTCATTCATACTTTATGATATCCATAAAGTTTTAAGAATTCCATATGACTCAAAGGCAAGCAATTGATCAAAACAGCGCATAATGCGCTCAACTGTCATGAATTTAGCGCTATAAATCAACCAATGCCAGTTTTCGTTTAGTGTAACTACATTTCCAGACGTATTCTTAACCATTATACATTCATACGAATACACAAGCACATGCGCATGTGGTATATCGGGCTCCATGCCAAAACATTTGCCAGACATCTTCGAAATGTTTCCATTGTAAATCACAACGGAAACAGAAAATATCTCATCATTATATATCATTTCAATGGATCTCGTTCGAATGATGTCATTGACACACCTTACGAACGACTCAAGATAAAATTTATGATATTAGCGATAACGGCTTTTGACTTGATAAAATTATAAATCTTGATATAGAATGGCTGCTAATGAGAATTCTAATAATAAAATTATTAAATGAACGTTGAATGATAAATTGTGTGCGAGTGTATTTGATCTGTAAAAACTGATATAAAGCTCTATACCTACATCTTTCAATCTATCACAATTAATCTACTCTCAAGATGGGAAATAACATGAATGATATCGTGCACACTTCAAGGTAATCTGACGGTATTGAACTCGTTACAATACCATGACAATAGATCGTATTAGAAATTTTCCCAGCACACACTATTTATCGCTTGTTTTATTTATCATTAGGAAACATAAAGCACTAAACAAAAGGAGAAGTGTTGGTACTTTTAAAAGCCATGTGTAAAGCTAATGCATTCGATTTGAAAATCATAACAATACACAATAGAAACAGCCGGGTCACCTTTCATGTAAACCGTAAGAGCAGCCGGCCTAGCATGACCACGATAGAAACGGGTTTTGTCTACATAGAAATAGACAAAGTGACAGATTGTAGAAACATTTCTACCGTTTCATTCATAAAACGGAGAAATGTTTCTACAATCTGTCACTTGTCTATTTTGTCTATTTCTATGTAGACAAAACCCGTTTCTATCGTGGTCATGCTAGGCCGGTTGGTGAAGACGGTGAAGTATTCAATATTACTCTGTCGATTCTTACTTCATGTATTAGTACTTCCCAGCCAGCATAACCACGTTAGAAACGGGTTTTGTCTACAGAAGACTAGACAAAGTGACTGATTGTAGAAAGATTTCTACCGTTTTATGCATACAATTTAGAGTAGGAAATGTTTCTATTCGTCAGTAGACAAAATTCTGATTAGCCAAGTACGGGTCGCCGCGTGCTCGGACAGAAGAGACAACGAGTAGGATAGAAAGAACTTTGTCAAATCTTTGGTAGAATAGAGATATAATTTATTGGTCATGCTAAGCGTGCAGGCGGTTCTTACGGTTTGTACAGGAAAATAAACAGCTGACGTAGCTTGTTTGTCTTGTATTCTATGAACATGGAATTGATTATATCTGCTTCGCAAATATTATGCATTCCATTTTCCCTATTTATACCATTACAAATTACTCATCATTATGTTGCTGACGTGCAAGTCAATATTTATTACAGTAATACGGGTTTTTAATAATACTGAGGACACTGTCTCACCAAGCAATGTGGTTTTAAAATCATGTGACTTTGTATTTAATTAATGTTGATAATTAAGTTTGTCTACAGATAGGACCGTTTGCGCGTTCACTCAACGTGTTTTTACATACCCGCGTATCTCTCAAGTGTTTTTGATAACATAAATCCTCATTATTAAATTTATCATTGGAAACGGCTTGTTATCATTTTAAACAAACTAGCGTATGATTGTGAACTAGGTCACAACTACAGTTTATTTTCATTACGCTTTTATCAGTGCCACAATCATTTTTGTCTCCTAATAAAATTGTTTGTCTGGTAGCTCTTGACAGGACATGATATCGTACATTTAATAAATACATGTAACATCCAAATGGATATAGTAAATACATTTTTAAATTACTTCGTCGACTAGTCGCTTATTTGCGCATTTAGTCAAGTATTAATTAATGTATTGATGACAAAACTAAATAGTTTTGTAAAACAAGAACTTATCATTAAAACCAGACACTATATTATTACGGTTATGCTAATGATTTTAGCCTATTTCCCTTGTTAATGAACATTCTAACTATATTCCAGATTACAAATGAACTAAAATAATTGATAGTTCGGAAATAAACGATTCTATTTGCATATTTAATCAAGAGAATGGGCGACTTCCAACAACAAATGTGACAAGAATGGATTAAAATATGGGAACGCGCCCACGTGGCTCGTTTACGTTTGTAGTCCGACTGGTCACTATCGTGACAAATTTCTGCAGAGCTATAAAACTTAACATTAATTATTTCATACGTTCAACTTCAATTTCACTAAACTACATTAGTCTTAGATAATTACTGGCATTAGACGTAAAGCAATCAGTTCAACTGTTAAGACTTTAGCAAAGCAATTATAGTTACTAACCTTTTCGTATTACATTCTAATGCATTTAATTCGTTGAAATTATATTTATTTTTTAAACAAGCTCCGTATCAATGCGTCTAGCGAATTATGCAAAGGAACTTTATAATCTGGTAATCAATATGTGCATACAGTGAAACGGACATCTGGGATCACGTCTCGATCTTGGTCAAGGCGAGGCTGACGACCGTGGCGGCACGCCAAACGTGCTCACCGTAATGGACGCCATTTATCATATTTTTTTATTGGAAACAATGAACAGAGGACAATATTTATGACTGGCGACGTTCGTGTCGTTCTCTCAAATAATCTTCAATGAGTATAATTTGACTTTGAACGTTGGGAAAATTTCAGTAATTTGTTTGGCGTATAAAATGGAGATGAAATACATAAAGAGGCGATGTAAGAGGTCGTGACCCTCGCGAATGAGGAAACGTCGAGTGGTGGAGACAATTTTATTACACCCACAAAGATCGAGGCCATGAACGAGGCAATTATTTAAACGGATTGTTATTTCCATAAACAATAATACCTACTATACAATAGTCATTATCCTAGTCATTTTATTTGACCTGACAGTTTGTATTGTATCAAACTGGTACAATAATATCCATGGTATGTGCAGACGTACATACTTATTTGTTATTGCAAATATTGACATTTCCTTACAATATGCAATGTCACAATCCGATGCTGAAAACGATAAAACAGTGTGTTATGTAAGCGGTATCGAGAATTGGTTGGCTCCGCTCCAGCGACAGAATATGGTCGCAATCTCAAGGGCATTTAGAAATCACAAATTACGTTTATTTCGCCAATTAAAGCACTTATAAAATGTCATTATCAACAATTCAATTGATTAAAAGTCACGATAGATTGTCATTAATGTCATTATACTTATTGTATTTTGTGGTATTTTATGTTATGATAAATGTTTGCTTGTTTCCTGTTGTTTCAATTTGACTATACATGGTATTCAATGTTTATTCTTTAGTTTAGTACTAGGTATGTTTGATGTGTAGTCTGGGATTTACCTCGAGTGCAAATTAAATTAAACGTTGTTTGTATTTTATATGTAGTAGGTACCTATAGGTACCTAAGTAGTCTTGTAAAAGTATCCACGTTAATAGATTGTTTGTTTGTGAATAAACTTCATACGATTCTTGCCAGTCGCTATCCATAAAACGAGAAGCTATAAATTATACTTCCAAATTCGGACCATCGTAAGAAGGAAATCAAACCGTAAAGGCGATGACTCAGGCTCTTTTAAATGCGCAAAATGTACCGACAGTTATCGTTTTCTTACACAATTCTATTCTCAATCATGTCGTGTACATTAATAGTGCATTGTTTAACAAGTTTTAAATTACTTTCTCTACTTATCTTGAATACACACTTCAACATAATTTAAGCACTTTATTATGTCGTTATTCGTTGACATTTCTCATTAACAACATTCATTGCTTATCATTCTGTCATGGCATTTTTTTTCAATTAGTACATTTTTATTTATAGTCTGTACATGAACTCTGTGGTTGTAAATAGCTATCTGAAGTGGAATTGGAAATGCGCCAACGTCGATGTACAAGTAATCGTATTCCAAGTGGTCGTATCAACTAAATGTTGATTGATGGTTTCCCTTCTCTGTAAACGGCCGGATCGACCTTTGCTGGAGCAGTTAACTTGAATATAAATGTGGAATCATTTTCACGGAATCAAGTGCCTTAAGCTTCATACCTGCTGAGATTACTCACATGCTACAAACATGGATGGAAAATAATAAAGGTCGTAATGGTAATAAAATTCAGATTTTTAAAACGGAATGAGAAGAGGATCGCTTACATGATGGTGTCGTAAAAGAACGGTTTACATAAACAGCAATACAAATTTTAATACAAACAGCAGAAATGAAACGTTGTGTAACGGTACATAGGAGTAAAGTCCCAAAATAACGCGTTTTTTAAAAAAAAGCGGCAAGGACTTGTACTGAGAATTAAAACCAATTTGAGTAAGTTAACAAATATCAAGTGAACCTCGGCCCGACCATTTAAAGTTCGATCGTATAAAACATGTTGAAGCACCGTCCTCCCTCGGCTCGCTTTTAATGAGTTTCAGCTTAATTTACAGTTATTGTTTTACCCTAGTGGCCGTGGGTTTGGGACTCGTTACATCCGTTGAATACCAAATAGGGTTTGTGTAGAAACTTTAGTGGTCACACCGATTGTAATATCAGATTAACTTAAATAGTGACATAGGTTTTATTAAAGTAGTTAAAATAACATTTGTCATTCGCAGTATCTTTCATTAAATTTTGGTTGAGTGATATGACAACATTGATAACTGATAATTTGTTGGGACTTAGTGTAAAAATCAATAATGGGTAAACTTTAGAAACATGATATTGTTTAATTGTTCCTAAATCATTAGCAAAATGAAAACCCTGTCTATCAATGCGGAATTCCACAGACATACATACTCAATACATTCGACGATAAACTCACTTAAGACATTGATAATGATAACCGATAGATGTTGATTTAGTGATTGTGGAAAATTATAAATAACATAACAATTTATCATCAATAAATATGCCAAGATAAGAAAATACTACTTTAACACAGACGTTACTAAGTATTTAATTATATTTATTATCTAATCTACACTTAGCTAACATGTTTTATCTCTCCCAAAATATTCGACTTACACTGAAACCAATTGAAAGTGTAATTAAGTGCTGTCTGCTTTAATTACTTTCAAAATTAATTAACCTCTGATTAAAGGTTCGCTAAGTAACTCACCTGTAAATAATAATTATTTATCCAAGATAATTTATAAGGTAACATCAAGGTTCATTACTTGCCGTTTCAAGATAATGATCGTATGAAGTAATTTAGCTGCCAAGGCCCTAATCTTTGGAGACTAGTAAGGAGAAACTAAGGCCAGTAATCTTCAAAGTAATTTACCATCTATACTCAGGAAAAGTAATCAATATGATCCATCATTGTATTAGAAACTTATTTGGCAAAGTCATAAATATTGTTTTCCCTTGGTTATAACTTTGGGAACAATTTCATGTTTTCACAAAGTTTTAACCGAAGACAGAATTAAATGGAGAGTTCTCTTTCCTTTGCAATCCCAATTTCTAAGTTAATAATCAATTCCCGAAGTTCGTGAATCCGTACAACTCAATTATATAAACTAAGGTCGATTGGAAGTTCGGTTTCAGTAACTTATTCATCGAGCTGCAGAAGTTCGCCTCACGTATACCTACTTGTTTGTTTGTATTAGTTTGGGGGTTTACTTTGCTTATCTGCAACATTGTGTTATTATGTGTCAATACTTTTATCATCTACGTTTATTTCATATTCTGTACATAACATTACGTCATTAGCTACTTGTAGTTATCTGACTTGCTGCAGTTATCTGACTTTGTTTACTTCAAGCTGAAAATAACTTTACCTAGAATGATTACATTTTCAATAATAACGATATTTTAACATCGTAAACAAGAATATCCACTTTAACATTTAACTGTACATTCAGCAACATCATTATACACTTTACGACTTCAACTTGAAGTGGGCACGAAAAGTTAAACATTATACCTATCATAAGGTTTTTCATTTGCAAGATGACGTTCAGTTCAGGGTTTCCAAGAGTTGCTCGTTATAAAACTTTCTTGATATTCTTTGTTTCTACATTTCATTAAATGAAAGTTTGAACGGATTGTCCTATTTTTATACGCAACGTTTATTGTTTCAATTTTATTGGTATAGAAATTGTATTTCTCTTCGTCTACTGGGTAATTGTGTTAGGTAATTTACTGACTCAAACTCTTAACTTTTCTTTTATTTTGTCTGTATAACTCGGCAATCTATATTTTTCTGTTGTCAAGTGACTTTCTTTTGTAATTTTAATTCTTGCAAGTATAATAACGTTACCTTAATTAAACAAAATCGTTTTGATACGAATTTGTTCATTATTAAATTTTAAGTTAAGATTGATTAAAGATTTCGAGTTCAAATTTAAAATTCTCTCCCTGTAAAATATTCTTGAGCGTTATCAAGATGATGCTTGGAAAGTAATTACGGATCATATTAGCAAAGTTTGCTTACAGTGACAAACTTGCAGATTATCTGCTTCCAGCCATTACAGTTTTGAAGCAGCCGACTTCCAGCCGGCTCAAGTTCCGAACTTGTCAACTCTGTGGACTGCGTGCGCCCAACTCCAGCTGCCTTATAGTCTTTCTAGTTTAAAATAACGTGTTTGCCAATTCTTTATCTTTCATTTGTTTTGTTATGAAACCCCTCAGTTTTGGTTAACATTTTAATTGGATTGTGTAATTTGGAATTGATTCTCCTCCACCGATACGAATCATAAAGCGATACGTAACAGTAAAACGGTGAAGGGTGTTAATTTAAGTGGAAGTAATTTTGTATCCGCTCAACAAGTACCCACAACACAAGTTTCGGCTCCACTGACAACAATGTGTAATGAAATCGTGGTGAATTCAATTAATCCACTGAACAATCAACTTTTTCTCTCAGTCCCAAGTGTCAAACAAAGTTGGAAGCCCTAAAAGATTCCAAAATAATCGGATAGAATCCGAGGGTGGTGGAACTTTGTCAATTTTACCCCCTGCTGCGAGTTTGAACCGTTTCAAAGGGGTGAGCGATGGGAGGGACGCCGGAGAGGGAAGCCTCCCTCCTCTTTGGTGTTCGTGAATACCGCTTAAAGTTCTCGACGTAATTGCTGTCTGGCTGCGAATAAACTTTGTATTACATTACCCGGGTTAATTTATAGTGTCTTCTTATTCATTGCTTTAAGTTAGTTTTGTTTTCCAAACGACCGGAGTTATTCTAACTAGTAAAGTTTTCTTAAAAGTAGCGTGTGTATGTTTTATAATTTATATAATGTGCATACCTACGTCTCAGTTTTATCACTGACTTTCCTAGACAAAGGATTCATTTTTCATCACATTTATTCTTATTAGGTCATGAAGTTTGTGCAGCTAACTAAGACGTACTTTATTGTCGTAATGGAATTTTATGTCGCCTACAAGTCATAGTCTGTCTACAGAGCCGGCACTAACAGTATTTTATGGATATTGCACGATTTTACGTCGTATTACGTCACAAATCATGTCTGACCATCATGATTAATGACTAAATGGCCACATTATTGGGACGGTAAATCATTCCATCCGATATACCTAAAGACGCTTCAACAACGAATGATCACTCGTGATCGCCGCTCTGAATGGATTCGTGTTCGATTCGTCCTTGACTTGCCTCGGAAACATCCACGGCGTTTTATGAAAAACGGTGCTTTCAAAACTTACATACTAATTCAGATAATTTTGAATTAAATACTTTGTAGCAAATTGTAAATACGCAACGTCATTAATAAGTACATAGCTTATACTTATTGAACACTGAGTCACGAAATATCGTGATTGGTAGTTTAAAACGTCTCTATTAAACACGACAGTCTCGAAAGGCGGCCAATTGTATCTCGTTTACACACAGACGTCGAAAGTTCACAACTGTGTTGCTGTACTAATTGACTATGAACTTTACTATTAAGGGGTTAAGTGGGCCGTAGTTTATCGAAAGCAACAGTAGACACAACAATATAGTAGAGCATACGAGTAATCTTAACTAATCGTCGCAATAACCATTACAACGGGAAGTCAGTTTTAACGTAGGTAATGTAAATTGATTTAGTGGATAAGGTAATTTGTGCAATTAATCGAGCGGCTGCATATTGCAGACCAATAAATTTGATGAGCCTCGGGCGAAGGTTATCTGCATTATGGCTATGCCCGCTTGTTGTGCGAGCGCACATTCCATGACGAGCGAAATCCATTTATTATTAGAGCCGTATGATAACGATAAACCAACGAGGTCAGACGAGAGCGCGCAAAAAATAGAAACGCTGTTTTACTGCGCGTGACTAAAGACTCGATGCAGGCAAGATGGCGTGCACATCCGTCTCCTTCTAACGGTTGCGATCCACTAGCTCTGTCCCGTTCTATCAGATTTGGTTGCCGTTATTTTTTTTGCCAACTGGCTAGTTCTTTATCCACTTTTTTGTCATTGAATTTCACGAATTACGTGATGGTAGCGAACTAGCGAGCTGGCGAGAGCTCTGCGTTTGAGCTAGCTTTTGTTTTTGAGGTTATGTAATGATAACCCCGGGATATTATTCGGACGAATATTTTATCATGAAGTAGACAGTCATGAACTCGCAAGATTAGATAAGATTTGTGAAGATTTTTGCATATTTCTGACGCAAACATCCAGTTGTATGTAGCTTAATTGGGTAGATATATTTGTGCGAGACGGTTGCCTGCGGCAGGAACAAGGATCGTGTACCACATTTGCATGCAAGACTAAACAGAAACAGCCAATGCGTGCCCTAAGAGAGGCGTCGAGACTCGAGATAAAAACTCTTTGCATAATGTATTCCGGCTGAGCGCCTGTTTACGTTGGCACAAAAGCAAGTTACATAACGGAACCCACCTTTTTAGGATCGTCTTAAGATTGATGCTCTTGAACCTACCCCAGCCTATGAGCTGTCGAAACGCGACGAACATACTAAATGCTCATGTTGGAATTTTGATGTGAATGTGTCTGGAATGTGATATGATAACGGTGACCGTATAGTTTTGTACATTCTTATACTTACATAGTTACATTTTAATTTATATCGACAGCACAAAATCTATTCGGGTATAGAGTGGCTAAATGTTGTCCTTAGATAGAATGAGAGCAGGTACCTACCTACTTGAAATGACAAAGGTAAATAACGAGCGAGGCGTACAAAAAATGTCAGAGAAGGTGTAGAATGTTGAGCTGGCAACATCGCGTAGACGTAATAATAACAAAAACACAGTACAAAGTGAGTCATGCGTGGCGTGACGGGCCGTCGAGGAAACGTTTGTCACGAAAAACAGCTATAACCGCCCACATAATAATATGCATCAACATAGTAACTTGGGATGTCAGAATACAAATAGCGTTAGTCATTTGGAAATTGACGTAAATACAAAAGATATAGCTACCATATGTTATCCGGTGATTAATAATAGTGTAAAAAGTGGACTCGTATTCGGTAGTCTTTGTAACAGACCCTATTTCCTGTCTGATAAGTGAATTCTGATGATTCACTAACACAACATAATTAGGTAGGTACCTACTAAGAATACAAACCCACTCCATAAAAATAAACATATACCTACCTATGTAAGAATTGCAATACTGCGCTAAGTTGCAAGTGTGTATTATTCTGTTAGTTAACGAGACCCGACACATACGGATCAAACATAGGTAATTACCTATTTCTTATGCCTACGTTAGCCGTTTGTGTGTAATTTTTCAAACGATTTAACACAATGGCAGCTCGCCCGGGGCCTGTAGCAAATTGTAGTTTTTACCTTATTTTGCAAAGAATAGAGTTGTTTTTTTTGACTAGGTTGAAGAGCATGCTCTTTTATGTCGGTATTTCACTGTAACTCATTTTGGCCAAATTTTGAGTTCGGTCAGTGTTTTACTAAGCATGCGATATGTTTGTTTTTACGAAATCGCCGTCGCGCCGCAATCGCCTTACCGGTGCGGCCGCGGCCTTAGGCTCGTATTCCAGAACGATACTCGAGCACAGATCTCGCCTTGAGCACAGATTTAAAGCCATTTGTCTGGCTCAAACTAGTTTTAAGTAATGCTTGAGTCTTCAAATCTATGCTCAAGGCAAGATCTGTGCTCGAGTATCGTTCAGTAACACGAGCATAGGTAAGTATCGAAATTATTAAAATAAAACTCAATCGATTTTATACATTATATTTTATACATGTACAATATCATAACTTTATAAAGGATTAACAAACATCCCTAAAGAACTTCCTGGAGGTATGCCGAGAGTTCTATTATTAAATTTTATAACATTATATATTCTCATTCTTACAAAAAGTTTAATAAGATACTCCTGAGGAAAACAAGGACACGGTGGAGTAAAATTCGTATTATTTCTAATTTTTGTCACAATTAAAGCCATTACTTTGCTGTACGTTTGTTGAGTTCTAAAACATCCAACAAACGATGCGTCAAGTTTTTTTACGTATCGAACAAAGTTATCGCATGGCACAGTTATCAAACTTTTGCACTGGTCCTGGCTATATTTTCTGTAGTGTTGATAGCGACTCTCTTCACTGAAATTGGGTATATTTTTATATGGTTTAATATATGATTTTAATAATTTACATTTCTTGTGATTTTCAGCACATTTTTTGAGGAGGTAGATGCAAACTTCGAAGAGGCAGTGTTTATTAGGAAGTTCGAATCGTTTGTAATCGGAAGTCATAATCTTAATATCGCTTTCCGCTTCATCATTAGGGTCTGAAATCATTTTCTTTGTCTTCTTGAATGACACGCCTTGTTTTAATTTATTAGTCTCAATAAGAATGTTTGACAGGTCGTTTACGGAACTTTCCCGTTTTTGACATTTTATAATCTATATATATAAAAGAAAGTCGTGTTAGTTACTTCACTTATAACTCAAGAACGGCTGAACCGATTTAGCTGAAAATTGGCAGGGAGGTAGTTTAGAGCCAGGAGAAGGACATAGGATACTTTTTAATGCGAGAAAAGAGCTGTAAAGGGTTGAAATAGGGCATGAAAGTTTATATAGAAATTACGTCATTTTTAAAGCTAGAAGCTTGAAACTTATTTTTGAGATTTGGGGTGTAGGGTAGGCGTAGGGTAGGCGTAGGGTAGGCGTAGGGTAGGCGTAGGGTAGACGTAGGGTAGGCGTAGGGTAGACGTAGGGTAGGCGTAGGGTAGGCGTAGGGTAGACGTAGGGTAGGTGAAGGGTAGGTGTAGGTTAGGTGTATTAAACTTTACCCGTGCGAAGCCCGGGCGGGTCAGCTAGTGTTACATAAAAAGCTATTCCGGAAAGCCGATATGAACTGCCAAGCCGTCAGTTCTGAGACCATCCCATATTTTGTCTTCATTTGATCAATAAAATGGTCAATTACTTCAAGATTTAACCATCTTGTTAACAAAAATGAGTGTCCTTCTAACTTTATATCTTTGGAAAGCTGTAAAATAGATGTAATTGTTGTCTGAAAACCCTCAATAAATTTTACTTGAGACGTAATATCACGTCCTCCTGTGAGCAATTTTAGGTTTTGGAAATATATCAATAGTCCATCGAAAAATTCTATTTGGGAATCTGTGCCCCTAAAAGCGCCTTTGTATTCATCATTCTCTTTTGAGTCAAATGAGTTTAAAGAGTCAAACAAATTGTTCATCAATTTTATGAAATCAGCAGTGTGTCTTCCAGATTGATCAATAACATAAAAGTCGACGTAGGTTGATATTCCTGTGGCAACAGAATTGCTAAGAAGTTGTGTTGCATAGTGCAGTTTCATTTTATCGAAGTTAGTGGGCCGAACATGACTGTTCGTTAATTTAGGCGCAAGTCTGAATTTCTTATTCTTATCCTTATCATAAAATTGCAGTATGTGTTCATATTTGGCTCGACGATCCTGATAAAGATAGTCATATCCTATAAAATAGCTGCGAACTAATTTAATAAGATGTGGAGCATCATAAATGTAGTAGATTTTTCTATTATTGATAAAGAAATATGGTTTTTTAATAGTAACAGATCTATTTTTTGCTACCATAATGAAATCGTTTCTTGTGTCAGAGACAAAAGTTCGAACATTAAGTCCAATATTAAATAGCTTCTCTAATAATTCGTCAATCCATTCATTAAATTCAATAGAATTATCACATCCCGACAGTAAAGCGTATCCAACTGGTTGTTTCCAGTTATTGAATATTCCACGCACCATCATAATATAAGCTGTTTCTGCTGGAGCTGTGGTTTTCACATTATTAATGTCGTGAAATCCAATTATTTTATCTTCCTTAATGTTATAGAACATACTTGCTTTTAAAGATATCGCACTAATAACAGCTGAGCAGTTCTTGTCTACATCTGTCATATTCTTAACTTTTATTTTAAGCATCGACATCATTTTACCGTTTATTTCAGTAGTAATTGGTATGGCAATCTTATTTAAATTACTAGAACATGGTAGACATAAAGCATTTTGCAGAATTCGGTATGCATGTGGACTAGTGTGGTACAAGTTCAAGCAAAATTTGTCGCGATCATAATATTTTGTCCCCGGCAATTTTTGTTTTAAGTAATCGTGGGCTTTTACTAAATCCGCAAGTTCTTTAGACAGAAATTTATCGCACAATATGTGGAACGTTTCTGGTCCCAAAAAAACTACTTTATTTTGGTTTTCAGTTTCGTGTTCTTTGAGTTTTTTACTACATTCCGGAAGAGGTAACACCAGCTTTCTTTTCCTTGTTTGATCTGCCGAAGATTGTCGGCTTTCAGTAATTTCAATAGTTTCTGGTGGAAGATCTTCTGCAGATTCAGTAGTTTCAATAGCTACAGGAGGCAGATCCTCTGAACTCTCAGTAGTTTCTGGAAAAAGATCTTCTTCAAATTTAATAAGACTTTTGATAGATCCAGGTCGCAGATTTTCTGAACTTTCAGTAGTTTCCTGAGAAAGATCTTCACATTTAATAGTGTTGATAACTTCAGGAGGCAGAATCTCTGAACTTTCAGTAGTTTCCGGACAAAGATCTTCACATTTAATAGTGATGATAACTTCAGGAGGCAGAATCTCTGAACTTTCAGTAGTTTCCGGACAAAGATCTTCACATTTAATAGTGTTGATAACTTCAGGAGGCAGAATCCCTGAACTTTCAGTAGTTTCAAGAGGATCCTCTGCTCTTTCTTCTGTCTCAATTTTAACAGATGTAATCAAAACTTCTTGTGTAGATTGCTGCTGAAGAAATGGTAACTTGTGAACAGGCAAAGCATTTCTTTTTAGTGTTTTGCGTTTTTTTCCTGGCAAAACATCGTCCACATTAAAATGATCTTCACAAACGCAGTAATTTTTTGGTAGTTTATCGATCAATTCTTCTCGGCCTATTAACTGAAGCCATTTAGTCCGCCTGAAAATACATTATAAGGTATTAGAAAGAATTAAACATATTTACACACATAAAATTCTACATTAATGTAGGTATTGTTGACCGGATAAAAAGCACCTATAATGGCGGTTCTCCATGTGTCCGATAATTGTGTCGTAGTAGTGAACAAGCATATCGGACCGATAATTATCGGGTGCCGGGATCGAACAAGAGGAAAACGATTTTATCCGCCCGCCAGTACCTAACCGTTTCCTCTGTTCCCGTAGGAGTCGGTAAGAGACAAGATTAAATAAACTCAAAAATCAATAGAGCCATCTATGCCGCTATTACATCATAGATGGCGCTACTGCATACTTCTAGTAGCGCCATCTATGAACAGATGGCCCCACTTAAGGTCTGGTGACAGACGGACACCAAAGTTCCGTTTTTCCTTTTGAAGTACGGAACCTTAAAAAAGATAAATCACCTTCAAAAAGATAACAATAAACAAAAAGGAAAAGGAAAAATTTAAGGAAAATGTTACGTAAACCGCCTGATTTACGTAACATTTTCCTTAATTTTTTTCTTTTCCTTTTTTCAGTGACATACCTATACATATTCGACTACTTCAATAACCACTAAGCGCACCTACATACCTACCACTTTTGCTGTGAATATATCTATAGTCAACATAGATAGGCAAAGTGAACTAAATATCGTTTATTGAAGTAGGTTAAAAAATAGAAAATTAAAAATTTTATAAAAACCCGACTACTCCAAAAAAAAAGGAAAACAAGATATTGCAGTCGGGACCCATTATATGACTATTACCCGGAAACACTGGGTCCCGACTGCAATATCTTGTTTTCCTTTTCTTTTTGGAGGGTCTATAACAACAGATAAGACGTAGGGCAGACCGCAGTCGGGTTTTTATAAAATTTTTATTTTTCACTTTTGTGTTTTTGATGTCAATGACATATATTATATATTTTCGTAATCGTCTTTTTAAGCCCTTCATTTTGATACCCCACATGATGATGTACCTAACAAGAAAATAAAAAAAAACAGTTTATTTTTTTAGATAGATGTTTTTTTAATGTATAAGATATATTTTCATAATTGTCTCTTTAAGCCCTTCATTTTGATACCCCACATGACTATGTCAGATTTTTTATTATTTTTTACAATTTCACTTATTGGCGGTTAAAATCCGCCATGTTGGTTTTTTTCATAATCCTATGTTAAGCCTATGTTACTCGCGACGTCGATACGAATCTAATGATATGCCATATGTTAAAATCCGTTCGGTCGTTTAGTCTCTAGGAGGGGAACACAGAAACGGAAATACATACCCACATACTAACATACAGGTGAAACACTATACCCTCCTTTTGGGCTTCGCCGCAGTCGGGTAAAAAACTAGTCAACCAAAATTAATAACATTTATAGGGACAACTGTGCGAGCTTTCCCTACAAAATGAAAAAAAAAAAAAATTACCTATAATCCTACTAATATTTAACCTGAAAGTTTGTGAGGATGTAAATATGTAAAAATGTATGTAAAAAAGATGTAAAAATGTATGAATGTTTGTTAATCTTCCACGCAAAAACTACTAAACGGATTTTGATGAAACTTTACAGTAAATAGCTTATACATCAGAGTAACACATAGGCTACTTTTTATCCCAAAAACGCGGGCGAAGCCGCGGGCGGAAGCTAGTCGTTTCATAATCGGCAAAGGTATCGCGTACCTACCTAACAAACATACAAAAAAAATACAGTCGAATTGATAACCTCTTTTTGAACTCTGTTAAAAATAACCATACGTTCAGAAATTATGTTGCGTAACATAGGTAGGTAGGTACCTACCTACCTACATAAAAAATACAGTCGAATTGATAACGTCTTTTTTTAAAGTTAAAAAGGTTGCATCAAGACGATGAACATAGCTATTTGTCAAGCGTGACAATGGGAATAAAGAACAATATTGAAGCAACGTGGGTATTAAACATTCTTTTAGAACGTAAGTAATCAAAAGTAAAGTATGATTTCTTACCTTTCAACGTCAGTAGGATGTTTGAAATACGAGATATTTGATTTATTGGCATAAGAATTCATACAGCCATATACACTGCAATATGTAGTTCCTCGTCGTTGACTCATTTTATAAGAACTCAAACAGTTAGCGATCTTCGCTAAACGAACGTAAAACAACGAGCGGTCGCCCCGGCGTGGCAATCGCGACTGTTACATAGCGAAACTAGCTAGGATCGCCCGGGCTGCGTCCGCCGGCGCGGTGGCGATGGCGGTGTGCGCAACTGGCCAACTGCACAGTGTGCCCGTTGCGTCAAGTGCACAGAGAAGACTGCATTATTGCACAGATTGGATAATGTTTATTAAACGTATAAGCTAAGTTAGCTATCAAAGATGCACAATTAATGAAAATTAACGTACCTAGGTACCCATATAAAAAAATTATAATATCAAGCTAGTCATTTATTGTAGTATACCTACCTATAACTCCTATAAGTACAATATTTTTTTAAATAACTGTACTATAATATAACAATATTTATTATAAATGTTAAAATTAAATACAAATATTACTTAGTAGATACTAGGTACCTATTCTAAACTGTAATAATAATAGCTGTTGTTTTCTTAATTTTGTCTGCTTTGCAGCACGGTACGAGTAAGTCATAAACTTGAGATATAGTAAAAACAAATGCTAGGTAGGTACCTAAACCTTTGTAAAAAAATTATTTAAATCCAAGATTACGGAGTGAGCGAATGCCACACAAGGTTGAAAAATTGAAATTTACATTTGAACCCGAACACAATGTTTATTTATTAAAACTATTAGACCTTTTGCAAGGTAAAACTGCCTGGTATAGGTAGTATATTAAGAAGTAGTTTTTGATTACTACACTTACAAATAATACCTACTTGATTCTTCATACTAATACCTATACAATCTTGAATCTTATTAGTCGTATTGAATATTTTTAAGTAGCTATTGTAAAACATCTTTACATCGTGGCAAATAAATACCTACCTACTTAATAATTATTATAAATCATTGATGTACTTTTAATGACATCAATGCACAACATGAATAAAATAGTCACAGTAATAATGTAGCTGCTAAAAGAGTACGCGAACCAATCAATAAATTCAATAGCCGTCGGCCATCGGAATGTTGCACAAATAAAAAACCACGTGGTGTACACGAATTGTTCCGCTCCGTTTAGCGCTTGTACGCTGTTGCCAGGCGGACGCGTGGACACGTGATGTTTCCGAACGAGCCCAATCCAAGATGGCGGCCAGCACCAAAGCCGCCATTCGCTTTCCCACGTCGCGCACCACCACTTCGCACGCTTCATTCTCGTTTCTTTTCTATTGTGCATCGCAATTCGCTATTGCATTTTTGCACTAACTCCGTTTTGATGATTGCATCTTTAATAAAATGTTCATTCTGATGTAAATTGCTATGATACATTTTGAAGTAGGTATACGATGTTTTACCGAGATTATTTTACGGCATAATAATAATTTTCTTTTATAAGCACGTAGCGAGCGTTAACATACACGTTGCATGTCGGGTAAGGGCCATTAGCTAACATGTGTTAACAACGTAGCCGTGAACATGACAGATGTGGGTAACGAGACTTAGGAGACAGAATATGGCTGGACGACATGTGTTTTCTACAAATACTAAATGACTCATTAAGGCTGAATAAAGTTGATTGACATCAAGTAACTTTGCTGTCTTCTTTCCCACTATTATTACTAGGCTTTGGCAAGGCAAGTTATTTATTCTATCTTATACGTGGTAGGTTGAAAGTAATGTTCTTATCTATGTGTCGTCTAATTTGCATTTTTTATTATCTATGCATTGTTCTTCGAGGCATTATTACGGGGTTCTGGGTTCTTCACATTGTTCTCGACTCGCACGAGACGACGTGATGTCATGCTGGTCGTTCTCGGAACATCGACTTAAGTTTTTTTTCGTTTTTTGCATAAACAGATAAAACTTCTTGTGAGCCACATTCTACGTTAAATCAAATATTGACAAATGCGATGCCACGAAATGAGGCCATTGGCCTTCGACGCAACGCAATTATCGCACATAAAAGACACCGGTGCGGTGAACGGAAATAACTGAAATAGATTAACCACTATTATATAGGTAGGTAACTATTTATTACCGGCGATGATTTGATAATTCCTGTAGGTATTGGAACAAACGTACCAAATTCAAAGGTTACTCGGTTAGGCCAATAATGCAATGAGGAAGACGACTGAGTCCATTGTATTCGCCGAATTGAACAATCGATTGTAGTAACATATTTATACAAGATTACAACTACAATAGCGCATTGGGTGTTTCACTTCCACTAAACGATGAATTAAACATTGCTGAACTCATTTAGCTTGACAACAAGTTTAATAGTTGCTCTATTAAACTTTTAAATGTAGTTTAATGGCGCGGATCGCTTCTATATGTATGTAAAGTGAGAAGAATCGGTTAGATATTTGCCGAGGATGTGTGTCACGGTTAAACCCGTGCGTGTGTAGTGTTCGAGTTGCTCATACATATTCAAGCGGCGCCGGACTGCGATCATAGTCACTCGCCATTGGCCCGCAAACTCGCTGAATACCAAATGAACGCCTTCACAAGATCTGCATTGAAATTATATTCGATTTCGGTTTCCTGTAGCACGATCGGTCAACTAGCAGGAAGCCATCAAATCTACGTTACCCTATTGAAGTTTAATACGTTGTGTACATACCTATTCTATTTTTGTACATGACGTTATCTTTAATGGATTACCTATGTAGTTTGTACCAAAACAAAATTATTACCTATCATAAAAGTTTTTATAATAAGTACACGTTGTTATTAAACATTGTAGGTACCTACTCATTGCCATCGGTATGGTTAGAGCTGACCCACTTGCTTCAGATAAGTTATCAATTTGTTATGAGTGTGATGTATTAGTTGTGCAATTTTGCTATCGAGTATTTATTACTCGATTGATAACATCGTTGATTTTTCAAGTTCGTCAATATCCTTTGTTCTTTTCAGAACTCTGTAAACATTCGTTACCTACTGTTCCGATATTTGTTTAGTATTCAGTCCGCTTGTTTACATAAATAATGACGCACTCCTTTGGTGTGTCATGTAATTCTAGAACTAGCTACCTAGCTACTTATGAAAATACAGTATCTTTTAATACTCATAATATCCGCAAGTAAACTTGCTGTTTTCTTTTAAATATTTACACGACTAAATTAGCACATTAGCTACTTTTTCGAAATTATAACGTTATTCAGTAAATAAATGGATTCCATGGACTCCGTCAAACAACATGACCTATTTACAGAGGGATCCGACTTGTGATAAGGTCGGTTCATTAACATCTGTGTGTTATTTAGGAACGAGACATTTAAGTGTAATTTAATTCCAAGTTATTCAGGCAGCAAGACAAACTGCCGCGCTCGTTCGGTCAAGGTGACCTTCCTCGCGTCCAGTCACATCGCAACTTAACGGCTCCCTATTCAATGTAAATTCTGAGAGACCTTGTTCACGACTCGAGCTGTAACTAAATCCATATGAAGCTACAACTAGTGAATTTTAGTAGGTACCTATAACTCCTCGTTTTTATGCATAATATTAGCAAACTCTGCCTTTGAAATGCACGAGCGCCAGTTTCTTTAAATAACAAAAGAAAGAGGAACACGTGCTGCGCGCCGTCCGCCATTTTGCAATATAAATAGCAAGATGGCGGCGGGCGGCGGTTGGCGAAAGTAGTCGGTAATTATAAGCGGCGCGGCGCAGCGCGGCGGGCAGGCGAACTGAAACGCGAGGATCTATGGCCGGCCGATGCACACAATGCTTAGCTTGATTTATATCGCTCTCTTGTTTCCATTCGCCCGATTGTTCTCGGCTTTATGCGCTCGAGTCTCGCGATTCTGGTATTGTTTCCGACGGCCATGGGAACCGAGTTCGCGTGGGTTCTCAATGACCTTTAATGCTTATGCGACTCTCAACTAAATGAATTTTTGTTCACAGTTCAAGTTCACGACATTTTCTTTTCAATGCAAATAAGATCATTTTAAAACTAACAAACTGGTTATTCAGAATTAAAATTGGTAATTTGTTAGGTCATTGCGAGAGCGATAGTATAGATACGATAGTCATGAAATTCTAATGTATCAATGACGCAAATTGATCGGATTATTCAGTTAACAACCGGGAAGATAATACAAACTGAATAAATTTCCTCCACCTTGATCTGTATCCATTTATAGTCGACGTTTATAACTACAAGCCGTTTATATAAGCCTTTAGCAAACACGTAACATTTATGTATGTGCGCCTTCCACAGTATGATAGAGGAAAATACATATGTAAACATTCATAAATAATACAAAATTATTACACGTGGGGCCTGTTATTATTCTATCTGGCCATCAATTTCAAAACGTGAGGATATAACGTATACATACATATGTATCACATACATGATCATTTTTATATGCCCATGTATTATGTTTTTCTGTCCTCCATGTCATGTGTTGGGGAATGATTTACGTTTATGTACGAGTACAAGATATTAGTTTCTTCTATGTACTCTTACATAAATATTCAAACGTGTTATATCCGTAATGTGATTTGCATACCAATATGTAAACACTTTATTGTTCAATAGGTAGGTAGGTACGTGGCGTTAGCGTAACATAATGTTGGCAAACAAAACGGCGCGGAGGTCGGTCGGCTGGCTGGCTACTGACGCGTCTCGCCTCGCAAATAGCTCGATGAGTTATTGGCTTCCACGAAACGCCAACATTCTCTGGTTAATCAATATTTAATGCCCCATTTCCGCTTTTAGATTTACAAACTTTCAGCTCTTTGAAATCTTAACTTTTTATTTGGTTACAAATTAAAAGTTGTTGAATATGCTACGTGTTTGAAACCAATCGATTTATTTTCAATACATTAAAGTTCCATTCTTTAGTCAACTAGCTAGATTGCTAGTAAAATATATTTCGATTTCTTACAAGCATTAAATAGAAACGATCTTTTGAATAGTCTGTTCCATTTACATACCAGCCAATCAACATTTATTGGTATCTAAAATGACTGCATATTTACCAGATAACAGCAATCGAGTCTACGTTAAATTTACGACTTGATTGCGACAACCACACATGGTATAAATGTTACTGCACAAATTTATTGGAACTCATGGCCAGCCAGTTATTATCGGTGAACAAATAAGTGCAGATAGTATAGGCAGAGTGGGCGGCCTATAGTCGATGCCTACAATCAAGTAATGGATCGTAACTTTTACGATGCGTGCACATCACTAGACGATGTAAAATGACCTCGTTTCCAACATTTTTTATTCATCTCACCACGCAACAGTTGTCACTTAAGTGCTTTTTTTTTTCATTGTACGTATGAAGAATCTCTCGACACGGTCTCTGTACAATCAATTATGGTTTTGTTCTGTTTTTTAGGTCCGTAAAATAAAGCTGAATGCGGCGCGTTTGCAATGGCTTCCTTTTTCGACCGACCGCCCGTGAAGGTTCACTTCAACCCGGAAAATAAAAACTCCTTTCAACATGAGCCATGATAGCTTTGCCAGCGCAACACAAAACAAATAAAAAATAACTAAAAAAGCTTTTGATCGTTTATTTGGTCATGCTTTGTTCACAAGGAATTATACGTTCAGTGATTGTTTTACTTTTAACATTGAAACCTACTTTATTTATATATTATAGTGACTACGAATCATTTATTTCACTCTTCAGATAATATTTCAAAGTTCCCAATATTTTATAGTAAATTATACTTTTTCTTCGAAATAATGTATATATCACGTTGTTATTTTTGTTCCGAAGTTTAATGTTACGTCTTTGAAGATATATCGACGAGGCTGCAACGTGATCAATAAGATTTATAAACATGTTTCCATTCAAGTTAATTACAAAGACGATAAGGCGGTGCATTGAACGACACGACACGATTGATAATACGAGTATAATACTCCTACTCGTAACTCGATTGCATTTCCATTGCTATTGTTATCGTAATGAATCTACCGTCACGTCACGTATTTACGACCTCTACCGCAGATTTATGCTGTCTTACTAGTTCAATCAAAGTAAAATAATCATAATTGTTTATTATTCAATCAGTCAAAAGTTTTATTTAGCTATGAAACAATTGGCCGATTTGCAACATTTAGTTCCCAAGTTTCTCCAGTGGGTGTTAGCATTAAGATTGTAGACGTATTGTTTATTACCGTTGGCATATTTCAGCAGACCGACAGATGCCAACTCGTTTGACCTCATTCCCGAGACTAGTTCTGCGTAAACTCTCATATCGGGTTTATGAAAACATACCTATATATATAAAGCGGCAGACCGGTCCAACTTATTATTTGTTTGTATTACAGCTGGAACGTGTGCCAAGTGTATGCGTGTTTTCAATGTTCCACGTTTCTCAGTCTGATTTACTATAAACAAGTCGAGAGAAAGGCACCGATGAGAGATAACTCGTTTTTTTCCGACATCGATTCATTACACCATTCTCGTAACATGTAAAATATTTATACTGCAATACTTATACATTCCAGTAACCGACTCCGATTATGTTTGTGATCGTAACATGAGATGTTTCGACATGTGAGGCCCATTCCGTGGAGTATGCACATGTGTTGTGGTTAATTCTTCACATAAATTCAATGAGTTCGTCCGGTTGGGTCGGCCGTCTCACTCTGGGCTGGTCCGGCGTGTCGGCCACTCGACATCCGCTCGCTAGACGACACCACAACCAGTTCTTATAGCATCTGATCTCAATTAGAAAGTTAAACATTATCTGACAAAAGTGACGTTTTGATCGATGAAGTTAAAATTGTTTTTGCTAACAGAATCAGATCAGACGTTCGATCTATTTTCTATTGAACGATCGCTTTCAGTTAAGCCGTGATAGTGATAGTATACATAGTTTATTGCGCAGTTAAGTTTATCCAATAGAATTTTGTTTTGCGAATATTTGCAGATAAATTGTGTGCAGTCTGTCGTAACTTGGGTAATTTGAACGGGTTTTTATGCTAAACCCGATTAATCACGACTTTCTAGTTTCTGTTACTACCGAGACCTAGTAATTACGTCGTTTCTTAGTAATGATACTAAACGGATGCTATTTAGTATAGTAAACACAGCATACAAATATAATTTACAATCATAAAACCGAACAAAATTGCTTTCTTAGCAATAATTTATGAACGGCTCGAGTTCTAAACATTACAGATTAATTCGCTCGTTTCGCTGAATCAAATTGGCCAGTATGGCCAGCCCGTAGTATCAAGCACGAGGTATATCGGGCAATGAACGCAGTCGAGTCCCCATTTCTCACGTCCAGACCAGTTGCAGACTTGTTCGTCGGCATACCAATCAAGAAAGGCTGTGGTGCGGTGCCTTAAAGGGGAAAACGGCATGTTTTTTGCTCCCCCGAGTATGCCGGCCGCCATTACCATTAGCCGTGCGTGCGGCTCAAATAATGATTAGATTTAGCCTCACAACCTCTCACAATATGTTGGGTTAGGCTGATGACGCACTAGGTAGTAAGACAGCTGCAGGCAGCCGTTTTAGCCAATAGTAATGACTGTTTAAAACTTAATACATGTATTCCCAAAAAAATTATATAAATGTCGAAATTCTTAATATTCTTACCTTAAGGCCCCGGTATACGCCAACGGCCTTGAGTGATTTGGGCGGTATAGCTTGAGTGTTCTGCGCTGAGTTCAAGCAACGCGACATACATCCACCGAGCAATACGACTCGCCTATCAAGGAGCGCGCTGTGCAGAATTAGACGTATTATTACTTTTTAGTATCTAAAACATAAAATAAAAAAAAAGTAACAGGTATTATTATAGGTAGTAACATAGTCTTTTCACACAAAACAAATCATGAAAATATCTTAAGCGGTTTGAAAGTAATTACGTTTTTATGTTTTGGGTAGACACGAATTCATGAATTTATTTCATTAAGTATTTTACAACAATAGTTAAATATTCACAGGTACGATTGATGTATATATGTTCTAGTTTAACATAAAAAAATTGCACAACTAACCTGCATTATTTGACGGCGAAATAAGAGATTTAAAACTGGCCGTTACCATTTACCTTCGCCTTAATTTATCACAGTAAGATAGCAAGTTATTTAGTTAAATTTCTAGAACCAGTTGCGTAGCAAATTCGTAGCGATTGTAGCTTTGACTACGGTATTACGACACAGGAACAATATTATTATTGCAGCATTTTTTCTTGAAATCCATCTGCTACGCCGCCGCTACGGTTGACTACGGGGTGGCTACGGGATAGCTACGGCGTAACTATTTACATTCTAGCTGCGATTTTGAAGATTACTGCCTTTCTAGTTTCTACCCAGTGCATTGTCTGCCTTAGCGAATTAATTTCGTCAGAAAGTTGCTGGTTTTTTGTTAGACGGCAAGACATTATTCGCTCGCCTCTGAAAATATGCGTATAAAAAGCAGACACTATTAAAATAAATAGCAATTTATTTTTAAGAATAAGACTACAAAATTATATTGTAGTCTGGCCTTCTGTTATAATAAGAATTAATGTGTTGCTATGCAAAATCATTATTTTTTGTAAATACATAATATGTAATACAAAATAAGTAGGTAATCTGTTTGGTGATCTCTATATTAGATATTAGAGCATGTTTTTGTTGACTTTAGTAGAACATGATTGTGTTTGTATTGTTTGCATATAAAACAATGTTCTATTCATAACTTTACTCTTACTCAATTCCACCTACATTTGTCAATTAGATTTGAACATCACCTACAAACTAGTTTAACATTGTAAAGTTGTAGATTAACCCTGTGAACGGAACACCATTTAACCCTAAACTGGTTTACGTATTACGTAGCGATTAACAGAATAGATTCGACACGATAGGACCCACCAATCACAATTTGTCTCACCTAAAGATATTCTACGTCGACTAACTATGATTAATTCATTTACTTAATCTAACTTACAAGCCACCTGTGCAACTCGGCCTTGACTAGAACTACTAGAGTGGTTCATTAAACATTTTTAATATTCTTAATACCTCCCACTTAAATGAAATGGTTAATGAATGAAGTATTAAATTAACTACTCTAGATTAATTTTATTTTCAAAATTAATTCATGTTACTGAAATTATACTAGCGTAGTTATCGTCCACATGTCTATAGACAATAAAGATAAAGTATAACCAGCTGTGAACATATAAAATGGAGGCATATTAATAATAGTCGCAACGCAATACCATTTAAGTCTAAGAGTAGGACAAAAACCTCCTAAATCTATGTAATTATGGCGCACGTTCATGTATTTCACTACAATTGACAGGTGATTATGCTAAACAGCCAACCGCGCCGGCATACCATTAACTGGATAATGTTTTCTATTGCATAACTTAAAAACAGGTTCCAATAAAATGTCAGACGAGTCATACAAGCATTTATACTCAGCTGTTTCTTATACACCTACGCTGCAATTATGGACGGAAGGTCTTTTTTATGAATTGATTGCAGAAATGCAGACAGAGCGGTCCACTTTCTTAATTTGGGGGTTTTGTTTACGAAATCACCAATTATGTAAATATTTGCGATGATATCAACATCAGTTTCGAATTTCGAAGTTATAGATTATAGTAAAATTACACATGATTTTATACATGCATGAAATCGTAATGCTCATGTTATAGTGATTTTACAGTGTGCATGAATTAAAGATTTCTTAACATTCATAATGATTAACTTGACCTTATAAAAGTTGTAAAGCGCGGACCACCCAAAGATTCGAAAGTAGCAAGACAATAAAGGATGTAAAAGAAAATCGTATCACAAATTCATTAGGCGTGGCCATGCAGTCGAGTCGCATATGAGCACGGGTTAGTGAACCGGCAGCTGCAAGTGGCGAGCATGCGGGCTAGCAGAACATGAGGGAGCGCCACTCGCCCACCTGCCGTACCAAACAACCCTCGTCTGATTTGACCAGCCGTTCTCCGCATTACCTTGCCATTAATTATTTTTGAAACTGCAGATAATCGCTACTGCGATCTTTGACGTGAACATATTGAATCGACTTAAGCATTTATTTAAATAACTCGCAAATTCCCTTTCTACTGTTACACGCCATTTTGTCTGCTCCAAATCGTTCCAAATCGATAACTCATTATGTTATTTATTTGGCAAAATTATTCTGCTTCGAAAACTTTGCATGGACACGGCCATATTTAAATACCAAATTGGCTGTAATAAACTTACTTATAAATAACAGACCACTCCATTTTTTAAAATATACGTGACAAAAAAGAAGGTTGTTTCGCATACCTTTTACTCACCGAAACGGGTTATGGTAACCGGTCCTTGTCTGCTATTCTTGACAGCGTTATAAATATTCAGTGGGTAATTTTGACCTTTGAATCGAAAAAGGTTCCGTTTAGGCGGCAATATAAAGTTAATATCTCTCAAGGAATAAATTTAATGTAAGTTTATCTAATTAAAACGAAGTGCTCGTAAATTTGTCGTCGACGACTGAGGGTGTCGTAACTTTGTATTTCATTTTAATAATTCCGTGAAACTCTATAACAGTTCAGAGTTCTAAGACTCAATTTCGTGTTTCTGTATGTAAATTTTTAATAGCTATCGAATATTTTGAAATCGTATCATAAAAATAACCTGTTATAATGTTTAAACATGTTTTCCTCCTATTTATTTATAGATTCTCTATTTTTTGTTAGGATTGGGATTTTGTTCTCATGAATGTTTTATCTACCCAACGCTGACGATAAAAACTGTTTGCTAGTCTTTACCTAAACACTGAATCAGGCAAACAGATTTTTTCTAATAAAAAAAAGCAAAATATTTATCACTACTTTATGGAGCGGTGGAAACTACAAACCAATATACAAATATGAACACACACAAAACCTTTATGTATTGTAGTATTTATATGCTGTATTTTTTGTTTCAGGTTCATCACCAGAACGTGAATCCAGCGAAATTAACAAAAAAGGTAGAAAAACAATGTTAACATTTTTCGATCACTATTCATTCAAACATGTATTCAGTGATTCATATCGATCACATCGTTCGCCTGATTATACTACCAAATAACCGTACCTCAGCCTCCATAACGCAACTGTTGTTTTTTAATTTAAAAGTTTATTTTAGGCTGATGATATACCAGCTACCAGCTGCTAAAAAAATAACCCATTAAATTAAAATTGTCTAATACTTGATATAATAGAATTTGTAGATTGCAAAAATACTACCTTGTGTAAAAATAGAAGACTGTCGTAATTTAAGTCTATTCACTAAATCTGACATAGATGAAGTGAATGTCAATGTATTCGAGCCAGGTGCTAATTTTAAATTGAATCTTAGCAAACAAAAGCACAAATTAATATTTAGGCGACAGCATAAGACGAGGTCGGTGTATCTCTTCGTATCTCAGCGTATACGGTGGACAAAAAACCGGATTACACAAAGAAACTTCGTAATAATTTAATTTCCTTAAAATAAAACGAGAATCTTGTAATCAAGTTTCAAGTTTGTATCCCATTAAGGATTTTATTTTTATTGCCTCTCGGTCTGCCGCCACCTTCACGAGAATCATAAACGTGTTTACGTTGAAAAATTGAGATCACCATCCTTCATTTCACATTCAAATCTGTATCTTTGTTTGTCCAGCCCTCATCTGCTTATGTATGGAGTATTTATGCTCCACAACGCGAGTTTTATGAGCCAGAGGTCACTTCGGACGACAAATACATTTGTTATTATCATTTCACAATCTGAATTTCAATTCAGCATCCGAGTAACGGGGTCACATCGTTTTCGATAGATGTTTCTACATAATTCTTTATTCGTGCGTCCGTTTCATTTATGGTAAATAGATTTACACTGAATACTATTTTGTGCAACGGTACGTGGCTAATTGTTATTTATGATATTCATGTATCATTGAATTCGTGTTCGTTACTGAGTGGTCTCGGCCCTCGGGTTGGATGTTTTATTTGTCGACTCGGCTCTTGTTTGGAGTAGGTTAAAACAACACGTTCCGTTCTCCCTTCGGCAGTTAAAGGCCGCCACACACGAGGTGCCACCCTCGCTGCTATAACTTTATTTTCTTTTCACCACGTTTGCCGCACCTTTTCCAACTCGAACGTAATAAAGTAGGTACATACACACAGCGTCACTCGAAATCGAGCTGAAACTTTTGTTATGTTTGAGAGCCGGTCTTAACTGTCGGAGCCTTATTTCTCGCTTATTCGAACCGGGTAACAATAATGTCACGTATTTTCATTGAGATTATTAAACGCCTACAGAACACGTTTATGGTCTACTGCGCTGTATTAAATTATGAATTCCTGTCTTGTATTGGAGCCAGAAAATTTATTGTTTATGTTGAGTTACTAAGGATCATAAAATACCTATTCAATTTAGAGTATAGAGTCGGCGTCATTCATTCCAAGAAATCGTGTTGTTACTTTATCGACCTGTGCTATAAATAAGAATAAATACGATACTAAACTGGTAACAGCTTCGGTTAAGTAGGTGTGCGTCATCTTGAATCGTATAGAGATGTATAATTAAATGAATATTTATAGCGCGCTCGGGCCGGATCAATTTGTGGTGGTGCCAAGAGCTGGCCTCTCGATTTTTTGTTGGTCGTTATTTAACTTGGTACATTGAGAATGATTACAAGTTATTATAACCGAGTGTGTATCATAAAACTCATATTTATTATTTATAAACACCTGCTTTATACGCGTGTGTGTAGGCGCATCAGTGCGTCCGACGGATACGATTAATCCAGAACTGGTAATTAATTGGTTGGAACGCGTTCATACCGTGTGATAGCTTGGTTATTTGATGATGCACAGAACTGTATCGGCGATATATAA
This sequence comes from Thalpophila matura, assembly GCA_948465475.1. Classification (NCBI taxonomy): domain Eukaryota; kingdom Metazoa; phylum Arthropoda; class Insecta; order Lepidoptera; family Noctuidae; genus Thalpophila; species Thalpophila matura. The sequence continues at coordinate 5,846,862 of OX419187.1, read as the reverse complement.
TTAATTAATTAGTGAACACATTTAAGTAGAATGACAACAGACTTTAATTTCAGTAATTTGTAATGAGAGATGACAGTACCGGTGGGTTGTTTCGAAAGTAACATTCCACAATTCCACATACATAATAGAATAGTCACAATTTTAACAGCGCTTACTCTAAGAAGTTACATTACCCCTTGCTTAAACAAAGACATAAATGAATTTTCCTTAGGTCACTAAATACATGAAAAAATAACTAGTTCAGTAAATTAGTTATGGCGTAATAAAAATCAAAGGCTTCTAAAAAATCGATGCTCCTAACATTTGCATCAATGCATTAATTAATCTTTAGCTGCATTTCGCAACTGATGCGTAATTGGAGTTATAAAAAGAGACGTACCTACCTACATTCATCCGAAGTATTCCATCTTCGTCAAGGTATCTGTACCATTGACATTGACAGCTCCACAATTGATCGTGCATTTAGTTTGACAGCGAACAAAGAGATATTCGGAGATATGAACAGTACCGAACAATAGTACAGGAGGTCAAACGAATAAGTTAAACGAGTATTTCGTGTAGTATGCACGAGCAAGAAAGTCGCCGGTGAAAGTACCAAGCCGCAGCCAATTCAACCGCCTGAATTATTAAATGAGTTTCATAACACGACTCGTAAAGTCGTAACTAAACCGGTTCTTTTAGTTGAGACTCACAAGGTAACCTTTTATTATTATTGTAATATAATGATGATGACAATAATAATAAAGGTAATGTATGTGAGATTTGTAAAGCGAACCTGTCCCTTTTGTAAGGATCAACGGGGACGAGGGTCTGGGGGTCGACTATTATGTCGTTGAATAGATTCGGGATCTCCTTTTGAACCGTTACTGTTATCCTTGAGTTACCTGTTTGACTGATGGGGTTTGGGGTGATGGCTTTAAGATAGGAATGTCCTTGAGATTCTTTTTTCATCTTGTCTTTTTATAAGAACAATGGGTTGTTTTACTTTGGAAGATGTTAATTAATTTAGTAATAACGACGAAGGAAACATTCAGGGCCGCACCACAAAAAAGATAGACACGCGTTAAACGCGAATGCTACCAAAAATAATACGCACTTGTTTTAGCACTAACTTGTCTAAAACAAGTGTGTATTATTTTTGGTAGCACGTTCACGTTTAACCCGTGTCTATCTTTTTTGTGGTAAGGGTGTTTAAGTCACAAAACCGGAATCTAAAATCTAAAAGTACCTATTTTCTTTTTAGTTTTTTGTCTATAAATTATTTAGTAGGTGTAAGGTATGCATAAATTCATTTTACATTAGTATTCAAATGTAAACACAAGGGTAGTAACCAATTCATTAGCATAAAAAAGGAAATTTCTCTTTTGACATTATAAACACAAATGATAATAATATTCTTTCGCATAATGATCCGCCATATTTGTTATCCTTATTGAAACGGGTGCAATTAACAAGCCCGCATGCAGATATAAGCCGATTATGAGTTTCATTTTGCAAAAGATAAGGACGCTGTCACTGAATTAAAATTGCAATTTAAAAGATTCCATGGCAGTTTTAATGATTGAACATACATTTTATTCGCGAAACATTTCAGCGTGGTTGCTGCAGTTAATGAGACATCATAATGTAGTGTATAATGACGTCATTTAAATTAATTCGCCCGTATGCGTGTTTATGGCGCGGCGGGTGATGGTCGAGTTTCCAGCACATTGCCCGAGCAACGACCGGTTGCACATAACATGCAATTTTGCACGACTTTCTATCGCACTCCGACTAGCGCCTGAACCGTGCATTCACGTACCAACACATAACAAATTAACCAGTTAACGTATTACAATACTTGAAACGAACCACTATGTAAATTATTTGAATTCAAGTGACACAAACGCTTTTTAAAGAAATAAACGATCAAAATAAAATGATAACGAGAATTGAAGTAGAATACGAAGTTAATTTATTACACGTGATCACGGAACATCCGTTTGTCAATTGTTCATGGGGAAAATATTGTACGGGAACTATCGTGGCAAACACACAAGATATACATAGACAATTGAAACAAAAGAACAAGGTATATGATATCGAGCATGTGAGATGTTACTGAATAATGATCGTATGATAATGCCTCGTTGTGATTCAAATTGAATATTAAACGAGACAAGGGGAAAACATGAACTCCATAGGTGTATTCATACGACGTACTAGTAACCATTGCATAGACAATTTACGACATAATGATTGTTTTATTGCTTCCTGGAAGGTGAGTCGAGTAAGCTTTATTTATCCTTTCACTTGTTGTGGAGTAATTGGTGTTTCGATTCATATATCATCTGTTATATGCAAGTAATTACTTAATAGTGTTCCAGTTGCATCGCACAACTCTGATACTTAATGTACTTTTTCAAGTAAACTATCAAGTATAAAAATATTATTTATATGTATACTTTCAACAAGCAGCAACTACAAAAACAGTATCAGAACCGCAGTAACTGTCCACATCATAATTATAAAACTTTCAATAAACATCTACCATGTAATTATTGGCAATAATTGATGTGACCTTTAAATCGAATGCCTGACCAAATTTTCCACTTGTTCGTGGCGTGGTTTGGCGTGGCATACTTGAGATTTCAACGTAATTGCTCTTTCATGCGGTGCAGCAATGAGCAATGCAGTTGTCAGGGTCGCGGGAGGCAAGTGTCAGCGCGACGCCCGCGCCACCTGCACGCCAACCGGTGGAACAAGATCCGATCGCCGTCACCGTCTAGTGCGAGTCGTGTAGTTATGAAACATTTATCACCGCCATGATTTTATTTTACCGCTTGCGCAATAAATTGCCGAGAACTCTACCACCACGCCACGATGTTGAGTGGCATCCACCAACGTGGCTCCGTCGCGTTCAACTCCCGTAATGAGACTCTGAGCTTCATCGGCGTTTTATTCAGCTTTAATTATGTATCATTTTTAACTTGTAACAGAAGCGGCAGTTAAACCAGAGCTCGTTAAAGCAACTTTATTACAGGCCTACATTATATCAAGGTGTTCTGTGTTCTTGATGGAAACTTGTTGCAGTATTGGAGCAAAAACTAGCTTGCAATTGTATTTGAGATGAAACAGAAAAGCATGATAAAGTAATTACTCTCACCACTGTCGTTTTTAAACGATGCTTTAATGAATAAAAAATATTTGAACACTAACTTTAAATGACAGGTAAATATTCCTTGACATGGGTATCATAAAGCGTTGACTTCAATCAGCGACATTCAGCCAAAATTCAACAAGCACTTTTGAGGCAAATTCTGCAACAATGGGAGATGATTGACGTGTTTTTTGCCCAGTCACAGTCTAGTGATTTTTCAATTCTTTGTTCCCTTTACGACAAAAGAGAAAGTAATTTCCGCCACTACACTATCAACATAAGCTGATGTTTGCGTCCAATTTCTTTAAAAGGTCGTTTCATGGAGCCGGAATCAATTAAGAATATCATGATAAGCATCAAAAGCTTTTTTTTGGGCCTGAATGTGGAAGTCGTGATGTAAAAATAACCCGTCATCTGTGTATTGTACGCGACATAAACGGTCCGTATTAGGTTGGTCACGATACAATCGAATTGAATGTATCTCGTAGTCGGAGGCGGTCGGTCCAGTGCTCGTCACGATCCGTGCGCCGGAGTGTAGGCAGCTACTTTCTCCTAACGGGATTTACCTCGCCGCCCTCCCCCCAAGCAGCTGCCGGCTGCGCAGACGCCGATTACGATTACGACATCCATTTTGAATTTTATTAACTGCGGAATCACGATGATGATAATGTTACACGTTGTGAAATAATATGTGCGCCACAAATATTTCGTTAACATTTATTTAATTAAAACTTTTCATGTATCCATTGGCATTTTGCTCTTTTACAAAATTACCACATTTATTGATTTGTACTTCAGCTTTGTAATTGGAGCTATAAACTTTTATTAAATTAATGTTTCCGTTTATTAATATTATTTGTACTTGATATTAGCATTTGCTTATTTCATCGGTGAAAGTTCTGTAAATGTCATGAAACTGTTGGTAAAATGTCTTTAATACTTATATTATTTGTCCGATACTAACATGGTACAGCTGAAAGGTTTTACAACAAGAACGTTCGTGAGCAGACAAGTTCTTCGCGCCCTCGCCGCCCCGGGGGACTCGTAGTCAAAGGCCAGGAGTCACGATCTTTGCTTCTCTGACTTTAGCAATACCTGCCGGCATTCATGTCTCATTGTATTCAACAAAACAAACTGTCATTCCTGTGAAGAAATTAGTTTATACAATTTCTTTTTTACCACCACTTTTTGTTTTGAGTCACAGTCACTGAACATGACTACGTCAAGACAATTAAGGTCGTCTTTCCTATTCAATTTAGACCGCAGTTTTGTTTACAAATCACTAAACACTTTTTTTTTTTTTTTTTGAGGATGGGAAATCATCAAATGACCCCTCCCGCTCTGGGCGGAGCGGAAGGGAGTGTCAGACTCTTACTGACTAAAACCCACCCATGTTCCTTCGTTAGCCCTTTTGTCCGGGTCAGCGGTATCCCTTCCGGACAATCCCGCTTTCCCGGCAGGCTTGGGCCCTAGAGGGCCCCCTCTCCGATGCTGACATCTCTTTGAGGCGCGCGTGGAACACGTACGCGCCGTTCGGCACGGGCCTGGTCCTGATCGGACGGTGATAGAGATGGGTAACTAGCCGAAATTCCAATAGCTCAGCTAGCCGGCTATTTGTGGTGAAATAGCCAGCTAGCTAGCCAGCTATTCAGCTATTTGGCTATTGGTTAGATGACTCACTAGCCGGCTGGCAGTTGATAGTGCTAGCGGCAATAGCTAGGTAGCCGTCTTGATTATCGTTCAACTGCCCCGCGAATCAGTTTGATTCAAGTTCGATCCTCGCCGCGGTAACAAATTTATTGATATTTTTTGGTGTTAGGATTTCGTTTTTTATTACTTTTTATACTTTTTTATTATTTTTTAGACTTAAAATGAAATGAATTTCCGTGATTATTAAATTTATTATATTATATAGTAAAAAACTGTTGAAAATCTATCTACAGCGCCATCTCTATTCATCGCTATGAATTAAGAAGCATTTTGTTAAGTCAGTTCACTTTTGTTATACAAATAAATTATAGATGGCGCGCTACGTTAGTTGATGAAATCGATTTATTTCTATCGACGCTATCGTCGTACAATTTTGAACCTAATATTTTACAAAATTAGGCTTAAAATCGTAAATCGCGCGCGCCTCCGCTCGTACGTTGGCTAGTTGTCATAGCTAATATAGCTAGGTATATGAATCACTCACTCAGCTAGTCAGCTACGGCGGCTAGCCGGCTAGCGGCGGCTACCGGATAGCTGGCTAGCTGTAAACTGGCGTCGGTTGCGCGGTACGGTACAGCGCAAGCGCGATAGCTGACTAGCCGGCTAGCCAGCTATTGTGCTGATGAATATCATAGCCGTGGCTATCTCTTGGATAGCCGGTATTCAGCTAGTTATTAAAATAGCTACTCATCTCTAGACGGTGAGCTACCCATTACTCACCGCCCGCAGGCCCGCGCCTACGGTGGCCGGGAGTCGTCACGCGGCTCCCGACGCCCGGAGCGTCTACCGCGGCGGCTTGGACGGGAGAATCTCTCCCTCTCCCGTCCCGCCGCCTCCTTCACTAGCATGACTGCTTCGCAGAAGGAGGCGACTGCCTCCCACTCCCCCTCGCCCCGGACCATGGCTTGAACCAGGGCCGGGCGCGAGAGGTCGCCGCCGCTGCCGATCGCCTCTACGAGGACACGGCGGTGCTCCGCCCATGCAGGGCAGGCCCCCACCGTGTGCTCCACCGTGTCCTCAGGGCGATCAACGCAGTGATGACACCCGGGCGTTTCCTCCCGCCCGAAATCACTAAACACTAATGTTTTATTCTCTTCTTGTTCAATAAATCTGTCACATCAATTTTCTTATTACAAATTCGTGTCTGATAGTTTCGTGTCTTGCCTTAGTCTAGGCTATCTGGCTTAATTTCGTGAAACTGTCTAGATCCTCTTTGTTCGTAGAATTTAATTAATTAGTTTTACTGAATATATTGATATATTTGCTTGGAGTTCACTTTACTCAGTTACCTTGTTAATAGAAGTTTCCTTTGGAATTTACGTAACAGCTGCCAAAGTCTTTTAATATGATTCATCTTCGTCATAACAGTTGTAACTCAATCTGTGTATATTCAAGTGCCACTTTTCTCCTCCCACCTCCCCGCAACTCTGGCATCGATCCAATATGTGTCGATCTTCTGAGAAATGCATCGATCCACTAGCGAGGCATTCAGCGCCAGCTCGCTAATTGCGCGTATCAACTACGATGTATTTTTGTTACGTCACCCAGGCTTCAGATCATACTTATTGTAAATCTAAATCATTAGCACAACATGTGGCCGCTAGTTTTGTAACGATTCGAAAGCAGAGCGGATGAAAGTAACTTTGATAACTTTGGAGCACAAACATTCAAATTCTCATCACAAACGTATTGATTTCCATTTTAATAAAAAAAGCTTTGTCCGTTTGAAAGCTCGCGAGCACAAAGCGTGAAGACTACAAAAAGCTACTGCACAAAAAGGCTTGGTCGTATCGGAGGGCGTTGGTTGCGCGCACCACTTGCATTATTCCACTATGAAACGGAACGCACATGTGTGGCAGATGTTTGGGGTTTTTTTTTTCAAATGTATTATTACCTACGGGTCCTCCACCCCCGCCCCGAGCCTTCGCCCCTCAGCACCCACTGTGCAGTCACTGACCCCTTTTTGTCGTTGCGGACGATATTACATCTGTTTTTGACCTGCTTCTTAGTTATTTCGAAATTCACTTGTTGCTGGTGTTTTTGAGTTAAGATTAGTTAGTTAAGTTTTTAAGGCTGCCAGTTTCTTCACTGCTTTTTTGCTTGAAACTTGGGATATTTCAGCATTACTTGAGCAAGTTTTATAACTTTTTATGTTTTCTTCATTTACAATTTTCATGACTTGAGTAACGAATGAATAACGCGTTTATGCTATAGCGTTCGTAAAAATATCGTATCTATTAATGTGCAGTGACTTGCTAGGTATGCTATAAATATACTCCGCGTTGATCGACCACATGATGTTACGCACCGTGGATTTTACGGAGGGTTGATCACCCAGTAGATCTAGACAGGTTCTAAGGTTCTTACTGACAGACAAACAGCTGTCTGTTATTATATGAAGTGACACACTAATAATAATATCTATTAATAATTATTTGGAACATCGCCGTCGTTTTATATTTTTATTTGGCTAAAGTAATAAAGAAGTATCTATTGGGTCTTAAATATCTACGGATTTATGTATTCAACTATCAAATAGAGTGTGTCAAATCTGAAGTTCGATAGAATAAAATAACATTTTGTTTTGACTATTTTTTATTACCTCGTAAATAGGTAGCAATCATAGATATTAGGTTTATATTATAATATTAAACGAATATCATTCACCATAAATAATGTATTAGAAATATAAAAGAATCTAAACTAGTAAGTTCAATGCTCCAGTAATCGTTTAGCGGAGCAATCAAGAGCCGACTCAATAAACGCAAAATAACCTCTCGCTCGGCAAAAATGTCGAAATATTTACGAGATTCGAGACTTTTTGTTTCACTGCTATATTTAGATGCATAATGTGCGAATTTCGTCCAAACGAATTCCAACTCTACCGTAGTTGTATATATTACATTTTAAGTTCTCAGCGTGGGCGGTTACTCTTAATTATATCCAAGTCAAGTCGCGCGACCGACGGACCAAATCGTGCGTTCCCCGTGAAACGTGTTTGCCGAAGCTATAAAGGAACTAGTAAAACTTGTATTGTGGTCTCGGTCTCTTTTTTGCTCGTTTCGAGCATTCTTTTTTTTAGCTATGAATTCGGCAGGTAGGTATGAATAAACATGACCATTAAATCTTGAGCTTAAAGTTACGATGCTGGCTACGAGCATTTTTAAATCGAACGCATTTAATTAATACTCTGGATGTAGAGTTTAGAATCTGAGCAAGAAAGAATTTTTTTCGACTTGTTTGTTCGAAATAGCGACGAATTTATCAATCAAAAATACCTTATCAAAATTCGTAAACCAATACTCTGAATTGAGTCGATGGAATGAAATATCTACCTTGGAATTGTATTCCAAGAACCTGTTAAGAACTTTTTGAATTGACTAAAGGGTCTTAGAGCAGGTAGACGGGAATCTTTCAATTTTTTGCCGTTTCATTGTCGAATGCGATATCGTAATTTTTTTTTCTCCTTTATTCTACGTAAATAAATCAGTTTTGTGTCAGAATCTGGCTTCTTTATGTCGTGTTATTTAGTACTTCTCTCCCACGAATATAGTGATGTGCTTGTAACAGTTCGGTTTATCGATACCGTGGCAGTCGATTCGCTCGATTTCTTCTTCCGCGACAACGAACCGGACGGCCGACTCATTCATCAATTTATTTATACTTCACTTGACTTTTAAAAGGAGTATTTATGCTGACAGCGGACTTGGCCTTGCATAATAACAGTAATGCAAGTCAACCGCTGTAGCACCCAGACTAAACTTCGTCGATAGTGGAACACAAAGAGAATTTTGCAATTATATTCTAACAAATAAACTCTAATGTGTCTTTAGTGCGGCTTTAAAAATAAATGAGATAACTAAAGTAGAATGCATGTTATGGCCACTACACCATTTGCGATGATTGAGGAAGGAAAATATTTGCTGAATATTAACGAAACATTGAGCATTATTGATTCTACCCAACAGCAGTAAATTGTTTAACAATATGTTAAGAATGTTTGCTACTCTACAAATCGAGAGAACAGCATGGAAATATTACTGCGGGGTAGGTATACCAAACAAACGCGCCAGCCAATCTCTTTTGGCACAATGTTTACAAAATCTCGTGGAATTGAATCGAGTCTCCGCTAGTATTTGTAAACAGCCGGGCAGCGCACCGTGAACGGCGTGCGTGGCTCCTAAAATACATACTTCAAACAGGAATTGAACCCACGCCAACTGGTGTGCGTAGACGGCGGCTCGCGCGCGCCTCGTAAACTTTTCAGTATACGACATCTTATTTTATTCCCGTTCATCTGTCTTTTATGTACGTATAATTTATATCAGACCGCCAACGAACGCGGTTTGTGGTCAGCGAAATTCTATATTACGAATAATTAATGACAGGCTCTACTTCATCATTTCCATAATCTACTATCTGACACATATTTATAGTTGATATTTTTTATGTTTCACTTGTCTCTTTGAACATAAAATGCCAATTATAATTGCCGTTCGTGTAATGTGTTTTATCCCGAACCGTTTATTCTCAACGAAACATATTTTCCATTGTATATAATAAATATGTAGATACGTCATTTATCAAGATACAAACAGGTAAATCCGTTCGCTATTTGCATTGAGAGGTATTTATAGTCACGCGGAGCGCGTTGATTTTTCATCGTCTGTAATCTATTAACCTTGCTTGAAACCCCTGACGACTATCGACAATACGATGATACATTGCGCAACACTATTTATACAATTGTCGCTGAAATACCTACTTTACCACTTTGACAACTTGTGTTTTCCTTAAATACGACAAATAATAAGACATTTTATTCAACTTCTGAATATTAAAATGAAACTTACTCGTTTTGTTACGGTTATGGTAAATTTTCCTATTTGTCACGCTCTCGTCTAGACGGCATTCTAGAATAACAAAAGGTGTTTTATATTTTCGATTATGTTCGCTAACTCACCTTCAAATACTCTTCAGGTTGTCTTTAGGAGGTCATACCACCTGTTTTTATACAGCAGGTGGCTATTTTAAAATAAAAATATGATTACAGATCGGTCAGGTAATAATTAGGAACGGTCGTAAAATATGTAAATGATTTGTATGAATAAACAGCGCGGAATGAATATTTGCGCCCATATTTTATGTGATATTTGCTGTTTGAATTAACAGCCAATGAAATATACGCGGATGTAGCGTGTTCACCACCGCACTTGCTCAATAACTCTCGTTTTATTTGCCTCCCGGGTGACCTATTTTAATACTATGATAATACGATACGCTGCAGCGGATTTAAATATTAGTTGAGTACCGCATGGATGTTGTTACACTTCAAATTCGATCGTTACTTACGAGTATGTAGGTCGCGTGTGTTCACGTAGTTTTCACAGTTTACATGTAAGTCAAGTTTGATTGCTTTCTTAGCTTCGGACCCGTTCGTCAGTGGATGAGTGGAATGAGCAACAGCCGCAGGATGCCCTTTTGAAAGTGTACTTACACAAGGTGTGATGTTATTGCAACACGCTCTGGACTAGTTTCATGGCTATTAATAAGATCCGTTTTAACGTACCGTACGTGTAAACTTTCGTTCTATTCGTCGATATTCGTGCTCACTCCATACACGTATAATGTCGCAATTCTCAGTATTTTCTGCGGGATTTTATAAATTAAATGGCGAGCGGGTCTAAAATTAATGAAAAGCATTGCTAATGCATTGTTTCTGCGCGGTGTCGTGTAACCGGTTCTCGGTTCGTCACGCGTGTCGACTTCGAGGAAACCAACAGTAAAGTTGTTTCCATTGGCATTCTTCGCACGCCCGCTATCGCTTGCCACAATGTCAGCGAGAACCGAACTACACAACGACAGCCCATCTCCACTCTCTATTGTTCTCGCTTAGAACGCCCTCTTAAGTTCTTGTTGCCATGCTAGTGAAAACGGCGCGCTATTTGGCACCGATATCGATTAGCGTAGCAATCTTATAACGGCCACTTTCCTTTATTGCTTCATCCACAAAAGCTAGTCCACCTACGTTATAATTGATACGGATACGTCTTCAAGGTTTCAATCGGAGCGCGTCTGTCCGGATCAATGCGTATAATTTATTTGTTTGTTAGGCGGATGCGAGCCTATTTACGTCCGAGCAACTTAAAAGAAGGTTATTCGCGTTTACACAACCGATGAACGTACACAAAGAAGAGTTAAACGAACGCTGCGGACATTAATCAACGTTGTCGGTAACCGTAACCGTCTCCGGGGGATTAGCCGGCGAGATATTCTATTCTTCGGTCGTAATTAATAGCTTTTGGCAAGTGAGCGTCGGCGGGCGGCGCAAATAGATATTCGTGACGAGACGTTGCACTTGCGTAATTAGATAATTAAAACATGCGATAGAGAAACAATGTGCGTTTATAGGAAACGTTAGCACGTAACTGTATCCTCTGTGATGTGGCATGCACATAATACGCGACCCACGCCCGTGTAAAGCGGGCCAACGGCCTTTTGATGGGCTAGGTGTCGACTTGTCGAGTCTAGCTCTAGGTGAAGATATTATAGGCGTCGGCGACGCATGGAGATGAACGAGTGATCGGCCATCACGAAATGTCGACATAACAATATGAATAATGGTAGTGTAGCGTAGGGCGTGAGCAGCCCGTCAAACACTATTCGAGGTCTGTCAATACGAGTTATTTTGTACATGAAACTCCGCGCAAGTGCCTCTCTCGCGTATATGGTATTATAGCTATCGAGTCAAGAACCTCGACATTTAATTAGGCATGAGTTATGAACGCCCACGGTTGTTAAGGCAATGACTTCTGGCTTTTTGATTCATTAGCATGCAATTACACACTTTGAAGTTATACGTCTACATAATAATATATTTTAGTAATAAAGTATTTGCAATGTAAATACGAATGACTTCCTGTGGAACTTGAGTAACATTGATTAAACGATCGTTTTCCCACATTTCCACGATTGTTTTCGATTCTGAACGGTATCTTAATGCGTTTAGTTGGCAATCATGATCCCGGTTGACCGGATGTACGTTAATTGCTATTAAAGTTATTCAGCCCGGCCCCTTTAATTACCCAAAGGAAAATGGCTCGGAAATTAGTTACTGATGCCCCTATCTATATCTATTACAATCGCAACAGACAAGCTCCATTTTTAATTACCTTTTAATTTCTATTCTAATTGTTCTATTTGATTAATGATCCACCAATTGTCATGTCAGGGACAGACTTTGTGTTTTTCTATTTTAGGTTTCTTTGTTCGCTAAAAGCTTCGACTGGAGCTGTAAAGGACTTTGTGCGCCTGCGCAGTAACGTAGCGTTTGATGTGTTTGACATTGGATACAATGCGAAAGACGAAATTGTTCCAAGAACAGTGTGATGAAACTCGTGAACATTGTACCGAATTAGGTTTTCCTTCGCGATTGCAATACAAATTATATTATTAATATTAGCGGTTGTTTCTCAAGACACCTTGTGTCACCTCGATTTCTTTTCCTGTTATTGATCTGTCTGTCCCCTTCATTTACATGTTTAAGCGAAAATAATTACCAAAACCGGTCTAACCGAATGTTGATTTTCCTGCCTTATAACATGTTTATAAATAAAACCGGTTTATGTAAGATTTATATCGTGTTCAAATACGTTGATGTATTGTTTGCCATTTGTTTTCTGATGTCAGCGTTATAATGAGAGCCTTCCTCAAAAATGTTGTGTCATACAGTTATAATTAGATTCTGAGACTGAAGTATTTTGTAATACATTAAATACTACTTTGAAGCGCTGTTTCTAGCTTCGTATTATCTGTTTGTGCTAAATTCTATAGCTCATTTTTGTAGATGATTTTGGATGCTAACTCTACAACTCTGGCTTGTAATAATTGTTTTTAGAACAAATTAAATATTTTAATAAGTTTATTGCAATTAATCGTTCTCACATCTATTCTCAGCTATATTTCTAAATATAATTGTATCGTTAAACGTAATACATCTCGGTGAAGCACCCATCCATTCCTATTAAGGTATATTAATAAAACAATACACATCGTGATCAGAATAAAAGTGATTGATGATACAATATTCGGAGACGCGTGATACAAGACCTCAATATGCCTCGCGTTCATTTATCACAATGATCGTGCGTAGAAAATAACTGCTATTTGGAGATTTATCATAACTTATATGCCTATCAGCGATGGATACATGATTATTAATGATAATAACCGTGTCATTGATTTCAGGCAATATTTTTCAATATAGACGGATACTCGTAAGAGTATAGAGCAGCAGCATCATAGCGTGTGGTCGCTTAGTTTGTAGTTTTATTTAGTTTTAAGCCTGGCTGGAGGCATTTGTAAGTCCTCACCAGATGACCGGTTAAGCAGTGACGGCTGTTAGAAGCCAACTACGCGAGGCCATTCAAAAAAAAAAATTCAAAAAAAAAAAAAGAAAAAGGCATCAATATTTTCATACCTATAAAATATTAGTGTAACTGACTAACAGACAAGGACAACACAGCCTAAACCGGTGGTCCTAGAGATTTTAATTTTGGAGGAAATATTCCTTGAGTAGGTACCCTAGAGGTGCAATGAGGAGGGCTTCATAAATTCTCTCTCTAAAGGGGTGAAAAGGGGTGGTTTGTTTGAAGTTAATAACTCTTCTATGCCAACGGAGTCCCTGGAACAGTTAGTTAATTAGTTATATAGCAAAATCTGTAGATTCTCATAAGGATAACGCTAGAATTGTCATTGTGTCATTGAAAAACTAAATAGGTAGGGTAGGTATGTACCTAGTTAGAAATCTTTCCTTAATGTAGGGAAAGAATTGATCGCAGTAAAGAAGAAAAGAGTATACCTACTTGCCATTGGTTTAGGATACACTTAAAATGGAGTAGATGATTTGCTACATACAGGTACCACTTCAGCGCAGGAATAATGTAAATAAAGTAACCTAATTGATAGTAAACAATACTAAAACCGTCATGGCTGGAGAATACATAGAAAATTAATTCATAGTTCAGATTATTCAAAATTATGATGAAGTTTTCCACTCGAAGTTAAACGATTAAAACGTTGTTGTTTTGTATAATTTAAATTATGTATTGTAATTTATTTACCTACTGCGTGTAGGAAGGAAGGAAACATTAACACAAGAACCTACATCGAATTACTGTGTTGTACCTACCTAATGTTTAATATTATCCTTGTTAAATATGTATGTAAATGTTTTTATTTCAAATATGTACAATTACATTTATTTTATCTTGAATGTTGGCGTCACTTTGGTTGTTCTTTTCTTGGAAAAATTGTCATAACATTTTAATTGTTGAGTAATGATAAAAATATTTTATTAATAGCCTTGTTTATCGCTAGAGTAGTACCTACACAATTTTTAATCGACTGCCGAAAAACCCGAAGTAGTAGGTTATCAATTCGACGCATATTTTTTTTTATTTCTCAGAAATTCGATAATGAAACTGATGTGTAATAACAACAGCATACAAACATCGGCAAACATCTTGATATCGACCTTGACTGCGAAATAGTAGATTTTGTGCATTTTGACCCTTAATTCATGAACTTTTCCCCACTAGGATGCTTTTGCTTAAGATGTTTTGAGAGATGTTTGCTGGGTACTACTACACCACGTTTATTTTGGAGCAGGTACTGTAGGTAGTAAAGGAAAATCATACATACATCACCAATCGCTCTTATATAACCTTTTTAATCTATGTACCTATACGTAGAAAGTGTTACGAATCAATTCGTCACATTACTTTACCTACGTAGCTACATGACTTACCTACGTATGTAGGTACGTCGATTGTCAATAGAAATTCAACAGCGATCATGCGACCAAATGCCACGAGGTCGCCGGTCGTAACGAGTCATCCATATTGTTAACCATACAAGTCATACACGCACCTATTGGTAAACTATCGTAGTGAACTCTTGTAGGTACCTACCTATCAATTTGCATTGCGTCAAGGTTGATTACTTAATGAGCTTCTCGCTATTTTTGTCATGTATAAAGTACACGATTATTTTTGCTAGGTATTAGTATTTCACGCCTGTTTTTTCGCTTGTTGAAATATAAATGTAATGTTCGGTTAATGTCTTACAGCAACACGCTTTTTGTTTAGACTAGCGTAGATTTAAAGCATACAACGATAAGATAGCGGTGCAAATAAGTTACTTAGTGTAACGTGATTACGCTTCCAAAGAAACAGACTCTATTTAGGCTGCGCACCCAAAGGCCAATAAAATTTTAGTAAACGGCCCAAGTGGAGATTATTTAAATGGAGGTCGAGAAAGTAAAGGCCGAACGTCGACGACTGAATAACAAAACTCTTTGGGCATGTCGCGACGCTACGGTTGCGCAACAAATTGTCTACCGACAATTATGGAGAGCGGACGTCACGCCTCGCGGCTCCCCGTTCAGAAAAACAATGACAAACTTAACAGGCCCTCCCCTGCCCCTCCCCAAGTCTCCACCGCCAAGCGAATCTAGGCAACCTATCGAACTATGAAAGGCCTCCCGTCGCTGGTCTCACGAAGCCATTTGAATAAATTTGACAAATAAAAGCGCAACCAACGAAGTCATCGGAACGTGAAAACGAAACTATCACGCTCGTTTAAGCTAAATGCTTGTAAATGAGACGAGGCTATATGTAGTTATAGAATATAATATTAAATTTATACAGATTTTACATACAACAAGTCAAATCTAACAACGAGTTAATCTAACAAAGGTTGGTTTAAGACTGAACAGTATAATCTTATTATATTAACTAGTCGCAGCACTCAGAACGCTGCTCTTATGGTGAATTATGACCCGATGATGTTTTTACGTCTGGGCTCGGGGTTCAGCAGGGCAAGCACTTCGTCTCGTCGCAGACCACCATGCCGCTACGGTGACGTCACCCTTTGTAAGGCGATAGACGCAGCGATCGCCAACACGGCCGTCCTGCCAGGTGCCTGTCCCACCAGGTGCCTCACGAGTTCAGATAAAGTGCTGAAACACAAATTATTACTTTAGAGTCCTGCATGCATTGATTCTGAATGGCATGTTCTGATTTCTATCTAAATCTGTCATCTTTCATTGCACAACACTTCATTAGTGTATTCGAGGGTGGGCTTCAACAATTATGTGCACTTAAAGTGGCATAGTATTAACAACCCGGTTAGACGACTTGCACTTAAAGGGCATTTAACCACACTTAAGCGTACCAAGTTCATCTTAAACCAACTCGCACTTAAAGGGCCTTTCGCCACACTTAAGCGTACCAAGTTTGGCTTATTTCACATGCACTCAAAGGACCTTTAGTCACACTTGAGCGTTCCAAGTTCATTCCCCATTTGAACCCACCACTCGAACTATTTACAATGAAAGCATTTTATCTTGACTCGTACATGTACCTAAAATAAATTTCAACGTCAACGTATTTTTACCTTCCTCGCCAACACGGTTTATTCTTAAAATATATTTAATATATAATTTTTTAATACGTGTCGCATTCTAGGAAACCAATACTGATGGCTTATTCGATTTACTGTTTTATCAACAGAAAAGTGCCCCAGTTTGTTTGGTTACATTTAATTGTTTGCCAAAAAATGCATTTCTTTAGAACCCACCCACTAGCAACCTCGCGGGTCGTGTTTCTGTAAACTCTATCACCTAAGACGACATATTTGTCAAAAACATCTTTATTTTCTTCGGCCTTTCCTGTTTCTATCATTGCCCAAATATGTTTTAACTCAGAATCTTGTAATTGTAGCGAAAGCAACCAATCCGCTTCTGTTACCTATTGACATAATAATTTCAGTTTCTGATTTTTCTCCGCATTGCATTAGATTTCGACCCAAGGCGTCTACCTACATGTTGCATTCACGTACCTTCTCAGTGAACTATATCAAATGAAAATTCTTGTGTGGACAAAACCCAGTGTGCGGTCCGGGGAATAATCTCTCTCTCTTTATTTAACGCACGGCATTACAATCGGTCACTATTTAAAAAGGTGACCCAACTAAGTATAATCGGAACTTCTGAAGTCTACTAACAATCGCCAATAACTCCAGTTTAAATGAGTGATACTTTTTCTCATCTTCTGTAGTTTGTCTACTTTAATAATGGACTGTTTTTTTTTTTTTACCTTCGTCCGTAACTTGCATGAGTAACCGGCTACCCCGTCCCTATTTGCATCCGTATAATTATAATACATTATAATATACGTTATCTTTATTCGGGTCAAAAATGAGTAGAACGTTTTCAGACCTTAATTTATATTTTAACAATAAAATTGGAATGCGTTTTCATGAACCGTACCCCATTCCCACACAGAATCCTTCTTTAACAGTTTCGTGAGTGGAGCAGACGGTCACCATTTAGGACCTCTATAACCTTAAACGGACTTTTAAACTTTTGATCTAAATCTTGTTAAACCTTGCTCTATTGATTCTGATAGGTACTATCACAACGTCGCCAACGTAAACAATGACGTAGTCACGTACGAGCTTGTCTAAAGCACACAATGGGTCTCTGAAATACTGCAGTGATCGCGTTTCATTAACCAACTCCATATTACACGGGACCCACTTAAAATCGCTAGCACAATCAAGTTTTATGAAATATTAAGCTCTCTGTTAGCTAAGAGTTCTTTATTCTTAACACACCTCAACAAAAACACCATTCAATAGTAACTATTAGTTAGAGTCAATAGTTCAACAATTTTGAACACTCAACCATTTCAACAATTAATTTTAACTTTCTAAAGCTTTCAAAGATGCATTGACGAACAATCTGAACTGGATTCCTTATATTTCTCAACACTTCATTTGTCAAATAAACATAACGCAGTAACAGCTCTCTTATCGCAATAACTCTGCATTCTTAACTGTGAGGTATGCTTCCAAATGCGGAACCGCCCTTATTACACGGTTTCCACGAAAACACACTCATCCATGGGACAACACTTGGGCGCGCATCCACACAGGACCACCCCGATTCACAACTCCACCAGAGCTACCGCGTACCACGTACCTACTCGCGGACTACACTTTATCTCAATATCTAAACTTTGCTCTTATAATCGTCAATGTCTCTTTGATCACTGGACATCTCTCAAATTCTTTTGTCATGGGTATTTGTAAGAGTATTTTAAGTTAATTATAGGGTCCCAAAACTTAATCCGGAATCTCATTACTTTGATTTATCCGCAATATTTCGTATCCAACTTTGTATGATTTCTTTACTAATACACAATCACCTACAGAGAAAATGATCAAGTATTGCTTTTTTTTGTCTAATCCTTATTTATCAGTAAGCATTTTTCTTGGTAATCAACGCACAATACTGTTCCAATTATATCAGCTCAACAGGACTAACTTTTACAGTACTATTAACTGTGCAATTTATAGTCAACTGAACTTCTCCAAGTATTTTGGCAGAATTTAACATCACAGGTTTCTACAACAGTAACATCAATTTAAGACAATCATTATGCATAGATAAATTTACTTGGGCCATATTTTATTATAATAATAATAATTTTAAACATTATTAAAATCAATAGTGTTGCAATTGTTCGATTGCATTGGTGACAACGACAGTTTCAAATTCAAACGAATAGTATAGTGGCTCTACCACCAAAGTTCGTTTATTGGATTAAGCTATGACTGACAAAACGCTGCCGCGCCTTTTGTCTTCTACCATTAGAAACAGTGAAACGTCCTAAACGTCGACCCTTGCAGTCTGTATGCAACTTAATGGGGAATATTGTAAATCGGCGTGTCACCCCGCGCCTAAGGTGATTCTCTGACTTTTAAGTCTCAACACAGCCATAATGCTATGTTGTAATAGTTCATAGTCCTTTGTAAAGGATGTGCTACTGTCATCACTGTCATCAGGCAAGACATGGAACAAAATCTCTATAGTAATCCCACAACCAATAAAATTTGTTGGCCTTTATGCAATAATGCATTTAGCATCTGAATCAAGTAAAATGGATTGAACACACCTGGTAATTAGGGTTGTAACGTGCATAGGTTCATGCTACTTCGCCTGTCCTGCACCAACCCGCGCTGCGTAGGCGCCACTGCTGCTGCCCATGCCGGCTCGGCACCGTGACGCGATAACATTCGCATCTGTCTTATAAATCCTGTTTTCGTGTTGCAATTTTTGTTTACCCATAACTGTATGTGGGTATCCCGTACCACTTCTGATTTAAGCTAAATGCTTGTAAATGAGACGAGGCTATATGTAGTTATAGAATATAATATTAAATTTATACAGATTTTACATACAACAAGTCAAATCTAACAACGAGTTAATCTAACAAAGGTTGGTTTAAGACTGAACAGTATAATCTTATTATATTAACTAGTCGCAGCACTCAGAACGCTGCTCTTATGGTGAATTATGACCCGATGATGTTTTTACGTCTGGGCTCGGGGTTCAGCAGGGCAAGCACTTCGTCTCGTCGCAGACCACCATGCCGCTACGGTGACGTCACCCTTTGTAAGGCGATAGACGCAGCGATCGCCAACACTCGTAATTGGCTACTGTACGGTTAAAGGAATGCTATTATGCTACTCACTTATCGCCGCCGTGTCTGCCCTACATAAAACGTGTCGATTTTCGACCTGATAACGCTGGCCTTGCGTTTTAACCGTACTGGCATTTAAATTGCATAAATCGAATTTAAACCGTGCAATTTACTCGATGCAACCGGTTCTCGTGTAATTTAATTCACGAGTCGATTATCGCCATCGTTAGTAGTGGAGAATGAGTCATTGTAAGTATCTACAACACATGCTCTAGATATTAAATATCATAAACGCATGTTGTGAATGTATCAAATTAAGTACGTGTATCAAATGAGTCCTCGGAATGATGTCATGACATACCGACATTGGTCCAATTTCATCTTTACTAAGAAACGTAAACAAGAGAATAACAAAAAGAGCTAGTATTGGATTCGACATCACATAAGGTCTGTTTGACGACGAAAAGTCAGTAAAACTTCAAGACATATTATTATGACGTGGGTCGAATTGTCTATTGGTAAAATAGAAATCCAATATAGATGTAGGTCGTCGTGACTTGATAATGGAATGTCCAAACGTGATGTTGACACGAAAACGTGAACGCAATTCGGATATTTATGCGAACAGAGGTGTTGTTGTTTGCTCGATATATTACATACATAACAATTAATTAGCTGAGTTAGGAGCGTTATGTTGTTAATTTTGTGTCGTACATAACAGTTGTAGCTATGTTTATAAAGTATAATCTATATATTTTTTAGAGTAACCGTTATTTAGCTACGTCTCTAACCTAACAAGAGAACCGGCCAGGAACGGGCAAATAGCTCACTTATAAGAATAATAATTTGAGTTCACCCTCGAAAATGTCTATCTCATATCTTACATCAATGTTTTCTTTTATACCTACGTGAATGTCGGGAGGGTGAGGTAGAGGGTTTTTGTATTCCCCGGAGCGCTCCGCGAGAAGGGTTGACGTGGCTTTTCTATTTCATACTATATTCAGAATAATTATGTACCTACTGCGCGTTAATACCGTTTTAATTGAACTTTGATTCATCATAAATTCATAACACGCCAACATTTTTATGTTGTTTATTATGTGATACCTACGTAAGGCGATACGGGTAATGTCAACATATCTAAGTTAACTGTACAATAAATCCGTTGAGATTATGTCTGTCCATTGAAGATATTTTTAGAATGCTTTTAGAACGAGTTGGAGTTAGAACAACAAATAGTTCTTTGTTTATTTTTTCATGGATCGTTGAAAAATTCATCTGTTTCTAAGAATTGTTTCTTGTTTATGAGGAATACGTAAGCACATTATCGTTAAGTTATAAAAGTATAAGCGCTACTCTTTCGTTTTTAACTGTAAAACGCAGAAATTACGTTGTATAGTAATTAAAATTAAAAGGTAGTTATTTTAATGTGTACTGAATTACACACAATTATTGTTATTCTTGTATGAAAACTGAACAGTTTTAATTAATATTTTTTTTCGCAAGAAATGTATAGATACAAAGAAATACGAAAAATACGGTATGTATGAATGGAATCAGCTGCTCCGGGGTGCAATGTGGGAATAAATAAAATAGGGATGGGGAATTCTGTGGGAAGGCATAGGCGTTCGTTGCTTAGCAACCGGGGCCGGATGCCCAGCGTTGTTGAAGGGGCAATAACACGCAGCAAATATACAATGCTTTGTTAGACGATATAAACTGTTCTGGGTTATTGTTTTGGGAAAATAATACAAGGCTGTTAATTAATGTACGCATATTCTCAGAAAAATTACTCTGGTTTTGTTTGAGTATTTAGAGAAAACCGGGGGCAACTAACTACGCCTCATAAACACCACGTGCCCTAATTTATTTCTGTCCTATTTTTAGATTCTCAACCAGATGGCAAATTGGGTGGCTACTACTAATAACAAATCAATACTGTATAAGTACCAATATTATTAATGGATCTGATGTTTAATGTAAGGTAGTTAATCAATTAAGCCGTTGATAACTAAAGCCTATTTGTTCAGTATGATGATTGTATGTCACAGTTCCACTTTATCGTTATACCTATGTACCTACCTACCTATCTACATAGAGAATGAAATACCACTTATCAACAAGTTTCAAGTTTTATAGGCACTATAGAGATCACAAACTCCGGGGCAACACTTGAACGAAAAATGGCCTCTTGTCATCATAAATAAAAGAATAACTAATCAAAGTTTTGCCCCTGGATTTACTTCGATTCATGGGTGACAACGTAAACAATCTGCGAACGGTTTGTGGGTGGCACACCTCCCCCGTAAACCCTCTTTCGCCCCTTCGGCGCCTCAATTGTGACATTTTCCTCTTGTCGCCCCCTCACAGTTCAATAATCTTTCAACGACACGAAATTTGAAAATTAAACGCCCTCCCTTCTTAATGTAGGTGCTTCGTCTTTTATATTTCCATTTTTTTTTCAAATGGTTCTTATTGCGTTCTGAGTTTTTTGAAGGATTTGCCTATTGAATCGTTTTAAACAGCATTTGACATGTTTTCTAAAGTTTTTATTAAAATAGAATCGATGCCGTAATGATGATAGGTACTTGGAGAAACAGGTTAGCTCATCGAAATAAGCGTGGTTTTTCGTAACCGTTTCACGTAAGCATCTGTGGAAATAATTGGGTAATTTGAATAAATTTTGCCAAAGTTTATTCTAAACTCGTTATAATCGCCTACGTAAATAAATTAATGACAAACAAGATCTAATACGAACTTGTTTCCCCGAAAACAGTAAATTATGTCCGAGGTAGGGGCAGAGGGGACCGTGGGAGACTTAATTATAGGTGTAGATACACATCTACATCATTTTCCTATCTTAATTACATTGAACATTATGTAGACTAACATTTACGGAGTATATAAAATAGGTGCGCTGTTAGAACGTGCTCACTACCTACTCGTGTATTATAGATTTTCTCAGGAACGTTTAAACCGACTGAGTACGTGCACCACCAGATAGATACCTACTCGATAACGGTTAATGTAACTCCGTGAAACATATCTTGGCACTGTTCCAGTACCCGTGCTTCTCCAAGAATACCTGTGATACCCTGCACCGTTAACAGTAGGCTTAATGTTGCTCTGAATGAAATAAGGGTGCCCTTTGCGACCCTTACCCTACCTTAGTGAGGGGGCTTGGACCGCCTGCCACCGAGGACCGCGATGTACGACCGAAGGCCACACCTAACGCCATTACGTTGTGTTTGCTATTGATATATCGTTCAGTTCCGCATGATATTAAACGACGATTTATTGACGTGTCTCTATTCCACGATAATTACTGTCTAATGACGTGACTTATACAAGAGTAGACATCATTATGTAATGTACACACATTATTAGCTCTTTGTCATAGTAATAGGTTGCTCCATCATTATTGACTTTCCATTCATACGTTAAAACAAACAAAGCGTCCGCGTTTATTTATCAATGGTATTTTCCAAAGCCATTATTATAATAGCAAACTATATGCTAGATGTTTTGATATCTTGCATTACCGTATTGAGCTCAAGGAAGCGATTGTTATGTGTAGCGAAAAGTATAAAGCATCTCGGTAACAATGGAGTCATTGTAGGGTTTGATTAGTGAATTGAGGCACAGGGGCGTCGCGTCGTGGCCGACGATCACGACTTTCTGATCTCACGCCAGCCAGGTTCCCAGCGCTTCGCTACAAATCGTTTGGACATCACTACTCGTATGTGCAAAAAAAAGAAAAACGCACCCTATCACCGGCTTGCACGATACACGCATACCGAGATGAAACTACCAATAAAGATTTTGATTCATAAGTAGTTACGTGAAAGAAATTGAAATTACACATTAAAATTCTTGAGATAATGTGCATTAAATTGGCGTAGCGTCGGTTTGTTTATTCCTTTGTGCTGTCTGGCTATAAAGATATTATTATCAAGATGTTTGAAGTGAAATGTTATCTGAGTAGATAAAATTTTGTTGGAGAGATATGAAACAGTGAAGAAAGGAGATTGTTGAAAACATTATTTGTCACGCAGATAAACATACACTACAATGTCATAGGTATGATCGTAAGCGTGTAGTGTTAACGTTGCTATTCTTAGATAATGCGTCATAAAAAGTATGTAGTGTGGTGGTAAGTGGTAACAATGGGTCGTTGGGTTTACAGGAAGTGCGGCTGTCGCCCGCAGCTGCCTGTGTACCCCACAATATTACTCACCTTCGACACACACGACCGACATACGAGATATGTTGTAGATACGTTTATCGCCTTTAACACACCTTGCTAAAAGCAAAATGGTCGCAAAAATGATACGAAGACATATTTGACATTGTAAATCCGCGAATAGTTCAAAGTTTTGATGTCACACATATTATGTCATAATCATAAATTAAAAACAAGTTATTTTTCCTTGTTTACGGGACAATAAATGAACATAATTCAGATTGCTTGCACAATCCCACCATGTAATTCTATTTCTGGATGACAGGAAAAGCATGCTATTGACTGAATGATTTTTCTTAGTTAGGCAAAGAGAACCCAAGATTTAATGGTGAAAATCCCAGGCCATTTCGGCTTAAAACAGGACGCAGTATTAAAGCAGTTAATAAAAGTATAAGATTTGTAGCAAATGCCGTAGGCCGTAGCCTATGCCGTAGCCTACGAAGTTATTACTTTGGCGTAGACCCCAAATAATCCAAAATTCAGGGTCTAGGTGGATCAAGTTTCAATATCTTCTTAAATTAGAAGGTTTCATCAATATTATACAACAAGATTCAACTGTAAAGGAGCATAAAAAAGATAGTAAATCTCTAGCAGAAGTCAAACAATAAACGAAAAAATGGGCAACATTTTCTACGTCGTAGCGGCGGTATTGTGAAAGTACTAATTAATATAATAATTCAAAAATAAGTTTTTATCATGTACTAACGTTGACCTTGAACTTCCATAACTGAAACCATTCACAAAATAAACATATTTCCGGAAATCGGTAACAAACTACCAACAATTTTATTGAGCAATTCATCGAAAGAAATATTGGGTGCTTTGATGGTTATACTTTCGTTGACGAAATTACAATCAAATTAATTAGCAATATTCATTTGATTATAGTTTTGGAAAATTTGGACTTAGTAGATGATATAATGAGTAGGTACTCTGATTTTCTTGAATCGATAGATGACATTTTTGTTTTTTGTAGTACCTAGGTACCTCGAGTTTCGGGACCATATAACAACATCAATATAATTTACATATTAGATCACATAAAATCCAGGGTGCTACCTAAAAACTATCCAGGACACCCCAGCACCCCCAAAAAGCAGGATATGTCGTGGGAAAACAGGACAGTTAGCGACTCTACCTTAAAACAGGACAGTTGGCGACTCTACCTTAAAAACTTGACGTAACAAATAATGAGTAACGTTTTGGCTACGTTTACAACATAATCATGTTTCTTAACATCATCAGTTTTCATAATAATGTCTTAGGTTTTCGCGATTATTACACATTATAATAAAACAAGTTTAAACCACCTCAGTCGTCCTGCGACCACGAACGCTGCAAAGTGTTCGAAACGTCAGGAAAACTCTGTAAAAATCTGTAATATACGCTATTTAATCCGTTTAAACTTGTTTTATTATAATCATCAGTTTTATTTGATTCGCTTGAAACTCGTAAAGGAAGGGAGTTTCTATATTTTATGCTTACTTCATCAAATAATAAAATATAAGCACATTTCTACTCGGCACCGGGCTTTGTATTTCCCAGTACAAACGCGATGTAATAATTCGTAGTTCACGGTTACGCATTCGCTTATGTTCACGTTAGCCCACACTTGCGGTCGCCGAACAGACGGACGGGCGCGGTATTTCATTTCATATTATTACGAGTCGTCGCGGCGGTAGGCTTTCATCAGTAATGAGTGCTCCGCCGTAGGGTAGGCCTCGACCGCAAATGTATTCAACGTAAATTCAAGAGCTCGGCGAAAGGAAACGCACCTTCATAGATAGTGTTTACGAACATTGAACAAATGAGTGTTATTAAATTAAAAACGGAATAACTCATCATCTCGCAACCATCAGTAGTTGTGTAAGAGCACTAAGAGCAGATTGCTAGAGCACAAAGGGTATCGCTCATCAATCAGAACTTCCCGAGTTCTATTCTTTAGTTCCACTGATTACCCGCTAATTGTTGTGAAACGTCTCTATTAATGACGAGTCTTTCGTTCCGAGAGAAAATACTTTTGATTACGATTACACGGTACAGTGGCCGTGCGTGAGAGTTGGACGTTGTATTGTGCCATTAAAATTATGTATTACACCGGCGCATGCTCTATTTAGCCAGCCGGTAACAATAGAAACTAATAATGATCATTCTGTATTAATTGCACGTTGCGTGCCGCAGTAAAGACTGTTTGCAATACTTATCGTGTCACGATCGTTACGTGCAATCGATGGAGCGCAGCGGAAGCGAAACGGACTAGAAAAAAATGAGTTCTTTTTAAATTGGGGGTATTATCCGAGCTGTGCGGAGTGTTCATCATAAGGTCGTATTAATATTCACGATGCGGCGCACCCGGGGCGGGCAGGCTTCACAAAATGGCTGCCGGAGGCGCGCGGCCCGGCCGAGTCGTGACCGCCAGGAATCCACGCGCTCGTTCCGAACCCTCATCAATTATGCATGAATGCGGCCGAACGCCGATGTTTACTCTCCATGAGACAACAATTTATTGCGTCGTGCGGTTTTTGACATCCGATCGGAGACCGGTCGGATCTCAGCAACGATGACGAAATACGATTTAAGTCCGCACTGTATCACTCGCTGTGATTATAATGTCAGAGTATGATTAGGTACCTTCGTACATCAGACGTTCGTGTCAAGTCTTGTATGGCAAGTTTCCAAAAACATAATAATTTATACAATTTTCGGAATTTCACATTTATCTAGACACACGGCAGTGTATCAAGCCAAGTTCGGACAAATTCAAATTCAAATTCAAAAGTCATTTATTCAAAGTGGGCTAAAGCCAATTAGCACTTTTTGAACGTCAATATACATTAGACAGCCCCCAAAAACGCCCACCCTTCACCGCTTCCTAGTGTTTTAGCTGCGAAGAAGAAACGGCGCAACAAACTCCGCAGCAACACGATTCTGTCTTTCAGTTACTTTTGTTTTAAAAAATTATATAAATTTACGAAAAAAATATTAACTGAGCTTTTAAAACAAGATATATAAACTATAATACTTAAAAGTAAAATAATAATGTAACCTAACACACACCAATATACCTAATCAGAGAAAATAAAGTAAAAAACAATAAAAAATATGCAGTCGCAAAAGATGCTTTAAAGTTTAGGCGTTATTAATATTCTAGTTACTAATCGGTAATAAAGGCTGTGTGTCCGGTTACAAGTGCCTTTTATAGACAAATAAATTTTATTTGACAGTCAAGAGTCATGCTTGATAAACTAGGACCAGGGGCTAGTTATTTCAACAATATATATTAAATTAAATTACTGGGCTCAGTCAACAGAACGACCAGTCACCACAAGCAGCACCCGTTCACGAGTATGACGCAGAGGCCAGCCATCACCTCCCTCGCCATTTTAGAGGGAAGGGGGTGACCCGACCAATGACGCCACCGCAAGCAATGACGTCAAAGGGAGCATGACGAACCTGCTGACAAGAGGAAAGAATATCAAAAATGAAAAATAACTAATGAAAGAAACCTGCCCGAGGTCACTAGTTAACTGCATCACACTGTTACTTGAACTCTTCGTAAAAAAGAGAAAAATAAAATAAAAAAATTATACAGAACAATACAATATTATGTCAACATTTAACATTGTAGAATCTAGGTACTGAATGTCAAGATGTAAAATATAATTAATTCAAACATTGATTCAGAGTCGTCTTGTGCCTAACACAGCGACCAACAAGATCTATCGTCTAAATATTCCTTTAATGTATAGTAAGCCTTTTTAACTAGGATGGCTTTAATTTTAGTTTTGAAAGAAGGAAACGGCAGTTCTAATAAGCAAAGGGGTAGTTTATTATAAATACGTATACCGAGCCCTAAAAATGAACCATGTACCTTATGTAATCGATGGTAAGGAACACATAATTTATGCTTATTTCTAGTATTGAGGTTGTGTACATCACTATTTTTAGTATAAAGATTTATATTTTGCCTTATATATATTATGTTTGCAAAAATGAATTGAGATGTAACTGTTAAAATGTCAATCTCTTTGAAATGGTCCCTTAGAGAAACTCTTGCACCTAACTGATAAATAGCTCGAACAGCTCGTTTCTGGAGAATGAAAATACTTTCAATATCTGCTGCCTTGCCCCACAACAGGATGCCGTAAGACATGACGCTATGAAAGTAACTAAAGTACACTAAGCGAGCAGTGTCCACGTCAGTCAGTTGTCTTACTTTTCGAACAGCGTAAGCAGCAGAGCTGAGCTTACTTGCAAGGCACGCTACATGTGCGCCCCACTGAAGTCTCTTATCTACTGTTATACCTAGAAACACTGTTGAGTCAACAGTCTTAAGTGTCTCGTTATTGAGTATAATATTGGGTCCAAGGTTTTTTACATTGGGCATTGTGAATTTAATACATTTCGTTTTTTTAGCATTAAGTACTAGATTATTAATCGTAAACCAACATGTAACTTTTGAGAGTGCACTATTCACATCGTCAAAATTTTGTCGTTTTCTGTCTACCTTAAATATGAGAGAGGTATCATCTGCGAACAGTACAACATCGCAAATGTTTTTTAAATAGTACGGCAAATCGTTTATATAAATTAGGAATAAAAACGGACCTAGTATTGATCCTTGAGGCACGCCTAATTGAACCGGTAGGCCAGAAGACTTTGAGCCATTAATATCGACGCACTGAACTCTATGCTGCAGATAAGACACAATCACACCAAGTGCTACATTTTGTACACCATAATGACGGAGTTTACGTATTAGTGTATCATGGTGAACGCAATCAAATGCCTTGGAAAGATCACAAAACACACCAATTGCATTCTGTGAGTTCTCCCAGGCATTATATATGTGCTTGAGGAGAGCAACACCCGCATCCGTAGTTGAACGACCTTTCGTAAATCCGTATTGTTCACTATGAAGGAGGCCTTTTAAATTAAAATATCTTAATAACTGATTGAGTATAAGCTTTTCAAATATTTTACTAAAAGCTGGTAGAATAGAAATCGGCCTATAATTGCCTATGTCGGATTTGTCACCGGATTTAAATAGAGGTAAGACTTTACTGAACTTCATAAGATCGGGGAAAACACCCAAATCAACACATTTATTAAAAATAGTGGCAAGACAGGGGGCAACTATGTTGATTATATTATTCAGAAGTTTTACAGAAATACCCCAAAAGTCACCAGTGTTTTTAGGATTAAGTGACTTGAAAACGTTAACTATATCATACGGTGTTATTTGCTCAAATCTGAAAATGGAACTACATTCTTGTACACTATTACGCAGTATGTCTTCGGCGGCAGTCGCAGATGAGTTTAAGGAGCGAGTTGTTGCTATAGGTATGTTGGCAAAAAAAGTATTAAAAACCTGTGCTACCTCAGGAGGTCTACTTACTAATTTATTATTATCATCGATAATTTCAAACTTATTGTCACGAGTACATGACTTACCAGTTTCATTATTAATAAATTTCCAAGTAGCTTTTATTTTATTACGAGACTGTGAAATTTTATCACCTATATACTTGGACTTAGCCATAATGCAAACCTTTTTGAATATTTTAGAATAATTTCTGACATAATTTAAAAATGGAGGATCAAACTTGTATTTTTTCATACCATATAGCTCATATAGTCTCGCTCTACTTTTATAAATTCCCGCGGTGGCCCATTGATTAAATGAGGCAGCAGTACTTTTAGTCACTATAGTTTTTGTTTTGAAAACAGATTGAAACTCTTTTTCTACAATATTAAAGAGAACGCTATAAGTCTGGTTTGGATCATCAACATCTAATATAGATTGATTAATTTGTGATGCAACTTTTTCTTTAAAACGAGTGCAGCGGCTCAGCGTATACGGCCTATATTCAATTTTTTGTGGCTTGTTTTTAAAGCCAATGGGAAAACTAGCTATTTGACCACAATGGTCCGACGTTAAGTCACTTAAAACAGATACATTACTGGCGTCACTATTACTAAATATATTATCCAGACATGTGGATGAAGTTGCTGTAATCCTAGTTGGTTCAAAAACTAAGTATGTTAAATTAAACGATTTAAATAGATTTATAAGCCTAATACTGGCTGGAGACACATCTAGAAATGACATCTAGACATTATAATTATGTATACTGAATCTCATCAATTCAATTCTATTATGTTAAACTTATTTCATTTCAACGCAGGTCTATTGTTTTCTTTTACCATACCTACCTACTTGACTTAATTTGACACTTCCTCGCGGCGTGGCTAATAATAATACAATCAATTCACACACAGTTCACAAACAATACAATAATAAAAAAAACCGGCCAAGTGCGAGTCGTACTCGCGCTCCTAGGGTTCCGTATCATATTTGGACGTATAAAGTGAAAAAATCCGGACCGCATAACTAAGTTTGTTTGTGGAGGAATTTTGATGATTTTGAAAAAACTGTACTAGTTAGGAACATCGTTTTATTTTTGGTGCCATATTTGGGTCAATTCCTATCAACCCTAATTATTTCAGATTTTTCGCCCCGTAAACGTCGGAGATAAGGGGGGCGGGAATGGTATTTTTTTGGACATTTTTCATCATATGTCGAAAACTGTGAGACATAAATTAAATGAAAATATATTTTGAAATGTGCAGATCAAGCCCTTTCATATGATATGTCACTTGACCTAGTAAGCCCACTTTAAAATTTTGGACCCCCACTCCGGCCCCTTTTGCAATGAAAATATAAATATTTTTGGATTTTTTTCATTTGCAATAAAGTTGAATAAGCATTCTTTATAACTGTTCCAAATTTCAAGTCGATAGCATAAGTAGTTGCTGAAATAAGCAGGTGGGACAGACAGACAGACAGACAGACAGACAGACAGACAGACGAAGTCGCACCATAAGGGTTCCTTTTTTACCATTTTGGTACGGAACCCTAAATACGTCGTCTATGAATGCCAAGTACGCGTCGTGTATCGTTCATGTTCATAAAGGAGTGAGTCACATATTTTATTTTATTATTGCATCAGGCAATCGTCGAATTAATTTAATCGTAATAGCCACGGCGACTTGTCGGCAGCTGTGTAACTATTGATAAGAGCTGAATAACTTTGTTATTATAGTTATTATCGAATGTGTCCGTACCTAAACGTTATTTAATGTCCGCTTTGTAGGTACCTACTTGGGAATTTTAACGTCGCGTCGCATGCTGTAAGGTCTGACGTCTTTTCTCCTGACCTGAGTTATGGTTTCCGGAAAACGATAGAAACGGTTTCTCACATAGGTAGGTATGTGTAAAATACTCGTATTTTATTTCTTAACGTGTGTTATGTGCTCACAGTGCACACTGTCACTGTTTATAAGAATATTCGTAACAACCAACCGCGAGCTCGTTAACTAACGTTATCTAAGTCACACAAACAAAGGTGTTCATAATCAGAGTTGTGTAGGTAGGTACTGAATGTTTTGTATTTTTTATGATAGGTATTCCTGAATGTTTGATTTGTGTACGTAGGTACGAGATATCAGAATATGTTCAATGTTTATTTCCTTAATTACTACACTAAACGTGGAATACAATTGTAATGTTTCAAACAACTTAACTAGTCAAACTGGAGATAGCTCATAAACCGTACAAACACATTTTTATAACTTGTTTGGGTTTCTCAAGCGTAAAGGAAATGAAACGAAGCGTACACCTATTGAAATTCTGAGAAGTTCACAAACGCCCTCAGGGTTATTTATACAGGTCTTTGTAGGAACAGGCGGATGGTAACGGGCCTCTTATCAGTGCCTACAAACCAGGTTATCGACTGCCGTGTTTGTATTTTGTTATCTACAAATTCCGCCTCTCACTATGCAAGTTATCTATGAACGCAAACTGTTGTATGATATGATAAAACACCTATTTTCAGGAGATTATCTCAAGACGTGATGTTGTGTTCGTTATCCATATCTTGTACGTGATTCTGTTTAGATAGTCACGCTGTTATCTTAATGACATTAACTACTTAACATTGTTATTTGGAACGCGAGACATTATTCTTACAAGTAGGTGGATACGAGTCAGTTAACTTGAAACATGAACGCGTTCCGCTTGAAATATCGCAGTTTTTTCATCGCATTGTATGTGCAAATTACAGAACATTAGTTATTAGCATGTAACCGCTAACTCGATTAGCACAAGGCCAAAACGAGGTATGCGACCTCTTTGCTTGTTTTTACAAAAATTGCAAACGGGTTTTGCCTGCCAATTTACCTACGTATCCGCCTGCCCGCATGTCGAGACAGCCTCATAAAAACAACTAGGTACTAATAATGATGCGATACAAATTGTTAATTCATGATCTACTTAACAAAAAAAGTAATTAGGTTTTTAAACTGTGTTCGCAATCAATCGTCGGGTAAACAAAAAACGCCCGACTTCTTAGAAGAACTTTATTGTTTTTTGTTGTTATCGTATCTAATTTATTAGTGTAAACGTGTTATGTGTTGCAAAGATCAAAAATAGCACTTGATTTAGATTGTATTTAATGCAAATTCCTTTGGTTAAACATCAATTTTATTTATGTGACCTGCGAGCTGAACTCTTTGTGTTATTTATAAAGCAAACGTAGAACGTATAGCTGTCACGGAATAGTTGGGAGTGTGCCAAATCGTTAACGCGTTGTAAAATGTTTTTGGTATGTTGGTCAACGATCGCTATTTGTTTATATACCTATTATAACAATGCCTGTTCCTATAGTATGTAGTACCTACCTACGCGTCTAGTGTAATTAGGTAGGTAGGTAGGTATTATACAGGGTGGCAGGTTAAACAGTGGAAATATTTTTAGGGGTCATTGTACTCATCATTATGAACAACTTTTACTATGGGACCAACCCTGAAATCGCGAAAAATAAATCAGCTGTTCCATACATTTTGTTGAGTTTTGTGAACATAAATGTATGGCACAGCTGATTTTTTTTACTTCAAATATTTCCACTGTCTAACCTGCCTCCCTGTATATTTCAATGATAATTTAGTACGGCTACAGACGCTACGGCTACGATACGGCTACGATACGGCTACGGTACGGCTACGGACGGCTACGGTATTTTAATGATTCCGAAAAGCTCTCAAGCTTAACTTCTTGTTTATTATTACAAACATTGTTTACTCCACCCCCGTAATCATTCGTGTGTCAAAATTATTTAGAGATGAAAAGCAAATACCTACCTACCTACATATTCTGTTTATTTCAATACGCTTACGCAAGCCTCCATTGTTTAACCAAACTTGTGAAGAAGTAGGTAGGTAGGTAACTATGTTTTCTTGAAATGAATTTCATTTCCGTTGTTGTCATTCAAGTCATTAAATGTTTTAGTAGGTAATAACGATAATTTAAGCTCATGTTCTAAAAACGTAAAAGGTACCTATAGTAGATAGTAGGACGTGCCTACATTACTTATTTTATTTTGTGTGAAAAACATATACCTAATAAAAAAATTACATTAGAAGTTCTTACTCATTTGTTACCGTTTGAAAAGTAGGTAGGTACCTATTTATGTCGGTACCGTAGGTACCTACCTATAATCTGTTTATTTTATTAAATACCTACTTTGAATGTGCAATTCGAGCCTCGGCAGTCCTAGCCATGTGGTGTATGTTCATATCGTAAGATAAAAATATACATTTACGTAAGTACTCGTACATAAAAATATACTAATGGGCTAATGTTTATTTGTGACCACTTAAACGTTTTGCTATAGTTCAGCTGTTTGATTATGTAAATCGGGCGTCGTGATTAGCGACATCTGCCCTTCCTGTCGTATAATGTGGGGACATGGGGTCCTGTGAATAGTACTGGAAGACAGGACGGGTGCACATGAGCGTCAGGTGCTCGCTCCATGGGGGAGGCTCCCCATCTGCTTACCCTGCGTCCTAACACCGCGCCCGCCGTTCACTTGTTGCTACGTTGTGGTACGTCGTCGCCGCTAGACTGCCGCACACGTCCCCTCCCCCCCGCCCCCTTTCCTCCGTACACCGCTTCCCTTCCCCGCGCATTTCAGTTCTTTGTGCGCCACTGAGGCTTTTGCACGTCCGTGCTGTGCCACATCACGTTCGCAACGAATCATTTTGACATAGTCGTGAATTGTATATAATTTTATTACATACTAGTATAGCCAACTGGAATTTGTGAGTGTGTGCTGGTGTATGCCTGAAATTTGCGACATTTGAACCGCAACTTAGTACACCTTTGGAAGGATTTTAAGCTGATTGGAATATCCACGAGGATTTTTTTGTGAAAAGCTGTGATAGTGACTTATAAGGTCATTCGTGTGGTTAACGAGCACCGAAGAATATTGTGTCTGAATTATTGAAAATTGTAGTGATTAACATAAATTATTGACGAAGCCGTTGAAAATTAAACGTGAAAGAAGATAGATTTACTTAGTGTTTATTCAATTGAGACCTGTAAGTACTTTTCATTTAAATTCTAAACTATGGACTTATCTGATAAACCAATGAACTAATATTGTGACAGTTTAGTTCAAACTTAGAGGTCATCTGCGTTTACCTGGCTTTCGTAACGTTACAAGAAATTCGCGTCCGTTTTTTATTAGCGCAAGCAAGTGAACTAGGACATCACATAATATATTATAAGAATATGACAGCTAACATACTTGCATACCTACTTGTACTTAATTAAAAACAAGTTTAGGTACCTAATGATTTAAACTAGTTTTATGAAGCTGAAGAGTTTGTTTGAACGCGCTAATCTCTGGAACTAGAACTACCACTCGGACTCGAAAAAAAAATTGTACTTATATGATAGGTAGCTAGATTCATGAGGAATAGTATAGGCTATTTAACATCACGGTACGACCCTTAGGAACCGAGAACTGGGGTGAAACCGCGGGGAATCGGTAGTTGTTTTATAAAATTACTAACAAATTTACTAGTAGGTACCTAGTAAGGTACACCTATCAAATAATTTGTTAAAGTTATTATTTAAACCTACTGAAAACTGGTAGGTACAGTGTAACCTACTAAATTCAAATTACAGACCTACCTATCCCTGTGTACCTACCTACCTATAAATTTCATGATTATGACCAAGGGATTATTCGACGCCTATTTACGCCAGGTAGGTAGGTAGGTATTTAATTACTTGCGCGTGCAAGGTCAGTGTGAACTCATAAAATTCCTATTTAATTATCTAAAATGACAGCCATTAAAAACGGTTAACCCGTAGCGCATTTAGATTAAATCGTTATTAAAGTTAAATGCGCATTATACCTAGGTACCTACCAACTATCTAGGTCTCCTAACGTCATTAGGTACATGCCCACCCGCTTATTAACTATGAGATAATGCTGTAAAACTGTGTTAATTGGTACAGGTACCTTGTATTCATTACTATCATTACCTGTTAGATAATCGCATACCTACCTAACGAGCAGGCAATCAGATCATCGTGTTGTGCTCGCACGATAAATAACTAGTTATTTATTACGTTACGTTATTGCTGCCAGTCGTGCTCCGAATGACCTTTCATATCGTCTATGTTATCGAGAATGCTTTCCGAGTGTGCATTGTTACCGTAAACAGCGATTCGTTATCGAATCGCGTGTTTTATCGCCCTATTGTTTATTGTCGAATGACCCGTAGTGTTTGTTCTAATTCCTTGATAATGTAATCAGTTATTCTCATAGCTTTTCCGTATTTCTATTTGACGCCGCGTTTTTTCAACAATATATTCGACAGAGTTAGACTTAATTAAATTAGGTAGGTACCGTCTCATAAAATAAATTGAAATTTAACAATTAATTTGAATACTTACGTTACTACACGTACAATTTAATAATACAGGAAATACCTACCGAAAATAACTTTGGCCGTAACACAATCACAATTAGTTAATTAACTACGCTAGAGTAGGTAGTAGGTAGGTACTATACATGTGCATCTATTAATAGTTTTATTAAATCGTAACTTTCAGGGCCGCCTAGTTCTTCAAAGCGATAAAAATATAATTGTCGTGACGGATCCGAATAGGTTGTTATGTGTAAAAGTATGCGATACTATATTAGTGTATTGTCTATGCTGGAAATCAAGAATTCCGGTCACGAACAATCGGGACACGTCGTGAGATGCGAGGGAGATTGCAGTGCGCTCGCCTCCGTGCGCTTTCAATAGCACATTGCGCAATTTACTGCACGAGCTGCGCCACTCGTGATATCTGCTACACTACATCGTATCTTCAAGGTGGTATTGCATTCTGTAGTCACGATAACTGATGCGCCGCTATCTCCATATTGTACGCGCTATCTTTTTCGTAGAAGCAATAAAATACTTTATAAGGAAATCGTCCATTTCAGCTCGGACATCATCATCCGTAAGTGTCGATAACACGCCCAACGATCTAAAACTAGGTTGATATTTCATAAGCGAATGTTGACTAGATAATTTAGTTACAACGAACAAGTAATTTGCGAGCTTCGTTTAGAAAGTGAGATTCGGCTGCGGTTTGCGGCAGATTTACTCTAATTTGAAGCGATACAACCAATCCTACGTTATCATATTATCTACCTACCTACTATGTTTTATGTAACTTCAGTTAAGATTATTTAATTGCTTTATCACAGAGAAAGCTTCGCAACTAAATGTCCTATTAACGGTTATTCTCTGAGTGGAAGTGTTTCATTACACGGTCGGCGAGTCGAAACGCTCCAGTGGTTTTAACGAGATGGCTTTGAGTCTGCAAACGCGCTCACACAACACGGTAAGTCGGTAACAGGTTATTTGAGATTATTGACGTAGTGTAGCTGATTTGTCTACCACACATGTATTACTTGGGTTGGGCGTGTAATTTGTACAAAGTTGTTCGCGTGACGTTCGGCACGCTTTAGCGTATTAGTTTTGGTAGGTAGGTACTTGGCCTTTACACGAAGTTATTGTTATTTCAACTTTGTAATTCAGAACAAAACACGTTAAAATAACGTGCATTCAGCGATGCGTTTAATGTTCCACCACGGTCTACATCTAATAGGTTTTTACGTAACTTCCCGTCATTAGTTGCTTGCTCACCTGTATAACTCTCAATAGGTACCGATTCCGTGGTTCAAGGAATATTGGAACGTTTGATTGATCGTTGCCAGTCACGCGTTCGACTTCCTGTAAGTAGGTAGTCGTGAGTACCACATGTTCTACCTACATATTATACCTATACAACGCCTACATCGCTGCGCTACGGAATGGTCTGATGATTTTGACCTTTCGACCTCATCAAGACTCGCCATAATAGAATGGTGAAACTCAATTGACGCGTTGTTTGAATGAATGAACACTTAAAAAGGTTGACGTAATTGGTAACTAAGGGCTTACGGTTAAGTATTCTCGGAAAACCTGCCAACGTAGGTACCTAGTTAGCTAATGGCACAGCAAACGGTATTGCGCTGAAATGAATAATTCAAAACCGCACTAATCATTTATGTACTTATTTACACGAGCTTAGCAGATAGGTACACTGGGTACTGAGAACCTGTATTGTTGTTGCGATGTCCGACAATTTTTGGATTGGATTATTTGGATCTGCATAACCTATTTATTAAAGTAAGTGGGTAGAAGCTGCTGCATAGTTTTTGTGCAGTTGCAATATGTATATGGAGATAAGTTGGAGCGGTTGGTCCAATAGTCGGT
Source organism: Thalpophila matura (assembly GCA_948465475.1). Taxonomy (NCBI): domain Eukaryota; kingdom Metazoa; phylum Arthropoda; class Insecta; order Lepidoptera; family Noctuidae; genus Thalpophila; species Thalpophila matura. The sequence continues at coordinate 5,809,553 of OX419187.1, read as the reverse complement.
CTGAGTTACGGCTGCCGGGGCCCGCCCTTCATGAATAATTCAAATTGTCGTGGTCAGGATTTACTGCGTCGAGGAGCGGCAAGTGGCCGCGCTTCTCGGAGCCCTCGTGTCAACTTTTTGCCCTTCCTTTCCATCTAATGAAAAGCTCTCTCACCGGTTCCGCCTCGGCGTTTGTCTTGTCAATCAACCGTTGTTGTTCTGCGACGTTGCCGCTGCCGCACTTCCCCATCGAGTTATTTGTTACCCCATTGTCCCTCCCGCTGATCACTGTCGCATTGTTTCACAACTTTTGTTTACATTCGTTCAATGGTCGTTTGTTTGTAAAGCGGCAGGTTTGTTTTCTCCGCCTCGTGTATTCTTTTAACATTATGAACAGCTGAAGCCTGTTGAATTTCTTGTTATCGAATATTGTTGACTAAAACGACTATCGTTTCATTTGCATGCAATAAGTAACGCTATCGTAGCCATTGTAGATTTTTGCAATTCTTTTTATCTACACGCTTATTCAAGCGCATTTACGTATCGCGTCATATTGCGTCAACACGTTTTGTTACTCGATATGATAATAATCATTTATTTACGCTTGTGACTGTTAACTTATTATTTAAAATCCCGAGGTTTTTATAACGCAGACACACGGCGCATGTTTATTCTCACATACTTTTGAAATGGAGCAAAATTCCATTAGCTCTGCAAATTGTAGTGGGTCGCCTACCAATAATACGGCGATTCAAGTGTTAAGTTTTTTCAGTCGAATCATTAATTTGATGTTGGTGCGTCACCATAACAGGAAAGGAATGTCGCTGGGGGCAGTAGCGAGGCGTAGTCTGGCTGATTTCGTCGTAACCGGTTCGTACCGCGGCGCGCCGGTGAGTAATCTTCCTTGCATTAAAAATGGCGGCCGACCGCAACCGGATCGCTATCGCGATACATATTAACATCATATCGTTATGCGCCGGCTGAGATGAGAGATGAGATCTCCATGCTCACGCACCCTGTGAATAATGACCAGCTGTAGGCAGCACACAATTGCCGTTTCTTCTCTGTTTATGTTTGTTATGAATAATTATTTATGCGATTATGTAGATGGGGATTCTCGTTAACTGCTCTCTCATTAAAATTCCATTGTTGTTCGCTTACCATGCAGGCTCGCTCTTTTGTGTAGGTGTCGTGTCAAATTCTGTGTTTTAATTAAGTTTTTATGTAGGTACTTACAACGAACATGTAATGATTTGATGAATCAGCACTATTAATTTAACTCCATTTAATTCAACATTAGACAAAAAACGGTTATACATGGTTCGTTATTTGGATATAAACGTCTATGAAGCTTCGTTATTTGACGATAAATACAAAGCTTTCTAATTTAATTACCATTTCCATAAAGATTTAAACACTAAAATGCAGTTATTTCAAAAATATTACACAATAACTATGGTTATTTCGCCGTTATTTTTCTAATGCTATAAATGAAGTAATTATTAAGTATCTACTTATCTACTGGTTTGAATCGTTGAGTTTAGAGGAAATAAAACATTTGCCCTTTGTAAAAATATTTTTCTGCGAAATAATTTATAATTTGTTAAATAATAAAAATACCTATTTGTATTATGATTATTATGAATCACCTTGATGTCCGTAACTAAACTAGGTAGGTAGGTATAATCGCGTGACAAATGCCTTTATTTTTATCGGTCGTTTTTTCTGCATGTTTATGGAAATTTAAATGCAATCGCGTGTTAATATCGAGAAAAACCTCGAGAAATGTGCGCTTGTAAGATTAGTAGGTTACTTCGTAGGTACCTACGAATAAATTTTTTGCTCGTGCGGTTTAAATTATAATTTGTACATTGTAGGCTGTTCCGGTTAATTTTATTCGCATGATTCACGATTTTTAACTGTTTTACACATAACCGTA